>OZ012659.1:14595453-15795453 GCA_963942545.1 Oxycera nigricornis
TGATCGGTGCGCCAAAATTACAGAGAATCTCGTTAAATTTATGTTGCTCATAATCATCTTTCTGAGAAGCTCATACGCAAAACGATGGAAAGATTTACGCCCACTTTTTTGGACAATGTTCATCAAACACGAGCTCGTACAGTGCATGCCCAAACAGCTGTTGCTGCTGTAGAGGTTAAAGTGGCTTAGCATATAAATTTATCGATTTGACGCCGTTCTTCACAACTTGGCTTCTGTCCGTTCACTACACGGAAAATTTTGAGAAAAGTTCTTGGGCTGAAGGCCTATAAGATGCAACTAGTGCAGCAATTCAAGTCATTGGACCATCGTTTGCGTAAAAAATTTAGCTGAGAATGAGCTGGAAGTTTAACTGCATTTTTAATGTCAAATCGTTTTCAGCAGTGAGATTCATTTTTGGCTTCTGGCGAAATAAAATAGACCAGCAGGATGGCATTTGCGGTGTCACGTATCAGAAATTATTTTAAATCACTAAATGCCATAAAATTTGTAAGCTAATAAATTCAAATATTTTCCATTAATTATATTAATTTGTTGTCTGTGTTTAATTTGATCACAAAGAGCTATGCCTCTTAGAAAAATATCCCTAAATATAATAAAAAAAAATATGATGGGTCCCAACGGAATTACCTTCCGAATTTCTGTCGAATGGAGAAAGCCAAAAAAAACTTCGCCTAAAATTTATTCGGGTCAACATACTATACATGAAGAAGATTATTCAAATACTGCCTTAATCATTTTATACTAGCTTTTGTAATCCTCAAATAGCGTCACTATGGTTTTTCAATCAATCGTTAAAACTTTGATAAGACACAACAAAAATACTTTCAGGGGGTTTCAGACATCTTCCATGTCTGGTGAAAAATGAAAAAAAGAAATTGGATAGTACTTAAAGTCTTAATTGATTTTATTTCCATGTCATCTGACCAGTGGTGGACTCAATCCGTCCATCGAGACTACTGGACCGGAGTAGTAACATAAAGTGAGGCTCCCAGACCTGGACAGAAAATGATAGATTTTTATTTTGTCAAAAACAACTGTTTGTGTCTAGCAGACAGATGTAATATACCCATATAAAGAGGTTTTTTTAGACAAAACTACTAATGGTTTTGCTTAAACATAAACGATTGTATAAATTTTAAAGGATACAAATGTTGCTGTATGGTTTTTACGAGAGAAAAAAATGTCAGCCATTTGTTTCTGATATTTTTTTTGGACAAGTAGTTTTTTTAACTATTTCGAAGAACATGGGGAATCTATATTATACATGAACAGGTTCACAAAAAATGTCTGTGCAGTTGGCGCAGTTGTTTAAGTTGATTAGAGTATCTTATCTAAGCATAAAAATAGTCTGACTCTGAAAAAAATTGATTGAACATATAGAAGACTAAGCGAAGATTATCGAAATTTTCTTCTTAATTTCGAACATGCCTGCCTGAGACGTTGCTGCAAAATTTCAAATTTCGAAATCACTGTCGAAAGAATGAAAAACCAGCATAAGTTACTTTCATGCAAATTAAGAACAGTTTCAGACATGTCCACCGCGAAGAATAAAATAGACAAATCTCTTTCGCGAAAATTGTACGAAAACTTTTATACATCGTTTCGAAACTACAAATTTTACAATGAAAAATGTTAAGTCAAAAAAGAATGTAATCTAGCTCTAGACAAAAACATCAAAGATAATTTTTTCATAGAGAAGAGTTTCTGAGATACTACTGAAAAATTTTAAAGCCAATCTTTTTTTGGATTTTAGACTCGTCGTATATTTTTCTAATAATTTCTTGTACAAACCCAAGTGAATTTTTTTTAAATTATGGACATCGGCTTTTACTACATTGACTAAGCTTCTATTTTTCATTTGGAATCAGTGGTATTTATTACATTGAAATTTTCTGCTTCTGCAGTTAAATCCTGATCTGTAAGATCTTGGGTGTTTTTATTATCAATGGGTGTCCACTTTGACTTGTGAATCAATAAAATTCAGACTTATATCACTCTTTTAACTTTTTTATTTTGGCCCGTGTAACCTTTAGTAATTTAAAATTCAAAGCGAAATTCATTTCGTTCCCGGTAAGTGGCTGTTGTTTTGTAGAAGCGGAAATGTTTTTCTACTAAACTTTTTTTTTAATTTGGAATAAAGCATTTTCTAAGCCACTTCTCAAAATTTATTTGAATCTTAGAGTCTTTTATGCTGGCTCTACATTCAATGGAAAGACTTGGTAAGCTTGTTGATCAAGAAAAAGCAGAAGCTTTTCGCATCCTGATGCTGAAAGACATCAAAGTAATATTGTTTCTGAGAAGTGTTCACCAAAAGCAGACTTCTTCTTTTCATTGCACCAAATTACCCTTAAACCAAATTGTCTACACGTTGCAATTTCGTCCATATCATAGACTTGTTTTCGGATACTTTGTATTTCGTACACTTTATTCAGGAATTTGTTTTTGAATGTCTCGTCTCGAATGTCTCGATACTTTCCGTCCACAAATTTTCAACTGATGTTGGCTTTTTTCAACTTTGTGAAGCTTATTTAGAATTTACTTGGCAAAATATTTTGTTTTTCGTGTAACATCCACGGAGATTGGTGTGTTAGGATTTGATTGCCACAAAGACCAATATTGGTGACCAAATCTATGGATTGCTATTTTGACGAAATCTCGCCAAACGCTCTGTTTTCTACCTTTCCACCATATTTTGAGTTTTGTCTCTATGTATATACCCAGTCCCAGAAAAGTAAAAAAAAATTATCAAATTGTCAATAAGATTTAAATTGTTCAAACACAAAACGATTACTTTTTCCATTGTCTAAGGATTCTAAAATTATAGATTTCTCCTTTTGCTTGCCAAGTACAACTCGTATGCTCATTTTATTATAATGCCAACAAAGAAAATTTGAGCCAGTAAAAACTTGAATGCAACGTCCAGGAAATTTTGATTGTGAAATCAACTTTTGAATATTTCCTTTTCATAACGGTGAAATATTTCAATCTTTTGTGTACAATAAAAGAAAACATTTAAAGTTTGATGCAGATTCAGTAAATTTTTTGACGAAATAGTTTTGCTTTTTATTGAAATTATCTTAAAATCAAAATTTAAATATTGAGCTGCATTCGATTGGAAGGTTCAATTTTGCACCCAAAGTAAGGGACCTTACGGGGATCGGGGGATCCGGGGATCGGGGGATCCGGAGATCGGGGGATCCGGAGATCGGGGGATCCGGGGATCGGGGGATTGGTGGACCCGGGTTAGGGGGATCGGGGGGATCGGAAGAAAAATGATAGTAGGGACTTTTTTATAAAATAATTAAGTCGCGTTCACCAGTTTCCGTCAAAAAAATCCCTTTCACTATTTTCTACGAAGATAAACTATGAACTTTTGGCCATAGAAATCGTTGTCTGGTAATTAAATAGGACGAACTCGGTGGTGAAACTAAGAAAATTGAAGGCAGTGTTTTCGGGACTCAATTCAGGCTGGTGTGTCATTGATGATGTTAATGGAATCCAAATAATATAGCTCGTGTAATCCCAACCGCAATTAATAAAAATTTAAATTTAAATACCACTGACACTGATAAGCTAACCTTCAAATATCACATATTTAACATGGACATTTTTCTTTCTCTACAGCAACCCCAGTAAACACAAAATCTTTTGGAACCATACTTCCGAATGAACTAAAACTTCATTTGAAAGAAAACTAGAAAATCAGTACCATTAAAAGGATAAACAAACATTTGCTTGACAGAATATTTAGCTTGATTTTAAATTTAAATTGTATTTACATACCTGGTAGTTTTTTCAAATCACTTTAGCAGGCTTCTGTAAGCTAGTCAATTTCGGGAAGAAATTTTCCTTGATTAGAATTTCACGAAGTTTAGACTGAAATCGTAAATTAATATATTTTTAATTCAGAGAATTTTGAAATAGACGAACATGTTTTTTGTATTTTTTTGTGAGCAGAAATGTATAGAATTCAAAACGGCATAATGGTATCTTATCTCTTAAATGCAATGACAAAGATGGAAGATAAATAATATTTGTTTGAAGTGTTAGATCCATTAGCAATTGGACTTTGAAAGTTTTGTAGCTGCAGTGTTTACTATTTTGTCTCCGCAAGATCAGAATCGCTGGTAAATATGAAATGAGGAATGGAGGAGTAGCTTTCTGAACTGAGAATTTTAGTGTCTCTAATATTACAAGAGAATATTTAAAAGGATAAAAAGAAGAAAATAGATACGAAGAATAAAAAAGGAGAGAGAAAAACAAGAAACAAATTACACAAAATATTAGAAATTTCAATCATTTATCCAACCAAATTTTCATTGAAATTGAGAGAACTTTAAAAAATTTATATTTATTACCATTTCATACTTCTGAGACTAGAATTATTATGCAACATGGATACACAAGTGTCAACTATCGACCGTCATAAAGAGTGAAAATTAAAACAACCTAGAAAATCTATTCAATCAAGGGAGCAGAAATCTAGATCTAAGTCTGAAGGAAACTGCAGAGAAAGCAAGTACAATATTAAATTTCTTAATCGAGAGATGACATGAAAAACACTTATTTTGTCTCGAAACAAATATTTTTTAGGCATTCAACAAATATAATATTCACGGATGAGTCGATACCAAACCATTCAAAATTTGTAGTGGTTACAAATTAATTACTCAATAAAAAGAACTTTATTATCAATTTTCTTTAATGTGCCCAAAAGCCGGTACACGCACACCTTTCATAATTTGGTAAAGTAAATATTTGGGACATTCCTACAAACCTACAATATAGGTATTTAACATTTGCGTGTTTCCAGACACTTTAATACAAATTTATAATCACACCAAGCAGCCATAACATTTTATTGCCCCATATTTCAATCAACAAAGTCCTTTGAGCATCAAAAGAACTCCAGCACACCATCACCTTCAGGATTAAACTTTATCGTCAAAGTGTTTCGATTGCGAAAGGACTATCTACGCCAGTCTATTACAATAACTGATCAGTTCTGTATATGTTTGGTCACATTCGATAGTCCGGCCACTTTGTTTGGTGACGTGGTTTTATAATCCAATAAATGAATACGTTCCGGGAAACTATTATGGGTTAATCAATACGCCTGGAACTGTTTGGGAACGATGATTAAACGCACAGTATCATAAATACAGTGTCGAAAATTGGATAGAGAGTTATTTGATACGCAGTGTACAGGTTTTGTTGTTTGAATTTCAGAAAGGATAACAATGAAGGTGATGTCAAACACATAGCAAGCTTGTAAAAAACTATTCCAAATATTACTTTGGCGTTTTTTTAGTCAAAAATCCGATTTAATAGCGTATTGAAATGTTTTTGTTTTTCACAATACAAATTTCTTCTAACATTTTTAAGAAGGAAAGCTTCAATATAGCTCGTACAAGCATCATCCTTTTTCATCTTTCTAGTGATTTAATTCGATTGCAGAGCTTTATGTCCACCAACTTGGGCCTGAAGATCACAGGCCCATTTCTTTAGATGATTTGTTTACCAAAAGATCGTTTCAATAATGTGATGTTTTCATGTACTGTATGCCAGGGTGCGCCATCCTGTAAAAACCATTTGTCCTCAGACGATTGGCATTGATATTAAAAATCTAAAAATTACGAATCATTTGTCGGTACTGATTGCCATTGACGGTCACGTTGGTTTCGTCTTCAGATTTGAAAAGAAAAGACCAATTATGCCGACGGCTTAAGACAAAAACGGCAATTTTGCATATTTACGAACTCATTAACCCAGAAATAAGCACCATTCCTGAAAATGATTTAACAATAAAACTGCGACGTAACTTCCAACTAATTCTTAGCCTATTCACCGAAAGTACGAAGCAGAAGATGGTCAAATGGCTTCAATTGCTACACTAGTTGAATTTTGTGAGGCTTAAGTCCAAGATCTTTGCTCGAAAATCTCCATGTGATGGACGAACAGAGAACAAGTTGTTGCGAACTGCGTCAAATCGATAAATATGGGTCCTCAGTCACACTCTCTCTACAGCAGCGATAATTGTCACGGTACGCACTGTACGAGCTCGTGTTGGGTGGACATTGTATAATAGAGAATACGAAGACAAACATCTTTCCATCGATTACGTATGGACTCCTCGGATGGAAGATTATGTGCACCATAAATCGGACGAAGTGCTCTCAAAGTTCGGCGAGCAAAATGCGAATTTCGAATTTTTGGCTTTGGCGTCCTGTTACGTTTTCAACAGTGTTACTGTACTGTAAAACAGGTACAAAACTTGGAAGGAATATTTGCGTGGTTTACTGACTCCTAATACATGTTTAGAGGGTTTGGTGCGAGCCTTTTCGAAACCCTTAACTCAGAAACTGTGGTGTTAAGGTTATTCATACCAGGTAATCACGTCAACACTAGTCAAAATAAGACCCATCAGGGAACTCTGATGGATTTTTGGTTTCATTTGCTATGATTTGTTAAAAATTGCCTAATTTTGAGAGTGTCTTTAAATAACTATCGAGTGCCGAGCCAAATTCAAAAGAGTCCAAATCGCGATACGAATATGAAACCACAGGTCGTCACCACAGCCGTTGGAAACTGTGTTTCTAGAAGCTAAGGTCCATGGTGGTAGATTTCAGCCTCTTGAAAAGTCTCATTACATCACAAGAATTCCACTTTGGTTGTGACTCTTGAACTCCAACAAAAGGTTTTAATTTTCAATACGGTTTTTCTTCTTGCTTTTGCATCAAATTTCTGACGCTGATTAGTATTTTTCATCATTATTTATCCCACTTTTTGAATTTGCTTGAGACAGGCGACCTGAGGCCATACAGTCAATCATACTCGAGAAGACCCGGGTTATTCAAGGCTACGTAAAAAATCATAAAATAATAAAAAAATTGACAAATTATGGGTGGCGCAAGAAACTTACAAATCGGTCTTTGATGCAAACACAACTTTGTCCTTCCCTTAAAAAGGTTTTGAGTTTATCATTTGCCATGGAAATATTAGCTACGGCAATTTTCTTAGACCGCGTCAAACGCAAACGAAGTAAATACAATATCGATCTGACAATGGGATCAATATTTTTGTGAGCTACTAAATCCGTCCGCAATCTTTTTTACTAGCAAACATTTCGGAAGAGACAAAAGCAGCGAAACTACCTTCAAACCAATTTAAGACTTTCAGTAACGATAGTCCCGAACCGATTCAAAAAAGAGGACCATTACCGACTGTGATCTGCTGGGTGTGTATGAGCTGAAGAAGAATAACACGACCATTGACAATATGTATATCCCATATAACATATAAGGAAGAAGAAAAATTAAGGTGTGACAAATTGAACTGCATTTATTTAAACTACGAAGCTGACACATATAAAAAAGCGATCTTCATACTCCTGAAATATTGGGCCACGAATTGATATTTAGAAGCACCGCACTGAAAGATGCATTCTAGGACAGTGAGGAGTGAACCAGACTGACAAACTCGTCAAAATAATGATTTGTATGAAACGATAGAATCGATTCTGCAAAACTCAATGGACTTGAAGGATCGCATAGATGATGGCAGTACATCATGAAAAGCTGGATTACTGACGGTCACTCACCAAAAATACGAAGCAAAAAGTAATAGGCCTTAGAGGAAAATAGGATATATTCAACACATAAAACCAAAAATCACTTACCGTATTTAAGTTATCATTTGCAAATGTGAACTTTGTGTTAAAGAAATACAGCGTTCGTAATGAAGACTAACCAGTCACAACGCAATTTATGCGAACTCCTTTCAGACGCAGGCTCTATTCTAACCAAATCGACAACATCAAACCATTCACAGACATAATTGCCGCAGTTAAATATATTCCATTTCAGATTGATTGCAAACAGAAGCGTTCCACTTTCGTCTAAGACTATTCATAAATCTTTTCTAAAGCCACACTCTTGCGAGAACTAATTTCACTCATATTTGCCCATTTCGCAAAGCTAATAATAATTGTTTAACAACTAGACAAAGCCAAACTTCGCTTCCTATAATTATGGATCCAACTGAAACCATAATGCGAGACCATTTGTGGCCATTTCAACAATGAAATGCGAACTTAAAAAGCTCTTAATGTTGACAATAAATTGTAGCCTCGTCCACAGAATGGGCGCCGAGAAGAAATAGTTCCGACCACAAAAGTATCCACCTCCTTTATATTAAATACACACCCAGCAATAAATAATTATACGTGGTTTTCCATCCACAAGCTCATATATCAAAAGGATGCTGCTGGGTTGATAAGCAAAACGAGTTCACATTTGTTCTCCCGGGATTTGGTTTTAAGTTTCACCGACCCTTGCGACGCCATGAAAAATAGTTCCCATTTGGGTATACCAGAGACAATGAGCAAAATTGCATTTAAATTGTTCGTTCTTTAGTAGCATTTTTGATAGAATTCAAAAGCGATTGGGATCCATACATTAATTTTGTTAGTTCGCGTATGTACACAGTTCGAATTCATCATCCTTAATAATCAAATCCACATTTTCTATATCACATAAAAATAACGCACATACTTCCACACTCGAAGGATGTTTTGTTTTCAATGTGAATGACACACAATCCGAGCTAAAATGGATTGAAGCAAAACAAACATTTGTTTAGGGCTTGATATATTCCGAACGTGATATCGTTGGGCCCCAAGAAAGTGAAAGGGTTTAAACGGATGACGTTGATGTGGTTACGAGTTTAGGAAGTGAATGATTATTAAAATGTAAATCTAAACAAGAGTCCTCGTTTCTGTTTTAACCCTAAGCCCACGACGACAAATGAATACGAATAAGTTTGCAAATGTGAACCAACTTCAAAATTTCAAAATGCAATCAAAATATTTTGTCTCGCGTCAAAACTTGGCAGATGGCTCAGTCTGTTATAAATAATGATTTCGTGGAAACAATCCTTTCTTAATAAACTTATCAAAACTTTGTCGATATTCATTTAAACTTTTAAAGTGCTTTTGCTAGCAAATGTTAATCTTTTCATTGAAACCTATTCCAAATTCAACGATGATAAACGGGCCTTTTAAAATGTGAAACTGTAAGAACATATATGTAAAAGTACTTTTACAAATTTTGAAACTGATGTAAGACCAATTCATTATTATTGAACAAAACAGCAATTCAATCATAATTGGATCAATTTGAATACAAGACCTTGAGACATTTTTACTAGCAAAATCGAATAACGACTCTCAATTTACTTCGTTATTTCAATTTCCCAAATAGTATATATTCTACGAAAACAGGGACCATCTTTACGAACATCTTACATTTAAATCACAGCATCAACCTGTATGTCTATTGTATTTTTATCTTTTCGATGGTCATCAGTGAAATTCTGATGAGTTCCATCAGCATAGCAACACTTCAACCCTGAGTAATTTGCAAATCTTTCCAAACAGTTTGATGCTGAAAGAATAGGATAACAGCCGCCAAAAAAAGAAGAAAAAGGTCCATTTAAATGTCTTTAAATTGGATTTAGTGGATTTATCTATCAAACGGCACACTTGGCTCGATTTCACTTCTCAACAGAATTGCGGGTAGGATGGAAATTCATGTTGGAAGGAGTTAACATTAATCCAAGTGATAACAAAGGAAATTGTGTCTGGCCAAACTTTCAAACTACATGTTTAATTTGTGAAAGATTCTGATGGTTTAGTTAAGCAGGGATCAAAATTAAATAGATTTTGCAATTATTATTGCTTTGGATTGTTATTTTTAGTGAATCAAGTTGAATAAAAGTGTGTGCATTTATTTTCGTCATGAGCATATTTCTTTTCAAATAAGACAACGAATGCAAATTTCATCAGAGTCAGAAGTGATGTAAAAAAATTTATTAGTTACATTTTTTGTAATAATATAATATGTATTGGGTTGTTAAGAATTCACTTGCGGTTTGCACCAATAGATAGTGTTATATTTGTGTCGTTAGTTTTCTGTCGATGTTATATGGGTTTTTTTTTCTTTTAACCCTTCGTAGCCCAAGATGTTAAAAATTTAAAATATGTTTATAATGAGACTTGTTTAATATATAAAAAACACGTGTTTCTTTTAAATTTTAAAATGTTTATTTTTAATCATAAATTTTGCGATTTTTAAGTTTGTGACATTTCTGTTACATTGGGTTAAACATATAAATAATACTTATTTGGTATGGAAGAATTTGAAGCAATTATTTTGCTTGTTGTAGCATAATGCTACACCGTATATCTCGCAAATAGTTTGTGAGATGCCAGTACAATTGGGAAATTTGCATCGAATCCTTTTTTCTACCCAAATAGGCCAGTGGCCGATTTGATCCTGCCTGACTGCCAATGAAGGAACATGTTACGCAGGGCCCTTATGCTTTTTGGCTTGGATCTCATTTTCAGTAGATCTTCTACTCTTTATATTGATCTTCGTGCCAACCTTACATAACGTCTCGCCTATCTTACCATTCAGGACGTTACGAGAAGGTAAGTTAGAATTATCGTTAAAATGTACAAACTGTCGCAGTTTTTCGAGTTTTTGTTTCGGCGTGTGTCTTTAATTATAGGAGTACCACTCGATGAGTTCCAATGACTTGTTACTGTCGGTAGTTTTATGACATCATATAGATTGCTCCAATAAACTGCTGAATATCAGTAACTTGAAACAATTGGTTGGGATTTTTTTCAAAAGCATAGAGATTCGGTTGCTCTGTAATAAAAATTATCAGTTCGTTGGGAAAAAAAATTGAAAAAAATTTGAATAGGTGTGTCTAATTCCAGTAAATTAGGTGGTAGAGTAGTATTTCCCATAAACCATAGTTGTCGGTCAGTTAGAACAAGGTTCTTTTTTTCAGTCGCTTTAATCTTTTTTGAGTAGTAGAACCTGATTGTCTGACTTGCTGAGCAGGATCTTGAGACGAAGTGCTAGCAATAGGCTCACCTCGCTCTCCATATAATTCTTCAATAATAGAATCAATGTCGGCTCCATTTTTGTCCTCACAATTAGAAAAAGGTTCCAAGTCTAACAATGGTTGATAGTCGGGATCAATACCGCTATCATCGTTGTCATCTAGTCTATCTTCACAAACATATTGGTGAAATGGATCATAAAGCTCATCATTTTTCTGTGATTGTGAAGCCATTCTGAAATAAAATGGAACAACTAAACACCAACATTCATACACTTTTCTGGGAACGAATATTTCCATAATCACTCAATGTAACAGGATTGTTACAAACATAAAAAGGTACGTTAGTCACATTAAGAAGCGAAAACATGCCTTACTAAAACTAAATAAACAATATAATTCACTAACCTAAAGGTTTCGGAAAAAACTATACAACTTTATGCACTTTTTGTATGTTTTCGAATTTCAAAATCTGCACGAATTCAAACTTGCCATTTTCACTAACAAGTGAATTTCAAACTCACTTTAGTCGATAGGTTCGTATAGCTATCAATTTTACTAGGTATGAAGTGATGCATCGGTGTGTTACTATAGTGGTACACTGATTTAAATGGGCAAAATATATTTGGTATGAATTTTATCGGCATTATT
This sequence comes from Oxycera nigricornis, assembly GCA_963942545.1. NCBI lineage: Eukaryota > Metazoa > Arthropoda > Insecta > Diptera > Stratiomyidae > Oxycera > Oxycera nigricornis. The sequence continues at coordinate 14,607,037 of OZ012659.1, forward strand.
GAGTTTTGTTACAGATACACGAGCGAGCAACTGGATACGGACACCCAATATTTTGCCTATTTTTCAGACTTAGTCGCATATGACGTAATTTCTTAAATAGTGTTTTATGACTTTCCAATAGCTTGGTAATTACATCCTTTTAAGGAATCAATTACCTGCCTGGTTGTGGAATTAGTAGAGTTTTTGAGTTTTTTGCTTCTTCGACAATTCTGCGTGCAGTTTTTGCAGAGTTTGATGCAAGTCGCAGTATTTTCCTACGTTCGCGCTCAGTTTTGGCTGTTTTCGTGCATCCTTTGTAGTTTTTTCCGTAGCTTTCAGGATTCCTCAAAAAACGGCAGATCGCATCGGTTCTCCTTCCAATTTTTGTGGATATTGCCCTCGCGGAATATCCTTCCGCTTTTAAAGCTATAATTTTTCCCCTTTCTTCCGAATTAAAATTTTTTCCACGTCCCATCTTCAATAACTTCTGTAAAATGAGTATTGACTACAAATCTGTTCTATTTTACCAACACAAAATCTTGAAAACCTCAGAAAAGATTGGTGTACGTATCCTGTTGCCCGCCGAACAAATTCAGATTTCGTTAAAAACTCTCCTAATTCCACAACCAGGCAGGTAATTGATTCCTTAAAAGGATGTAATTACCAAGCTATTGAAAAGTCATAAAACACTATTTAAGAAATTACGTCATATGCGACTAAGCCTGAAAAATAGGCAAAATATTGGGTGTCCGTATCCAGTTGCTCGCTAGTGTATGTCACATGAAGCTATAAAGGGTTAAAAGGAGGTAGTTGACACTCATAGATTACTATAGAAACAAATTCCGTGTAAGCTTGATTACAACTGTCAGTTGACGTTCAATTTTCACATGATCATTTATTATATATTTTACTGTTTAATTTTCTTAAAAGGGAGTTTGGTTTTTTATTCTCTCTTCAAGCTCTTCAAGAGTATTCAGTGAAAATTTTCGGTCGATTGGAGCAAAACTGACGGAGCTACAGGATTTTAAAACTCTGCTCTTCGACACGCTATAAACTGTAAATCAGTTGTTTCTCTTTTTTTAAACGTGTTTTTCCAACGCTTGGCTCTTTCAAAGCCGGTGAACGCTTTAACTGAAAATCTATTTATTCGAGCCTTTAAACATTTTGCACACATATTCTGTACATGAATACTTAAAGATATTTTTTTCTGTAATTATTATAATTTGTTTTATAATAACGAATTGATCGATTTTTTAATAAAAAAAACTTCAAAAAATCGTGTTTTACATAGAACTGATACTAAAAATTGAAAAATCGTTAAAAAATATATCTCGTCGTGGTTACCTCAGAAAATTCATAAACTAATGAAACCTTTTTGGTTTTTTATCATCAGATGATCGAGTGATGAGTTATGCTGTGCACCACAAAACTACTTTTTTTTAGGTGTCGACAAAAATTTGCTTAGTAATCAATATTTTTCAACCAAAATTTTAAAGAATACTCTTCGATAATTTTATTCTTATGTACTTTGTTCAGAAATAAATTTCTATTTCCAGCTTTTTCAAAATTTTTTTTAAAAATATGCTTAAAATATGTAAAATAACCATACTCCTCCCTTAAAGGCAAAAAAGCGGCTGAGGCTCACAAAAAGATGTTGATCTATGGTGTTGGTTGCATAACAGAACGCAAGTGTCAGAATTGGTTGAAAAAATGCGATCTTTCTGAAGATCGTTCACTTAACAATGAATAGCATTCTGGCTGTCTTTTTAAAGATAGTAAAGACCACATGAAAGCAATACTTGAATCAAATCATCGTATAAAAACAGTGCAAGAGATTGTAAAATAAGTTAAATGTGTTACAAAACAATTGGAAATCAAATAAGACGGCTTTGTAACGAACAAAGCTGAATATTTGGGTTCCGCACAAATTGAAAGAAATTCACTTTACACAACGGATCAATATTTGTAAAACGCGTTTGAAACGTATCGTAATCAACCCTTTTTGTAGCAAATTATCATTGGGGACAAAAAATGAATCGTTTACAACATTATACGAAAAATATCATGGTCCAAGCATGATGTACCGGCGCATACCGTATTGAAAGCTGATTTGCTTCAAAAAAAGATCATACTGTCAAGTCGGTGGAATTACAGGGATGTGGTTTATTTTGAGATGCTTCCAAGCAATGAAACGATCAACTCAGATGTTTACTGCCAATAACTCATTAAATTCGGGGGAAGCATTCAAAGAAATAAGGCCAGCATTGACAAATCGTCAAGGAATTGTGTTCACCGATGATGATTCGAGGCCCCATACATCTTTAGCAGCACGTACGAAATTATTGAAGAGTTATGTTGCATGCTCCATATAGCACCATTTTGGCACCATCGGATTATCCTTCATTTCGAAGGGGAAAAAACTTTTTAAATGTTAAAAATTTCAACAACGACGACGACCTCAAATCTTGCTCGGCCGACATTTTTGCTGACCAGGGCGAACAAAGGGAACATCAGTTCTTTCTATCAAAAAGATGAAAAAAGGCCATCCTGTTAGAGATCGAAAATATGTGATTGACCAAAGTTCATTTTGTGTATAGAAAAAATGAGTTATATTGCACTCTAAAAAAACTGAAATTACTTTCTTGCCAACCCAACAGTTTGTCGTGATCGTTCGAATGATTTATCGGTTTATCTAGTTTATCCTGATTTCTATTTTATGCTAGGTAAGACTATATTTTGCATCAAACAGTTTGCTTTTGAGAACATTACTATCGATAATCGCTTCTCGAACATCATACTGCAGCATGCTACAACATTAAATGCTCACAAACGAAAGTAAAGCGTTTCGATTTGCATTCATAAACATTCACAACAGGGTTTATAATGCGAAAACATCAAAATATTCTACACTTTATTAATAATATGGTTGAATCGTGAAAGAGTTTATTTTCTTTCAATTACATCGGTCCAAAAAAAATTTGGCCTACACAGTATAATCAAAAGTCGTTTGTTGGCAGATTCTACCATCCGGAAAAATAATTGAAATCATCATATAAAAGAAAATCTCGAAAGAAAATACGAATTCAAAAGATAGCACATAAATCAATAAATATTTTTTTTATGCAGCACATATCCTTAAAGCCGAACACAAATTCAATCGATATGGTGCAGCACGTAGACAAGGATAAAACCGAAACTTGATGGCATGGAAACGAACACGACAGTTGCTACAATTGGCTCGATTTTTGCATCAAACAACAATAAAAAAACTGTTCCTAGTAGATATTCCATGCACAGACTATCTTGGCGGTAAGCAACAATTCGAATGTTTGTCTGCTTTAAGACTCAGATACATCTGACCCACCATTGCCAGGAGTTTTCTTAGGAGGTGGGTGAGATGACTTAACGAGATCGCAAGCAATTACAATTCCCTCGTTAAAGTCTCGTCAATATAATTTCGAAACAGGCAGCAGGCCGAGCAAAAGGACTTTATTTTATGCCCCCGAGAGTACGTGACTTATTTCATTGGGGAATGTAGTGGTCAGATCTGACACTGACGGGACTATGTGCGTGACTGAAATTCGTTAACATTACCAGCGTCTGTTCTCAGCATTACTTTTATTGCATTTATGTATAAATTTCGGTATGTTGTCATCTCTCCACTGCTTTTCTTAATTAAGGGCAAAAAGGTAGATTGCTGGAAGGCTGTCAGGCCGTAGTAAACTCAACACAGACATTAAAATGGGAGTCAATGAAACGCACTTGTGCTACAAAGTGCGCAAAATTTCTGGAAAACATTTTGAACCTAAGTAATTATGAAGAGTCAATAATTGGTTTAGTTTAGTACGATTTAGTTTCAAGAAACAGCACAGTGATTATAAGTTGGGCGAGCACTATGCCATGACTTTCTACACTTTCGTTTCAATGTTCAAACATAATGGAAAAAGAAAAATGCTACATTTGCTTCCCTTAAGCTACCTCTTTCAAGTACCAAGATTCTGCATCCACGTTTTGTTAACTATCGCAATCCCAGATTTTGCTACTTCTCTTATGTTGTGGAGTCCATTGATCGATTTCATGGCTTACACAAGAATATTACGTTGTTAAAAGTTGTAACATTGCATTTTTAATAATTCTTTTCAAACATCCACCAACCAAGAAAGCATGGCATCTCTGGTTCTTCATCTTTCATCCCTTGACAAACTAAAAAAAATAACACAGGAAGCATTCCCATCTGCATGTTGCCTAAATAAACATTTCAGCCTTAATTGTCTCGGGGTGCTCTTTGAAAGAGAACCCTTCGCCAAATAATCCCTTTATTTCAGCCAAGGATTTTCCGTATAATCTCAAGTATCATTCGTTGTATGACTTTCAAATTGTATTTCATCCAATTAAACCGACTGCACCCTTAACACTATTGAATAATTGTTCTCGAGTATGATGTCAGCATTGCATCATTTAGGGGTTGTGAACTGGCCTTTGAGCTGAAGTGTCGTCACACAACTTAAGGATGCATCGTGCAAAGGATGTTGTTTGCGTTTATTTTTTAAATGCCAGCTTTTGTTGGCGTAACAGCTTTTTTGTTTGTCCTGATTATTACAACTTATTATGCAGCATCCCAACGGACATGTTCAGTGCATTGCATAAATTGCAATTTACGTTTCATAAATCCTGAACAGGATTGTGAGCGGCCAAGTATTCACTTAAAATTTATGTTGCGTGGCTGTCTCTTTACGACTTCATATAAGCTTGAATAGGGTAATAATTTCACACCGTTACTATTGCGGCTTAATACGTAAATTCACTGGCGTATTTTTTTTTGGTCGCGAAGTTATATATTGTAGATTGCAATTGCAATTGCTGCGGGGAGCTCTAATTGAGCAATTCGGGGACAAAAACGGTGAAAATCACTTTTGTTGTCATTTCAAAGAGTATTAGGTGTATGTATGTACTTAATGGTATGTAAAGCAACACGTTTTAAAAAAGGGGCTAACGTTAACAATATGAAAACAGGAATAATCTAGAAAATGCCTCGCTATTTAGCAAAATACAATGGTGCAACATGATTTTCCTGATTGAATGACATTCAACAAAGCTGGTTAGCAAATATAATAAAGTCTCTTGCATTGAAATCATCAATTTCTGGAAATTAAACATAATATCATATAACATAGTTTTGAACCCTAAGCTATTCCTTAAGCTATTAAACTTCTCAAATTTCAAAAAATCGATTTTGGGTTTTTTTTTTTACATTTTTCGCTTCTTCATTCAAAAGTCGCCTCCTAAAATATTATGTCGAAATTCTTAATAGAATTTTTTTATAGCAGTTTTAAGCGGTTGTACGCTCTTTTGCAGCTGCCGAGCGCGCAGCTGTTAACCTTCATCCTCAGTGTCTATTTAGTCGTGCACGAAAGCAGTTACTGATAAAGCAGTAAGTGATAAAATCCGATTGATCAAAAATTATCTAAGATTAAATGCGAAAAAAAAACTTTGAACGCGATTTTCTCGAAACGACCTTTTTTTCAAACGGTGCAGAGATTATCTTCAAAACTAACCGATCGTAATGAAATTTTGCACAGTTATTTGTTAAACGTTCCTACAAAGCAATGCAATTAGCCAAAAAAAAAACAAAAAAAATTAGTGAAACGAAAATAGAGGCGAAAAAATGGTTGTTTTTTGAACATTTTGTTCAGGCAGCCGCCGTTTTTTGCCGATTTTTCACTATCGGGCATGAAAGCATTAAAGCTTTAAAACCCCTTTTTGATTTTTTTTGTTTCAGACGCAGGCCTTTTTTTGGACTCGACTTTGACGCCATCTGTGAGCAAGATACAAAATATGTCAACAAAAAAGTTTTTAGACACTTGACAATGTAAATAATGTTATGTAAAAAGATTTGTTTTGATATCTGATACAGGAGCTCTGAAAAAAATTCTTGAAAATTATTGTTTTTTTGGCCTTGAGAAGTGTAATAGTACCTTAAAATATTTTTCACGACTTTCAAACAATTTTCTTTGGAAAAACGGAAACGTTTGATAAATGTTATAAATTTTTTTTTAAATATATCATTTAAAACCCATATGTTTATTAGCTAAAAACACTGAATTAGCCATAACTCAAAGACTATCCAAAATCCATCTACAAATAAACGTTTCAAGAAAAACCATTGTTTCAGAACAATGAAAAAAATATCTTTATCGTCACAATGAAAACCCGAAAGCATAAAAGATAAATATAGACATTTTCGGAATTCCTTTCATAAGATAAAACGTACAGAAACAAAGAAACATGGATAATTTATAAAGTTGTAAATGGACGTTAATCGACATACAAGATACAATAAACCCACTTTGCGTGCCATAGAATACATTAAAGTAGGACTAACCACAAGTATTCATTGAGAATTTTGGGACAATAACACGAATAGGGTATTATTTTAATCGATAATCGAAACAATTCTGTTATTTAATTAGTTGATTGAAACCATTTGAAGTTGTGACCATTACTTTGGAGGATAATTTTATGAAAATTTCTTGGTTCAATTAGAAATAATATTAATCTACAAATAACCAAAACGGATTGAAAGTGAAGATTTAACTTTTTTCATCAAATAAACGTTGGGAGTCAGTAAAAATAAATCGTAGATCGAAGCAGACTTTAGTTTATTTTCTAATTCATGGAAAATTATTTTCGAAAAGATATTTTATATAAATTGATCGAATTAATGACTATGGATTAAATACATGGCATGTCATCAACTGTGACTTTTTCATATCATATGTGAACATTTTGCAACGAAAATGTATACCATTTCTAACACAAATATTATTTTTTGCAATTCAACTATAACAAAATAGAAACTAATTGCAAGCAACGCAATCTGTTGATTCTTGAATTGTATGCAAAGTGTTTTCGAAATTGTCCCTGGACAATCTTAGAAAGTGTGTTTCAAAGTTTGTCATCAAAATAAAATTTAGTTGTAATTGTTCGGCACCCTTTTTTAGTTCTAAGTTAGAAAACAACAACAACTATTAGGCATGTGAGCGAACATCTTGTTCAATTATGGTCAATCTTATAGAACTTAATTTTTTTTATTGAAGTGCCATAACTTTCAAACTCATTTGCCTGAAACTGAAACAATCAAATGATCATTGGATCAACACCCCCACTGCTATGTCTCTACAACGAACCGTCAGCCATCATCGGTGACAATACATGCAGTGAGTTAAAATGAACAGTTGCCGGTAGCGATACATGCTGGCACGAAAGACAAGCGTGGACAGGAGTTGAAGGTGAAATATGCCAAGCATGCTGTCGGCGAGAAAATCGAATATTCTGCCATATTAAATTGAAAAGAATGTTTTCAATCTAATGTTTTTAAGCTAGTTTATAGGAATTGAAAGTATTGAGCAGAAAGAGGGAAAGCTGGATTGCAATTATGTAATCATCTATGAAAAAATTATAGACTTCCTAAACACCTAAAAAAAATCATATTGAAGCCTCCAGTCAATGTTAATCCGAAACATAAACCCAGACACAGAACACAGAAAAAAAAATTATTTTTTTAGTCTCGCATTTAAAGACGTACGCTGTAACCCGTGCATAACGCACCTGCTGGAGCAAGGATTGTATGCACTTTTTGACGAAATAGCTATATCAATGTTGGCAAAGCCGCGCAATCTACAATTGGCCGCATTGATGTTGGCCAAACTTCCAATCATCATAAAAAGTCCACCATTTCATAGCCATTCAACAGGAAAACACTCACGCAAACATTGAAAGGAATCAACGTAAACGAATCACTATTGAGATTCACAAACTGGAGGACACGGTTGGTGGGGAAACCTAACAAGAGACAAAGTTTTCAGGAGTTCAAAGCTCGATTGAAATGGATGCACCATTAGTAATGCCAAACTTGATATTTTAGACAGCTTAAAAAATTTGATTAGAATATTTTCGCATAGAGCATTTTTGGAAACGGAAGCTGAAGCTTGAAGCTGCCTCCAACTTGCACAAATGTATCTGGAAGATTTTTGGCGATTTCTTCATAAAGAACTGAAGAAGACCATTCTTTTAAGGTTTGAAGGCGACCTAAAAATTGTCTTGCTTAAATCAGGATGCAAGTAGACCATTCAACGGCTTCTTGTAAAAAGATTGGGTGATCAAGAAAGATCTCTTTCAAAATGGCACGAAAATGACGAGCATAATGGGCTGTTGTTCCATCCTGCCGAAACCAAAAGCCACCTTTATCTAGTTCTTCCAATTTGAGACGAAAAATTCCCCAGCATACCACGGTTTTGGTTGGAAATCGCATTAACAGTGACTTCAAAAAGGCTTCAAGATGCCTACAGAAGACAATGTACACTATATGGTGGCTGGAAATGAAGTGATATTTTGTGGAGCTCTTGGGGAGTTTTTAAGCTATTCAATAAAGAAAGTTCTGCTTGTTTACTGTGTCAGAAAGATGACAATGCGTTTCGTCGCTAGATCACACACTACCGATAGAAGACACGGCTAGAAGGATTCCATTACAATAAGCTCTACTTCTTCTTCATGCTGTAGTAAACTCTTGGACAATCTTAATATTGTAAGGGAGGTAGCTTCAGGTTGCAATGCTTGATGCGTTTCACGGTTCGAACCGAAATCTGAAATGCAGTCGCATATTTCCGAACAGAACGCATTTGATACTACTATATAGTGCGGCGATCATTTCAGGTGTTTTCATGGATTTGGGACACCAAGGATTTGCGATTCTTTTTGCACCCGGATTTCAGATCCATTTCAATACCGTTTTTCGATCAGGAACACTTTCGTTTTGATTTAAACCGAATCGCGTACAAAACGTCCTCTGCATTGCAGTCAGACTCATAGTTTTTAAGACAATATCTCCACGACGAAGCTATGGCGTCCAATCGACCACGGCATGTTGCTTATTAAAAACCTTATGATTCACATCACCTAACAAAATCGACTACTTTCCGATACCTTTTCAGGTGCCCCTTCAAAGATTTTCTGAAAATTGGGGTTTTTAATGCGTAATTAATATTCCTGAATTACAATCTATTGAATGTATCCATATGATCAACAGAACTTATAACATTGTGTTGTGGTTACGCCTTTTGCAGATATACAAAGTCAGCCTGCATTATAAAAAAAGCCATCTTAAACTTAATTTTTTAAGCTTTTACGCGTACTGTAATTGTAATGTAAGCAGAAATTACTTTTTAACAAATTCTCCTTTCTTTCGATTCTAATTAGATGCTTCAGCATAGTTCAATTATTTACCAAACAAGCTTTTCAATATATCCTTTGTATAGGAACATTTGCCTGCTCGAGAACAAATGTCCTTAAAAGTGAACAATCGATTATATAATAATTCAAGTAGCCTTGATGCTTCCCATTTGATTTATTCCCGCATTCTGTGTACGTGCTATTAGATGATAATAATGTCGGAAAAATGACAATTTAGTCATGTTCTCGATTTATTGACAATCTGCGCTTCTTACATGAAGGAAAACGCCAAAGGCAATGTGAAAATCCTCAGCTCAAGTACTTGCTCCCTATGCAAGAGGAAACAAATGAAATCCTCCCCGAAAGCTAGACGTATTCAACGATTTGTTCTTTTTCCCTGGATATATTTGATAAGTGATCCCTTTATCCACCTGCTTCATACGTTTTCTTTCTATTGGCACAAAATCAAATCCGTTTGCTCGACGTGAATTTTGCCATTGCCTTAAGTCGTCCGTTGACTCGTTTGCCGCCTTTCTATCGTTCCAGCTATCGCAAATACTTATATCCAAGGTACACAAAGGTACACATGCGGTATCCTAGCGATAGGAGGAGGCTCTTACGTACTAACATGCTCGAAAGCAAGATGTGCCCGACACATGCGAATAAGTCGCACAGAAGAAAGCGAGCTATTCATATTGCTTATGACGTAAGACGAACGGGATAATACATGCTTAGCCACTTTTTGTATTCAAATAGGATCACGTTCTGCTCGGCGTGAATTTAATATCCTTTATTTTCTAGATTACTTTAAGCCCGGCACAGTATGGAAGTGAAGAGCAATTTTTTACAAGCTGTTGACTGCTGTGTGCGCCAGACAGGCAAGTTATCTACAAAGAGGAAAGCGAATTTTATGTAAATTATGTCTTTCGTCCCATACAGCGAACTCACTTACTTATAATATTTGAATGGCTATTTGGAGAGCACACCACTATTCAATCCATTGTATTTTGGAATATCCACATCCCTCAATCAGGATCGATTGTTGTGCAAGGGATTATTCATCTCAATATTTTTGCATAGCTCAGTTCGACAAAGGCGATCATAGATAAAAATTTATTAACCGACTTTAATATGCATACAACATCATTCATTTTGAAGAAAGCAGCTTTGGTCTTACCCTTTTCCAGGACCTTTCAAAAATCGGATGGGATAATATTCGTAATTTTTTATTGGGAGAGAATACAATATGTTTCAGTCAATTTCGATGCAAATTTTATTATAGATCGAAGCGGAAGTCGTGTGAAGAATTCGATTTATCTCTGAAGTTCTATGAAAGTACACCTACTCCTCGATTGACATCGAATACAAGCTCTTCGGAAAGCTAGGTAAATCAAAATAGTGAATTTTCATAATCAAAGCCGTTTAAATCGGAAAAAATTGAAAAATTCACGTTAAAGTTATTTATTTCAATAAAAATAGATGTTAGATACTTCAAAAAACGAAAAATTACATCTCTTTTAAAAAAGAAAATATGAACATAAATGTTAGCACTCAATTTTATTTATAAGTAGAAAAAATACAAGAACCCTAAAAGTTTGACTTTCTTTGGTTATTATTATTTTTCTATTTAATTGAAATGATGTTTCTTTCATCAGTTGATAGTAATCAATACAATTTTTGTTTGATGTCTAATAAATAGGGGAATATGTTATTAATAATTGTTTATTTTTCGCTTTATTTTCTCAATTATTCAATTCCTATGTTGACGAAATTCGACGTGAGGACAATATTTTTGTTCGATCATCCTCATCTACGTAGCTCATCGTTCACCAATAGTTTCACAATTAGTAAGTTTATCATGGGTTAGAACCTCCTGGTCTAGTCGACAACTTTCGTCTCCTAGTGCGCTTTTGGTTAACGACTTGCTAACACTATTGTTGCACATTAGTGGAGGTTGTTGTTTCCAGGCTTTTGGCCGGTAACATTATTAAATGGGAAGTGTGGTTTCGGCGTGACGGATGGCATCCTCTTCAGGTGCTGCCATTAGCCATCCGTTACGAGACAGCACGACCACCGCTGGCTTGTTGATGGATTAAGCTCGCTATATTTCAACAATTTTTATAATTTACATCTGCGAATTATACCGACCGTCAATTTGTTTCGTATGTATGCCTACGTCGCTTTTATTAGTAAGTTTATCATGGGTTAGAATGGTTAGGTTAGGCTAATGGCAGCACCTGAAGAGGATGCCATCCGTCACGCCGAAACCACACCTCCCAGTTTCACAATGTTCACCTCAGCTGGACCCTATCTTCTTTCTCTTATGGTGGACACCAACTCAGTTATACGCAAATATCCCAATGCTAACGTGAAATTCTCATTTCAAACGAACCAATTTTGTAGAGATTCACACACTCGTATGACTATTATAAATGCAGCTAGCAGTCAATTTAAAGAAAAACTGTTCGTTGAACCTATTTTCAGAAAATCTCTACGATATTAACGCCCTAACAAAACAATGGCTCCCAAATATCCATCAAAAACGAAACCTCATCATTTTTGCTAATTTATAACAGACGTGAAAAAAACAACTTGAAGCCATCTCTGTCAAGAGAAAAATTATCTTTTTCCCATTAATAGACTCATAAAAGATTTCGTTTCTGGAAATGAATTTTTCGAGTCCATTGTTCTGACTTCTACTTAATGTCGCGCTCATTCCATGCATATCTATTCACAGGGAGGAAAGGAAGGCGATTCAAATAAGAACGTTAAAAAAATTATGAAGCTTTCTTACCACCAGTCTATTTTCGCGCCAGCTAATTGTCAGCTCCTTTTCCATTGCCTGGCTGCCTCTTGCAACGTTCAACTTTAATTTCGTGTGGGCGCAATTCGATTAGATTCCATTCAACTAATGAGTGGCGACATGCCTGACTATGCTTCAAAAAGTTCTGGTATCTCGTGAACTTTCCAATTACAACTAATTAACAATGTCATATAATTCAAAACGACGCCTCCGAAAAGTATACGTCGGCTTTCGAACCGAAACGATTTGGTGTAGCGTCAAATCAAAAAGATTCCTTGGTCCTATTATTCTGAATTTATCCTTGTAACTAGAACATGAATGACTGTAATCGTATTACGGAGGCATTATCCGACCGCAAGTTGATTAAGTCTTTTGCATTGAATTTGTTATCTGGCATGGATATGTTTGGGGGAGCGTATGAAGGGCGAGTAACTGTCGGGGGATGTGGCGCAAGGGAAAATTTCATTTTACCATTTTGTATTTGCGAATAAATCTGGCAATAATTTATCAAGTGTATTGTGAACTGCTGCATGCAGATTAGTATATTTCGTTCTTCCCAACCGAGAGTTTGTTATCTTTTATGCATGGATGCGCTCTTCAGTTTGCATATCCGATTAAATTTGTGGATTTAGTTTCAAGTGATGAGGCATAAGAATTGACTTGTAATGTGAATACCAATTGCTGCAAACCCATATAGCTGAGAGCTTGCTCGTACAGTATCTGGTAACTTTCTGTTATTATGTTTGAATGATATGCAGAAGACAATTACAGAAATTTTGATTTGCAAGAAGGAAAGTTTCCCCCTTGTTAACAGAACAAGGGTGAGCATCATATCTGAAAATGGTTATCATGCTTATTGTTGGGACTACGGAAATTCAATTCATTTTTTCTTCATTTTCTTCAATACATGCTCATTTGCAATTCTATCTATCGACATTTAGGCTTTAAAAAATCGTGTTCATCATATCCACAATATGGAAATTTATTCTTCACATTCAGAAGTTTAAGTGAAGATTGACGGTTTGAACTTTGTAAACTTGCGGTGAAAAGTGGTCTTATAACGAGAATAATTCCTCTGTATCCGTGTACAGAAGACATTTTTTTCAACGTTGGGAGGTGGAAATCTTCAAAAGATACCGATCAGCTCCTGCCTCTCGGCATGTCGGATTTCCAACCACTAAAACCACCTTCGTTTGCTTCAATCACTCTTTCCATCAAAATTAACAATTCTCCGTATTTAAAATTTTAGGAGATAGTACTTCCCAGACGATAAGAATCGGTATAAGGGATAGTACCAAATTTATGAGTTTTAGTGTTCTTTTAGTTAGATTAATAGTTCAGACTATATGTTTATGAATTATTTCCTGTTGATTACATGTTTGGCTTTGAGTTTAGTGGAGCTGATTGTACTTGTAACTTACTTCGAAAGTTGGTCCTGAAGGAGATATTTTTTTAGTGTCGTTTTAAAGGAAGTTGGGTTCGCTATGTTTTTAATTTTGTCCGGTAGTGTATTGTGAAAGTTAGCTGCTTTGTTGAAGGGGTCTTCTTTTAGTCGATCAGTTCTGGCTAATGCAATAGCTATATTATTCATGTTTCTAATTCTGTAAGTGTTTTTTCCCTCAATTCTATCTAATTTCACAGTGGTGTACTCATTACGGTGTAAATTCTTATGTAGAAATTTAGCTCTTTCCATGAAAATCATTCCTTTCAGATTTAATTCTTGGGCTGTTTTGTTCATGAGGTTACCATTAGAGGTTTGGCTCCAATTCAAGATGCCGTACGAAATTTTGGAAAGGAGATGCGCATACATAATTTGGATTTTTTTTCTTTGACTTGACCAGGTCAGTATTTACTTTTTGTTCAATTTCGAGATTAATTTTACCTGAGTATACGAGCACAGTGTCATCTGTGTACATAACCACTTTTGCAGCAAGGTCTGCCTTTTTATGGAGTTGAGATAAAGTAGAAATAGCGTTGGTCCTAGGATCAAGCCCTGCGAAACACCTATGCTAAATTCAGCAGTTTTGCTTTTGACACCTCCAATTAGTGTATTTTGAAGTCTATCCGTCAAGTAACTGCGTATTAATTTATTTTATTTTCCAACAATTCCATATTCACCAATCCTGGTGATTAAAGTTTTATGTGTAACTGTGTCGAAGGCTTTCTTTAGGTCCACGAAAACTGCTGCAACGTAGTGGCCCTTATCCTAGTATTCATTTACAATCTAATGGAATGGCATCTGTTGTACCTTCGCCCGTCTGGAGTCCGTACTAGTTTCTATCCAAGATTTTGTTTTGCAATAAGAATTATTTGATTCGAGAATCTATAATTTTTTCGAGGATTTTACTTAAGGAATTCAAGAGTGAGATTAGTCTGTAATTGTTTGGGTCAGTTTCATCACCCCCTTTCAAAATCGGTATAACTGCGGAGATTTTTAAGGTATTCCGGGAATCTTTCCTGCCTAATACATTTATTTATTAATTTCACAAGAGTATCAGCAATATTTTCTTTGATTAATTTGAGGTACCATCAGGACCTGGTGCAGTATGGTTTCGTAGAGAATTAGTAGTTTCAATTATTTCTTTTTTATTGGTTGTTCATAAATAGAACAAAGAGATTGGGGATGTGTTTCGATACGATGATGTCCGTATCGTAGGCAATTTCGTTACTATTTGATGACCTATTTTTGAGAAATGACGATTAAGGCAGTTGGCGATTTCCATCTTATCAAAGGAACTCAACTTGTTCTCAAAAGAAATCCCTTAAGATTCATCCATGAACAAGTTTTATAGAATTAGATCAGTGGATAATATAGAACGTTCACTTAGCTTCATAAAAGAACGAATAAAAAAATTGTTATACATTTTTTGGCAAACTAAGAGGAAAATTCATTATATTTATTTAAAACAGCATCAGTTTTAAAAATTAATGGAGGGGGGGGATTCGGATGGTAAAATGTTCCAAATTGTTTCTTGCATCGAGGATGTCTGTAGAATATAGACTTCACATTGTTGAAGTGTGTTCTTGTTATTTTTTTTTAAACTAGGTTGTTCCAGTAACTTTTTGTTGATAAAAATTGGTATCATATATTTTATTCACAATATCATCCACCGAAAGCAACAACTCTTTCCCATCGTTTATGCAGCGTATGGATTGCGTCTCAAAAGAACTGCTCAATTTTCGAATCCAAGAATGTATCGATCCAATTTTTGATTCCTTAACCTGAAGTGAAGCATATTCCAGATAAGACTTTCTGTATCGATCGAAACAAGTAATAGTTAGAATGAGTGACGTCTAGTCAGTATGACAGGTGAGGCAGAACATCTCATCCGACATGATCTAAGTAGTTCACTAAAATAATTTCATAAAAGAAGGAATAAAAAAATTCTTATAATTTTTTTGTAGTTAAAACTCCACCAAAACCACAAATACTGAAAACAATACCCAAATAATGACGCTTTAACATTAAGATACTTACAATATTGTTCAATGCAATTTATTACTGTCAAGACCCTTTGCTGACTATCATAAACACTTACTTGTACAGTTAAGGGGTTATAACTATGTGAAAGCTAAAAAAACAAGCCTTTTTTCAGGATTTTTTTTCAAGGATTTTGAAAAAAAGCTTTTATAAATAATATATCAATATTAAGCGCAACTTTCCAGGAGTGCAAAATTTTTTTTTATTTTAAATTCAATACAAAATGACGGCTGTAGTGCACGTCAAAGATACTAGTATTTACAAAAAAGTTTCGCGGCCGCACAAGTTTCTCAGCCCCATCTGCATCTGGAACAATAATAAATTTTTTTCATAAACTCCATGAGTTTTGCTAGTGAAGTACACACGATAATAGTTTAATATCGATTTTTCACAAAATGGCGACCATTTAACAAAAAAATTGCATTTTCGACCCCAAAAAATGACTTCAATTGTTTATAACTTTTTTTAAACAAAATCAATCGCTAAAATCGTGTGTATTTCACTAGATAATTATATCAAGAAGCTACAGTTATAACGGTAAGTCAATCGGATGAAAACTGAAAGAGTTTCGTTTCCGGCAAATTTCAAAAATACACTTTCGAGATAAATGCGTTTGAAGTTTCAAAACCTTATAAAGTTGTGAATTTTCAAAATTTTAATATTTACAAATTTTTTAACTTTTACTCTGCTATCCCAGCACCATACAGTTGGCCTTCCAAGACCGTGGATTCCTCCTCCTCGTCCTTTCTTGATGCTAAAAGGCCGCGTCTCGCCTCTTTTACAACGTCGGAAATTGACCGCTCAGCAGCCTTTATTCGCTCGGCGTCTATTTCTAAGCAGAAATTGTAAAAATTAGGTCCTGCAGTCAATCATAACGAGTCTCAAACGAATGGCGATTAGGCGGACGCCTGTTGCTGATCTTACCGCGCTTCTGTGATGAACTACTTGCTTTACTGCCTTTACGGCCACTGTACAGTTTACTACTCATTTCTAACACTTTTTTATACAAAACAACAGTAAAAATATCAATCAAAACATAGTACTTTAACCTCAAACGCAGCGTGTAGTCGATCGAGTAAACAGAAGCTCTCCTAGCGTCGTTTACGAAGGAACGTGCCCTATACAGTGTATATTACTTACTATATAGTATAAAGCGAGCAAATTTTACGTTTTCCGAGCATTGGAGTTGCTTCAGAAAATTGATTCTCAAAAATTTTCTGAAGTATATTAGTATTTGGACCTTTTTGATTTCAATTCTAGGGATGTGTTAGCATACTTTTAGCCAATAAAAAAAAATTGAAAAAAAATAAATTCACATAGGTATAACCCCTTAAGGAAGTCGTCTCTGAATCAGCTGACACTAATAAAGGCGAAACTAAAATACAAAAATATACTCACCGCATGGCAGCTCATGCAAGGCCTCAAGAGAATACGGCAAACTTTTAATAGTAACATAATAGTAATAGCATAATAACAAAATGTCCGTTGAATAATATAGAAAACTGATGAAATAGGAAGAAAATAGATAAAATTTGACATACAAAGAAGTTAACTAGCCTAAAATTAATATTCTCTAAATCTATGATATGATTATAAATCGAAACAGGTATGATTAATCCTTTAATCGAAATAAAAAAATCAATGACCAACTACGCGTTATGTATCCCACTGTAATTTGCGAAAACAGAAAAAATCCACTCCTAATTAAAATAATTCTAAAATACATACCCGAAAGATAGAATGAATTTGCATAATTGCAACGAACGGAACGAACTCGGACGTTATTTTTGAAAATACAACATGAAACTGCGAATTTCAGTAATTGAAAAGAAATTCACAGATTTAATTAAAAGCTCCCTACTGACCTCATTTCCGTGTGTATGCAACCAAATAATTACACTCATTCAAAATCAGAAATTTTGCTCCTTAGAAACTCTCAAAGCGCGCACCTTCTGCGTTCGACTGAAAACAAATTACAGCAAACTTGCAAATACATACTAGAATTTAAAAAAAAACTGTTGAAGACTTAACAGAGCGGAATTGAGCAGAACGTTAGACCGACAAGCGGAAATTACTCCGTCGTAGAGTTCAGCTTAAAATCATACAGCACATTAAATTCATAAACGTTTCCTTGCCAAACATTATTCATTACGCAAATCGTGCTCAAACATACATATGTGTGCATATTTGTATATACACGCCCACCAAGTTTCATGCATCTATGTAAAATCTAATTTTAAGGACTCAATCTTCAAAGATACACATTACGGAATCGATTATAGCACCAACTTAAATATTGCTTCTCGCGGAAATTGACTTGACAATCGAGCACGGGAATAGCTACCAAGGAGGACGAAACTTTCAGATCGTCACTTTCATTCCCATCGGCGTCGTCGGCGTTGCAAAAGCCACATCCTTTTCGTACCGCTAATTTTCAAGTCGATTTATTTTTGAGAACGCGAAGCAATTTCGTTTTTCGGAACAGAACGCCTGAATTTATGGAGCACCCGTTTTTGTCTATTACATGCTTTACCTGTCTTTACTAATTATCTGTGCCTCAATTTAACGATCCTGCAAACTTGTCTAACAATGTAATATACAACAGCCGGGAAAAAAAGGACCTTCGTATACGTAGGTAATACTTTTCCCAGCTGCTCACATGAAGGCGAAGTTGAAGCTAGAGCTGAACAAGCAAGTGAAAATTCCCTCTTAATTACGTCGCTCACATTTATCATGGGGGCCAGGATCAGGCATTCACAAGAAGCACTTATTGCACTTTCTCCTTGCAACTATTTCGTCCAGTTTGTTAGTTGAGTTAATGGTCATGTTAATTTGTAGAAATTTCGTTTGATTCACCTGACCGATTCACTGCTTGTTTTGAGTTGTAAACTTCCGAAGCAGGACCAGTTGTACAGAAACTCAAGCAACCAAATATAATTAGCAAGCATACCAGAATGTGAGATTTGCAGAGAAATTTCATATTTGAAAAGAGATTTCTATAGTTTGGGGCAACAATTAGTTCAACCAAACTTGCAGAAAACAACATAAATGAACGTAAAAGTTATTTTTGCTTATATTTGCAGTAGAACATACATGATATTTAAGACTGTCTGTAAATGTTCCATACGAATAAAGTAAGGTGTTAACGTCGCACAGTTGGTATATCATTCAAAACTTTGTCTTAAAATCAACACAATACAAAATTTGAGTTGCAAAGAGGGTGTGTCAACTTTATACTTGTTAAAGCGTAATTACCTAATAAGGGAATCATGTGTGATAACCAAATTATTCCCAACACACATCAGTTTGTTTAATTGATTGATTATATCGATGGTGTATTATTTGATAGACTGAACCATACTGAAAATGATTAGCATCAAATGATTTAAGGTTAAAGTTGAGTGATGTTTTAATTATAATCATTAAAGGTTCACTGATGAATTAATTGATCGTTTTTGTGGGTTACGCACAAATGCAATGATAAATTGTGCAGCACGTTTATCAAACTGTGTGTAAGCCATTGAAGTTCAAACAATTAACTAAGATGTCACAATCTGACAAATTAACAACACAAACATCCAATCAATTCAACAATCAAACGCGTAAATTACGTTTCATTGCGTGAAATATTTTTTATATCTACATCAGACTGGCTAAGTGGATATTTTCATCACTCAACTAAGTTTATCTTTTCATTCAAGAGCACCATCGGCCATAAATATGATTTTTTGCTACACTTGCTATTCTTGGAAGCATCCTTCTTATGTTCTGCTTAGCTCTCTTCACATTCGACAAGATTATTATCGAATCAATGTCTCAAACTCCGAAAATTCCGAAGTGATAACTACTTTGATTTATGTAACAAATAAAGTTAAAAACATTCATCAGATATGGAAGTGAAGTTTAGTATAGTTTGATGATATTTTATAGGGAGAAATTCGGAACTAGATGTTATTGTTATCAAATAATATATTCTGAATATGCTTTCGGGAATACCAGTAGGTAAATGTTAGCCCCAAATCACACTTGCTGCTATAATTTTGACAGTGTGATGAATATTTCAGACAACAAGCCGTGAGGTGCGACCCATGAGGTCCACACGGTCAACTTCCCAGTAATATCTACATAGATATTAAAAATATTAAACACAATAAAAGTTATGGCAAACTACTTCAAATAATAAAAGTGTACCTCTCATAAAAATTATTGGAATGATGTAATATTAATCGTAACATCTACGCGAGCGTCAATTGATTACGTAAGGATTTTGGTGCATTGGTTTGATTGATTATTCACGCGGATCAATCGGAGGAGGGACAGGTTACAAAGAAGTTTTTTTGGTTAAAGTTAAAACATGGTGCTGTGAAGACTATTGAAAATCTGCTCAAATTTTGCAAATATTAATAAACTTTGATTGACTTTACAACAATGTCTTTAGAATAAGAGATTTAAGGTATTATAATTCGAATGAACCCTTTTTACATGGTGACTTTGAATGATTTTTTATGTTTAATTTAATTTTTTTTGTAATCATGAGAAAAGTTATTGCTGGTTTCTCTACAAAAATTGATAAAATTTTATAAATTCTACAAACATTTATTATTACGATGTGCAAATCAGGTGAAAAATGAATTTTTTATGAAAAAAACACTACTTTTCTAAAATTTAATAAATCGTAAAAAACGCTTTAACAATATTTTTAAAATATAAAAACATCATAAAACTGTTGATACGCGTCGATTGACAGCTTAATGATGGAAAGATTATATTTGGTTCTCGAGATATAATGAATGACGTAAATGACCTTGAACGTTTAATGATTTTTTATTTTTTATTTAATTTTTTTTTGTAAACATGAAAAAAACTTTGCTGATTTTTACACAAGAACTATTTGGAGTATATAAATAATATAAACATTGATTACTTAGGATTGAAAATCAGGTTAAAAATTTTGTGTTTTTGAAAAAAAACCCTAATTTGTTGCACTTTTTTTAAAAAAAATTAAAAAACCGCTCCAACGATTTTTTTAAAAATTTGATAGATTCACACAAATGGTAATACGCGTCGATTGACACCTTAATGATGGAAATCGCATGTTTGGTTCGTGAGATATAGCGCATAACATGGTTGACCTTCAAGGGGTGAAAACAGCAAACCCCCCCCCGACCGAAGTTTTCCAAAAACTAATCAGCTCTTAAGATTATAAAGACGCTTCGATTGACATCTTAACAAAGTCGATACGACTTTGTTTACGTGAGTTATGCTCGGAGAAAAACTGCCCGCGAACGTACGTACGTACATACACACACGCACACATACATCTCCCGTTCTAAAAACACTTTATATATACTCTATAGACCTCAAAACGTAAAGAAATGTTGAAAATTTCAATTTCGATTTTCGAGGCGATTACAAGAACTTCCCATATACTGGGAAGTTAAAAAGACGAATTTCAGTTTTGACTTCGATAATCGCCTTTGGGTAGAAAGTCACAATATTCGAAATTCTTAATATCCATCAGATTTTTTTTTAAATTTACCGGGGTTCTTTATTTTATTTAGATTAAAATGTTGCTTCAATAAATTCAAGAACGTTAAACTGTCTTCTATTTTCATTCAGTTCAATATCTTTCGGATAAAATTAATTATTTAGCAGTATGCTTCAAAATTTGATGCAGATTGACCAATGAGTTCAAACAATATAAGAATCTACTCTAGAGTTGATTTATTGAAGAGAAAAATAAGCGGCCAATATAGGTAAGACCTTACATTATAAAGTTGTACAAAAATTCTTAACACTTAACGTGTGTTTGAAACTACCGATCAAAATCTAAAAAAAAATCATATAATAATATAATATAATCTCTTTATTTAAGGCAGGAAAAACTTCAAAAAATAAGAAAAACTTTATTCGTGTTATTCCAATTTTTAAATCTTTTTCGCGGATAAAAGTGTCCGGTGGTTTATAGGGCCTCGCGAAAAGTGCTGTTTTATCCGAAAAATGAAAAGAGAGGGAAAGAAATATTTTTTGCTCGTTTTGATAACTTTCATTGATAGTCTTCACTATTCAGTCAAGTGATTTATTTTGAATTTTGTAAAGGTGCCAAAAAACAGAACTTAGACTTTTTGATACTTTATCGTCAGTCGTTAGACAACTTTTCTAAGCAATTTCCGCTTTTTTCCGTTGCATGTTCTGTTCTTTCCGTTTGATAACTGATTTCTGTTCCCTACAATGCATTGTAGCGTGCCAACTTTTAATAAGTTAACCAAAATTGTTTTTTTGTAAGCGATATCAAGAGTATTATTCTAAGGCTACCTCTGAAGCTTCTTCTTCTGGAGCGGCCCAGACAGAAATTGCCGATGTGCAGCAGATGGGCAGACACGTAGCATGGCAGACAAGTGGCGTGGCAGACACGTGGCGTGGCAGACAAGTGGCGTGGCAGACAAGTGTCGAGGCAGACCCGTGACGTGGCAGACATGTGGCGTGGCAGACACGTGGCGTGGCAGACACGTGGCGTGGCAGACACGTGGCGTGGCAGACACGTGGCGTGGCAGACACGTGGCGTGGCAGACACGTGGCGTGGCAGACACGTGGCGTGGCAGACAAGTGCCGAGGCAGACCCGTGACGTGGCCGACACGCGACGTGGCAGACACGTGACGTGGCAGACAAGTGGCGTTGCAGACTGCCTATGCTTATGATAGGAGTTTTGGTTCAATTTTTTCTGGTGAAATGGAGAAGGTACATCTAAATTTAGATACCATCGTTTAAAGAAGACGAAATTGAATCTCCCTATATATCGGTTACTGTACTGATCCCTCTCCAAATAAGTGTACATACCAAACTCCTAGGGTAATTAGCTTCCAACAACTTGTACTCATATTACTTTTGTATGGTTGCAGGTAATAAAACAGTCAGAAGCTACAAAAGTCGAAAAAATTTAAACAAAATATTGCTACTAAAATTGTTTCTTTTCCTTCGTGAATGGAACATTTGAAAATTGATTGAACATTGAACTATGATGAATCTAGCTATTTTTGGACTTCAATTGATTTTCAAAGATAAATGATGGATCCAAACTGTTTCAGGAACCATAAAATGCACTATACTATGAGGTCAGAAATAGTTCAGATTCACGTCTGAACTATTTCTGAATTATTTTTTTCATATTCAATTATGAAAAAAACCCGAAATGCGGGTGCATGAATGCAAAAGTCCTGACTTTGCCTAATTTACTTTTAGAAGTAAATTGTTATCCCTGTTAGTCGCGTTCCGATGAAGTTCGAATCAGGTAGTCCACCATGTGTAATGCTAAATTGTGTAGTTTCACTTCTGCATTCTGTGTCACTTAGATAGTTTTTTTATTAAAACTAAGGCGTTCAGACTCCACAATATACTCGTTATTAACTGTTGATATTTTCTATTCAAAACGTATCTGTTTTTATTCATTTTACTTAGCAATTTCTGACCTTTTATTTCTGGTTGAAAACTCTCTGATTAATTTCTGAGCTGTTTATTTTGAACAGTGTAGTCGTGCAAAATAGCTCATTTAGCAAAAGTTAGAGCTTATACATTCGAGTCAGCACGTCGAGTTGGTTTTGAAATTAAAATTATTCTGTTAGCAAACAAATCTTCATCCAGCCCAATTATGTAGTTATAGTTATTAATAACTTCTTAAGCCTTGTGTGCGTACTTGCCAGGGTTCAACCCTTCGAACACAATCAATGAATCACTCATTCAATCTACCTATCATGAAAGCTAAAATATGTCTTATTGTTTCCTATATTTTCCCTTATGCCTCCTGATCACAAACATTATATATAACCATACATCCCAGAAAAAACGCCCCCTTGAACACTTCAATTCCAATAATATCCATCGGAACGATACTTGTTTGATTTATAATCCATAAACTACATCCCGGAGCTGCTCTTCTTCAGCTTTCCCAACAACCCGCCCTTCTTTTCGACTACATGTATTCTCTAGTTCTCTTCAAATTTATCACCGATCATTACTTTTATGCAATTTGTATTTTATTATTTTTCACTCAATCAAGCTTCATAAAATCGAAATGACCCACCATCGTCGGAAATTGAAAGGGAAATAAATTGATAAATTACTGACATGTAAGGACTTTTAGCGTGTGCTCCTTACCCTGTCTCTCAATCGATCGGCCAGTGGATGTAGTCCTGCTTCCTTGTCAGCTTGCCCAAGCACACATGACTTATTATATAGCTTTATTGATAGTTCGTGCCATTTCTAAATTTCTCAATGGGCTAACAGCATGCAAGGGTCGATGTATGAGATATCAAGGATAGAATAGGCCAATTGTTCAGGATGGAACGAACAAGATTGACCGTTCGTCCCTCCGTCCGGATGTTCAACACTATTGCGTTCCAGTGATAATTGGTTATCCTGACCGCATCAGAGGGTAAAGTGACATGCAATTATTTGCGGTCAGTGCAACATTGAACAGCGGCAATCTGCTGCTTGTTGGCTATGATCGATTTCAATGAGAGCATGTCATTGTTTCTTGGATTGTGATGGATTTGAAATAACGTGGGAGTTGCTATATAGACTTTAACCACAATAATATGTACAAGTTGTGTTCGCCAGCATACACTTCGTTGCAGGCATTTTATTTCAATCAAGACATGTTCAAGCAACTTGGTTCGTTATGAACTACAATTTTAATAGCACATAGTTTATGCACGATAAATTACGATTGAAGACATGATTTTCAAGTCAGCTAGAAATGCCATTTTCGTGTAGAGCATATACGATTGAGACTTCAATAATTCATATATGGTAGAAAATGTTTAGTTTATCATAATTAAGGATTCATGATACTATTCCATCTGTTTTACCAAATTTTCAAATTCGTTCTTTATCTTTTAGATTCCACAATAAATTTTCTGGAAAAAAATTTTGAACTACACTCCCGGCCACTTGAATAGGGACAGCCGCTTCGAAATTTGTTTAACTGAGAATCTCCACTCTTTAGGATAGAGAACAAAACTTAGTATTGCAAATGAAAGGCTACTTAATTGCTCAAGGTTTCTTAAAAAAACGTGGAGCCTCAATCAATAACAGTGAAATCGCTGTAACATTTTCTTCATGGATTTATCATTTCGACGTTAAAAATTGGGCCACTTGAATAAGAACAGTTTGTTACGGCTATATTTCGCGCAACGCTCACCACTCTTACACCGTAGTCGACCCTGCCCACGGTTTTGGCAATCCCACCCGGTTTCACCCGCGAAGAGGGGTGTGGGTATATTTTTTATAAAAGGGCGCCACCCGTTTCTGCGCCGGGACTGCCCTGTCTGCGAATCCGGAAACGGGAATAGCATCCACGGTGACCCAAAACCACCAACAAGGGAATCCAAAACAAGGGAACACAAAAGCCGGAAACGCGACGTCCACTTCGCCACTTCACACAATAACAGCAATTTATAATCACTGACTAATTTATTTATTTTTCCAATAACCCTAATTCTTAACTATTAAATCTTACTCTTACTCACAACTGTTTTTTGTTTTCCTTCAAATTATCTCGGCGACTATCTCCTGGCTCGCTCGTTGGCTGTTCGTCTGGCTGTTGGAGACACGCGTCCACACTGTTTTACAGGAGATTCCCTTTCACTGATACTATCTGAGTGTTCTTCTGGCACTAAGTATTTTTCCAAATTGCTGAGGATCAACTCTTGAACAGTTCACTTCGTCTAAATGTTTTACAAAATTCCCTTTCTCGGTCTCAGCACTTGTGTTCACTTTCTCTATATATGTTCATAACCAACCCTGGGAGATTACTGTATAAAAGTTTCCACTGTACGATTTGCGCGGTCTCGACAACACACACCGCGCTATTATTACCCGAAGAACTTGAAAAATGCCCAGTGCTGAAACTCCGCACCGACAAGCGAAGGTCGACACCAAAAACGCACCCGTCTAAGAACTTCGCACCGTAAAAACAAAAGAACGCCACCGTCTAAGCTTCTCCCGAAAAAGATCGACACCCAAGACGCACTCATCGAGCTTCGCACCGTAAAAGGCCCCGTCAGCTGTACATTCGGTCCTATATATGGGATTTCCCGGTCCCGTTTTTTTCCGCGTTTGCGGTCAATGCCTACTCAGCTGGGCAGTTGACCTCATCGCAGCTTTCCGAGCTTTGGAACTGGTTTTTGGCGACGCACAGCAGTTGGCGATCGAAGCTTCGTGAGTTTGGCCAGAGCGTTCACTTCGGTGCGGGAGTTAGAGGGAATACTGTGACTGCTGCTGGTCTGGTGAAATAAACGTGGCGGTCGTTAACCATGGTGAGTTGTAAGTGCCAATAGTTGTGGATATCACTGGCGCATAAGGGACTCCATTGGGCGCATCGTAGACCGGGCGGAGCCTGGATTTGGATCTGTAGCGGCGATTGGGTGAGCCTTGTTTGTGGCCGTCATTGTTGGCCACTTATCTCAATTACGCAGACTCGCGCGCACGGTCAGGAACAACCTCCATAACAAACTTACTACCTACTTAGTTACCTAATCCAATATCCTTACATACCTACATCTCCTCTACATCTATATAATTCAAACCTCTACTACCTACAATATAATTCATTAAAAACACTATAATTCATTAATAACAAAATATTTCATTCATTGGCTTGATTGCGTGAAGTGGTGAACGTAACATTATTTATCAATTTTTTAAAAACAGCGTTTACCCGCACGGTGGTTTGGGGTCTTCGTGAATAGAGCAGACCTCTATTTCGCTCTTATGGGTTGTGGGTCGACCACGTTGCGTGGCGAACGTAACAAGTTGCAACTCAAGGGTTGTTTTGAAAAGTGTTTTAAGAAACCACAACTGTTAATTTTATTAAATTTTCCATAGTCATTTAGAGTTTTGATAAGCCTCTTATTTTAAAGCTTTGATTATCATGGATAGAGAGAGAAAAATACCGAAAAATTGGAAAAATTTATGTACTACATAATATTAATCACAGCGAAATTGCAAAAAAATGGAAAAAACATACATGTAATTTTTAATTATTTTAAAAATAAAGACGTATATGAAAAAAAGAGGGGCTTGTGCGGGTAGTACAAGCTGCTCAGAATAAACAAGCCATTTTGGGAGCAGCCTCTAGTTTGGCTACATCAGCGGCCAAAATTTGGGCAACAATTGGATTGAACGGTAAAACATATGATTCAAAAGTTTCACACTTGAAACTAACAAAAACAAATTGAAGAAAATGCCACCATTGAACCTTATTTTGAAAAATCCATTGTTTTCATTTTGCACTGGAATACATGGCCTGGTGGCAGGAGACTTGCGATAGATAAGTGCGTCCTTGTGAGCCATCACAGCCGAGGGGATGACGTTATGATTTAGCGAGCTGTCACGTACTTTGGTGTGATACGCCTGAATTTTCAAAGTGCAAGGATGACCGCGATTTCGTATCATAAGATATTGAAAACAACTTTTCAGAAATTTCAGAGTATTTTGGGTCCTTTAAAATGGACATACTAGCACGATAATACTCAAATGCACACATTCCGAATAATAAAAAAACTGGATTGAAGCCTAAAATGTCACTTTGAGGGCTTAGTCGCGGACTTAAACATTATGGAAAATGTTTGGGCATTGCTGACGCAATAAGTCTACAAAGGTGGCAGGCAGTTCAAAAACAAAAACCAGCTGACGCAATCAAAGTTGCATAGAAAAAAATTTCTTTAAACTATCTTAAATTTTCACTCGATGTCCAATTGAATTTTTGAATTAACGATAAATAAAGAAGGATTTACTCTTTAGTAAAAGCGAACATTTCATATTATTTTAATTTTAATTTTTAGTAAAACCAAAGTTTTACTAGTGTCTCTATTCGAGTGGTTCATTTTTAAACATACAGTTTATTGTTTCATCAACAAAATGCTACCGCAATTTGACTGTTATCAATCAAAACTCTTTTTTTTTGCGGAAATCAAAAGCAGCCAATTTGTCTTTCGTTTGCAATACTAAATTTAGCTCTTTGTCCTCGGAATTTTCGTCTCTATTCAAAAAACCCGTGTACAATTCGGCCTCCTATTGGACCAAATCAAATTATTTGCTTTTTTGTTACATACCCAGACGTAATTCATCGAATAAGAAATCAGTGTTCAAGTTACCTGTAATGAAAGTGAAAGAAATTTTTAGTTGTTTTTAGAACTCATTAGAATTGAAATAAGTTTCATTGAAAATACGGAAAAAAATTCCCTGTTATTCTTTAAACACCAAGCAAAGTGTAATTTATTTAAATATTTTTAAATTAATTTTACAGCCTACTTTTTGTAATTTGAAAATTTTTTAAGGATCAAATAATATCTACACCGCAAATTCCACCTGAAATCGAAGTTAATCTTTAAAAAATGATTCGAATAAATATCTACACATCTTTAAAAATCGATCGTTCGCCGACTTCAAATAATTCACGCATATTACTTCCGCTAAACGTTCAAAACATCAATTGATTTTACAGGATATTTTTTGGCAAAACAAAAAGCCTAAAGACTGTCTAGCACGTTCTTTAATTCATAACGGAAAAGATAAGCAAGCTCACATCACAATCGTGCTGTAGTGCTTACTGTTTTCATTCGAGATTCCTTCAATACCGCAAGATAAATTTGTTACGTTCCCTACTTCATTGAAATTCCGTCGAGCCTTTCAACTTCAACACATCAAAGTCTCCTTGGCATAAACACGCATAGAAACGTTTGCTTAAGAAACACATATTCCTGATTCAAAACTACTTCAGTATTCCAGCCATTCCTGTCCTGAGCGCTTATTCAATTTACCGGCAAAGATGTGTGAATTGTTGGTAATCTTAATATGTAGGCGATAGAATAGATTCAACTTTAGCAAAATATTTTTTTTGGAGAAACGAACTATGATTAGGAACTTGTTTGGATGGCAGATGAAGTCTCAAAACGGTAGAAGTTGCGAAGCAACTTCGTTTTAGAGCTCAAAATGCCATAAAATATTCATTTATACCTTCATTTGAGCATTCTCTCTAAATTTACTTTAAACGAAAATCAAAACGACTCATGTTATTCCAATTCTCATAAATTCAACGATTGACGTAGGCAGCAATTATTAGGACAAACTCATTACAGGCCAATAAGCAACATCATTTATTGGAATTTTTTGAAGTAGCATGGAACGATATACACAAAAGACATGTAAACATTGTGGAGGTCCTTTGCTCATCGTCACCTTTTAGACTGTAGGAATGAGTAATTAGAAATGATTAAATCCAGCCGGGAAGACTGCTTTATGCTGCACTCCTACGTACTGTGGTGTATTAAAGGAAAAATTACTCTTTGAAAATACAAAAAAGAATTAATTGGTATTTGTAACACTCTAGTTATGACAGGTGTTACAAATACCAATTAAGTGATTATAAGTTTCATATGCGATGTCAAAAGCATAGAAAATATTACTGAAAAGAAAAATTATTATTCACTCAATATTTAAAAACAATAAACATGATACAAAAATATTATTCGTACAGTTCTCTTCTTTATTTACGTATCAGAGGAAGTTTGAAGTACGTTAAATGGAAAGGAAGTGAAAAAAATTCAGAAACCGATGGATTTTTTATAACTTAGGTGATGTTGCCTATTACTAATTTGTTTTAAATTATCAAAATTTTCTTTCGAAGAGCAACGAGTCTGTGAAAAGTTCAAAAAGTTATCAAATTTTTAAAAATGCTGTAAAGCTTCAGATACAATACGGAACCGTGTATCATGTTGTTGGGTGTCGAAGCCAATAAGTCTTTGAATCCTGAATCGACAAATGTATGCTGAAACTAAATTTCACCGTCAGTTGTCGTTTCGAAATCTTTAATTTGTATAATTTTTGCCATTCATGATTCGGCTTTGACTGCTACAAAAACGAATATACATATACGTATTCGTACAGCACAAAAATTCCTAGTAAACACGACACGAATTCCTGGATTTTACGCTATGTCAGAGGTAGTTTTGGCCAGAAGTTAGTCTGACAATTGCTGTCCCTTCTTTGGCCGTAAAAAAGATGGTTGGCGATCAGCTGATAAAATGAGATATTACGATACGCTATTGCTTCAGTTTTGAACGCGCCATTTATATTTTAAATTGCTAGTAAATTAGCTGCCGTATTTGTTTGCTTAAAAGTGCTTTTGATTGTTTTTACTTCAAAATTGTCCGTTGGTGCAAAATTGTAAGTATTTCAAGACTTTTCTTAGTAACAAGCGTTAAAGATGTAATTTTTAGCTTCAAACGGGTATCATTGTTAGAGCCTAGAAAATTGTTTGGGAATTTATAAAGTGGGGGAATATTATTAAGAGAAATAAGTAAAAAAGTTGGCCAAGCACGATTCACAATTCAGTATATAATAAAAAAGATACGACAAAAGCGCTAACTTGAAAAAAAAGCAAAGAAACTGGAGCGGGAACAAACTAACAGAAAGAGACACGTGGCATATTGTTGTATAAGTAAGACGGAACCCTAAAATACGAGTAAGTGCGCCAGAAGCTACTGCCAGCCTCGAAAAACATTTAAATAAATCTGCTTCGCCGAATACTGTAGTAAAAAAACACATAATTCTTTTAAAATCTTACGAAAATTACAATTAAGCATGAAAAATTAAATGTAGCTATTTGAAGCGGTAAACTGTAAGATAAAAAATCTTTACTATATGCAATTTCCTGGAAAATCGGCAAGTGAAATTTTTTTAGTTTGTTTTATTACAATTGTTTAAATATTGCAAATACACATAGATGTTTTATTAAAAAAAAATATCTGAAGAATTTTTCGATATTGAAATATACGCCATTTTCCAAGTACCATTGTAATACCATAATTTTTTTTTGTAGATTTTGGACAATCACATTTAGAAAAAAATTGTGTTTGCAGTTCAACGATGCATCTACAAAGTTGTTTTGAACAGTTATCAACATCCTAATCATTCTAGAATATATTTGCGAAATCACGAAAATTTCCTGAAAAAAGTTATTTTTTACAACTGCCTGTTAGAAAACAATCAAAAAAATTTAAATTAAATTATTTAATATACTACACTTGAAGCACAAACACTTTTAAAGATATTCATTGACAAGCTCGCAAAATTTAAATAAGTTGTATTTTATTTCCTAAAAATTGACAAATTTTTGTATGAATTAGAATTTGAATTATTTGAATAAATTAACATCTATAAAACCGTATAAAATTTCCGAAAGTATATTCTTTGAAGTATTGTTCAATACATTTTCATTAAAATGAAATAATTTATAAAAAAGGTATAATTAAATGAATTCAAAAAAATACAAGTTAGCTTAAACATGTTAAAAACAAGAATTGCATCAAGGTATTTTTCTCTCTTATAATATTCACCCCATTGTAACAATAATGCTACAAAAATATGAAAAATATTAAATTTAAAAGGAATTTTCGCTGGAATAATTATTAAATAAAATAATGATAATTAATTGTCCCTTTAGGACTTTTTTTAATCTTATTTTTTCAAATTTGAATTTGAATTTTCCAACATTTTAAATACCTTTGTTTATTTTTTCCGAATAATGAAACCCCACATTATTAATTTTTAAATCTAGGGGGGAGGGGAATTCGATTTACTGAACGTTCGCGCACACAGGTCAATTTACGACCTCTAATAAAATGAATTGTATCTCGTGAAACAATTTATCCATAGAAAATATTTACAAAAAAAAAATTTCACAACATCAATTCGTCAGCTCATCATCATCATCATCAATGGCGCACCAGCCCAAATCGAGCCTTGGCCTCCCGAAGACACTGCCTCCAACTGTCTCGGTCCAGCGACCGCGTCCTTTAATTAGCGAATCCCAGCAAGGATTCGCTGTCGTTGTCAACTGCATCCTCCCATCGTTTGCGTGGTTTTCCTGGTGGGCGGCTTCCTGTTGCTCGGCCTTTCATGGAGCGCTTGGGAATTCGCCTGTCATCCATACGCTCCACATGGCCAGCCCACTGAAGTCGTAGCAGTTTCGTCAGAATCGATACCGGTGGCTCGTCATAAAGAGCGTACAACTCATGGTTGTACCGGATTCGCCAGTCCGGTCCGTCCTTCACTGGCCCCAGAATACGTCTCAAAATGCGGCGTTCGAAGACGTCAATCCTTTTTTCTGAGGCTTGAGTCAAAGTCCATGTTTCACATCCGTAAATCAATACAGGACGGATGATCGTTTTATAGACGCGCAGCTTATTTTTTCGGTGCACTTTGTTACTTTTAACCACCGAGAGGACTGAAAAGTATATTTTATTGGCTAGACCAATTCGCCGTTCAATTTCGCCCTTTTCATTCCCGTCTTTGGCGAGGTTGACACCAAGATAAATAAAAGAGTTAACGCTTTCCACACTGTAGTTATTTATCGTCATGTTTTGTCTATTTGGCGTCTTTTTCCTTGACTGGGTCATATCATATATTTGGTCTTGTTCACATTGACCCTTAGGCCGACTTGCCTAGCCGCTGACTCCAGCTCAGTAAACGCTTCTTTGGCACGAGATAGAGATCGGGCCATGACGTTGATGTCATCGGCGTACGCTACTATTTGAGTAGACTTAAAGAGTAGCGTTCCCGCATTGTCTACTGCAATCTTCCTGATGACATACTCTAGGGCCAAATTGAAGAGTGTGGGGGCGAGGCCATCACCCTGTTTAAGACCTGAGCTGGTGTCGAAGCTTTGAGTCAGATCTCCTTGACATCTGACTTTAGATCGTGTGTCGGTCATCGTTAGTCTGGTCATTCGTATTAGTTTGATAGGTATCCCAAAATCAAGCATTATTTTATATAGTATATTTCGATCTATACTATCGTATGCTTGTTCGAAGTCTACGAAGACCTGGTGCACGTCAATATTGTATTCCCAGCACTTTTCCAGCACCTGTTTTACTGAGAATAGTTGATCTATCGTCGACATACCGGATCTGAATCCGCCTTGGTATTCGCCAATTATTGTGGAAGTGTACGGTGTCAATCTTTTTTCAATAATTTTGGTCAGGATCTTGTAGGACGTACACAGCAGTGAAATGCCTCTGTAGTTGTCACATCTAAGCTTATCTCCTTTCTTATGTATGGGACATATGATGGCCGTCCGCCAATCATCAGGTAATTTTTCATCGACCCATGCCTTGGAGATGATCTGGTGGAGGCGGTGTTTTAGTATTGGTCCACCTTTTTGAAGAAATCAGCTCCAAATTTAAAAAAATAGTAAATATTATTCAAAAAATTAAAGTAAAACATTTAAAGCCACATTTCGTTCAGCGATTTTCCGCAAAATTGCATAGTTTTAAGATTTTTTTTATCTTAAAGGTAACCATTTAAACTACGTATGTTTATATTTCTTTAATTTTGTATTTTTTTGCGGCGTCTAATGTGTTGATTTACTAACCTAAAATACATAGGTACATAGGTACCAAAAAACAAAACGAGAAGTTGGACCGAATTAAGCAACTGAAATTCACAAAAAAAAACTATATTTACCGCAATATTTACCGAAAAGAGTAAATTTAATGTAATCAGATGGAATGAGGTAACTCAAATTTAATCAACAAAATACAAATTTGTTACCGCAAAATTTAGTATGAACAGTAAAGCCTGGCGACCAATCTGTAATGGCGTGGGGGTGTTTTTCGGCAGATAGAACTATGAAACGGCAGTTTATTGATGGTATTATGGATTCAACAAAACGTACATATATTTTGGAAAACAATTTACATGGTAGTGCTGAACAGTTGGGAATTAGACAGAATTTTATTTTCAACCAAAATAACGATAATAAGCACACATCTATATATTCAAAGCAGTGGCTACTATAAAACTGCCCAATGGTTCTCAAAAGACCCCCTAGTCGCCAGACATTAACCCTATTGAAAATCTGTGGGCAAAAGTTGAAGAACAATTTAAAAAGTATGACATTCGAAACATCCAGGATCTTAAAAAATTCTTGATGAAAAATAGCAAACATTTCACCATCGTATACGGAACAGCTGTTTAAATCACTGCCAATTCGTTTAAAAACGCACAAAAGAAATTCTATAAAATATCAATTTTTAACAGTTTTTATTATTTTTTTTACTCTCATACTTTAATACCATTCGTGTACGAATACGAATGGCACGTGGATTTTTGTTGATTTTTCAATTAATTGTTACATTTAAAAGCTTTTTTGGAGTAAAATTGTTTTTGGTTGATTGTTGTTTGCTTTTGTCTAAAAATAACAATATGTATTTTTAATTTAGAAAATATATGAATTAAAATCCTTTTTTCCAATGTTTTATCGAAAACACTTTACTGCGCATATTGTACTTTCCCAGAGTTTCTTAGCTCGATAACATTGCCACTAGCTCAAAAAAGATTCAAACAGCTCCACATATTATTTGTGATTGTTACTTTTGCCATTTAAACAATGATATAGGTATGTCATCTACGAAATGGCTGATCCTTCATTCGAATGAATTTCATTTTCATTTTCTTTCATCCAGAATTTAAGCTCGGTACGTTAAAAAATATCTTCCAATTGCTCTAGACGTATGTAGAGAAGTTAATAATTTAATACGAGGCAAATGAATCTTTTTTCACAACAGACAGAATTTGGCAATTGTCTAACGATGAGTAATATAAACATATTAGATTTAACATTAATGAAATTCTTAGTTTGTGCAATAAAATCGGTATTTTCGTCTTGGTCATTTCTGTTGAAAGAAATATAGATTAAACGATGACAGAAAAATCTACAAAGTTTTTTCTTCTTTCACGACTGAAATCAATAAATTTTCCATTTCACTACATAAGCTGATGATTTCGAACATTAATCATCTGCGTAATTTTCTTTATACCTAACTTCAATTCAAAGTTATTCCTTTTTGGGTATGAGAGATCCAAAACAACTTTGTATAGTTGGCGCAATTCATTTCAATCTCGAAAACTATGAATTGAAAAGGAAAGAATAGAAATAAAATTGCACGATTCATGCAGAAAGTATTTTTGCATTCAACCCAAACTTTAATATTAATGATTTAAGTTGCTAGCGAGGAAAAAAATTTATATATATATTTTATTGATTTCTTTCCCATTTTTATTAAACGCCATAATTCATGACAAAGTACATATAAACTCGAATGCAGAAACAGGTTACAATATTTATGAATTCCATTTGTCGACAGTTGGAAAGTTAAAAAATGCATGCCAGAAGGACGCGCCTGATTGAATAAAATGAGAAAACAGTTTTTCGCATCCACTTTCAACAGAAATTCATGGCGTATTTTCAATTGAAATAAATTAAATGGATATTTTGTGAAAATATACTGTAAGAGCAATGGCTTCATCGTAAAATATTAATTGTAGTAAGAATTGAATTTTTTTCTATATAAAATTTTTAAATTACTTTTATGCGAATATTTTATTTTGTTATTTATCAAAAAAATATCTTTCAGTATTATTCGTACGGTAACTTGATAATCGCAGTGGAATGACTTGAAATAAAACGCGTGACTCAAAGCTAGAAACTTTATTGACTGCTCGGTACGAGCGGTAAAGTAGAACTGATCGAGATAAAAAAATGAAATACAGCTCGCACACATACATAAAGGGTGCTTCTCTGCTATACTAATATAATTAAACGATTTACAAATACATTATTGCTTCTCGTTTCTTAACACCTCCACTAAATCGTTTATCAGACTAAATTAAATTAGCTCCATTGCTTCCAGTAGTTTGAACAATTGCAGTAACCGGCTTGGTCAGAAAATCCGCAAGCATCTCGGCTGTGTTGATGTATTCAAATCGGATGCTCTTCGATGCAACTTGTTCACGCAGAAAGTGATGACGAATGTCGATATGTTTTGTGCGTGGATGATAGGCAGTGGTATTGGCATGGTGAATCACTCTTTTGTTGTCGCAGTAAATCGTGCACGTGATTTTCTCACCGAACAACTCATTGTGAAGGCTCCTTAGCCATAGCGCTTCCTGTGTTGCCGATGACATTGCCATATGTTCTGCCTCCGTTGTAGATAATGCGACTGTTGTTTGCTTCTTCGAATTCCAGGAAATTGCACCGCCTTGGAGTAAAAACAAATAACCAGTGAACGAACGTCGATCCTGAGTATCGCTACCATAGTCCGCATCGCAATATCCGTGCAAATTGGTTGATTTGCCATACACCCGTCGACTGAATGATAGCCTTTTATCAATCGTGAACTTCAAACATCGCAGAATACGCTTGACTGCCGTCCAATGTGCCCTGCCAGGATTGTTGTTGAATCGACTGACGCTGTTAGTCGCGTACTGAATGTCCGGCCTGGACACTTGCGCCAAGAACAGCAATGAACCAACCGCTTCCTGGTATGGCACTTTTGCCATCTCAGCACGTTCCTCATTCGTCGTCGGGCTCATTTCATGTGTCAGCTTCTGATTCACGTCGGTAGGCGTCGTGATTGGATTGCAGTCCGTCATCCCGAATCCATCCAGTATTTCTCGGATATAGTGACTCTGATCGATTGAGATATCGTGCTCCGTTGTCGTGATATTCATTCCAAGAACAAACTTCGCGCTGCCAAGATCTTTCATCGCGAAATTACGTTTCATATGTTCTTTCAGTTTGTTTTTCAACGGCGTATCATTGGAGAGTAAAATCATATCATCGACGTAAATTGCTACGATGAGAAGTTTTCCATCTCGTAAAATGAAGTATATACAAGCGTCAGATCGCGCACGGACCATCCCAAAAGCCTTCAAGGCCGCATCTAGTTTCTGGTTCCATAGTCGACTTGCTTGCTTCAGGCCATAGAGAGATTTGTTTAAATGACACACACGACCTGTGCCATCGTCGTATAATTCCGGCTGTTTCATAAAAATTTCATCTTCTAGCTCACCATGCAAAAAAGCAGTGACAGCATACATTTGCTCAATGATCAAGTTGTGTTTGGCCGCGATTGCAATCAGGTATCGAATCGATCCATATCTAACGACAGGAGAAAAAGTTTCTTCGTAGTCGATGCCTTTGCGTTGATTGCAACCTTTGATCACGAGTCTAGCCTTGAACCTCTCAATTTCGCCGTTGCCGTTGTATTTGGTCTTGAAGACCCAGCGATTGTTTATCGCCTTTCGATTAGTTGGCAAATCGACCAACGTCCAGGTCTGATTTGCCATTAATGAACGATATTCATCGTCCATAGCCGCTCTCCATTCAGCTGCGTTGTTGCTGGAGATTGCTTGCTCGACAGTTATCGGATCGCTCATGCCGGACATTGCGACGAACAATGTTTGATCGTGCGATTGAGACCACGTTTGTGGACGGTGAGTAGTGCTATTGATTTGCACGTTACGCGGCGAAATCCACATGGATTGATTCGAATCCTGTTCCTCAAATGAGTCGCCGTCGTTGCTGTCGTCCAAGGTGATAGCTTCTTTTGACTCGCTTGTCGCTGCGTCGTTCGTTATGCCGCACCTTGACGATGCTAGTGCGCTTGATGACACTGCTCCATCAGCTTCAGTTGTCACTCGTCGACCATCAACATTGATATCACCGTTCGCCACCGATTCCTCCACTTCAATTGGATCTTCTTCTGCGAAAAGATAAAATTGACTATCGTTGATATCAATATTTACCTTCGTTGGTTTCGTATCTACAACGAAAACCACATCTCGACTAACAATCACGTCATTTTTTTCAGGATTGTACAGTCGATAGCCTTTGCAATTTAATTCGTAGCCCACAAAGATATATGATTTCGATTTTGGATCTAGCTTCTTTCTTTTTTCTCGCGGAACATGTGCCATAGCATTGCTACCGAAGACTCGAAGATGCGCGATATTCGGACGTTTACCCGTCCAAATTTCCTCCGGTGTCTTGCTGGACTGACCGATCGGAAGTCGATTGACCAAGTATGCTGCCGTATTGATGGCCTCCGCCCAGAAGCGCATTGATAATTGCGCGTCGAATAACATACAGCGCGCCTTCTCCACCAGCGTTCTGTTCATTCTCTCTGCCTTGCCATTTTGTTGTGACGTGAAGGGAACGGAAAACTGATGAATGATGCCATTTGTTTCGAAAAAACTTTTGAAGTCACCATTGTTGCATTCGCGCCCGTTGTCCGATCGAAATGCCTTTAGACGTTTGCCAGTTGAATGTTCTGCAACTGCCTTGTACAACTTGAATTTTTCGAAGACTTCTGATTTACGTTTCATCGTGAAAACCCAAACTTTACCAATAAAGTCATCGATGAACGTAACGAAATAAAGTGCTCCACCGTTCGAACTTTCTTGCATTGGCCCGCAGACGTCAGAATGAACCAGCTCAAGCAATTCGGTCGTTGTATTTGTGCTTTTACCGAATGGTCGTCGCATTTGTTTACCCTGAACACAAATGTCACAATGCGAATTGGATACCTTCGACAATCGTATTCCGTTGACCATGTTGCCTCCACTGACACTGGAGAGTTTCTGATGACCAACGTGTCCGTATCGACGATGCCATAACAGCTGTTCATTCGTCGCTGATAAAAATGCGGTATCACTCTTGCACTGCATTAACTTATACACGCCATTCATTTCTTCTGCATGTCCGATTAGATTGCCATCCTTTCCAACAATATTACAGCCGTTTAAATCGAAGATAACAGAACAGCCTTTTTTCGTTAATTGATGAACCGATAGAAGATTCGTACACAAATCTGGTACGTATAACACATCGTTCACTGTCGCGACCATCTTGTCCATTTCACCGCGGTTGAGTTTCAAATTGATCACGCCAACACTCTCAACTGGGAGTTTTGAGTTATCACCAACCGTCACCGTTTTCGTTATTGTTTGTTTGTGTTCGCTCATGAACAACTCTCTATTGTTCGTCATGTGCGCGCTCGCACCAGAATCGATATAAAAGTCGTCTCGATTTGTATGACGTGCCGAACAGCAAATCAAACTAGCCGTCGCGTTCGCGTTTGTTTGTCCACGTTTCGGACAGTTTCTTGCAATATGACCGAGAAGATTGCACTCAAAACACTTCACATTTTTCATTGATTTACCCGTAACATTTTGCGTTTGTTTGCTTGACTTTCCAAATTTTGTGTTTTTCACATTGTTCTTGCGCGTATACAGCCCGTTTGTATTATTCGACGCAGAATCTGTTGTCACATGTTGAAGCAGCTTCGTTTTCACAAAATCAGATGAGATTGTCGTACCGCTACTCTCAATCGCCATAATCATTGGTTTGTATTCGTCGTTCAAACCAGCCAGTAGGAATGTCGCCAGCCATTCGTCGTCTACTTTGAGACCAGCACTTGATAATTTATGCGCCGTCGTAATTACTGTGTTGACAAATTGCTCCATCGATGAACAATTGTCGAGTCGCGTATTGATGATCGTGCGCAGAAAGCCAACTCGTCGCATGAGTCCACCATCATCAAAAGCTTTGCAGATGTTTTGCCAAATCTCTTCTGCCGTTTTCGCCGTTTGAATATGACTGTAATTGATCGGGTCAATCATCAAGGTCAACTTTGCCTTCGCTTTGCGTTCTCCGTCTAACGCCTTCATTGCATCCGTCTCAGTCGGTTTACCGGTCACATATTGCCACGAGTCTGATAATTCGAGCGCCGCTTGCGCAGAAATCTTCCACGTGTCGAAATTTTCGCGACCTCTAAGCCGGTCCAACGCGTTTAATTGCGGGAGATAATGTCCGTTTGCCATTTTTTTCACGTTTGGCAATGGTGCACGTTTGCAACCAATAAGAAAATTTCACTCACTGTCTTTCAGAATGAAAAATTTTCAACAAAATCTCTTCAAAATTACTCAATTCGGATAAGTGAATTTACACGAATTTTAACATTTCAAGCCAAAAACAACGTCAGCCCATAACCTGATAATCGCAGTGGAATGACTTGAAATAAAACGCGTGACTCAAAGCTAGAAACTTTATTGACTGCTCGGTACGAGCGGTAAAGTAGAACTGATCGAGATAAAAAAAATGAAATACAGCTCGCACACATACATAAAGGGTGCTTCTCTGCTATACTAATATAATTAAACGATTTACAAATACATTATTGCTTCTCGTTTCTTAACATAACTGAATATAACCAAAGCATTGTGTGATTATTTTTTGTACAATTTTTCGATCAGTATTTTAAAATATCATTGAGTAAATTGATTTCATTTTAATTTTTTCAAAAATATTTCAGATTTTTTTTTGGAATAATATATGCCAAACAATAAAAAGTTTACTTTACTATGTAGAATTTATACCTTCATGTTTTAATTTTGTATATTTTGGTACGCTCTTAATCTGACTCAGACTTTTACACGCAGTGAAACCTAAGAAAATCTATTTCGCTCCGTTTTTTTGCTGTTAAAATTTAACAGATTTGAAGAATATCAGAATGTCGCGTAGTGCTGAAATTTCCACTTCGTTCGGTGCTAGGTAGTCTTGGATCCGATGCTTCAATACTCTATAAAATGATTTATCGCATTCACATAGCGCTGAGTTCTCCATTTTGTTATGGAAAAAGCTTCAGACTTTATCGTTGGCGCCATTTATCATATATGTTTTAATAGACAGTGATCCGTAGAAAGACAGTTACAAATCTGATGTCCTATTTTGTCAGGTTACAGATTTTCTTTGAATTTGTATTCTCAAAAAGAATTAAATGCTTCGATTGTGTAAAACCTGGCAGACGCCCCCACTGATCTGTTATCTTACTTTTGAATCAATTCACAAGAGGTAAAGCTTAATGTACCTTTATTTTTCTACAGAATGGGTCTGAAGCCAAAAAGATACTCTCCATTTCAATTTTTACAATTGGATCAAACTCTTCATTTGAGGCACTTACCGCGTGTCAGTCAGACTCAGTTTTTCCCTTTTCCAGATTGTAGAGGACTTGGAGACATTCCCAAGTCAATTTGACAGATTCTTTTTCTAATACAGTCTTGAATGTAAAGGTAACTAGCATATATTTCTACCCGAAAGAGTGTTCCAGCCTAGCCAAGTGATTTGGAAATAGAAGGATTTGGTTTTTGAGCCAATGCATGCTGTCATTTTGAACCCATCAATAAGCCGAACTAAAAGATCCTTTTCTAGCTCAGAAAACAGTGTTTTCCATTTAAGGTGTTACTTGTTTTCAACTTCGAAAGGCTTCTGAGAGTTGAAAAAGTAAAGGATTCTGTACGAATGAATATATGTAACCTCTTTTTCGTGGATCGCGCCAAAATTTTAGGTGTTGAAGTCCCCAGGTTTTTATTTAGTCACCTTTGAGATGCTTCATTCTTCACTTGTGGATTAATCTGACTTTCGCAAATATTTTCTGATGTACATTCCAGTACAGTCCTGTATCATTGGTAAATCATTTATTCATACGAAAAAACCTTCTACTCTTAAAAT
Organism: Oxycera nigricornis; assembly: GCA_963942545.1. NCBI lineage: Eukaryota > Metazoa > Arthropoda > Insecta > Diptera > Stratiomyidae > Oxycera > Oxycera nigricornis. The sequence continues at coordinate 14,647,940 of OZ012659.1, forward strand.
TCAATGTGCTATTTTTTTCCTTTTCATTTTCCTAAAGCTCAGTGTCTTGATATTTACGTACAAAATTTTATGGTGATCAAGATGGCATCCAAAAAAAATAAAAAAGAATTTCAGGCATAAAATCATTGTATTTCTCTGACATATTTTGTCCAAAAGAAGTGGAAACTCAAAAATATCAACTAGAGACATCTATTGCATATGTAGACATCGATTGCAAGCTTGTTTTGGTTCTTGATTATGTCGAAATTACATTCCAGTGGTGATTTGGAAATGTATGATGAAATATGTGTCATTGAACACTTTAATGGTCAAAATCACAAATGATGCCAAAACGATGTAATTTTGTGGTAGTGTGAAAGTTAAATTTTAATTTTATTGTATATAGTATGTGTATCTATGAAATGTTAATGGTATGGCCGCATAGTAAAACTTCCAACTATTTTTTGTATCTCTAAAAACTTTAAAATTCATGACTATCTCGTCAAATGCTACTCCAGCATTTAGCCCTTGCAACGCATATAAAGCATAGTATCAGCAAGGATACATGCAACATTGAACAAGCCTTCGCAGTGCTTCAATGTATGTCGACGTTTCCAAATATTCCCCGAATGCTGCAAAAACTACCAGGAAGTGTAGAAGAAGAAATCAATATAGAAACTACGCAGAGGGTGTGTAGAAAAACCAAAAAGTTTAAAAATTACGCGTCGTGCGTACAGACTTTTTCCTTTGTGTGACTGCAGTCGATTCTCGTGCACGGCGAAAACTTTGTGGGAAACGGTTAATACGCGTAAAACTACCCCTACTAAAATTTAGCTACGCTGGAGCTGCATACTTCTTGTAGTTTTTTTTTTGAAGTAACGAATCTTAGCTGTACTGCACAGCGAAAATAGATATTTAACCTTGGCGAAATTCTTAAAAAGCTGAACATTTTCACACATTACAAAACATTTAATCTCCGAACGATCTGATTTGTGAAAATTTATTTTTTTCAAGCTCAAAATTACTGATAGTAACTAACCTATTCTAAATATCTCCTAAATGGAAAATGAGGCTGAAAATTATTTGATATTTTTTTAGTGAAAATGTCCTAGTCACAAATTGATGGAAATTTTCGGTAATAAAATTTTTCAAATGGCTTTTCTGCAAGCGCATCAGTTTTTGATTTAATAAAATTTTTTTTTTTTTGAAATTTCATCAAGATTCAGATTGAATGAGAAGGAAACGACAATAATTGCAAAACTTGGACTAAAAATCACCACTATACCCCTATAAATATTCAAAATGTTCATTTGACGTCTTTTTCAAAACAATTTTGCTCGAATGGATGTCATTTGTTATCGTCACAATAGTAAGTGTTCAATGTCTGAAGCTTACTAGTTAGTTTCATTTTCTTCATTGCTATACAAACTCAACTCAATGGATAACAAATCATTCTCGCATAATCAGGTTTGCCCATATCTGACGTTCTTTCCGAAATAACGTCGATAACAATCGTAGAAAACGAAACGATGAATGCCAAAACTAAAATTATGTATCCTCGGACTTTTTTCATTTATGTCATGAAAGATATAGTACCCTTGAGCTATTTCAATTCATGAATGTTACTTTAATCAAGATAAATTGTCATCTAGCGCCAAACAAGCTGCAAAAAAGGACGCCAATGTAAAGGCACAATTTACCTACTAAGTAAACTGTCGTAGAGTGAGAGACCCAATTCCCCTTCCAATGTTGCTGATATCCTATTTCATTAGCAATAACCAGTTTAATGCTAATGATATCATTGTACATGTATCAACGATGAATTTATTACAGGCAGGGTCTTATCTTAATCAGTGGCACTTCGATGACAGTTATAATACTCACTTGTGTTCTTTCCCAAGGAGTAATAACAGCATTTAAGAATGATGGCTCCGATCCCTTCGACATTCTCGCCCCGCCGCGTGGCGCTTGATAAATGTCCTTGTTTTGGATTCAAACACCCACATGTTGCTGCATACAATAGCTACTTCCGACTTTCGCCTTACCCTTTGCAACACATATATACACACGTACGCTTGATGTGCTGAATCATTTGGCAACAAAAATTACAAGTGGCTGCTCATGCGAGGCGAATTTAAGGATATTAGAGAAGGAGTCACCGCCGTCACACTATGCCGCAGCTGTCAATTCACATTGTCACGATATACGGGTTGCAAAGGATTTATAGCTGACAACGCGTTGAATGCCAGACGTTGAATAGCATGCACCCCCCCCCCCCGAATCAGGAACAACATCGCCGTAGTCACTTTCTACAATTGATTACGTCCCAATTGTCTCAAAAAGTCCTTTCTCTGATGCCAGCAATATTTGTATGGGTAAACAAGCAGTTAATGATTGTAAGTGAATACTTTTTTGTTGTCTGGATTATTCTGTGCAGAAATTTCATAAGTACGACGACAACCTACACTTAATAATAAAGATTAATTAGTTTTTTCGTTTTCTGACTATGGTTTTCAAACTTGATTGATTGCCCAATATATTAATTTATTGTTGAAAAATTCAGAAGGTTTCCACACTACTTTACAATTTTTTTCGTGAACACTCTATCCGAAATCCAAAAAATACTCTTGAAATTTTTTTTTCAAACCAATGGAAACTGAGTTTCTAGGTCCTAAATTATTGAGCTAATCGCGAAAATTTTTTGATCTGTATTTATTGCAGAGTTTAAAACATCTATTTTTTTTGCAACATAAAATATATAGTAATGAAGAAAAAAATCGTTTTGAAATATTTATTCTTAATTTCCAATTAAAAATACTTCCTGTCTTGTCAATTTCCACTTTATCACTATTCGAATTCATTGCTTAGCAGCTTCTCCGATCAATCGATTATTTTGTTTTTGTTTCGTTAGTTTTTTTTGGCTTAAAAAGTTACAAAGCCGGGATTGGCAGGATATGAATTATATTTCATTGGAAAACCAGAACAAAGTACAAAAAAAATTGCTTGCCTAAAAAACATTGCCTTAAGCGCGTTATCACATTTAAAAACAAATCATCGCAGAAGCCTTGACGATTTTCTCCTGCACCTAATAACATCGAAACTTAGCTTATTTCGCTCAAAACATCTTTAAAACAAACTACATCCTATTAAATTGAGGTAAATATTAATTATTGGCATTTTTTGTTGAAATGGTGCAAAATACGTAGATCACAAACAGAAAACTATCCAATAACGTCAGTTAAAAAATATATCCATCGAAATCATGATTTATGGAAATAATTTCAAAGTATTTTCTGAGAATTTCCGGGGAAAATTTAAGAATATGAACGGAAATTATTATTTTCAAAAAGAATGATAGTGTTTAGTAGTTAATATAATTTTTTTTCCATAGACATCATTGCATTAGAATCCCCAAAAACATTTACTAAGTATTGTTATTATTAAGTTATTTTCGTGACAAGTGCCTAAAGCGCAAAACGTACGAATGACGAATTCTATCATTTGTCACACAAGCGTAATAAGAGTGGGACGTGGGTGGGGGAAACGGTTTGGCTTTGTTGAGTCTTGGATTTGAGGATTGCACTGACTGCACCAATTTAGAGATCGCAGTCAACGAAGTGTTTCAACCATTTGATTCAACGCATTTAATAGCCTTCGACGACACTTGAAGACACTCGGACAATGTTTCACGCACTGGGGTTTGCGAACAACTAGTCTGGAGCGCAACATATAAACCGAGCGTTTGATGCTTCAGTGACAAAAGGATACTTGCAGATGATTTTGTAGTAAAACTCAATTTCAATATTGAACACATAGTAGACAAAAAAAATCAGTTTCTAGTACTGTAAAAAATCTGTTGTTCACATAATTTACCTCACCGTTCTCGCTGAGAGAAACACATAAGTGAAGAAAGTGGACATTATGAGGTTTTTTTTTTTCAAATAAGGATAACATTATCTGCTGTATTTCAAAAAAATAAAACAATTGTTGTGTTGAAATTAACTTTTTTCAGTACTTTTATTAGGAGAGCAAAACAAGTTTAAAAATGGATTGAAATTTTTAAGTTTCTTATTATGCACCGTGTTCAAAAAAACAGGACAACTCATAACGAGCCAATGATCTACTTTACTTTCTTGTGGCTGCTAATGCTTCTGGGTCTGATGGCCGCGCACTCGCTGATCCATATGCTTGAATTTCCACAATTTTATTGCTTTCAGCTGTGGGAAAATTGCATCTTATCTTTTGTTCTGATTTTGGCATTTTGTTTCTCCCCTCTTGTCTTTCCAACCATCACTCTTTCCGGACTTAGTTGAGTCAGTCTCTTTTTGACACTCAGTCAGTCTTGTTCTGACTTCTGATCAGTGAAAATTTATATATATTATATTTTACACGTTTTTGCTGGTCTGTGCTTTATTGTGAGCTTTCTGAATTGATTTGTGTGCTCTCTGATCCGTGACAGTGATATTCATCATCTTTGATTTGATAGATTTGCTGATTTTTTCTGATTTAGTAAGATTTAGCAAGTATTGGTCTTCATAAGAGACAATACTTGTTTGGAAAGTTTCTGTGATCATCACATGGTATTCAGCTCACGATGGGAAGTTTCGGTCACAAAGAACGTCATTTATTTTATACAAGAAAATCATTCCGTGGAGTTAAAACGCAGACAGCCTTCAGAGACTGCATGAACGTTTCTGTGACGTTATTTCTTTGGCATAGTGTAGTCATTTCAAACTTCACTCTGATGTTTCCTTCTGAACTGTTCGCTAAAATAGTTGCTTACTACTTTGAGGGCTTCTGCATGTGACTTAACTCTGCTTCATCATTCCTGAAATCATCATCTCACGTGGCTGAATTTCAAATGGTCATTTTTGGTCGCTTCCTGTCCAATGTCCATTGGATGCTTCTGCTGTTACGATTCAAATTTTTCTACATAATTTTGCTAATTCTTCCCTTAATCCACAGTGTTCAATCAACCTTCCTGCATTTTATTAGATACAAGTTAAATGCTGATTTCGAAACTCAAACAAACTTTTAAATCTCATCTATTCGCTGTGCTAACCGAGATCCGGAATTTTAACATTTCTAACACATAGTAACTCACCAAATTGGATCACAATACGAACAACAATGAGAAATTAACAGAGTTTGAATATGTAGAAGTACATAAGTGTGAAGAAATTCTAACTTTAAGGGTTATTTATTCCATTAAAACGTTTTTAAAATGTATAGGACTTGGCGCAAAGCAAAAATTGCTGACGAAAAAGACCTTATAAATAGAAAGACACGTAAAAAGCAAAGTAAAAAATCCTGGGTAACTTCTTCCGACATTTCGCCTATACAACTTAAACTGCGGCGATTAGTACTGGCAAATACAAAACATGAAAGATAATCGAATACTGAGATACATATAATGAGGAAAACATGAGGCGGAATGGCCTGCTAAAACAGTAAGACAATGAAATATTATGTAGCTCTCTTCCCACCTCATTATATACATCCGCAGGCGCAAAATAGAATCATTTAATGATCAAACTAATTGAAACATAGGATATTCAATATTTCAATTTTCAGTTCAAGGATAGAATACGACTGCGTAGCAACGCAAGCCCGATTTCATGATTTTTAAATGGAAAATTCGTTCAATTATAAACTCCTACATTTTCAATAAGATATCTCTCAAATTCAGCCAATTTGATAAGTTTATAAACAATTGCTTGGAGCATTATCGATCGCCAAGTGTAGGATGTCAGTATTTTTTTTCGTTGTTGTATTTGAAAAAAACCCACTCATCTCCTTAAGCGTGCATGATTGGGTATAATACACGCTTTAGCCATGGAAAGAATATATCATTTCATATGAATATGTTTTTTTCATTGCCAAAGTAAACATGATTAAGGAAATACAAATTTGCTCATTGAAATTTTTCATGTTCGTAAAAAATGATAGTTGTTTGGAAGAATGTTACTAACTTATTCAGTAATTCAGAATCATAATGTTCACATTGATTCACTGAATGAATAACCTTATGTAAGAAGCTATATTTTCTCAAAATTAAATCTTTTGGGATAACATTAAAACAACGCCTAGGGACTAAAATATAAATAACAATCAATCAAGCACGATATCTTTCAAGAATGCCGTAGGAGTACGAATCTTTCTAATTTAGTCATCTTTACATCCAAGTTTGAATTTTCATTTGTTCCCGATATAGGAAAATCAAAAACAAACAAACGTTTCAGCTTGATACAATATAATGAAGCCTGAACGGATTTCATTCCTATATATTATATATTATTTATGAAAAAACCCCGTTCATAGGACATATTCTGTTTAATCGAAATTTTTGGCAACAGTCAAGCCAACACATTGTTTTAACCGCTCACACTGACCCTGACAGCCAATTTTCCAGAGCAGCGTCAAATGGAAATGCCTCCTTCCAATACTTCATGACGCAGCACATTTCATGTTTAAAAGCAATGATTCCCAGTAAATTGTAACGACGTCTTGTCATCTTTTCCAATACACTTTTCATTTTCTCAGGTGTTTTGCGAGCAGCCATCTAAACGATAGTCGTACGCACACATCAATTTTCTGAAAATGTTGTCTACTTTTCATCCCATAATAATAACGTTCCGTACTCCATCAAAATGAAACTTGTCGGTGGGATTTTCCCGCGAAGACTTGGAGCCATTGAATTTTCCTTTTCATATCGGGACGAACGTCATGCTGGCTTTATTCAAACTTTGGTTTGTGCTTACGCAGCAATCGATTTTCATTCCATACTCATTCCCGTCCGAAAAAATAGTTAACTCAAGTGTAAAATTGCAAATGTTATTCGAGTTTATCACGGTATTAATCAGCATGAGGAAAAGTGAAAGAAAATCGATCAATGGTAGCAATGGATGCCAGTCACCTTGCCACATATCTCTGCTAGTCAGATGTATGGATTCTGTATGTGCAATAATGACTTGAAAGATACCATCCTTGGCCAGCACTGCTTTGCTGCAGAGGGAAATCTTGTCAGGACTCTGTCACGACTATTCTCCGTAGCGTTTACGCTTTGCGAAATATACGCGAATGCGACATTCGTCCTAGCCAATAGTCTGCAATGCAATAAGCTTTCCGGGTTTTTCATTATTCACATGGTCGGAAACTTGACACAAACTTTATTGATATGACTTTTAATTTTGCTGCCTTGCCGCAGACTAGTCGAACACTGGATAGTCATTGGGAAGGAATATATGTATATCACGTATGATAAAAATATAAGTATCTTTCACCGGACAGAATAGGCACAAATGAAAATTCTAAGCGTTGAGATATGAAGACAATCAAGCTCAATAATTCACAAAACAGCTTTTAATGTCCTTTGCCCAATGGGTTTCATCTAAATATATAAATTTCCACGAATGACCTCCCTATTGGGATTGTCCACTCTATCATATACGGATTTGTAACAGAATATTTGAATGTGCTTCCTCGTAACATAAAGTGTGAACCAATAAAAAAAGAAGTTCTTCTAAGACTTTCACATCCCTCACTTTCGAAATGTACATGTTTTGTATGTATTTGTGTGAATCTTGTCGGTATTCGAATTGATTCTAGGGAGCGCAGACATAACGTAACCTGTTTTGGTCGATGTGAACAGCGAAACATTCGTAGAATCATTCAGCAGGAATGTCTAAACATGGAAATCCGCATGTCCTTGTCACAGCTGTCTTTGGACTTGATGTGATCCCCGGATCATTGAATCCTATAACGAAATATGAACATGCCCGTGCATGAAGTGAATATATGGAGAAGACATACTTACTGTAGAATCGAATCAAATAGGCCAAAGGGTGTAAATATTCTTTTTTAAAGATTGTTATGGTAAACCAAAGGCCAAAGGCAATGGTTTATAAGAAATATTGCCAGTGTATAAAAAAATGAACTACCAAATAATAGGCAAGAACTGTGCTGATAGTATTTTTGTCGGTAAGTTGATGCTAAAGTTATTCTTTGCTTGAAAACTGAAACTTAAACAAGTTCAACTTGATTTTATAATTATTTTATTGAAAAATATCTTTGAATAACGACTTCTTGCTGTAGATTCCAACAAAATACATTTCATCATCATCAATGACACGACAGCCTAAATCAGGTCTTGTGAGTGATGCCTCCAATTATCTCGGTTCAGCAACTGCGTTTTTCAATTTCCTATTCCTAATAGCGCTCTGCTGTTCGGGTCAATCCTGTCCTCCAGTCGCTTTTCAACTTGCCTGATGGTCAACTTATCTAGGCTTCCTTCCCTTCATAGTGCGTCTTGCTTTGTGCGGAGCTCCACCACGGTGGAAACGGGTGGGTCGTCGTATATGCTGTAGAACTCATGGTTGTATTTCGTTTTCCCCAGTACTGCTTCAAATATCTTCTCTACGGATTTTGCTTTCGAGGATATCAAGGATATTTTTTTACGCTTGCTTCAAATTCCAGGACTAGCAACCATGTATCAGTATCAGTCTTATCGTCATTTTGTAAAGTCGAAGTTTATTTTTCCTAGGAATTTTGTCTGATCTTCGAATAGAGAGGACAGAGAAGTAGGCTGTATTTGCCAATTTGGCTACGTAGATGAACTTGTCAACGTTTTCCAAGTTGTATTCTCCTTTTGTTCAATTTTGTTTTCAATTTAATTTTTGTCTCACTGAACCTTAAACCGATTGCTTTTGAGGCTGACTCTTAATTTTAGAATATTTCTTTGGCTTAAGATAGGAATCTTGATGATATGGTCATATTGATAACATCATAATTTTGCGGTGGTCTTGAAAAATAAGGAACTCGATGTGTCGGTGTGCATTTTTCTGACGACATATTCCAGAGCCAAGTTGAAAAAACTAGGTCCATAGAAATATTTGAGACCAGCATTTGTTTGAAAGCCTTGCGTCAGTTCACCGTCAATCCTGACTTAGGATCCCGTGCTCATCATTAACCTTTTTGTAACTTTGATCAGTTTTGGTCAAACAAAATTTTATATTGGAAATATTTGGTCAATCGAAGTTCGACCACTCGTAGGCCTGGTAATCATCTATGATGTTTTCTCTGTTTATCATCTTTTAATATGGTACATGCAAAACAATATGACCCTGATAATTTTGCTATAGTTTAACTTATCTCCTTTTTCCTTCAATAGTCGAGAATTTTTTTCAGTCCAAATTCACGAAATAGTTTGTTAGAGTAGATCTTTTAGACATTTTCCACGATTTAACTATAAACAGTTGGCAACATTGTACCTATTCTTTTGAGATCCCTTTTGGAAGGATCTCATCGCTAGTTATCCAGAAAAAAACACACTTTCTTCCCAGGAGAGTCACTTGCTACCGGGGATTTTCTGTTTTCAGTATCTTTCGAATGATTTTTCGCAAAGAATTCAATTTTTCTGCCAGTGATTTAACTGTAACCAGTTGGCTGATTAAGTAGTTTCGAAAATATTCCGTCGACTCCAGGCGCTTTGTTTGTCTTTCTATTTTCAAAGGATGTTTGTATCTTTTCAATCGGGAACGACTCCAGTCTTCAAAGGGATCCATAATTGTTTTTCTGTATCATTGCTTTCTCTCTGCGTTATATTTGGAGATATTCTTCCAATACTGAAGCAAAGTCATGTGATACCGAGTCATCATTCAGTTTTCTAGGTTTTATTTAGGAGTTCTTCTCCTTTTTGATTGTTCACCACTCCTTATCCGATTTCTGCATCTGAAGAAATAATAGTCCATGTCACAATTTTTCCCGCGGAGATTTTTGACAACCAATATGTTTGGTCCAGCCGGTTTTTGAATGAAGGCGTGGTCTGTTTGGTTAAACGTGACACCACCTGGTGATAATCACGTCCTTTTGTGAATGTCGCGGTGTGAGAAGTAAGTAGAACTTAAAATTATGCTTTTATTGCCCGCATAATCATAATCATAACCATTACCCATTTTCGTTTGTTAGTGAATGTAATTTGTATGCTTCAGTAATTCTACGATAAATTTACTCCATATCTACTAGAGCAAAGAAAACAGAAACAGGCAACAGTAAAGAAATGAGTGATTCATTTAAAGGTTCACCACTACACTACTTAAGTTCGTATAACCACTTCCACATCACAACGAGCTACTGCAATTTTCTTGAACCAATTTCATTTACTTTGATTACAAATTCACCATTTGTATATCCAATCAAATCTACCCATACGCAAATATAAACAGGTATGTGATGCAAACACATTCACCTGAACCTTGTTTGTAAATGATGGATGGTACCGAAGTCATTAAAAAAATCGCAAGCTTCCGAACAAGAAAATTGCTTTTTTCCGACACACATGGAAAGCAGTCACGAATCATGTTTTGATCAAAACTTTTCATTTTTCATTTTCCATTTTACTTGACTTTCGTATCCATGGCAAGCGACTGATTAATTCGAGAATGGGACCTGTTGATATGTTTTCTTGTTCATTGAATATCCAGGGTGTCAGTCAATGTATTGTCCTATCATTTGAAGGACGGTAAACAGTATAATGTGTTTTTCTGGAAAGTATTCCGACCAATAAACTTCTTATCGAACAGTGACATTACTTACTTACTTACTTGCATGGAGTTCAAAAAAATTTCATCCTTGAACATACCATGAAATAAATATTTACATAAGTTGAATACTAGATTTGTTAAATACAGTAAGTCCATGTAGATATCAGAAGTGCTTATGTACTTCAAAATTTTGTAGCATGAGTTTCATTTTGAGGCGATTCTTGATAAGACTTACAACTGTAACCTCTTTTTAATAGTAAGATGCTAAAAACAATTGCATCGATAAAGTTTTCCATACTTTACTCTGTAATATTCAATGATATCCAAATGTTTAACAAAAGAGTGACCTCTACAAAGTTTTGACTTCAATATTCTCTGTTTGAGACTCTTATGAAATGCACGATGAAAACAGCTAATCAACACCAATATTTTTTAGTAAACTGCACGGTAACCATTTTGGGTCCTTTTTAAATGTTTCAGCTATTTTCAAAGTCGACACATAACTAGCTGAGTCTTAATTGGGTCTGCCATTGTTCACTTACATTGAATATGTACTGATCAATATCTTCTCAACGTAAAAACAGATTTTAAAAATTGCTTACATTTTTCTTTTTATTTGCATATTAAATAATTGGCAAAGGATTCAAAAAATATATATATTTTTTTGTCAACATTTTAATTTTTGCAGATGCGTGCTTTTTCCGTCCGGAACACACAAAATTTTGCTTACTGAAGAAAATAGGCAGATAAGCAGTGTTTCATGAATCGAAATTATTAGACACAATGTTTGCAAGTTTGCAGCGCATACACACTTGAATATTTTTTTTTAATCAGCAGCACTATGTCAATAAAATTTAGCAATTCTGCGCGATGACTCCACTACGTCCATATAAATAAAATAGCTAAACGACTCTTATCCAAAGGTGACGATAACAGTGAAGGCGTGCTGCGGGTGCGGTGCGAACAAATATGTAAAAAAAAACCTTTTTGTCTTGTGCGCTGACAGTATTATAGATGTGTTGTACTATATTTCCCAACGGTCTTTGAACGACATTTTCAAGACATTGCTTAAATGTGTCATTCGATCTTTCGTTTATTAACAGTCTCCATGGATAATTAGCTTGGAGAGATTGGCTCCCAATTCAAGCATATTAGGTTTAAGTTTAATTTGCAATGGAGATGCCTTTACAGCACAAAAGAATTTCGGCCGTTGTAAAGATGCATTTTCTTAGTGAATCTTTTCAAACGAGACATCGTATGATGGATTGCGCTATTACTTACCCAGACACATCTTTCTATATTTCATTTTAAGTGATTTTAATTGAAAAGGCATCTTTATTCTGACCAAAATCCATTTGTTGCCTGAAAGCGACGTCATCGGCGACGGAACCTCAGGCTGATATGCTGAAATTGGAAAGCAAGCGCTCCAATTTGGATTGAATCCCATTCGGACGGGCAATGAAACCGTGCAGAAGTGCTGAGGACCTGTGCAACGCTGCGAGGATGCGATTGCTCATTATCAAACAATCGCAAATTTTGAATTTGGTTCAGATGAAATAAAGACTTATCTACATAAGTGAGATTAAATTAACACTAAAAAATACAATATTTTTTGAATTTTAATTTTATCCATAAATAAATCATACAACCTCTTCTGTGCACACTGTTTTCATTGTTATCCAGTCTTCGTGGTTAATTACTAATCGGGATCAGGCGATGATTATCAGTTTCTTGATGTCGTGGTCTCAACTTTGGTTGGAATGTTTCTCGAGTCTTTTGGACCATATGCATTCTCATCCTTTCCCAGGTTCTGACTGTCATTTTAAGGACGTAGTTCTCTGACAAACATGTCTTTGTTTTATATATTCGTTCCTTTATTTCTATTCATCCTGTTCGATAGTTCTAGAAGCAACCTGGTGTATTGTTTTTATCGTCTTTTGAGTACGTTTTCATTGTTCATAGATCACGACTGGTGCAATGCATTGATTCAAGGATCTTCCGGTCTGTTAGTATGTTTGACCTGAATGTGACAGTAGTTAAAGAATTTCTTCTAGGACAATGCCACTTACTTAAATTGATCTATCATCTACCAGCTGCACATGACTGACGCACAGATTCATTCACAGTAAGACTCAATGGCATGTTTTCTGTAATCAGCTCAATTACTAGAGTGTGGAGTTAGCAAGGATTCCTAGCAATTAAGGCTTTGTTTTCGATGAACTCACTTCTAATAGTTAGTTTGCCAGTCTATATTCTGTAGGACACAGTCTAGCGCTGCTATGAACAGCTTCAATGAAATGAGGTGTCCCTTTAAGACTTCTGTGCAAGTGGAAATCTTTGAGGTATCTTCGTATAATTTCAAACTGGCTTTGACTTTCCCACATGTTAGCCAGAGTCTCTACACATGAGGTGAACATCAACGCCTGTATTACCGCTTCCGGGCATATTTAGTCGAACACGTTCTAGAAATCTATGAAAACTAGCATTGTTGGTAGCTCATATTCATTTTCTTTACCAACGATTTCCCTCAGAGTGTGGATGTTCTGTGAATTCTGCCCGTTTTTTCCCACTGTTCTTTCCATTTATCTTTAGACTGATTGCATTTGTTGCATCAAAAAGTATTTCCTGATTGTAACGTATTAGCTTTCTAACTACTTCCTGGGCTCAATCCAGAATGGCTTCTACTATTTGGCTGACAGACTCACTGCTTTCTTAGGTTTTATTTCGATAGTTGGTCAAGAAAATTTTATCAAACATTGCATTTTTTCCGTGATTCTTGTCTTTTTTCGGTTTAAGAACTGCATTAAAACTGTTTGCAAAGCAAGTGTAAAAATTTGTATCTTTTCATCAGTTTTATTGACCAAAAAGTTTCATGACAATACATTAAAACAAATAGTAATAAATTTAACTTCAACACTAAAAATGGTTTCTAAGCCAGATATTTTTTTGTTTTTTTTTTTTTCATTTTCTACGAAATACTAGATCCAGCTTTTCTTTTCTATAAACGAATAAATTTATTTATGAAGATGAATAAGTTTAATGGAAAATTTTCACACACTTGAAGGTTCTTAAAAATTATTTTAAATTGATCCAAATCAACAAATTGTTCAATTCAATTTGAACTTTCGGAGAATATTTAACTAAATATGATTAAAACTTTTCGTTATATTCCAGTTGAAAAGATAACATATCGAGTAAAGAAGCATGAAAAGACCAAAGAAACATGAACTGTTTCTGCATCCAATGTTTCTTCAGCTTTTAGCTAACAAAACATCCACAAGGAAAACAAATTTTACGATATTAAGTTCATCAAAATGAAGATGAATTTCAACTTTTCTTTCGCCTTTCCAAACAAACTTTTTGTGTATTCGATAGCAACTTCTAATTTCATATTTTCCTACAGAGGCGTGGTAACAGCATTATGAAGATACTGATACCTTTGCACGTATAATGTGGTTCCTCATCATTATAGGTGGGTTCAATTCAATTTGGCATCACATTCGATACATTCTTTTTCATTGAAATTAAGTTACAGAACATTTCCACGCCATCATTTCGAAAGCTTTCAATGTGAAATTTGAAACTTTCACAAATTTTTTGGGCCCACTCAGTTCAAGAAGAAAGGCACGAACTTCTGCCTCAGCAATACGGCGTCCCACGTCCCGGGGTAGAATCAAATATTTTCTTAAAATTTTAAGGGTGCGCATCTTTCACGCGAAGCCTGTCAACATCATCTTGCATCAACAATAGCAGATACAAAACAAGTCTGAAATGAGAGAATAAGAAGAAAACAGCAAAATTATCCGCAAAATGGCGAGAATATGTACATTTGTGCAAGCAGTAAATTCGTATCAACCGAACGTATGTTGTTGTTGTTTTTTGTAGTTTCAACCCTTGAGTCTGGCATCTCCTGTTGTTGATGGTGCTTTTCGCAAGTGCTCTCACAACCTTTCGAGTTTATTGATTATTCTTCGTCTCTTTGTTATGGCCCCATCAACATATATTGTAGTCGAAAAATTCGCACGAATTCCAACGCATATTTTGTGTCCTTCGTCTATTTTACAAATGGCAAAATAAAAAGGGAGGCAGTTTCAGATCCAACACGTCGGTGGCAGTGTGAAATCTCGAGATGGATCGAAGAAAGATACTGTGTGGAGGAAGCACTTATCCTTTTGAAAGTAGATTCCTTCTTGTCATCGGTGATCACCATCTTGTGGCAAAGCCTACATCATGTGAAATTGAAAGGTGGACTCTTGACCGAAATAAGTCTGAAGAAATGCTCGGGTGAATACAGTTTTGTGGATGTGATATGAATACTGAAAATGGAAGTCGGAATGAAAATTCTAGCATCCAAATATACAATGCAACGATAAATTCAATAGTTTTGCGAATTTAACCGTATTTCATTCTATTTTAATTGTCATTGACACCTTCATTCTTATTTGCCTTTACTTGAAATAGTGTCAACTCAGTCGGACCTCAAAAATTCGAAACTAAAAGGACCGAAATTATCGAATTACAAAGGTCTAGCTGAGAAGCTGAAAATTGATAATCAAACACTTTTCTCTTCATTGGCAATCATTCACAGAAAGTTTTATTCCATATTTTCATTGATATTCTGTACCAAATTTATCATTTCTTATCGAAAAGTTGACAATTAAATCAATAAAAATAGGGTTTCACTAGTGCATATGTACATGAGTTCAAAGTAAATGTTATTTTCTTGGTTTAAAAATAATCAGTGGTTTTGTTTTGGGTTGACGTCAGCCAATGAGCTCGTTCTCAAGCGTTGTCAATTGAAACAATAGCTGAAAATACAACTTCACCCACTTCAGTTCGCTGTAAACAGTGACGCAATGTTAACAGTCAGAATTTGACCTCTTTAAATTTAACTAGTAGAACAGGATCATCGTCGCCGTCGTCTTCATTATCTGAAGATGGAGTTTCAATGGAGAATAAAGTATATCCGTCCGTGAGAGTGCCAATTGGCGCTAAGTAGCCATCGAAGTCGACTCTTGAAAAGAAATATGGTATGACTCGCTTATACGTGGACGGCTCCATTCTACGTTAACTGTTTCCTGTTGAGCAATCGTTCCATAGTACGCGCTTCCCTCTTCCTCGTCAAATCCACAAGTTTTGAAACATTTCTTTATAGTCGTATGGATAATATTTTTCCATGCTTTATCTGCAAATATCATCCAGATAATACCGATATTTGGCAGCCTTTGCCTTCCCCTAAACAATCCAAAACATGAGCTACAATCTCCTTTCAATAAAGAATTTTAAAATTTTTAATTATGCCCTCAAGTGCGTTCTGAAAGACACTTATAAAACAAAACAGTTTCATCCGCATTAAAGACGTTTTTGGGTTCGTAATTTTTGGTTTTGTTATTCGCAAATTCCCCGCATATTTTTTTAAACAATATTATGTCAGCTTTTTGATTTTTCTAGCCAGTCGTCACTTCCTTTGAATTTTTTAAACTCAAATTTGGATGGAAAGAATTTAGCCTCCTTCTCCTTTTAACATGTAACCACTGATTGGAACATTTTTTTCTCTGTATTGCGCAAGCGATTTAGTCAAAACGTTTTTGAATTGAGGAAACTCACTATGCTTCATTCTTTTTCCA
Source organism: Oxycera nigricornis (assembly GCA_963942545.1). Taxonomy (NCBI): domain Eukaryota; kingdom Metazoa; phylum Arthropoda; class Insecta; order Diptera; family Stratiomyidae; genus Oxycera; species Oxycera nigricornis. The sequence continues at coordinate 14,664,087 of OZ012659.1, forward strand.
ATGTTGTTCGATGCGTTTGCATAAATTCTATTCTTCTGCTTCCAAATTATCGATAATGATGAAGATGGAATTTCAAAACGGGCCGCAATTTTTTTTTTCTTTTAAATTTATGAAACAGCGAGGCAAGGCTACATAGAACTGTTTGAATTTTAGTGATATTTTGCCCCACGTAGTGGAAAATTTTCTTCCATTTATACTGCATACACACTGCATACATTTTTTCGTGGGTTTGTGGATCTACCAAGGTTCGTATTATTGAGGTTTGACTGTATTTGAATTTGTGCAAATATCGTCAAGTTTCATACATTTTATTCCACCTTCCATGAATAGAAAATTGAAAACAAACTATTGTGAATCGTTTGGGTTATCCGAAGGAATGTTGAAATTCCTCTTCAAAACTACTCAAAGTCTCGTTATAAGTAAATTAAGATCAACTTCCAGAATGAAACTTGGCTTATTACGTAACATTTCGCTCGTTAAAACTTCAATTCAACAATTTAATCTTCTGTAATCTTACTAAACTGTCCCCTAGGCAAGTTTTTTCATTGTCATTAGCAAATAAACGTGGATAATTCCCAATAAATTTCAAGTCCTTGTCCCGGATATATTCAAGCGTAAGTTGTTTTGGTCCCATCAGCAGTGAGTTTGGTTTTCAATTAAAATTCTTAACGAATTCTTTCGGAAATCATGAAGTATGTCTACTTGACAAGCTACTAAAGTTACTAGCTGTTGACTGGATTCCGATAGGGAGGGAAAGGGGGAGCAGATATGTAATTTTTTTATTATTAGACGCATCGTTATTATATCAGGAGACGTATTAACTTATTTATTCAGGATTTTATGTTACTCAAACACAGCTAGGCTATAATTTTACATGGCCACATTATTTTTGACATTTTTGGTAATTTGTCTTTGGATTTTTGGAGAGACTTAACTCATTTTAAACTGTTATTTTTATGTATCATACAACCCTTATAATTATATAATGTTTTTCATAACAATATCTATTATCTAACAACTGAATTGACTTTGCGATAATGAGAAAGTAAATATTTTCCCAAATTTTTCAAACTGATAATGAGATTTTCTTTTTTTAATAGCCGTTCGTAACAAACTCACTGAAAATTATTTCCAATGAGTTCTGAAATACATTTGAAATGGACTTTTAGTCCACTGAGCATCTAAGAAAAAAAATTGTCTAATTAAAATGGTTTGCATAATCATACGAAACATAAAACAACTGATTCTCCTTTCCAGTCTCATTGATGAGTTTTAGGTATTGTACCATAATAAAAGAGAAATCCACCACGGAAGCAAGACAGTCCTAGGTAGAGTACCAAGATCAGACTTGCTCAAGAATATATGCTAGGCAATTCTTGGTAGAATGTTTTTAACACCGTTTCATCATTGTATTTATATTTAAATAATTGTTATAGACTAATATTATTATTAATGAAAACGTCCAAGTATTGACACAAACTTGTGAACAGTATTCGAGAATGTAAATAACAACGCTATTGTATAGGTGAACAAAGGAAGAAATGTCTGCAAACATATGAGAGTGCCTATGTGCAAACTATGTATTTAAGCTTTGAATCCAAAATCACCTCAAAGTTTTTAAACTGGAAGACAGTGGCGGGCAGATCATGGATTATGTAAATCTGGTTAATTAATTGGACTTTGGTTTTTAAGGAAAAGGACATTTTATGGCATTCCTTGATGCTAAGGAAGAGAAAATTTGTGTAACACTAGATATCGATAGCATCCTGATATATTTGAAGTGCAATAAAACCTCCTTAAATAATAACTCTAAATTTTTTTAGGCAATCAGAATAAAGAAGACACTGAGACTCTAAAACAGAAGAGAATTCATTCATATGTACTTGCTTGTTTGACGGGAAAAAAGTCAAAACGAAAAAAGATGAAGATTTGGATTTAGGAGCAGAGCTCAAAATAAGTTCAACAACAGACTTTAAATATTATCTACGGTTGAATGCCGATACAATTCGTAAGCTGCTTGAAATTATAACACCTTTTATTGAAAACGAGACTTCTGTCATGAGAAAAAAAATATCGGCACAATAGAGATTATTAGAAACTTTGAGATAATTTGTTAGCGGTTACTTCTTTGACGAACTAAAACTCAAAAGTGCCATTAAAGCTTGAAAAAACAATTGTGAAAAGCGTGATCATTTCATTCCCCAATTGAAAAGGATCCATTAAAGATCTTTTACATAAATTGTTACATTTCAATTCATTTGATTTGAATTTATCATTATTTGAGTTCAGTTATCATATTCGCGTGATAAATAAAGGTTCAGCTCTGACGTATTCAGCGAAGATTGATAATATTTGTCATTAAAAAAATCGATGATAAATAAATAAATATTAGATGATGTCTTGATGTCATAGGAGTCACGGGTTGTTGAGTTTTGTTGTGGATTTGGAGTGGCTGGGTGTGAATAAGTAGGAAGTAGGTGGCGCTGCAAAATAATGTGATGCGTTGAGTGGAGATATTCGAAGTGTTGCGAAATAAACCTAAAGGATGGATGTGGAGGATTAATGCCTACAGGATTTTTATGAACATTTTCTGAACGTCCATCAACCATAGTGTAGTCAGAAAAAATTTTCGCACATAATTTCTGTGCTGACTTCTTTTCTGTAGATTGTATAAACCACACCGTTGCTATTAATTCCGAATCACAAATCAGATTTTGCAAAATGTTCAACAAAATGCCCCTGTTTGCTTCATCGGTCTTTATTGCTGCTTTTTTCTCCAAAAAGTTTCCCTTTTCATTCAGTTCCTATGTATCGTCAAACATGGCCGTATATATGCAAACCTCTTATCAAGCGCTATATGTTGCACAAAATATTTTGGCTTCTATCAATTGAGTTTAAACTGTGCAAAACATAAAACGTCAAAATGTAAACACAAAAGCGAGAAGAAAGCAACAGAAAGTGTCTTTACTGTCATGTCGGGGATTGAACATCAGGCTCAGCCACATAGGCTGAATTCGTGAAACAATCGGTTCTAACCTATTCGTTATGAAAACAATTGCTAAGCGAAAGGTCAGATGAAAACCAAAAATTTGACTCGGTAGAAAAATCTGTCTTGGGCGCTATCGTGAATCAAAGATTTTGCTATACCTCGGAAACTGTGGATCCTACGAGAAAAATATTTAGGCTGCTTCTTGGAAATTTCGGGTAGTTTCCTGTAGGAGTGACAGTTTACAATCTGCAGCGTGCCAACTGTCGCCCGCCGACTGCGGCAAACTCCACCAAAACTTTATAGTCTTAATGTCCTGCACTTTCATATTTTCATGCATTGGAAATCCAGCACTGGTCATCACATGATCTTGATCAGGAATGTCAGATATACTGTAATGTTTTAACGGTCTGAATATCCCGATCTGGCTCTCACCCGGAATCCCTCATAACTTTTCATTTTCTTATGTCCTGGAAGTTCACTTCGGGTTCTGACATGGTCCTGATGAGTGTGTCTGATACCAATTTGATATATCAACTAAATTTGATGGTGCTTAATCGTGGTACCATAAGGATGGAATGGATTGTCTTGTTTTTCTGATAAAGGATTGCAATATCCATATTCAATCGAACAGCCATATAACGCTCATGATTGAATTGAAGAAATAGAAGTCACAATAATCAATTGAATACTAACAATAATTTTTCTGCTTCCATTTATTCTTTGCTTGGTCTTACCAAACAAAAATATGCGCATAATTTGCGGTAAGTGACAGTAAATTGAACATAACTGGCGATTAGTTATCACCATTCTAATTCTCATGCCTTGAACTCGTTGACTTTCGACATTCATATCAAACTAAACAAGCCCAAACTCAAAAACAATCATTTTGCAAAATCAAAAATGATATACTGCAAAAAAAACAAATTTAGTATAAATATACAAAGTCTATCCCGAATCTACCGAGGTTTGCTGTTTGACATAGACAACAAAACTCCATTAAATTCACTTGCGGTCTGATGATTTAGGGTGATTTTGAAGCTGTATTCGAGCATGAGCGACTTCAACCCCTGCCACTTCTATTCTATTTATTCAAAATGAATAGAAGAAGAAAAATACTCCATAATTCATGGCTGACCGTTTGCTTGGCCGTTTTTAGTTTATTTTTAAAACATTTATTAAGAAACATAAATAATGAAAATGAATAAGAGAGGCATGTCAAACGGTCGACAACCGAATTATTAAAGCTGTTGTCGGGATTACCTAGATGATTGGTTGGTAGCACTCGGTTGTTCTGTTTTAATTTGGACGTTTACATAGAACCAGAATCCTGAAGCTTAATATTATCATTTTAAATCTTTAATGTGCAAAAAATCAATATGAGATTGAGGTTTGCAGCTGATTTTAATTGTGTTTTCACGGCAGATAATCAAAATGTTAATTGATGAGCGCTGACAATTGTTATGGAAATACTAATATCAAAATTTGTGAGTAGGGAATATCCAATAAATGAAATATATTTTATTTTCCATTTTGAATGCAAGGATCATAAAGAGCAGCCATGGAATTAAGAAATTGATTAAATTTTAAATTGATTAGGAGGACTGGCTGCTTTCTTCGAAGTAGAAATGATTTTTTTATGAGAAAGGACACTTAAATTCGACCTGAGCACGGCAAACAATCAAACGTGCCACTCATTTCAGTTTTGGAAAAGTATTTCCATATAAAAAGCATATTGAATAAACTTGTTTAATGCATAAAAAACAAAATAATAATAATAAGTAACAATGCTAGTTGAAATCATATAAAAGCTCATGAAGACGAAATGAGAATTACATTTGAAATTGGCAACAAGAATTTTTCACCAATTGAAGGGGGGGGGGGGGGAGAATAAATAAAAAAATTATGGATTTTTATTCGTTTAGTCATTTTTCAGAAATAAGAAGCGAATTGTTACTCAACAACTGTGAGTTCTGCAAACGATATACGAAGGCGTTTGAAAAGTCCGTGCAAAAATAAAAACTGCTTACGTGTTTGTTATAAACCTTTTTTTATTTTTCGACATAGTCTCCTTTTAGGCTTATACACTTTATCCAACGATGTTCTAGTTTGTTGATCCCTTCGGAAAAATAGGAATTGTCCAAGTCTGCAAAATATCCATGAGTGTCTGCAATCACCTCTTCGTTTGAATAAAATCTGTATCCTAGCAGCCATTTCTTCAAATTGAGGAACAAATTGTGGTCCGAGGGTGCCAAGTCTGGAGAATAGGGGCGATGTGGTGCGTTGTCGTGATAGAAAAGGACTTTCTTGTGAGCCAATGGCGGGCGTTTTTCTTGCAGCTCGGTTTTTAAACGGTCCAATAACGATGAATAATATGCACCTGTAATAGTTCTATTTCTAGATAGTCGATGAGGATTATCCCTTGCGAATCCGAAAAGACAGTCGCCATAACCTTTTCGACCAAAGAAACTGTCTTCGCCTTTTTTGGTGCAGATTCCCACTTGGCAACCCATTGCTAAACAGAAAGAAATAGACCAATATGGTTGAAACTTGGTGTGCGTTCATTCAAGAGATGCTACTAACTAAGCATGACCTCGATACGCGCCGGTGGTGCCATCTCTCGGACTTTGCACGGACTTTTCAAACGCCCCTCGTATGTAAGACACTGTCGTATGAAATGCATTCAATTCATTCAAATTTATTTTCTATTGATATTGTAAAAAAACTTCTGTGGTACATTTGACAAATTTTCTTTCACAATGATGAAATAAAATTTGCAATTTCTTCTTTCGGAATCATTATTTCTTTGTGTTCGGCTCATAATATTTTCTTGATAATAATTTGATATTATCATGATATATTTATTGTCTTTCTAGCGAAGAACGAGTAAAAAATGTTATTTTACGAAGGAGTTTACGACATCGCTTTCTTCGTCTCATTGAACAATGCAATTTCAATCAAAATTTTACTTAGTAAATCGAACACTATATTTTTGGCAGTGTTTTACAAACCAAAGAGAGTTAAAATGTTCTACTTAGTGTGAAAGAATCTGTTTTCGAAATTATTGTTGAGGTGTGTAAGGTAGCACCCAACCGGATAGTTAAGTTGCTACAGGCTGTCTGACTATCGCTAACAAATTCAGGGATTTACAGTAGATCTATCAAGTCAAAGTGATTGTGAAGCTCGACATAGCTTTAACATCCTTACTGTTTAGTCCAAAACACCACCAAAAGACCACCCAAAATACTCAAGAAAGAGGGGTGTAAAACGAACCATTGTTGGACCATGACAGTATCTTCTGCAACAAAGATTTCAATCATTGCGAATAACAAACAAACAAAAATTTGGATGGGGAGTGCTACAAATAAAAGTGTATTATAAAGTAATATGCAATGCGTCCAAGGTAAATTGGTAAATTGGGGAATATTATCGCAAAATGTATTTAATCAAAATTAATTTGAATGGCACTTTCATTTAATCGAAGAAAACTTATTAAGTTTTGCGAGAGCTGATCAAATGAGTACAATCAAAATCAAAATCAAAAGAGATAATAAAAATGCCTTATTTTGGAAGACTATGAGATGAAGCTTGCAGTTACACCTTAAAAGATTGTTTTTTCCAAATTTTTGCACTTTTTAAACACTTTTAGAGAAGAAAATCCTTCAAAAATTCAACGTGGCCCGGAAGTTACAGCGATTCAACCACACCAAGTGCTGAAGATCATGTCTTTGGGGAGTCTCTATTCTCGATACGATAAGCACGATAACTTGGAAAGTTTTCAATGTTTGTTGTTTTTCAAAAGTCTTGTTGTTGTTGTTTGCTTAATTGTTTGTGAAGTCGTTTTTGATATTTTGTTTATTTCAATTCTTATAAACAATTGAAGGGCAATTATTTTGATGAAAGGCGAATTTTTTTAAAGATCATATGTTTTGTTTAAAAAAACAAGACTAAAGCTTGACTTGACTATAACTGCTATTTTATATCACAAAGATCTTTTGGCAGTTTTCAAAACCATCAATTAGGGAAAAGCTGAATATTTCGAAAACTTCTGTGTTTACTATTCTAAAGAAAGAAAAAAAGAAACAGGACTTTAAATCAACAAATGACACTCAAGATGGACAGGGATAACTAGACTTAATGAAGACACGTTTATTAAAGTTGCCAGCTAGAGAAATATACGCTTGATGGTCAAAAGACGTTTAAAAGAAAATTCAAAAAATGAAGAAAAAAATGACTGACTTGGACTTTTGAGCACAAAGATTGGACAATGGAGCATTGGAAAAACGTCCTTTGGACGGAAGAGCCTAAATTTGATATTTTTGGATGGAAGAGACGCATGTTTATCCGAAGAAAGTCTGAAGAACGAATATCTGAGCAGTGTATTGAACGGACGGTAAAGCAACGCGGAGAAAATATTTTGGTTTGGGGATGGTGTGATGGTGGTAAGATACGTAATTTGATGAAAATAGGAGGAATTCTAAGAAAAGAAGGATACCTGAAGACATTAAAAAATAATGCGATTCTTTCCGCACGCCGCTTAATTCAGGGAAAATATACGTTTCAAGAAAATAGGTACTCATCTAAACTTTGCAGAACCTATTTGCAGGACTAGGAAAACGAAAATATATACAAGTGGATGATCTGGCCACCGCAATCATCAGATCTTTCTCCAAAAGAACTTCTCTGGAATGAAATGGATAGTAAAGTACACAAGACGTTACCTATAAGTGCAAGTGATCTTTGGATAAAGTTGTAAAAAGTTTGGAATTCCTTTTCTGAAGAAACACTTATGAGATTGATGGCAAGAATGCCACGAATATGCAATGCTTTGATACGTGCAAAAGGTGGTCGCATCAATAAGAACGGATTATAAAAATTAATGCAGAATATATTCCATTGAAATTATGTAAAAATTATGGTATACTAGCCAAGAAATAAAATATATACATATTATAAAAAATTATTTACTTAGTTTTTGTTATATCCTAATATAAACGTGATATATGCTGTAGTTTCAATGTATAAGGATGGAAGTGTATATATATTTTAAACTCACCAGCAGTTAGTAAGCCAATCCTCACTGAAAAACATAAATGTATCATATAAAAACGTTGCAATATTAAAAGAAGGCAAAAGTTTTATGTAAATACAATGAAAAAAAATATCTTAAAAATTCTTGTTGGAGGATTTGTATTTTAGATTTTCATTTATTTCTTAATCTTTCAAAAGTTTCTTTGGCTCTAACGAATTTATGTTCGTTTAATCGAATTCATGATTATATATTTAAGGTACACTCAATGAAGAGGTTATTTTCCACTTATTACGAAGCAACACTAATTCATTAAAAGACTTTTAAATTTTGACTGTTCAAATAATTAATTAAGAATTATGCAAATGCTTAAACCCAAATGACTTTTTTACTCAGAAATGATGGGCTTACAGGTTTACCCTTCTTCTCAAATACATTTATGACTCAAAATGTATTTGAGAAGAATGTCATCATATCTTGAGAAGTCAACATCAAGCTTGTTTATTATTACTTACAGCTAAGCTGACCGATTATAATTTTACAAGATGTCATGGATGTCTTAAGAAGGAATCGTTTCAAGCTTAGTATACGTATTTACTTATATTTCCACATTTCAAAGATTAAAGCAAGTATTTACTTGGATAATTTCATTTTGAAATAGAACAAAATAAATTGATTTATATAGATTTAAAGAATCTTATTTGGCAAAATGTTTCTTTATTGTTTTAATCATCGTTATTAGATCCATCATAATAATTGATAATGATGAAACAAATCTTCAAACAAGAAACTAAAGCTAATTTGCATTAAATTACGATCATTTTTAATAATACCAACATACGTAGCTTACAAGTGAGTGTTACTGCTATGCGTACCAAAATAGAAGTCATCCCCTTATTCCTATTCGAATATCACAATTATAATTACTCTGGAATCCACTTTAAATGTGCTTCTGAAATGTTAACTAGACCACATCAATACCCACAACATACATCTTTAAAATGTTTTGGCAAGTATGTTTTATTTTCCAAACGTCCAAAGGAAATTTCGTAAAGTACAAAATTAAGGTATTTGCCATGTTCTGTCCCCAAACACACAATGCAATTTTCGCAACCATTTTAAACACGATGAACATCAACATGTGAGCACTGGATCACTTCGTTTTTATATTACATCGAGTGCAAAATGTTTCTTCAGGCAAATAAAAGACGCCAAATATGTACGAAAATGTTTTAAATTTTCCTACAGTATGGCTTCAAATACAAGAAAGTTTGATGCCAACGTGAGGATGGAAATTTAACGTTTATTCAAAAGCTGTGAAATTAACTTTTGCTGTTATCATTCGTTGGAACCGTGCACGCTCTGTTTAGCATGTATGTGTTTTTAGGCATACTTTACGATATACATAGACGTGAAGTGAAGTTATTCAGTTTTTTGGCAACGACATCGCAGAAAAGTAGGATACAATTTTTAGATGAGCTATTTCTATGCGTGTTAGTACAGTGATTTGAATTTACATGGATAATTCTTGTTTTAATTCTTTTATCATAATTAAATTTATAAAGGTTTCTTCTTGATATATATATATATATATATATATATATATATATATATATACATTTCTCATAGTCTCATATATAACCGATTTTTTGGTCGTTTATGAACGGTGTTTGCTAGACAGACAAACTACCAAAATGATTCATTGAATAAGTTTTTAATACATGTGAACGTGGCATTGAGCTATTATCAAGTATTACGAGCTCATTTAATTTGAGACATAAAAATTTCACAGGATACAGAAAGGAGATCGAGAGCTGAAGTTTCAACTTTTTTTCTGTTTCTTTATCGGATGATTAAATTGCAATAGAATATTTGATATTGCAATGAACTATTTTTCCAATAAGAACAATACACTAAGATGCTCACAATAAAACGTTAAATATCCTTTGCAAATAAGCAACTTATTCATAGTATCCAAACGTTGATGTGCATTCTGACTTGAAGATGCAAATACTAATGAAACAAGCTGTGAGTTCCACACGGTCAACTTCCCTGTGATATCTTCTTAAATATTGAAAATATTAAACACAAAAATAGTTCTGAAAATAATACTAAATTTTTGCTGGTTTCCCTATAAAAATTGATGAAAATTTATAAATTTTACAAACATTTATTATTGCAACATGCAAATCAGGTTAAAAATGTATTTTTTTATGAAGAAAAACTTAATTTTGCATATTGTTTCCATTAAGTTAAAAAGCGGCTTTAACGATTTTTTTTATATATAAAAACATTACAAAAATGCTAATACACATCGATTGACACCTTAATGATGCAAATATTACATTTGGTTCGTGAGATCTAATGATTGACATGAATGACCTTGAAGGTCAGAATGACTTTTAATGATTTTTTATTTTTAATTTAAAGAAAAAAGGTTTTGCTGTTTTTTTTTGCAAGAACTGTTTGGAGTATATAAATCTTGAAAACATCCATTACTGCGTTTTGAAAATCAGGTTAAAAATTTATTGGTTTCTAAAACTCAAATTTTTGCACTTTTTTTGTTAAATAAAAAACAGCTCTAACATTTTTTAAAAATTTTATAGAATGACATGAATGTTGATACGCGTCTATTTATACCTTGATGAAGCAAATCCTATGTTTTGTTCGCGAGATATAGCGCACCACTGAAATAACCTCCACATGGTCAAAACAACAACCACCCCCCCCCCCCCGACCGAAGTGTCCCAAAAACTAATCAGCTCTTAAGATTGCAAAGACGCTTCGATTGACTTTTCAACAAAATCGATACGACTTTGTTTACGTGAGTTATGCTCGTAGAAAAAACACACATACAACTCTTTTTTTAAAAAACTATTTATTTTTACTCTAAAAACCTCAAAACGTAAAGAAAAGTCGAAAATTTCAATTTCGATTTTCGAGGCGATTACAAGAACTTCCCATACACTGGGAAGTGAGTAAACGTTTATACAAATGATGGAAAAATATTTGTAAACATTTTACTTCATACTTAAGTGACTATCAAAAAAAAATGGCCAGATGTAAGCCTCATCGCTGAAAATTATCTGACGGTAAAAATACGGTTCAACTTCCAGTTCATTCTCAGCCCATTCACCGAGAGTACGACGCAAACGATGGTCCAATGGCTTCAATTGCACTGCACTAATTTGTTCTTATAGAGCTTTAGTTCAAGTCTAAGATCTTTCCTCAATAATTTCCATGTAGTGGACGGACAAAGACCAAGTTGTTGAGAAAAGCGTCAGATCGATAAATTTGGATACTCAGTCACGCTACGCACTACAACAGCAGCAACTGTCTCGGTACGCACTGTACAAGCTCGTGTTGGATGAGCATTGTCCGAAAAGTGTACGTAAACATAAATCTTTCCATCGTATTGAATATGAGCTGCCCAGATGGACGATTATAAGCACCATAAATTGGAGGAAGTACTCTGTAAGTGAACAGAACGCTAATTACGGAAATAAATTTAAACTATTTCGAGACGTTGTTCGAGTATAAGTATATGCCCGGTAGTTTGTCAAAGTAAATGAAACATAATTTCAAAAAAACTGCAAAATTTGGATGCTACAACGAAAGATATTTCTATCGGAAGTACTATACCTCTAATAAAACACCCTCTATAAATTAAACTTTCTCCTAAAACAGGTGCAATTTGAAAGATATTAGCTTTTCATAAATGCTTTCGTCTAGAATTGGGAGTCTACCTTTTTTATTAACATGCACATTTTTTTTAATTTTTCATAATTTTATTTTGAGTTTCAGGGGTCACCACCATGCAATAAAAATAAAAGTTCAGTTAGAAAATCTTCAATTTTTGTTCTAAAATTTTAAAATAAATTTATTTTGAAAAATTAACATAAATCAAATATAGACTTTAAAATAAATGACTGATTAATGATTCAATTTTCATTGACATCTAAAATAACTCAGACGAAAGAATTAATTACTTAGTGGAAAAAATATTTTTAATTAAAAATATCATTTTTAAATCGCATGACTAGGTGTAATCCTTCAAGGATTCAACTTTTTCTTTATTAAGTATATATAAAATGAATTTGACACACGCTAGCAATTTTCCAATTAGTATACAAAACAAATATTTTACATGATTCAACTTTTAATAAATTCTACAAACTTTTCACAATAAGATAGAAATGTCTATTTAATGCAAGCGTTAAATGTACAACAACTTTACTGTTCACTCCCTTTTATTTTTTTTACATCAATGAAACGAAAAAGTTGAGTACTGTATTTTTTTTCTTCAAATTAGTATCATAAACATTAAGGACGGAATTGCTGTAAAAAAACGTCAATGGAAAACAACATTACGCATGTAGAAATAATAATGTAGTATTATATGGTTTGTCGATATGTGATATTTAAATGTCCATTAGTGTGTTGAGTTCGATATCTTGAAACATAATCTGAGTTTCTATGAATGACTCTGATATATCGAGCCACCGAATCAATTATTTCGCTCTAGGTTAGTAGACATGATTGCTTTTTGATAAAACGTTCGGCAATTAAACAAAACTTGAACATATAAAACTTGCGGGCGCAATCAGTAGTGGCTCACATTTTCAACAAAAATAAAATGAAATTGTTCTGCAACACGTTTTGTTTAGTTTTTTTCTATGGATGGCTAGAGGCAAAACATACATTTAACAGAGAATGTGACGCTTAAAGCCTCTACGAAAAAGCCAAATCCCAAAAGGTTTAATGGCGAATTGGTAAACGTAATGACCTACGAAAACCGTAAGCTCATATGCTCGGTCGTAGATGCGATATATCAAGGATGAGAGCCAAAAACTTCCACACTACACATGGAACTTTCTAAACATAACACCTGAGAGATACCTCGGCGCTGATATTATCCAAATTATTTTAAAGATAGAACTCATAGCTTTATGTGTACATTTTATTTACGGCAGATAGTAGATATAGGCAAGCAGATGGTAGATTTCTACTAGTCAGTCCTTCTTGGCTTCTTCCTGGGACGCTGTTGTTTGCGCTACCCTCGGAAAACTTTCCACAAAACGAGACCCAGAATATTTTAGCTCTAATAAGCTAAATTTGAACTGTTTTGCAAAGTTGAAATTTAGTGTGCGTGTAGGTGTGGAAGTTTACTAAAAGGTTTCACAAACGTGACGACAACCTACGGAGATGGTCATACACGTTGCAGGACAGTGTCATGTACATTAAAGTTGTTGAAAACATTTTTCCATCTATAGTAAGTTAACTTTGAATTGTTTACAGGCAACTTTTGTATTGCTGCTTTGCACGTTCTTGCATATGTACATGCCTGGCATGTTGCATTGCATCACCAACTGGTGACAATCGTCATTACTTATGTGACACACGTCCTACGTTTTCCTGATCCGTTTGCCTTGATGTGTCTGGAAAGACCACTGCTCGTCATTGATGCTGTAATGCCACACTGAACGAAAGAGATCATAATCGAGGACATTGAGTGTGAGATATTTATACGAGCATCCTTATTGCGTTATAAAATGGAAAGTGGATTCGATGAGCATTTTAGATCAGAATGAATTTAATCTTGTTCATCAAATATTGATGAATGTTGTTTGATTTGTTTTTCAATTTCAGTCTTTGTTGTTGAAATCATCAAGAAGATTTAACAACCATGATAGAATGAGACTTTTTTGTTGGGTTTAAGGACTCTTGAAAAAAAATATGAACGTAAAATTCTAGACATGTGTGAATAGTCAATCGCTTTAGGGATTTTGTCATGGAGAGCGAGTAAAATTCACTTCGTTCCTATTCTAATGAAATTTATTGAATCAATCAATCAAATTTTATATATATTTTTTACGCTCCTCAAATTTTATTGACCTTTAAAAAAATCAACTCAATTAATCGACATTCCGACAGCTTATGCCTGCTTGTTCTATTCTGTTTGTCCTTTCAAATAATTCTGGTGAAAATTCAGAAGGAATTATAACGCGACCGAGTTGATGGTTGTTTTTGCATAATGGGCTATCAACCTTAAACTATTTGCAAAATATTAACACTAGCTAATATTTTGCTTTCATCTTTCAACCGGAGACGAGAAACTTTGCTGTTATTCGTAACTGAAAACATCGATTAAATTAATGCAATTCTTGGTATACAATCATCGAATGGTAATAAGTCACCATTCTCATTGCTACTCTTACATTATTCCGAACCCTAACTATACTTTTAAGTCCTTTGAAATTTTTTGAAAACTGTTACAAAAAGCATCTTGATTGCGTTTCCCAATTCCCATCCCAAATAATATCTCAGATTGTGGCTCTAAAAGAGAACGTCAGGCTGACTCGTAACCAATAATATCCCCTAGGCAGACTTAATATATTTTTTCTTTGTTGCATGGGGCATGCCGCATTTTTTGAGGCGAATTCGCACGAGTTGGGAAAATTTTAGACATTAAAAACGGAGTCCAAAAAAATTGATTGGAAGCGTGTATTGGAAGCGAAATTCGTTGCTATCAATTTTAGAGAGTAGCAAAAGGAGCTGAGCTTGAATTTCGTGGTACAAAGATTTGTTCGAAAGCTAAACGATCAAGCGATGGTTAATTCTTAGTAGTTTGAGTGATCAGAAGCATGCCTACAGCAATATTTCTAGGCTCAGCAATTAAATGTACTCAGTATTGGTATTAGAAATCATGGATCGTTAATAGTATCTAGAATCTAGTTAGAAGATGCGGTTGTAGTGCGCAAAACAGAAATGGCTTTCGTAAACGATCAAATTAAATTTAAAAAATTTCATCAATGTACAATAAGAAGTTTTGGGACTTTGCAAAAGATGTGTTTTATGTCACGAATTTAATTTTATTTACATCAAAATTTTGTTGTTTTCTCGTTGTAAAAGAAAGCTTACATTTGTTGTCGGAGCGTTATGTGAAAATGTTAGACTATTTATTGATGCCAGAACTGCAAAACTTCTCAGGCTATAACCAAAGAACATGGTTCCAGCAGAACAGGGCAACCTCACACACGTCCAAAACGCCTCTGCCTAGAGTACGTGAAATTTTTCTTGACAAATTGATCTCCAGGAGAGCCGTCATAAACTGGCCTCGAGGCAATCCTGATTTAACTCCAATGGACTTTTTTCTGTGGGTGATCTCAAATCAGAAGTTTAGGACAATAAACCGACTTCTCCGACGCATTTACAAGAAAATATTCGCTACGAAATCACAACCATTACGGATTCGACCTGCCGAGTCGCCATTGGAAATTTTAGTGTTCGACAAAATGAATGCCGTGAACGCGAAGGTTGACATTGAGACGATATTATTTTTAAGAAATAAATTCCCGAATACTTTGCTTCAATAATTATTAAATATTGTTTTATAGATATCTATCTTATTTATTATTTTATCGACTCACATAACATAAACTTTCTTTTGAAACAGCCTGTAGTTTAATAATTTCTAAATTAATTAATACAGTGATCATGTTGGACATGACAAACCTTTGATCCGATCATTTTGCTACTCGTTACAATGAAAACAAGAGAAGATAAAAAACGACATTTAAGGCAGATATGTTTCGATCCAAAAAAGGTCAAATTTAAATGGTATGGTAAATGATATATAAAAAAGTATCGAAACCAAACAAAATCCAAAAAAAACATCATTGGTTAAGAGGTGGAATTTTCCTCATGCATCTGATGCTTACAAGATTTTTATGATGATGTCACCTAAAAATTGCTATAAAAACCGAAGACAATTGATTGTAAGCACTTCATACTCGTTAAAAGACAATGTAAGGATTTTTTAAAAAATATGAAAATTCTGAAAAGATAAGCAAGTTTGTAAAATTGCATTACCCTTTACTGATTACGACCGCTTTGGTTCATTACTTTGAAAACTTTATTGTGGGAGCCATAAACACTTTTTATAATAAGGAAGGGAATCACTGCCCTCGCTTTTGTTATCGCTATTTTTAACTCTTCTTCAAACTGACTGCCAGACTCATACGTTTTTCTTGTGAACCATCCCCAGAGATTTTCTATTCAGATCTAGAAATTCGTGATGGTCAATCTAAAAATACAATATTCTATTTCTCAAACCATTGCTTCACTACTCATTTGCGGTCGAAAGGTAAGAAATTTCTCCTTTTTTCACTCGTAAGTCATGTAAGTTGAATGTACATATGTCCAGTGTAACAATGTGGCACGTTGCGTCCTCTTTAACTGATTTTTCTCATAATTTTCGAGGTCCTTAAAAAATTTTCGATTTCCTCGAGAAATAATCATTGACCGCTATGCATTTCTGCTTTATTAGCTGGCTTTTTTTCCTCTTAGATACTACATTTCTACAGTTGAACAGCTTACTTTGCGTGGAATTCGCAAAAAATTCTGTTCCTTCAATTAAGTGTCGCCAGTTTATAAAGCAACTTCCAGGGTGAAAACTTTTATCAAAATTTTGCGCACATCAGATGCATGGTAACAAATAATCAAGTGTTCATTGTTCTATAAAAAAGGGACATGGATCCAAAAATGCATCATGGATGGGAAACACTGGGTATGAGAGCCTGCCTCCAATTAATTATCACGGAGGGTACATATAATTAATAAATTTAATTATAAAACACCTTTAAATTCCGAATTTTTTTTGTTGACCCGACCTCTCATCCAGCCTCATTTTCAATCATGTACGTGAATGCATTTGCCACAATAAGAATATGATAGCAGTTGGCCCTTGAACTTTTTGTCAGAATGCGCACTGAAATCATTGAACCGAATAATATCCTTAGCATAAAAGCATTCACTAGTTTTTAAAGAGTATACGAGACACATGCAATTTGTCATTCAATTGGCAATATTCCATATTCCCAGTTCTCCTCCTGAATTTCATGTGCATAGATGTTCACGCAGATAGGCATTCAATACGCTCGTATATCCTTTTATTCAGGAACTACCTCTATTCGGATATCTGCTCATGAAACAAAGCCAACCAATCCAGGCAGTTGTGAGCCAATTTTTTTGAACATTCTGCGAACTAGTTATTGTTCGCTCAGAATTCGTTAAAGTGATGTACGTTGTTGACCGGGTCACATTTTGTTGCATGTCCACATAAAGGATTTTTAATTGTGGTGCACTGCAAACCAGCATAAAATCGATACCAGTGTCAGTAATGTGAATACAATAAGGGATTTAATGATGTAAATGATGTCCATTATTTAGCATGAATGTGGTCACATATTTCAGTAAATGATGATACGTGTAGAGTGGACCGAATGTCTATCAGAACATTTTAGTTGACCATAAATTTTTCGACGCTTTTGTTGGCAGCTAATTACATCAAAATTATTGAATGGCTGTTCATTATGTTCATTCACAATATGTTTTTAACATTTTTATGTGGTATCAGGATGAACCAATCTACTTTATATAGATGTGTACACGGCAAGGAAAGTCTGTAATAAACTCGTGATATGAATTTTATGGTAGAAAACTACATAAAAGAGATATTAATTTTTTTATCCATTCTCAATTCGTTAACGCCATTTGAATCTGAAGGTCTTAGAAAGCAATCATATCAAGTTATATATTAAAGATTTATAAATTAACGGCGCAGCGCCACAAGAAGTTGGTAACAAATAAATGCATTTGTGGCAAACATACTATCATTGAATTTTTATTCAAATAAAACAAAAGTTTGGCAGGTGGTTTTGACTTTTTAAAGCACATAATGGAAAAATTCTTGCAAAATCACCGTACAAAATTTTGATGTTTTTTTTTGTATATGGTTTTGTAGGTTCACTGGTTTACAGCCGATTATAAACATACTTATTGCTTTCTTTTCTTACCAACATTATTAAGGAAGTGTGTATATATTCTGTCCAATTTATTTTCTTACTGCAACGGTAAGAAAGCAAATCGGTACGAATGACAGTCGTTCACATAAAACGGTTTGTATTCTAAAAGCGATTGATCGCATGAATTTCAATCATAAGGAGGAATGCTTCCAAATGCAGCCATCCAATAAATGCGATGAGGGAACATGAGGTAATAGTGTAATTAGAGTGAGGAAAGCGCGAAAGTCGATAAAAATAAAGTCAGAATGTTGTATACATCGATCAATGCGACTTAATATTAATCGAACAATAGCGATAAATAAAGCGAAACGATTTACAGTTTACAATCTGACCGATATTTGCAATAATAAATAAGCGATCAAAATCATTCTACGGTATTCGTTCTTATAGATATTGATCGTGCTTCGAATAAGTGATAGCGAAAAAAAAAACGATTTAGAATAATTTATTACGAAAGAAAATCGAAGAATAGAGCGAAAGACGAAATGAGTACTATCCATTATACCGATATTCATTATCTG
This sequence comes from Oxycera nigricornis, assembly GCA_963942545.1. Classification (NCBI taxonomy): domain Eukaryota; kingdom Metazoa; phylum Arthropoda; class Insecta; order Diptera; family Stratiomyidae; genus Oxycera; species Oxycera nigricornis. The sequence continues at coordinate 14,682,489 of OZ012659.1, forward strand.
GGAATTACTAATCAAAGATACAAAAAGTGAATAAAAATATTGCAAACGGATGTTGCAAGCAAAGAGTGGTAGAGAGAAAATTTCGGAAAGAACGAGATTTTAATTCACAACTGGTTTGAGAATGTAAACGACTTAAGAGTGTGATTATAGACACACCTCTTGAAAGTAAAGGTGAAAGCACGCAGCTCACGATTTACTTTCTTAATCGGGTCGGTAAGAATCAGAAGGCAATCAGTACGAATTGTGCCACGTTTACATTATGATGATAATTGGCGCCTGATAAAGTCAGCTGGTGCTATCAAAAAAGTTTAAACGGATATTAAGTGCTGATGTCAGCTTCCAAATTGCCAATAAATAGCAAGTGAACGTTAATTAACTGTGACCCAAACATTATTCTTTGTCCTTTTGCTGCTGTTTAATTTTTTGAATTATTGTAAATGTCTTTTTTATTATTTATACATCTTAATCCATCGCAATGTTCAATTTTTTCTACCTGAATACATCTTGCTAATTTTAAAACGGCATTGATTAACCGTTTGTATCTAAACGTATCAGCCATCTGATTTATTAACTGTCATTTGATCAGATATTGGTTATCAATTGAATTCTAACTTCCGCACTATTTCCTAACAAGAGCTAGTTGGAAAACCATGCAAGCTAATTTGAACAATGAATCGAACCACATCTACATTACATTGAACCAATGGGGCAGAAATTTATTACACCTATCAAAAATGGTTCGACAATTTTTACTGAATGACGATAGATATTTCTTAGCTATGACTATTCACTTATAAATATCAACAATCATGCAATCCGAATCGATGTCAATTTAATAGCTCATTTAAATCACCACGAAAACATTTGTTTATGATTCGCACATTTAAAAGCACCTTGAAGCGTTTACGTAGGATAAAGATGGTTTTGTTCGGCAGATACACATGTTTTGAGGTGTTAAAATATGAATGCGTAATCATTTCAAATAGCTCCATTAACAATTGTATTTTTATGACAATAGTTATAATTTATTATAAGGAGATAAGATTTTCGATTTAAGTGCGTTCTTCAGAAAAAATAAGAAACGTAAAACTGTGGCCAAATAATTTAATATCAATAACATAAATAAAGATGATTGCATCAATATCATTATTCGCTTTCAAATTCAAGTGGAAAATATAGAAACGTTAATATGAAGCTAAAAGTTCATTTCAAATTGATTTACTCTTCAAGTAGTGGAGAAGTTCTTGTTGGAAACATTGCATAACATACATATTGATATATTGTGTTAAACGGTATAGTGAATTTGAAGAAAATAATCTAGCGGCATATATTTCCTAGAAAAAAGTAGATCAACATCTTGTTTTTGTCGTGTTTTTAGTAAAACCTTATATCCGGTGTGTTTTTGTAGTGTATGTTAAAATGAATGGATTTTTATTGATGCATGATCAAAACCATAAATAGTTTAAACAACAAGCGTTTTAGTGAATGTTGTGATTCAGCTGTTAAAATCGCCTTTTTGGTATGTGAATCCCTTATTGTATGCAATCAATAACTTCATCAATGGCAAATCAATTTCTTCAAATGCAACTATGATTGCGGACTAAATCATTTTCAGCTCTCTCTTTCCTCTGGAATTTAATCATTGCTGATTGTTAATTGAAATTGCGTTTATTGCAACTTCCAAACCATAAAATATTAATTTGAACATTTCAAAACGTGTTTATGAGACTGTAATTACGGCCAGTAAACTCATAAATACATCAAAATCAAAACCTTCAATCAAAACATTTAATTTAAATCAGGAGAAACATATCGTCCTGTTTGTAGAACTGTAGAATACTTCCTCGTCAAGTGAATCCCTTTTCAACACAGGTGGTTTGTTTGGATGTGGACGTTTTAATACATTACTCGAATTAAATGCCACTCACTCGCATAATATTCTATAGAGGATTCGTCAACGTCTTGGTATATCCTGGCACCGTATTGTTTGGTTTAACTTCGGTCAAGTAATATCAGCTATCACTTAAATTATATCGTTTTTATTAGATTGCTTTCCTATATATGTATATGCGTACACACCGACTTGTTTTCATTTCCACTCTTCAGGCATGTAATTATTTATCAAAAAAGTGAATTGATTCATTTCGTGAGTAGATTGTGAAGTACACCAGGTGGATGGATGGATGGATGAATGTATAGGAAAAATTTGTTGTAATTATTTTGTAATGTAATTACATGGTTCGTGCGGTAAAGAATCTATTTTCTCGCTGTTGTTAGCACGTGAAGAAGAAAGATTGATGACCTTCTACTGAATGGTCTTGAGTACGGAAAAGTTTTGTTTGTTGAAAATTCAACGTGATTTATTGTTATACTGGAATTGTTCCTTATACAGGATAGATGAGGAAAATGGGACTGGACAATCAAAGGTTAACTTTATTTTGGCAATGACATTTGGAATGTATCAGATATAAATCAGATACTTTAGAAAATGAACCCGTCATTTCAAATACTTACGAACATTTTTAGGAATCATCAATTGATTTGATTCCGACATATGACACGCTCCTAGTCGATGCTCGACTGTTGGCCCAACCATTTAATAAGATAGCTGTATAGGTCATTGTTTATAATTGTTTTGTTGCAAAATTAAATAAAACGAAACGTTTTCTTTTCAAAACCAAGAAACTTCAAGCCAAAATTCTATTTTAAAGAAACGCCAGTCTGCCGCTAAATTTATTAACCTTTTGAAATTGAAAAATTCCACTAAAATACTGTCCATGTTCAGACATATCATCATCATAACCATAAATGTACATTTTCTGAATGGATTGTCATCGTGCATATATTTTGAAAACTTCTTGTGCGCACGTTGTGCATAAAAATTCTTACACTGTGTCAAATGCCAAGCCATACTCCTCCGAAATCATCAAGAGCTATCATCGTTTTAAACTTCTAATGCAAGAATTCTACCGTTATTGAGAAATTGCTATTCAGAGCATGTCAAGCACGACACTTCCTTGCAATATAGTAATGTAGGAAAGTCATGCAGCAGGACATCAAAACTGCATTTAACCTTTCTGGACATTAGTGTGACTATAGTGATAAGCGAAACATGAAACTCATGTCAACGGCAATGACTGAAAGAGTCTGGACTAAGTGCTGAAAGGACACGTCTATTGAAACCATGATATCTTTCTTATATTTTATCTTAAGGAAAACGTTCATTGAGGTGACACTATCTTCTTGTAAAATTTTTGTTGAGAGTTTCAATATTTCAAAAGATATAAAAGGTTATAAGATCACTAACAAGGGGAGGGCACAACTTGGTCACCGGAGATCAGGATGAAAGTTGGCGTGTAATTAATAGATATTAAGGGTATTCAACCTGTAAAATATCAGAGCACAACTTTAGGCCGATTCCAAGTATAACGCTTGCGGATTTTTGAACAAACAAGTTTGTTTTTTAGTCAGCAGCAGCAAAGTAACTTAAAGTCTTTTGATGTACGATTTATAGTTTCCGATGTTAAGCCTTCTTGCGACTCGCATTATTTTGGCAAACTCGACAGAAGCGCTCAATTAAATTGAAAAAAGAATAAATATGTTCCCGGCGGTTGTTAAGGTAATTTTAAGTACATAAAAAATACACATTTAATTTTAAAATCAATCATTTATATATTTTGCTATATTTTCTACAACGTTTTCTCACCTTTGTGGTAATTGCTGAATTCCATTGGAATAAAAAAAATATCTCTGAAATTAAAAATTGTAGTAAGGCTGATAAGGATACCATCTTTATTTTGAAATATTTTTCCAGTTAAAAACGATTGCAGGTTTTTTAACAAATGAGTATCACTTGGAACACTATCTAAGGAATATGCTGGATGAGGCATAATTTCCCAATCAAATTCCGTCAATTTTTTCAAGGTGACTTTGGCAGTTTGCGGTTGGCCCTTATCGTGATGAAAAAGAACCTGCTTCGTGTTCACTTAACATGGGATTTTGTTAATTAGTTCTGACCTCAAAGTTCTGAGTTGACGTCACACATCGCTGTGATGTTTTCGTTAGGATCCAGCAATTCAACATTGACTTATCCCACCAAATAGGTAGAAGAATCTTTTGTGGGTGCAGTCCTTGTTTGGCAGTGGGTTCTGGTGTCTGATTTGCATCCGGCCATTGTCTTTTCAGCACGACGTTGTTATAGACTATTCACTTTTCGTCTCCTGTTACAACAAGATTGACAAAGGGTCCGTTGCATTGTGACGTATCAGATGGGAACAAATTTTCACTTTTTGATGGACACTTGATGTTGATAATTGATGTAGTACCCATTTTTCAAGTTTGGATACTTTTTGATGCTGCACCGAATGCCGATGAATGGTTCCATGCGAAGACTTTAACCTCTCTGCAATCAAATCCACGATTAAAGTTCGTGTTGCCTCCACCAGATTTTTTAATGCCGTGTCGTCGAATTCAGTGGGACGTTCTGAGCGAGGTGCATCTACTGCTGTAGTGCATCCATCCCGAAATATTCTCAACCACTCCTGTGCAGTTCCTACACTAATAGTGCTTCCACCATGAACCGCATTTATCGCTGCTGCAACGGCTGTAGCATTTTCACCACTTTGAAATAGGATATAAATTAGCCTTTTGTATTCGTAAGTATTTTCAATTTTCTTCACTATCACCTCACATCCGATCCGAAGGTAGTGTACTTACCTCTTTCGAACAAATATGACTCATCCAAATAATAAAGGGAAAATACGCGTGAACTTACGGACTGACCTGATAACAATCTTTGTTTTTATTAGCACAGCTCGAAGCTGGTTTCCACAATTCACGACGTAGTTATTATTTTCTTTACGTATAGGTACATTTTGATGTATACGTAGTTCTTTATATTTGAGCCAATCAGAACTGACCAACCAACAATTTAGAGTACTGTTAATTTTAAAGTATACATGAAAAAAACGAGGATATGCATCATTCAAAGAGAAAAAGACAAAAATATTTTAGGTCTGGAATCAGCAAAAAGATTCAGCACTACGATAAAAACGAAGTTTGGTGCCCTAGGATTTGCTGGTAAGTTCATTGTTTGAATTTTAAATGAGATCTCTTTAAGCTGCAAGAAGACGAAAATGGCACTCTATGTGACAAGCCTGGTTCGATATGTCTTCTAATCAAAACTAGGATGGAATGGAAATGCAGATTTCGCTTTTGTTTAGTATAACTCTGAAAGCAATAAATTTTTGATTTCACTTTAGAACGCAGAAGCCACTTAAAAAGTCAACCTAGCACAACAATTACGGAAAAGAAGTAAGATGAATTGCTTTCAGAAGTAAATCTACTCTAGAGAAAAAAGAATCTATATATTGAGTCAGAGAAACACATGTCAACTAAAAGACCTAGCCAAGCTTCTACAAAATTCAGCATGAGAAAACTGTATCGCTATCAATTTTAATTTCTGCCTCGACCTTAATACACGATGAAAGACAGAAATGGTTGAAAGTCATACATAAGACAAATTATTTTATTTATGAAAGCTAAATGATTTTCTAAAACTAATTTCAAAATTTCAAAAAAAAATACATTCTCTCTACAACATATCGGTCAATAAATCTCATCTTATTTTCACAACACTCACAGCTATCTAGCTCCACAGAATTACACAGGACTCAACCTTAAGAAGTATCCTGAATACTACTTGAATAACGTAACTGACTTTCCAATCTCATCAGCTCTGTTGCAACACAGGACGACAAAGTTAGAACTGTCTATGCCCTGGTAGTTGTTCGAAAGGATGTTAGTACGGCTCGAATTGGACTAGGCGAACATATCGCAACCAAACTTTTGCGGCAACTTCAACATTACAAATCAAACTGACACTTTCCGCTCGAAGTGATGTCCTACTTGTCATTCTATCCATTGAAGCATGCACATCTTCACACACAGAATTCCCTTGCAGCAGATCATATGCACAAATGGTTTGTTAACAGGTGAGCAAACAATTCCGGAAACTAATATAAGTTTAATTTGATGGTATATTTCGAAATTCCAGGTATATTTTGAGTGCGGATTTAAAATATTGAAGATGATGTATTTGTAAGTCTTCAGCAGCAAAGAACCATCGAAAAGCACCAATTTTTGAGATTTTTACAAATATTTCCACTAAAAATCATCAAGCATTGAATTTTTCGAAATGCTTAAAAGTAAATTGTATAATTACACTTTATTGAATACTCTATAATTGTGTTGAGTTCTCTCGTGAGTTTAATTTTTCAAATTTAGGCAGATGAAAGAATTTCTTGTCCTCAGACCGAATATAAGCTAGTACCCATCCAATTTCGACTCGGATTCATTGGCCGATTGCTTTTCAGGAAACGTTTTTCATCGGGAACAAAAACCTTAAATTGTAAAATAACATAACTTCAAAAGCAACAAAATAATAAAATAAAATGTATATTCCAATTTTAATATCAAACCATGCACAATTCTTATTTTGCAACTTCCTCCTATTTTAATAAAGAATTCAATGATCTACAGCTAAACTATAATTTACTTTTATTTTAGAAGCACTAAATAAGTGACATAAATTTCGAATATTTTGACACGAACTTACAATCAACCTTGGCAAGCAGCCAATATTTTTGAAAAAAAATGGATCAAGCGTTAGAAACTTTTTGATAAAAGCCGCAATCTACTTAAATATAAGTAAGTATACGCAAAATATCTGCAATCTATTCTCGACTGTTTCAAATGAATCTTTTTTCAGATTAATCCTAAACTGACTCGCCTATTCTTAAATAAAACCAGCATAGCATCTAATCCTGCATTATATCCCGATTTCCTAAATTGCGCGTGCTGCTACTTAAGACGGGGGATTTGCATTGAAATCAGAAATTATCATTTCAACAACCGAATAACTCAAAAAAATTGTCTAAATAGGACACTTGTCCGTAAAAATTTCTGAAGGGAGTAGAAGCAGTCAGAACATTTTGTTCCCTTCTTCAACATTTTCGGAGAATCCTAACGGACTTTATTTTGTCTTACATTGTCTTTTTCAAGACAATGAATAACAAAATCAATGGAAGAAATGAAAGCCGACCAACGAGAAAGGGTGCATAGGTTCGATTCATCAAAGCTGATCAAAAACAGTAATCCACTCTTAATGAAAATTGTTTCGACTTGATGATGGCATCTTCAGACCCGACTATAAGAATATATTCTCAAAGAGATTGCTAGCCATGATTGGAAAAAAGTCAAACGGAACAAATCTTTAGATAGTTTAAAGAATGGAAACGGACTGTAGAAATATGTTGGACATTCATTCTGTACGATATTTGGATTAAGTTGTTTTGTGTCCCAATTGCAGGAGAATATGAAGTGAATTTGTTGTGATGTTCTTGATAAAATTTGCTGAAGCAACTAAATTCAGTCCAAATAAATTTCATCTAAACTGAAACCCAAGACTTTATATCTAAAATCAATTTAAAAAGTTACAATTCAACATCGAAATGTGAAAGAAATGAACACAAATTCCTACCGTTTAAAGATTTCGCACCATAGAACTTATTTCCATCGTCTTTGCAATTTTAAGAGCTGATTAGTTTTTGGGAAACTTCGGTCGGGGGGGTTTGCTGTTTTGCCCGTTTGAAGGTCATTTCTGTCATGCGTTATATCTCGCGAACCAAACATACGATTTTTTTGAACAAGGTGTCAATCGACGCGTATTGACATTTATGTTATTCTATTAAATTTTTAAAAAAAATCTTGGAGCCGTTTTTTAATTTTTTAAAAAAAGGGCAAAAAATTAGGCTTTTTTTTCAAAAACACAAAATTTTTAACCTGATTTCCAAACCTAAGTAATCAATGTTTATATAATTCATATACTCCAAATAGTTGTTGTGAAAAAACCAGCAAAAGTTTTTTACAAAAAAAAATTAAATAAAAAATTTACGTCATTCATTATATCTCCAGAACTAAATATAATCTTTCCATCATTAAGGTGTCAATCGACGCGTATTATCATTTCCATGATGTTTTTTTATTTTAAAAAAATCATTAAATCCCCTTTTTTAATTTATTAAAAAAAAATTGGAAAAGTAGTGTTTTTAAAAAAAAAATCATTTTTAACCTGATTTGCACATCGTAATAATAGATGTTTATAGAATTTATAAAATTTTATCAATTTTTGTAGAGAAACCAGCAAAAACTTTTCTCCTGATTACCAAAAAAATTAAATTAAAAATAAAAAATCATTCAAAGTCACCATGTAAAAAGGGTTCTTTCGAATCATCACACCTTAAATCTCTTATTCCATAGACATTGTTGTAAAGTCAATCAAAGTTTATTAATATTTGCAAAACTTGAGCAGATTTTCAATAGTCTTCACAGCACCATGCTTTAATTTTAATGAAAAAACTGCTTTGCTCGCGTAGATGTTATGATTAATATTAAGTCATTCCAATAACTTTTATGAGAAGTACATTTTTATTATTTGAATTAGTATTATTTCCATAATTATTATTGTGTTTAATATTTTTAATATCTATGTTGATATTACTGGGAAGTTGACCGTGTAGACCTCATGGGTCGCACCTCACGGCTTGTTTTCAATGAAATCCAGCGATCAATGCCTTTATTAAAATCCTTTTGAACATACGAACTGCATGATCAACATCAACGTAAAATAAAAAAAAAACGTCACGGACAAACTGTAGCCAGCAGTTGAAGTAGATGAATACTACTAACAGACAAGAGCTCCTTATGAGCTGAATGAGCCTGGCAGTAATGAAGTAGAAGGTGCATCATTAGAAGTTGAATCAGGGAAAAAAATTCTTTGAGCAACGAGAATGAACTATCTGCAATTTTGCTTGCAAATTCGAGTTTGGGCAACATATTTTCAACAATTTTAAGGTCATTACCGGAATGGTGCTTTTGTAATATCATAAAAACATGACAGCCAAGGAGGGAGGGAGCAACAGTATGATGACGCTTTATTTTTTGAAGAAAATATAGAGCCTACCGTTTATGTCAATAACAATTTGATACATTAATTTGCCATGGAAAATTCATGAATGTATTCGGTGCATTCGTTTTCTATAAAACAGTGTACTTTACAGACGTGACAGTCAAGAAGTTACGGACCTCTGCGCCAAAGTACTATATTTTTAAAAGTTGACACTTTAATTTAGAAATGATTATCCATGCATTAGTTTTAAAACGTTCTTGTATGTCCTTGATGCGCTCGTTTTGAAAATACCAAACAACCGTTGCAGTCAAAGGCGCTGGAAGGAAATAGTCTATTTTTAGAAGTAACTGTAGAGCCTAGACTTTCATTTAACAGCAATCATTGATATAATTTTTAAGTTCGCTATGAAAATTCACGAATGTGTTCAATGTATGTATTTTTAATAAATCGTTGTACCTAACATCCGTGGAAACCAACACGTTGTCAGCAACTGCAGCAAGGTGCTTTATTTTTTTAAGTAACTTTATATGTGACAATAATCTTTCATGCATCCGGCGCACCAATTAACCATATATTCATACATGTCTTCGATGCATTAGTTTTTCATAGGAATCCTTACAACCGTGGCATCCAAAAGATTTCGGACAACTGCGGCGATGAGTGAATTTTTCTTTCAAAATGCCGTTAAAAATTCATGTAATTAAAAGTACTTGCGGTCAAATCTTGCTTCATTTAAATCTAGTTTAATCAAACAAACAAAAAATAGATGTATACAGCATTTTGCCTCTGGATCTTCGATGATCAAGGCAAAAGCTTAATCGTCATCTAATATAATTCCCGAATTCAGAACAAAGAAATCAAAAAAGGATTACGCACTTTTCAGAAACATCATCACAACCTGTCAAGTGTTTTCAACTCGTGTAGTTTTAAAACCCTTTTCCATACCTGCAAGGTACAAACAATATGTGTACTAGCTGCTAGTGATAATGAGCGGATTACTACTTTTAAGTTTATTCACTTCAACCAGAACACTTCGCTATGCGACTTCATTAAAACATTCATTTCATTTATATCCTTTGAAAATTAATGTGGTGAATTCATGCGCACTCCATTAGGATATGCTGAAGGTTTATTTATGACATCAACTCAACCAAGACGAATAGTATTGTATATATGTAATATGTAAGTTTGTGTGGAAATGATTGTTTTAATGCTATTAAGGACTACACGCACTAAGGTGTGGCAGTTTCAACAAGAAAAACATTTTTTCAATGTTAAAATAAGACAGAAGCAAGCAAAGGAAGTTAAAAGGTTTCGATTCAATTGTATATTGATTGCATGGTATGCAATAATGACAGTTTTTTTGATACTTCAATAGACGATCAATTACAATCTACTTGAGCCTGATGACAAAAAAATATATACATAAAAAATTGTTGAAGCACGAACATCAGCTCGAATGTCATTTGGATAAATTAACTGGGCCAATTTCAAAACAATTTTATCTTTTAAGTGACCCTTAGAATTAAGTTGAATAAGTTTAATACATATCTTACACGTTCCAGACTCAGTAGATATTCTTACAGATTCATCGTCACATGCCTTATTGGGAAGAATTCATCAACACTAATTATTAAGGTAGCTAATTATGTTTTATGCGTCGTAAATCAGTCTAATATATAATTTAGCCGTCATGTAATGATTATTTTTTGGAAAGATGTTGGAGTTAGTGCAACCTTAGCTCTATAGAGAAGTTTCGAAGATTTTTTTAAGGATTTCATATGTCGAAAAAATCAACACTAGTCCAATAAATTTAGTCAGATTAGGTTTATTTTGATCAAGACGTTGAGGATACTGACGATTATTTTGACAAATCTTTAAGCTTTGAAAATAATGCATTCCTCTGTGCTATGAACCAACGAATTCACAAACAAATTGAAGATAAAAGCCTGGGTTACTAACCTGAGTTTTTGACGTGTAAAACTATTTAAGTTCGGTAAGAAAACTGGGTGCCATTCCATATTTGATTTCCAAATTAATTTGTAAATAACTCTAAACAGCCAGAAATTGTTTGCAATATTTATTTCTACAGAAAAGAATCATTTACTTGCCTCAATGAACGCTAAAAATAATGACACGAGGTCCAAGGTTGTTTAACATGTCCTATCTCATTGTTTTGTCGCCCGACTAAGTGCCCCTTCTCTTATATCGTACAGGTGTAGGGAAGGGCTAACGCTTTCATTGAGTCATTACGAACATTTGTATTTCATTTCGACTTATAAACTGTACATTTGTGCTGTAATTGGATTTATATCATGGAATATCTTGATTTCAGTCATTAACTTGATTTTGAATCAAATCTAGTTTGAAATCTAGTGACTAACCCTACATTTCCATAACATGCAAATCAAGTTAAAAAACTTGATTTGAAATATATCGATTATGAGGTCTTCTTCATTGTGAAGCCATTTTAGCTTTAGTAGTAGATTTTTACTTTAAAATTTCGAAATGAAAACGAGCAAAATCGATAATGAAAAGTGCAAAACTGGTTGTTACGACGGTGTACCATCAATGTCGACGTTGATGGTATCGTGACGTAACGTTCATAAATTTTGCTTAAATGTCGATTATTTTCACAACTGTCAATGTCAGCGAAAACAAGGTCGATTTTAAAATCAAATTAAAATGTAATTAGATTTGCGGGCAGTGCGAACATGCTTATAGCCGATTTAGTTCAATCTTCACTACTTTGTTTCTACGGACAAATGTCAGATATTCATGTCATATGATCAGTTGAATGATTTTGTGACTATTTCTCGCTTCATGCCAATTTTTGTATTTATAATAAGCGTTTACAACTATTTCTTACACAGTTATCAACGTATGGCTATCCAAGAATCACTTTCAATTTGATTTTGAATGATCGGGTTTGACATATATTGGTTCTTGAGGTACTGAGAAACATTTTCAATTGTTGTTTTTCGCCATCAAAAGCTCTCAAATTTCACAGCTGTCAAATTTCACTCGTTGGCATCCAAAGTTCCAAAAAAAATTCTGTATTGAAAGGTAACAGTCGAAGTTTTTGTTATTCCAAAAAAAATATAGGCTTTTAGTTATTTTTGCGATTTTAATGTGAAATTTAACCATTTAATGGTTTATGAAAGTTTATGTTCAAAAAAATTCTAAAAAAATTGCTGAAAAGATTATAGAAAACGTAATAAGGGAGATAGAAAAATTAAAAAAATACTTGAAAAATTTCGGAATTATCGTGCAATGAAAAAGATTCGATAATAAACAAATTGATTAAAAAATAAATTGAAAACTTTCGGAATTGTCATCCTGAACGTAACGAGCAAAATAGCACGTGGTCAAGTTAAATGTCAAATTTTTGAATGACTTGTTTTCTTAAAGGTATAAAAAAGCAATCATTATATAACCATGTTTTTAAAGTTCTGAACATATTTGACGCCTTAAAATAAGTTCCAAATGTGTTTCGCGTTAAAAGTAAAAACAAAAAAGTTGTGAGATTCGAAAGATGATCGGCTAATTTTCGTTTGTGGTAATGAACGCTTTGATTGGTAAAATGTTTTGTAGTCAATACTATGCAAGATCATATGCTTTAAAAACCTTGCATCAAATAAAAAATTTTGTAGTTTTTAGTAGTTTTATACTTTAGTGTTCGTAAGATTTCAATTACTTCTTCATCATCATTCGAAATGCTTTTCACTTTCCAGAAGCAAATAAAACGATTATTGACTGCACATTCAATATTTTTCAAGGCCAACTGAAAATAAGAAATAAGTATAAGCCTGATTTTTGTAAAATCATGAAAAAATGCCAACTGAATGATTATGCTGAAGCCATGGCGATTTTGAACAAAACTATTCAAAATTGCCATAACTCGAGAAAATCTCCTCAGTGGGCGTAATAACAAAAACTGTTTTCATTTTTGCTAACGCTCTTTTGTCCTTCAAGCATCGATATGATTATAACAAATAACGTAGAAAAGGCTTTTTAACCTACCCCCACCCACCGATTGATCCGCGTGAATATTCAATCAAACCAATCCACCCCCCACCAAAAGCACTACGTATTTAATGGACGCTCCCGTAGATGATACGATTAATATTAACTCATTCCAATTAATGTTATGAGTACCTCTAATTATTATTATTTAAAGTAGTAGTATTTTCATAATTGTGTTTAATATTTTTAATATTTATGTAGATATTACTGGGAAGTTGACCTCAAGGGTCGCACTTCACGGCTTGTTTTGAGATATTTCACTAAGACTTGATTATTGTCATTCGCTGCGAATAGTTTCAACAGGTTATGGGCCCCAGGACATAACAAATCTTGCAAATCGCATAAAATCATTAGTTTTCTATAAGGCACATTATGGCCTAGATCACCCGCGTAAAGAAAAAACCTCAGGATGGGAATAGAAGCACAAATAAAAATTCACGAAAGATTGTTTTCAACAAAAATGCTATTACTGAAATCCTTTCCAACATACGAATAACATGACGAACAACATAACGAACATCAACGTAAACTCCACAAGATTAGAAACGTTGACGAAGGATTAGTTCGACACGTGGAAAGTTCGAGCGTAAGCTCTTCTGAGAAAAAACAATATGTGGTATTATGCCTGCAGAACAAACCGTAGCCAGCACTCGAAGTAAATGAAAACTGCTGACACACTAGTCATCATTATGAGCTGAATCTGGCTTATTATGAGCTGGCGATAATAATGTTGAAGATACATCATTAGAAGTTTAATGGTGTAAAAAATCTACTGTTGCAAGTGCTATTTTTGGGCAACGTGGATAAGCTAGTTGCAATTTGATTTGTTAATTCATGATTTGACAATGAATCTGTGCTTTTAATAGACTCTGTTAGTGTTTACCCGATGTTCGCGGCACGTAAGCAAATCTATCAGCACTTGTTTTTCAACAGTTATAAGAGTTAATGACAGTTCAGATAGATTGCAAATCCCTCCAAATAATTATTTATTGCATAAAATATTCCATGAAAAAAATTCCAAAAGTGAACAGGCATGCATAAAATAATTAACCTCCGAGTTCATCATAGTTTTGTTGCTTGTAGGTTTTTTTCAATCAGGAAGAAGTTCGCTAGCTATTAAATAAGCTAGAGGAAATGTGGTTGGCCCCAAAGTTCCGTCAGCATTTTATTTATGCATAAACTCATGTCCCATGAAATAATTACTCGACAAAGTTGAAAAGTCCAATAAATCTGAAGAAGTTGAACATATTTACATTGCGATTCTATTTATTTTCGTACAAACTGATACCTTGGCTCGGTTTCAAGTGTAATTAATCAGTATTCAAAAATGTTAAACAGAAAAGTTGTTGCTTCTTTATTTCGGGTCGATTGGAAATATATTTCCTTTATTGGAGTGGGGTTCAGTTTGTGAACCAATCAGTATCCGTGCCCAATAAAGTCAAATGACTTCTAAGGACCCTACGATGAAATTATACGAAAAAAACAATCGAAATATCCTTTCCGAACGCAATGCATGATATTGATCGAAACTGGAAACAACATCGAGCCCAAAGAACGGTAGATTGGAGAGTGAAGGGTGACGGACAACAACAGGGTTGGGGTTGATGATGAATGTAGCTGCCAACACTGACACCACCACCACCCATGAAACGGTACAAAGAAGGTGCAATGGTGTGATGCGCATAATTGAATCAAATTGTTGATTTACCCTTTCTGGTCCTTGACTCGAGCGCTCCGAGTTTCGTCCTTCGGATCTCACGTCCGAGCTGACTCTCAGGTTCCCACGAAAAAAGGTTCTTATTTACTTGCCGCACCGCCCTCGCACTCTTCGCCACGATATCCTGGCAAGCGATCCTGGACCGCGACAAAATCTTCAGGATTTCCCGGGACGCAATCAAAGAAGGGTCAAACGTCAGACGGAATCAAGTAAACACGGAATCTAGGAGGCTAGGAAGCACTTGCGAGCGAGGGGAGCGGGTGCCCGGTCGTCCGTTGGCTTCCACGCGGGGTCGCCCAGCTGGGCATACACCTACCCCCGAATAATTTCCACTAATTCGTCACGAAGCCACGAATGTGCAAATCCGGTCACGAGCGCGCACTCCGGCAACTCCCGTTGACACACAATTTCACCCGCTAATGAACTTCCTGTGCACGGAACGGGCGCTATCGTTGCTAAATTCGTGGATTCCACTTCCGGTCGCGGAAATCAACGCGTGCTGCCGCTGTCACCTGCCTGTCAGCCCGTCAACGGCTCCGCCTCGGAAAGTTTGTCTTCGCGCGCGCCCCCGCTCACTCCGCAGAGCTCCTCGACCCTCGCAAGAAGGGACTGCGCTGCAGGTGGATTCTCGCCAAACGGTACGCCCCGCGAGCGAATCGACTACCGTCCCGCACGCGATTTAAGAAAAGCTTGAAGGAACGAACGCGACCTCGCGAACAATACTAACGGCAACTGCAACGAGGACTCGACTCGAAAGGAAATCCGCTGTCGGTTGCGACTTCCGCAGAAAACGAGCGCCAACTGACTGACTGGTGACCGAGAAAATGCAAACGCTCAAAGCACAGTATAGGTAGACCCAGTATGCAATCGAAGCCCAAAAGCTCGTATTTTCCTTCCAAGAAATGGCGCCATGTGCTGGCCATGTGCTTGCAAAAGCTGACGAATGCCAAGCACTGCCAGATTTGCAGAGGCACAAAGCGCTTTCGCGGGCTTCATCGTTCACTTCAACACATGAGACATTTTTTCAGGTATTTTGGCTTTTTCTCTCAATCAATTTGTCAAAAGCAAATGAAATTTGTGCCAGCGAAGACGTTTCACCATTGTAATTCAATGAACCGAAGTTTCTAACGGCGTTTTTCACGCCTAGCATGAAACGTGCATGGCAGTGCCCCGACCAGTAGATAGCTGCCATTTTGTCGTAAATGGCAGGAAACGTATGGTAAATGGCAGCCAACATATGATAAATGTAAACAAACATATGCTAAATGTAAACAAACATTTGACGTTGTCCCGTAGAACCGCGGGCCGTGCTTGAT
The DNA here is from genome assembly GCA_963942545.1 of Oxycera nigricornis. Classification (NCBI taxonomy): domain Eukaryota; kingdom Metazoa; phylum Arthropoda; class Insecta; order Diptera; family Stratiomyidae; genus Oxycera; species Oxycera nigricornis. The sequence goes on from OZ012659.1 coordinate 14,698,516, forward strand.
AGTGCGCCTATATATGAAACATTACCTACTGGGTGTACCTATACTGTGGCTCAAAGTGACTGACGGCAACGGAAAACCACTCGTTGATTCTCCAATTCGCCGCACAACACAATTTTCTTGGCCGCGACGCCAAGACGCGGGGAAAACGCTGCCAAGTTGAATTTCCTCAGGAAGGAACTTTCTCCTGGCGGAAACTGGAGCTTGGACTGCGCACGCTAGCGAATTTCCCCTTGATCGACGACGTGCCGTGCAGTTGTACAGTGGTGAGAACTGGAACTTAAAGAAATTCGAAATCAGCATCACGTGGCGAAAGTATACAAACGTTTACAGTTGCTATTAAATTTGAACGTACATGGAAAAAAAATTTCTAAATCAATGGAATTGATTACCAATTCAAGAATATTTTTGAAAACGATTTTTATCCACATGGTAAAAAAATTATTTCAAGTGATTAGACCATGATTCAAGAACATCCTATTTCTGATTTATGATACTCATATTAAATGTTAATTTTTAACAGGCCAGTATATTGGAAGCTCTTGTAATCGCCTCGAAAATCGAAATTGAATTTTTGAACATATCTTTATGTTTTGAGATCTTTCGAGTATATTTTTCTAGCGTTTTTAGAAAGAAGTATGCCGTACGTACGTACGTGCGTTCGTGGATAGTTTTTTCTACAAACACAACTCACGTGAACAAAGTCGTATCGACTTTTTTAAGATGTCAATCGAAGCGCCTTCTCAATCTTAAACGCTGATCAGTTTTTAGGAAACTTCGGTCGGAGGGGTTTGTTGTTTTGACCCTTTGAAGGTCATTGCTATCGACGTGTATTAACATTGTTGTAATACTATCAAATTTTTAAAAAAAATTTAAAGCCGTTTTTTAATTTATTAAAAACAATGCAAAAGCTTAGAGTTTTTTTATAAACAATAAATTTTTAGCCTGATTTGCATAATGATCAATGTTTATAAAATTTACATACTCCAAATAGTTCTTGAAAAAAACCAGCAAAACTTTTTCGCATGATTATGAGAAAAATTAAATTAAAAATTAAAAAAATCATTAAGTCATCATGAATGACCTTCAAGGTCATTCATGTCATTCATTATATCTCGCGAACCAAATATAATATTTTAATCACTGAGATGTCAATCGACGCATCTTAACATTTTCATGATGTTTTTCCGTTTTTAAAAAATCGTCGGAGCCGTTTTTGAATTTCAAAAACATTGCAGAAAATTAGGGTTTTTTCATAATAAATAAATTTTTAACCTAATTTACACAACACAGTAATAAATGTTTGTAAAACTTATTAATTTTTATCATTTTTTTTGATGAGAAATCAGCAAAACCTTTCTCAATGATTCGAAAATTCTTTTTTTTACTTCTAAAAATTTAAAAATTGATAAAATGAAAAAAAATGCTCGTTGTTACCTCGAAAAACTCATAAGCGAACGAAATCTTTTTGCTTTTTTTTTTCCACCGGTGGTCCCGTTATGATCTGTGATGATCACCACAAAGAAACTTTTTTTTGAGTGTATTCGAAGATTTGCTGTTATATACACAATATTTTTTCACAAAAAAAATTCACAGAAAACTCTTGAAATGTTGCGCTATTATGTTCTTAACTTATTACAAAAAGCGTATTGTGTTTTTAAAAAAATCAAAACTTTTGAAAGCTTGCAAGTCTGAAACTTAAGCTTATAGAAGCTGCACATATAAAATAACTCTTCACCTACGACATGCACTTTACAAAATTAAAATCGAACTATTAGGGCGGCCTCAACAATTTTCGCTAAACTTGGTAATAAACACTAAAACAGTGCTGGGCGGCTGCGAATTCTGTTGATGGAAGCATGGCTCCTACTTGCAAGCTTTCAAAATTATTGATGGAAATTTGTTTACTATTTTATAATATTGTAAAAAAAAAATAAGCAAAATATTAAGGTCCTAAGTCTAGTAAAATCGACCAGCAGGTCGCAGTGCTAGGGCTGAAATGCCCACCTCCATGTCACGAAGGTCCTAATTATATAAAAAAAGGCTTTTTTCTACCTGTTTTTTTTTATACTTATTGCAATTTTGCGGCAAGGGTTAAATGTTTTACGATTTTTAACCAATTCTGTCTTATAGAAAATTTTATTACACAACTTTTACTGCCGCTCAACTTTGACCTAAAATGAACCGTTTCAAAGTTAGGAGTGAGAAAACTAGGAAAAAAACGATTTTTTTGAAAAAAAAAATTGAACATTTTTATTTTTATTTTAATGCTCCCGACTTTTTTTAAAAGGGAACATAAGTCAATTATTATTATAAGATTTATTCCCCAACTTCTCCTGTAAAAATCAGTGTGCCCTCTTCCCTCAACGGCCAACTGAAAACAGATCCGCCCTGGTCTATTATGCTGGAATTAATCATGCCTTGGTGAATGTCACATTCGTCTTTTTAACACTGAGTGATGAACGCTCCCTCGCAATACCTTTCCTTTATGTGTATAATATCAACACTAATTCATTTTTCAGCGTCTTTGTACATAAATTAATTGCATTCATATCGGTTATTTCTACACAAACTGTTTTAATACTATGACCTTATTTCAGAGATTTCAACATCTTCAACTTCGCCTTTCTGGATTAATTACATGAGTGCTTCTCAATTTCGAAGTTGCTGTCACTCCCGGTGTTGGCACAGTCGTTTTTCCTATTCTTATCTCTATCAAATGGTATTAATTTTTGCCTGCGTATCGATTCGGAAACACAATAAAATTCATAAGTTCAATGGCACGGTTTCCACCTCTTCTTTAAGAGTTCTGTTTCATATTCATCAAGAAAGGCAGATAATAACTAATAGTGAGGTGGCCATTGTTTCTCGAGGTAATTTGTGCTAGCCTAGAATAATATCCACTTCGGGGCTTCTTGTTTTAGCGCCACGAACATAACCTGACCTTTTAAAATACACGCTCTGTTTCACGTGTTTGATCTATGTATTTTTGAATTATTTCTGTTTCATGCAGAATTATTTGATTATAATTGAAATTGTTCCACAAACACATTATTTTCTTAGAACGTTTTGAAATTTTCAAGAATGAGCTATTAATATGCTATCAAATTCATTGTTTGCATGTAAATATTTATAATTTAGACGTAAACGTCTGTACGCTGTACTCCTACAGCGACTGTACCTACCTGTATGTATAATTTTTAAAAACAAAATGCCATAACTTTTCATATTATAAATTTATTGAAATCGTTGTTTTATGTTTTGAACAATTGAATTAAATTTGTAGAGTGCCTCTTCATGCAAAAATCCATCTTCAAAATATGTTATAATCACAAGGGAGTGAATACCCACGCATCTACTTAAAATATACAGAACACTTTAAAGCATCTCTAACAAAAAGTTTGCAATTTACCATTAATCCTAAATCCCATCCCATTAATCCTAAATCTATACGAAGATATTGTTTATAGCATAAAATTCATCGAAAATTATTTATTAACTTGCTACCCATATCAAATTTTTCTTCTTTGAATTACGTCTAAAAAATGTTAATAACATGCACAAAGAAGTCGCACAAAAGATTTACAATATAAGTAATTCACAAAATTGCTTGAATTTCAATATAAACTTATGGATTGCACAGTACCTGAGTCTATGTCTATCTTTACAATTCAGATCCTTATTAACTTAATAGCCTTTTGGCTGTATTTCATTCGTGGATCAGACACAAGTTTGAAATTTGTGGATCTCAACCAACGCAAAAGTTGAAGGATTATTATTTTTTGAAATTTTTTATCATATTTATTCGCCGCTTGTGTTCAGAGTTTTTTTTTTGGACTGCAATAATCTTCTGGCTTGTTAATTGTTTCAGTTAGATGTGTTTTTTTTTGACTCTACAAACTTTTGCTCATCTATGATTCTAGGACGGTTTATCTTTTCAGTGAGCTTTGCATAGATACAATTCTTTACACTGCGTCTCAATGCCTTGATTCTTGTCCATGAGTAGCATGAAAATAAGCACTTGCGAAATCAACATTTCAAACCATTCCGTTTGACTTTACACCCTTAAAACTTATAGAGATGTAAAGGAGTAGTTTTCTGTGAACGGTTACAGGAACAAATATTTCCAATCCGAGGTATGGAATAACATTTGCATTAATGGACAAGTGTCTTTTACCCTCAAGAAAAAAATTTAACTGACACAAGTACAAATCGTGAACGAAAAAAATCAATATAGAGTGCTCGAAGGACATCATCAAGCTCAATGTAGTCTCAATTTCTAGGCAGGTATTATTCTAAATCAACTTATTGATCAAAATATTCCGCTGACCCTCTCACCTGTTAAAGGCTCCAAATAACGTTAGGAAAATGTTCCAATAACAATAATGAGGATTATATGATTTCAACAAGATGGAGCATTTCATCATCATTTTGGGCAGATTACAAAACACGAGATGAGACAGTATAGTCCAGCATATTGACTTGCAAGTTCTCCCTAAACTGAAATCACTTGATTATTTCCCTGCAAAACATGTAAAAGAGTTAATTTGTAAACAGATTTCTAAATTTTTGGAAAAAACATCCTTAAAAAATAAGCAAATCTAGCGCTTCACTACGAAGTAAAATGCATTCATGATCAGTACTTATTTATATACTGTTTGATAATGGAAAACAGTAATTTATTTTAGAGAATGGTAACAAAATCATTTAAAATAATTAATAATATCTTCATTTCCAAAGATATCCACTAAAATATATTCGTATGTGGGAATATCACTCTTCCTTCATAAGTAAATTTTCAATAATTACGGTTGTATTTACGAGCCTTTAACTATCAGTAATTGGCAAACCCAAACGAAATAAAATGTCACTTAATCAGAACACAGCAGTAATTTCATTTTTAAAAGAAAATTTGTACATTGTTTTTCGATAAAAGTATTTAAAATTGCATAATTTTGATGGCGAAAAATACTTTTTTCCATTTCATTGAACTTTATCTAAAAAAAAACTTTGCTTGATTCTAACAAATTAAATTTTTAGCCATCATAATCGACTGTGAGCTTTGTTTCAATATTAATTTTAGCACCTTTCTTAGCTTTAGTGATATAATATTCATAGCAAAAATCGCGAATCGTTCACCACATTTTTGATTTACTTATTTTAGAAAACCATCAATGCACAAAACAAGTTATTCAAAAACAACCTCTTAAATGTTTTATAGTCGCGTCAATAAAGCTTTTTGGTGGAAAATCCTCAGAAACAGCTCCGATTTGGATCATTTTTTTTTAAATTTTTGTTTATTTTTATATTATTTAAAATCAGAAATATTTCAAAATGTAATTTATTTATATGAGGAAACAAGTTTTTGGATGGTTTTCGTTGAAAAAAATTATTAGTGTATTAACTTTGGTGTTAAGAATAGTTGTTAAAAGTACATTTGTTAGTAATAATTGAATATTTACATCTTAAAAATTTGCTGTGTGGGTCAAAATATATATGAAAGTTTCAGCTACTGCACATAGTTTCTAATCACTATTAAAATTTTTAATAAAATTTTTTGTTCCTTTATTATAAAAAGCCGATGTAGTGTCACATCCAGTGAATGCATGAATGAAGAAAGATGATTTTTGGTAATATTTGGATGTTTTATTAACATGATTTTTGTCGAATAAACTCGTTGTAAGACATTATTTTTGACTGCTTTCAAGAAAAATATTTCTTTGTGATCAAGTGCTAACGCCATCAATATAACTAACACATCAATGTCCTCTGCTACAACAACTACATCATGGAGCAACTACATCATGGAAGGAACTATCAAGAAAAAATATCGACAAACTTTTTATTTTTTCCCCATTTTAATCTATGAAGTAACATGCCACCATCAAAAATGTTTAAAAAAAATTGTAACATCATTAACATCACATTGCTGGAAAATCTCGTATAGCGTTGATTTCGTAGTTTTATAAATAATTAATGGCAATGAATACACTTTCACTTAATAAATAAATGCAAACTGTACGAAACGTGCGTTTACTCCAAAAATCATATGAATACTGAGTGACGCGAGCGGTAGAAACAGGGACTTTCCGAACACCTGCCCTTGATTTCTTTTACCAGGTAAAGAATACCCAAACAAGAAAAGGTCAAATTCTATTGTGCGTATACTAGCATAACTGTAAAATTCAATGTCAGATACACATAAATACATATATACGTGTATGGATAGCAAAAATCAATATATATAAAGTACCTATACACGTAACGCATATATATTTTTTGACCCACACAGCAATTTTTTAAGATGTAAATATTCAATTATTACTAACAAATGTACTTTTAACAACTATTCTTAACACCAAAGTTAATACACGAATATTTCTTTTCAACGAAAACCATGCAAAAACTTATTTCCTTGTATAAATAAATTACATATTGTTTAAACAATACAAATAATTATTTCCCCCTTCTGAAATATTTTTGATTTGAAATGATATAAAACAAGCCGCGAGGTGCGACCCTTAAGGTCCACACGGTCAACTTCCCAGTAATATCTACATAGATATTAAAAATATTAAACACAATAATAGTTATGGAAATAATACTACTTCAAATAATTAAAATGTACCTCTCATAAAAGTTATTGGAATGACTTAATATTAATCGTAACATCTACGCGAGCGTCAATTGATTACGTAGGGATTTTGGTGCGTTGGTTTGATTGATTATTCACGCGGATCAATCGGAGGGGGGCAGGTTTCAAAGCAGTTTTTTCATTAAAGTTAAAACATGGTGCTGTGAAGACTATGGAAAATCTGCTCAAATTTGGCAAATATTATAAACTTTGATTGACTATACAACAATGTCTTTAGAATAAGAGATTTAAGGTATAATGATTCGAATGAACCGTTTTTACATGGTGACTTTGAATGAGTTTTTATTTTTAATTTAATTTTTCTTTAATCATGAGAAAAGTTTTTGCTGGTTTCTCTACAAAAATTGATAAAAGTTTATAAATTCTATGAACATTTATTATTACGATGTGCAATTCAAGTTAAAAATGAATTTTTTTATGAAAAAAACACATCTTTTCCAATTTTTTTTTAATAAATTGGAAAAACTGCCTTATCGATTTTTTCAAAATATAAAAACATCATAAAAATGTTAATACAAGTTGATTGTTACCTTAATGATCGAAAGATTATATTTGGTTCTCGAGATATAATGAATGACGTAAATGACCTTGAACGTTAAATGATTTTTTATTTTTTATTTAATTTTTTTTGTAATCATGAAAAAAATTGTGCTGGTTTTTTCACAAGAACTATTTGTAGTATATAAATTATATAAACATTGATCACTTAGATTTGAAAATCAGGTTAAAAATTTTGTGTTTTTGAAAAAAACCTAATTTTTTGCACTTTTTTTTAAAAAATTAAAAAACCGCTCCAACGATTTTTTTAAAAATTTTGCAGATTCATAAAATTGTTAATACGCGTCGATTGACACCTTAACATTGAAAATCGCATGTTTGGTTCGTGAGTTATAGCGCATAACATGGTTGACCTTCAAGGGGTGAAAACAGCAAACCCCCCGACCGAAGTTTTCCAAAATCTAATCAGCTCTTAAGATTGCAAAGACGCTTCGATTGACATCTTAACGAAGTCGATACAACTTTGTTTACGTGAGTTATGTTCGTAGAAAAACTGCCCGCGAACGCACATACGTACGTACGTACGTACGTACATACACACACACACACACACATACATACATACTTCTTTCTAAAAACACTTTATATATACTCTATAGACCTCAAAACGTAAAGAAAAGTTGAAAATTTCAATTTCGATTTTCGAGGCGATTACAAGAACTTCCCATATACTGGGAAGTTAAAAAACAAAAATTTAAAAAAAGTGATCCAAATCGGAGCTCTTTCTGAGGACTTTCAAAGATTGCCTGTTTTAAGGCTTCATTGACGCGACTATTAACGATTTTAACAGAAAATTATGTGAAAACAGATGAAAACTTGCCTTAGATTTGCAATTTATTGATAGTTTGAAATGAATCGAATCGGTTGAGTTCAAATTAAGTTGCTGACTATCATTAATTTTGTCAGTTCCGTGTAAACCTGCGCAAAATCAATAAAAAAGTGATGTTTATTTAAATCAAAAACTATCCATAAATTTTATATATGTTGCCAATAAAATGCATCAACCTCAAAAGTTTTATTTTAATAATTTAAACCTCCTGGTCCGATATCATTTCTGATTTGCATTTTTGCTTGTGGAATGTTCTTGTCATAGCCTATTCAAAAATAAAATCGTGTAGAATTTCGCAATTTCCTGATAATGGTAAAGTCTTGTATGTTGTATTGGATTCTGCAAACGTATCTATCATATTGGCGTAACACTTTACCAACCGCTTCCAAATGAAATGAACATGTAGAAAATAACGAACAATCCGAGTCCAGATTACATAGTAATACCGACTTCCTTTCCAACTCTCTTATTCAATTCCAAAAGAAATGAATAATGCAAAAGCCTCGGATGTCCTAAATTTACCTAAAAAGCAGCAATCTTAATGGAGTTCATTGTTCACGACTGATTTTTCTGACTGACCACTGAACTATTTACCTTCCTAGCTTCCTCGGAATTAACAACAATGACTATAAACTGCACTCAGCGAACTAACAAGGATTTCCAGTCGAAAGGCTCCTGCATTCATTCCGGCATAGTATCTCAGTTGTTTGGCAAACGATAAATTCCAATACTTCCACTCCACATTGGACCGATATCCTGGCGCTGCTTTCATATTCAATGAGAAAATATTCGTCCTCACATTCGCGCCGATGAGGCTAGAAAGTGTTTGGCCTGCACAAAAACAGCTTAATAAAAACTGATATACGCTACCATATAGAAGGACTCGAAGCGATTTTTCGATTCATCTTCTCTAGCTGCATTTATTAAAAATTTCATTCGATAAATTGCTGAATACTATGCGAGACTCCGCGTTCTTCGGATTCCACTCAAACCAATTTCTAAACAATATGATTGATGATCATCGTCGTGAGTAGTTTGTTGACTTGGTAGCACCCTACTTTCAAGTTATCCTTGAACGAGTGGGGAGATGTTTTTTTTCTTCTGGAAATATATCTAGTGAGGTCAGAAGAATGGGTACGGATTCACAAAATAGAAGCACTCTTTAAATCTTTAAGAAATGTTACAAAATATATTCTCAAGTGATATGACCAAAAAAATTAAATTGTCCATTTATCACGTCCTTTCCTACACTTAATATCTATCCTTTGGTTCGAACAAATTACAAAGATTTATTTGAAGCTTCTGATAATCCTTTCTCAAGTCGAATTAAATTTACTTCAATGTCCAACTTGCAGATCAATTGCCCCAAGATGGACGCATCTGTCCAATTGCCTCCTTACTAATCGCCACATGTGTGCTTACTCGATAATGTAATAAACAAGGAAGCAACACTACGTTCACACCAACAATGATAGATTGGTTAGGAAAATTGTAACCGTTTTTGTAAGACAGGTGATATATACGTATCAATCGAAGAATTTGTATTGCACGTGTGGCTTACAGGATAGTTTTAATTCATCCAAATAATTAAAATGGCTGCTGGAAATCATTCTTAATTAGAGATGCTAGTGCTTACTTCTGCATCATTCATTGATTAATCATTTATTATCTCTACAGTAATTTAATTTTAGTATATATCTGCCAACGTTTGATCCAGTAATGGTTGGAACTTTTCAGAAATCATTTATTTTTGCTATCATTCTCACATGTGGTTTGAATATAAGATTGAAAATTAGTTTTCATGAATTTACATTTTCTCAAGCTACTGTTGCAGCAGATAAACCACAAACTGCAGTTGTCCTTGTTTTAAAATGAAACTAGAAACAAAAAATGAACCCAATAAATTGAAAAATAACTTATAACATTAAATTTTTTCAAAAAAATGTTGAAGATGATCTTTTTTATTAACAAAAGGTAACCTATTTAAGGATAAAAGTAAAAGCCTAACACCTTGATATAAGTACAAAACAATCTATAAAAAAAATCACAAGAACCGCATCTAAATATCGAAAAGATTCTAGAAGTAACATCTGAAATCTGTTGAGATTATTTCTGAATATTCTTTTTAGGCTTTTCCATCCTGCAGAATTTTTAATGCGCTAGTTTGTAATGGAATTTAGTGTGTACGAACGATATTACGGCAAAAATTCTAGTCAACAAGGCTTTTGTCTCGTTGACCTAATGGACGTTCAGTCCAGGGGCCGAGACAACGAATCCTTATGTCATGAAAACTAATTCGGGTTAGTCTCTACCTATCTAGAGGTGCGTTTGATGCTGGCAGGCCAGCTCAGCTTGGCGTGAAACATCGTGGGTGTATGTCTATAAATTGGTCCCCGAACACCATTTCAAGAGAAATGCCCTGTTAAAAATTCCGACCAAAAAAAAACCAACACAAAAAATCAAATCATTTCGAGGCTATACCTTCTACGTTACTTTACTCAAAGAAAATTCTCATGAGCATACTGAAAAAAAACACGTTCAAGAACTTCTCGACAGTACTAAAAATCCTCTACTTTATCCCAATCGAAAATCCGACAAATATCTCGAAATTAGCACACGGAAAAAACTAAGGAAAACGATAAACTGCAGTGCGGAAATAATCTTTCGGGCGGTAGCATTATCTCCGGTAGGAAAACGTGGTACAGTGAAGCTCGCCAGGAACAGATGCCGCTGCTGGGCCCAACTTACTATGGCCTAGCGTTTGCATGGACGCATGTAATTTGCTCGGTAGAGCCACAACACTTACCTTCACCCGGGTTGGGCATTTCTTTACATGCTAGAAATTGTCATGGACTGTTATCAAGAGTAGTGTTCCAATCCATGTTTATTTAAAAATGTGTCATTATTGTATACCACGAACCCCTTCCCTAGCAAGCTGATCTACTTTAACATTTCCTTGCACCTCACTGTGCCAACATACCGAGGGAAAATACGTCATCTGGTTATCAATGCATCGAATTTTTTTGTAAGGTAAAATGTTGGTTAAACATTTGAAGACTACGGTGGTAAAGTTTCAAATTGAAATTGATAACCATTCAAGAATTATTCGATCGTACTAAAATTTTACACGCAACAACAATATTAGCCTAAACATATATATAATTGATAATAAAAATTCTTCTTGGCGAAATTCCACTAAAATTTTGCAAACAATATTCAATTTTTTTCTGAAATGTTTCATTTTTTCATATTCAAAGTTTTCAATGGTTTCAAGGTAGCATTAATGAGTGATAGAAAAGTAAAACTTTCATCCTTATATTTTTCAGGATAATATAGGGTTTTCCAATGGGAATGATATGATTTTTATGTGACGTTTCGGCCATTTGTAATATATCATGATCTGTAATTTTTGTTTCATTGTATTCAGTAATGTTTACAATTTCATCATGGTGAGATATACGCAAGAACAACGTTTACAAATTATTCAGTTTCATTATCAAAATAATCGTTCTCCAATTGCAACTTTTCGTGCGCTTTTGCCATTTTATAGTCGTAAGAATCGTCCAAGTGTGCTCGCTATTCGTCGAATTGTTGAAAATTTTGAGCGTTCATTTTCTTTACATAATGTTCAAGTGCCAATAAGACAAATAAACGTTCGAAGTAATGCAAATATTGCTGCCGTTCAGGCAAGTGTTGCTGAAGACCGCAATTTGTCGATTCCAAGACGTTCTAAAGAATTGGGACTGTCTCAAACCACAACCTGGTGAATTTTGAGAAAAGATTTGGGTTTGCATCCATATAAAATTGTTCTCACTCAAGAACTAAAGCCATTGGACCACCGTAAACGTCGTTAATTTGCTGATTTTGCCCTGGAACAACTTTAAAACGATAACGATTTTTTTAAGAAAATCATCTTCTCCGACGAGGCTCTGAGTGGTGCGGTCGATTCTGGTGCGAAGAAAATCTACAAATTATTCATAAAAAACCATTACATTCACCTAAATTAAGAGTTTGGTGTGGTTTTAGGTCTGGTGGGATCATCGGTCCATATTTTTTTCGAAATGAAGCTGGTAACACCGTTACTGTCAATGGAGATCGGTATAGATCGATGATAACCATTTTTTTGTGGCCGAAACTGGACGAAGTTGATCTTGATAACGTTTGGTTCCAGCAAAACGGGGCTACGTGCCACACAGCAAGTGCAACAATTGAATTATTGCGAAAAAAGTTTGGATATTCGATTATTTCAAGAAATTGTGATATTGAATGGCCTTCAAGAAGTTGTGATTTAACACCATTAGACTACTTCTTGTGGGGTTATTTGAATGACGTTTTATTCAGAACTCAATTGTATCGACTGAACTTCACATTAAATAAAAAAACAATTCAATTTCCCGAACAATTAGTGTAGTTTTTTTATAAAGAAATCATATCACTCTTATTGGAAAACCCTTTATTTAGATCATTGGAAATCCCACAATGGCGCATCGTAATCTTTTTCCAGTTTTTTTTAAATAGAATAGATTATTAAGACTGCGTAATTGAGTCACGAAATGTACCTTAAACCTTTTAATATACAACATTCTGTTATTTTACAATAAAGGTTGATCGAAATTGGCTATTTTTCGGTATCTGCATATATTTCTCCTCTTAAAGTTTCAATGCGTTTTATAAAAATAAGATAAGTGAACCAACCTGCATAAATTTTTGATTTTAGAGATTTTTTGACTCAGATAATCTAGGCGCCAAAATCATATATTTCTTTGAAGATAAACCAAAATTTGCTTCGTTTGCCAATAGATTTTTATCTAGAATGAAAACAAACATGTTTGCAGTGACAATTTTTTAATAGGGATTTTTCCGAAATTAATTTTATGAATACGAAGATTCGAGGCAAAAATTGCACAAATTTTTTCATATTTGGCTGCTGAAGAACTATAATAAAACGTGTCATTTTGAAAATATTTCGGTCTTCCAAGCACACTTAGATATCATCTTTTTACTGTCAGTAAAAATGATTTAATTTGCAGATTTTTATCCTGTCCCATCAAATACATATGTATAAGTATCTTGTTTGAAACTACTCTGGAAGATTGTTTAAATGAGTTTAATTCCATAAAAGCTTTTGCACGTTCAATTTGCACATTCAGCTTCCGAATGAAATATGGCAAATATGACGTATGTTAATAATAAACTAAAGGCACAAACATTATAATTATTCATATACACACGTTTCCTGCAAACAAACAAACATACGAACAACCCTTATAGCGAAAACTGACGAAAAGCGGTTTAGGTACGAGACCATGTCGTGCTCGAAAATGCAAAATAATAGATTAGCGATACCCTTGGCTAAAACGTTTTCTTTGCAGATGGCTAGTGGGGAGTGGGCGACATTACGACGATGACTACGACCACTTGCGAACTAAATTATTTCATGCATGAAAGCAATTAATTAAAACGAATTAACAATGGAAGTCAACTATATTTCCGACGACTGCATGCAGGGTGTAATGTAATAAAAATTTCACTCGGGAAATTGTGCTTTAATGTGTACTCGACAAAATGCAAAAGACCAGCGGAAATATTTTCAATAAAAAAGTCACTAAACCCAGTGCCGATGACATTGCTTGAATGTTGAACATGCTCGAGGGAGTTTCATGAAATTGTCCTGGAATTCGTATTAAGTAATATAGTACGTCTGGGAATGATGTTCAACAAGTGCATACTTTCAATGATTGCACTCGCAGCTATATGTATGTACAAAATGACTGCCTTTAATGGATTTGCGTTAATTTCATTTGTGATCAATCAATTTCTCTAAAAGCAGAAAGAAGCAAGTGGAATTGTTTTCAACAAACAAGTGGAGTCGTACTCAAATTGGTTAAATTTTGAATAGCGATACTATATATTCAAACTTAAAAACTACTTAAGGTTAACTCCACGCACCCTGTAACCAATTGTACATCAATTTAAGAGCAACGTTCATAATTTCAACACGGAATATTTCCATACTTCGGTCATTTAACTCTCGATAGTCGCAGGACATACTTTTCTGCCATGCAATCATTGTTTTCTTTCTTGGTGAACATGAAACATATCCTTAAGTTGAGTCGCACGATAGACGTCGTTTACTGTTTCGAAGGTTTTAATTAAAGTTTTAATTACATTATTTAGGTATTCAACGAGATGATCGTTCATATAGTGCAGTTGAGGTCACGCTTTGAACATAAACATTACTTCGTGCTCACCAAACATTCTGTACAGTTGAGGAATCGATAAAAATTTTGTGATTATTCAAAGGTATTAGGAGAATAAGCTTAAAGACTTTGGCTGCTTTAAAATAGGTTTTGTGGAAACATTTCATTTGGAATTATTTCAAATTCTAACGAATTATATTTGAATCACTCAAACCAATGTTAACTGCTTTTGCTCTAATTGATATGTAGAAAATATTTCTACAGCGAGAATTTCTACAACGTATGTTTGATTCCACATCGGAAATAGTTCAGTATTTACTATGGATGCAACGTAAATTAAAATAAAGTTTTATAGAAGCTGTACTTTATGACTCTACTGAATGCATTAATAGTTTTTCTGTGAACATCATGATATCTTTTTCCAAGCTTCCATTCAATTATATTTTTGACCTCGAAGCATGATTTACAATTACATAATAATCTTGCTAGGTAGCAAAATATTTGAAGCAGTAGTTCCTCTTGAGAGTCGTAGAAGTAGTTTTTAATTTATTAATATTTTATGAATATTCAGAGATTTCGATGTAAAATATTAATGTCTTACTTATTTCAATCTGTTCTTTTTGTTGAAGGATGATATTTGAAGCTGTGGAATTTAATTTTGTTATATCTTTCGCGAGTTGAGATTGAATTCTCCTGGAATTATTCAAACGAAGGATAGTCCACTGAAAAGTCTCTATGACTCTCCTTGAACTTTGTATAGTGTAGAAAAGAAAAACTTTAGTTTATTCGAACTTCCAATCAACCAATTTTATTGATTTTCTTCAACACAAATCGAAATCACTTTAAGATATCCAAATTATCTCTTGATGACATCAAAAGTTGTTGCACAAGCTATTGTTACCGCTATATTTTGCGTAACGTCCACTCTTACACAATATAGCTAACTTATTATCAGAATCATCTTCCGAACAGAATGAATCGATTATAACACAATATATAAAGTGTTTTTTTTTTTGAAGGCATAAAACTTTCTACACAAATGAAACACAGATAAATTATTCAAGTGTCCAATTTTTTGGCTTTATTTGCTGAAAAGTTTGGTGGCATTTGGTGTTTAAATTATTTCTGGCATATTACCACCGTGACTGCGTCTTAGGAAGGCCATTCTATCAGTCCAATTTTGCACCATTTTTTCCAGCATATCCGTCCTTATTTCTCCAATAACGCGTCAAATGTTGACGTCCAAGCCATCTATAGTCCCAATATTTATTGGTTTCGTTTATGTTAAGATAATTGAATTATGTAAAGATAGACTGGTTTTATTTAGACTAGAGATATTGGATGCCGTAGATAAGTAGGAAGTAATATTGTTATGGAGGGATTTGAACTGTGCCTATTTGCAACTCGATTATAATTCCGATCAAATGGTAATTCCAAATAAGGTGCAAATTGTGTTTAGTATCTCAGCCGAATATAAATTCTCTACACGTCGCAGATATATATCAAGACGACGATTTCAGGCTGGCACCGCCGTTGATACCATCTTCATTCGGACCTTCGGAGCGGCGTTTATCCTCTCAGCGGGGCCCCATTGCCAGCAACACAATGTGTACGCCCAATAGCCTTACCCCCTCCCCAACCAAAAGCCGCGGTACCAGTAGTACGTAGCCAACCAAGTCGAGGGCGGAGAATAGAAATCGCCCTGCTGACGAGCGTCGGCAAAAGACATAAAACCGGTGAGGCGATCAGAAACATAACGAGTCCAATTAACTCGCCAGGGCGTTTATCGGTCAGGACAGCAAACAAGTCAGGTGATAAAAATGCGATTGAGGCGGGTGGAAGGTCTATTTTGTTTGGTTGAATTTATCGAGAGTATTAAGATGGTACCTTTCTTCCAAGAGATTAAAAGTGTTCCCCTCAGAGTGTGAATGGGGATAGTTGACGGAAAATAAGCTCGGTGATTGGCCAGGCAGTGGCGGAGTCAGTAGTTTTAAGGATAATTTTAGAGCAAGTTAGTTATTATATATAATATTTGGGTAAAGGTTAAGATTATGCCCCCCCCCCCGAAAGGGTCGGAAATAAAGAGGATCAAAAGAGGCGAGCTCCCCTCACTACTATGGCATAAAAAGTTCGCGGCGGCCACGGTCCCATGAAAAGTTATGGGGGTTCCCCCACTAAAAAAATTATTATTTTGCCTGTTTCCTATGATCAAATGAAACCGTAAAATTAATCTGGGAAGTGATTTTTAGACTTGTTTTGAAGTTGAAAAAATTTAAAAAATTAAAGTTTTTTTTTGTAAAAAGCAAAAAACTATTAAATTTTTTAAAAAAAAAAACGCGGTGTATGAGGGTGGGTGGGTTGGAGGGTGTGCAAAACTTGTCTCCAAAGTGTTACCCCTATTTATAGCACATTTACGGTAAAAATGACATTCATCAATCTTTTTATGATTCGTAATTTTTTTTAAATTTTATTTTTATTTTTTACAATAAAAAATTTCGCTTTCTCTTCGCGAACTTTTTACGCTATATTAATAGGGGAACCCCCTCTTTTGACCCCTTCCACTTCTGCCCCCTTCGGGAGTGGGGGCAATAATCTTAACCTTTATCTTATATTTGTATTACATTAGTTCGTTGTTTCAGTTCCTTTTTTGTTGTTCTTAGTGGTTTCGGGTCGACGCAGATGCAATTTTTGTTCCCGGACCCTCGAACAGGGCATTCTTGGTACAGAAATAAGTAGCGCCCGTTTTAGAAATCTTTCCCCCACGTCTTTCTTTGCGGGCGGGATTGACTGATCCGTGACTAGGATCGACTGAAACAAGAAGTGATCGCAACATCATTAAAATTTTAACATGTCTCGAATAACACCTCAACGAAATTATAACGGTGTTTTATTCCTAAGATACCGTGCATGACAAAGATGACCTTTGATGAGTCAAAACCGAACCGAACCGAATCTTATTAAATTTTCACCCGCTCAGCTCAGCTCATTGCTAAGACTCTTCGATTGACGTTCCGACGAATTCAATACAAATTTAGCTTCAAAAATATTCACTTTTATTCATGATTTTACAGTAAAAGTGATTAAAATTAACTGTGACAAATATATTTAAAAATATGAAATCATTCAATGCTTGTTTTGGTTATAGTTCTGAGCTTATCCACCAACTAGACTTGATTTGCCGCACGGCTATTAGCTTCCCGTGTTTGCTCTTTAAGTGATTCATACGACGGGATTGACTGCAATAGTAAATTTGTTTTTAATATTACATCGCCTTCAAAATAATATTTGTAAAAATTAAAATTACATACAATAAGCAAATATAACAATTGGCCAAATAAATACAAATGCAGTGTTAGTGTTTCGTGCATCCATTTCACCGCTAACTTCCATTTAATTATATTTTTCTATTCTGTAAATGAAAACGTTGCAGTTAAATAACAAAGGTTGATAGAAAATCTGCCAACTGTTAAGTTAAAAAGAATTGTTTGGCTATGATTTTTAATGAAATGGTAAAGTGAGTTACTTATTATGTCAATTTTTCTATTTAGGTATACTTCAAGCAAAAAAGGCACCATCGAAAAGATTCAAATACTTTTGCAAATCGCACATTACCTGCCAAACATCTTCATCCCAAGCTGGGAACAAGCGCTTAAAGCTTCTTGGCTCATTTCCTTGGAGAATCTTGACTATGGGCACAGTTTCTTCACTACGTTCTGATGGATCGGTTCGAATATATTGCTGAAAGTTTACCAGATTAATAATAATTATGGCATATTTATGATGTAGTCAGTCATTACTCTCGCCATGTCAATGGATTTTTCGCGTTCTTCTTGCGTTGAACCGTCACCAATCCATACGTAGATTTCATCACCACCATCAAGAACCATAATATCGTCTACGTCCAAATCCTTCAACGCAAAGAGTATTATTCAGAGTGCGGTAGAATAGGCCAATACTCACCTCTTGTTCGAAATGATGAATCTCTTCCACTTTGAATTTGCCGTTTACCAAAATCCTGCAGTGGAATAGACGTGGCTCCAAGAACGGTGGATAAACAGGGTCAAGAACTTTATCGTAGCCAGCTTCACCACCCAACACGGTCCAGAAATCACTTGGTTCGGATCCTTCATTCATCTCCACGAGTGTTTTTGAATTAGATATACGTTCGACCACACTCGCAGCCATTTCTTTTTCAAAATCGGATGCACCCTACAATAATCGTTTCTATTAGCCATAAAGGACTTATTTTCACTGCCAGTAAGTCAATTCATTCGTGATCATAAAGGGATTTGAAATTTGGCGTACTGACAAAAAGGGACTATCTTCACATTGTTAGAGATTATCTGAGAAAGGTTGTAGAGTTTGCACAAATACTTACTACACCTTTCCAAAGGTAAATTTTATCTGCTGTCTCTAAAACAAAAACATCATCGGAAGCCAGAGAGGCTGCAACAGCCGGACGTTGATCGGCACGAACATCCTCCCTACATGTCCCTCTAACACGGAACAGTCGCGCTCCGTTTGCTTCATACGTTTCAGGATTGTTAACGTTCTTGAAGCCAGAAGCATGACCTCCAATAAAAGTGATGAGCTTCCCTTGAAACACCTTCAAGAAATGTCGGGGCTCGAATCCTTGTGCCACTCTCACTTGTAAAGCGGTACCATTCAGCTCATTGTCCAACTTTATAGCATGTAGAGCTGAAGCTGCTTTTTCGTCGTTTGTTGACTCCTTGCCCTGTGCAATGAAAGGTCATTTTAGTTGGCCAATTGTAATCTAATTAACATATGTGGTTTTACCTGCCAATAATATATAATGTAACCTTGTCCGCCACGTTTATTGATGTAATGGTATTTAATTACGTATGAGTCACCACCAAACAACATACCATACATGTCTGGTGCGAGTTTCGACAGTCCAAAGTTTTCAATACGATACACCTAAAATTGAAAATGTTTTCTGTAAAATTTTCTGAGAAAATTATTAAAAATATGGGAAGTGTGGTTTCGGGGTGTCGGATGGCATCCTCTTCAGGTGCTGTCATTTACCATATGCCACCAGACAGCACGACCACGGTTAGGCTTGTTGATGGGTTAAGCTCGTTATATTTCAACTATTTTTTATTATTTGTATCCGCGAAGTATAACGACTGTCAATTGGTTCGTATATATGCTTACGTCGCTATTCTATATAAGTCAGTTTATCATGGGTTAGAATCTCCTAGTCTAGTCAACAACACCGTCTTCTAGTGTGCTTTTGGTTAGCAACTCACTAACACTATTATTGCACATTAATGGGGGTTCTTGTTTCCAAGCTTATAGCCCGGTATATTATTAAATGGGAAGTGTGGTTTCGGGGTGTCGGATGGCATCCTCTTCAGGTAATATAAGAGGATATAAGCCCGGAAACAAGAACCCCCATTAATGTGCAATAATAGTGTTAGTGAGTTGCTAACCAAAAGCACACTAGAAGACAGTGTTGTTGACTAGACTAGGAGGTTCTAACCCATATTAAAAAGATGTTTGCAAAATATGTGAAAAGAAAACTAGACATGAATTCCTCCATACATTGTCGACGGCATTCGATAATATCTTGGAGATGTAGTACGCTAGCTCTTCTTCGAATAAAGTCACAAACTTTCAGAATTTCTTATTCTACTGTATTTTACATAGTTGTACTTCTTGTGACATAAACTTACCGCTTCCAATCTGCCATCGCCATTGTCGGGCATAAAGCCAATAGCACGACCTCCACTCTTTTTCAAAGCATGCAAAATAGCTGGGTCAAATTCTTCGTCCTCGGCGCTATCAGAATCTATAATTCATCACGTGGGTTTAGTAGCGAATGCACATAAACTTAAAGTTAATTACCATCATCATTGGCAGCACGAATAAGTCGTGTATGCGCCATTCCAACATCTTTCCAGGTAGAAAAGTACTGCTTGAACGGTGCCGATTCAGCACCTTCTACAATTCTGTCAATATTTGTCCAAGCTGGATACTTCTTCATTTGCAAGAAACCTAAACAATTGCCAATCAAACGGATTGTCTTCTATAGACAAATCTAAGATTTTACCTTGAGCCTTTGCCATAGCCTGAGTCTTCTCCTGTTGGGTAGCACCTTTGCCCACCCATACGAAAATACCAGATCCAGTGTCTAGAATGAAGCAATCTCTTGAATCCATCATGTCTTGCCGTAACGGCTTCTGGCTGATGGTATCAACTTTAAGTGAACCAGTTTCATCGGAAATTTTGTACAATGTCACAGATCTTTCGTCATTCTTCTCGAACTCGGCATCATCTTCTGCCACAGATTCAGTTGGCACTTGATCTGGTGTACCACCTCCGAGCACTTTGAAGAACTCTTCTTTGTCCAATAGCGAACTGAAATCATCTTTATTGGGAATGTGTCAGTGGTTATGTGATAAAATCCCATAGAAACCCCTAAAACATATCTTACAACAGTCCTAAAAAATTAATCTGAGACTTTTGCCTGTTCTTTTTTTGATTAATCAGAACTGTTGCTGAAACTTTCTTGTGGCGAAAGAAGCATTATTTTACAACCAAGCAAACTATCAAATAATGCATAAATATCCTTTGAAACCAAAAAACGTAAGGTTTTCAAAAGGAGCCACAGTATTTGTATTCATAAAATAGTTATTGGTTCTCTGTTAATTGTTTTAAAAAGACACGATGTAGCAAAAGAAGCACCAAAAAGCATTCAGCTTTGTTTAGTTCTCAATAATATTATCCATTGCATCCAAAGCAGATAATACATAATAATGAAAGAAAACATCTCATCACTGCTATATAACGAATAAAAATGTGAATGACATCGTTAGAAAGAAAATTCAGTCCCGAAAGAAAGCACCATTTCAAGCAAAAAAACTAGATAAATACTGTACAACATTATCCAGTAGAATTAGTTTCCTAGGCTTTGGAAACATTCCGGATCGGACGAAATTCAAGCAAAGGCTCAAGATATGTTGAACCACAATAAAATAGTAGCAATTAGAAAATGATCAATTCCTGCATATTAGAAGATATCCAAAAACGGGGTTCATCAAGAACTTGTATACGGAATATGTGGTCTTCATGAGCCCCAGTTTTCGATACCTTCGAATACGTATCCATTAAAAAATTTGTTATAATTCTTTTATAATTACAGATGTGGCTGTTAATTACTCTCTGAACAAACAAACAACGAAAGATCACACTACAAATAATTTAACGACTTCGAAAAAAACTGCATTTCTGTAAATGGCTTAGTTCTCTGTGCTGAACAAAGATCAGATGAGGATATAAAAGAGTAAGGATTCAAATTTTAGGCAGCTGGACGAAAAACAAAGCTTTCAAAGAACCAAAAGTCAACCAAAGTAGAATTCCCATTATAAATGCTAATATTGTAATCCTGAATTCGAAAGTAACTATTTAATTTCAGGATTTCAATCAATTGTAGAATGTATGCCTGTTAAATTTCACTGTAATTTTTACGTTGTGTTACATTAACATTGGCAAACTATCTTGAAAAGACTTTCACTCGAACAACGTCTCGAAGTAGTGGAAATTTATTCTCGAAATTCGCTTTCTGTGCGCCAAACTTATAGAGCACTTCGTGTAATTTATGGTACTAAAAACCGTCCATCTAAGCAGCTCATACGCAAACGATGCAAGACTTATGCCCACGTTTATTCTATTGGACAATGTTCATCCAACACGAGCTCCTGCAGTGCCTGCCGAGGCAGCTATCGCTGCTGTAGAGGGTACTCTGACAGAGAATCAAAATTTATCTATTTGACGCCGTTCTCAACATTTTAGCCTTTGTCGTTCCACTTCATGGAAAATTTTGAGGAAACATCTTGGAATAAAGTCATATAAGATACAACTAGTGCAGCAATTGAAGCCATTGAATCATCGTTTGCGTCGTACGTTCGGTAACTAGGTTGAAAACGAGTTTGAAGTTGAACCGTCAAATCATTTTCAGCGATTAGGCTCATCTCTGGCTTAATGAGCTCGAAAATAAGCGAAGTTGTCGTTCTTGGTGTGAGGATGGATTTTAAGAAACATTACATCCCAAAAAATCATTTTATGACATTCTTTTCAAATCTGAAGAAGGAACCGAGGCGGTCGCTACCGACAAATGGTTCATAGTTTTTGGATTCCTAAGATTAATGTCAATTGTCTGAGGTGTCCCTCAGAATGATTCCAACAAGATGGAGCAACATACCATATAAAGTTTAACATCATTTTTTTATTGAGCTGAACCTTTGGTGAACGTGTCATCTCAAAAAATGGACCTGGGAACCGGCCGCCCAGATCATGTGATTTGACTTCATTGGACTATATTTTGTAAAAGAACGTCAAGCCGATTATCTTTGCTGATAAACTAGCAACTATGACTTACTTAGAAGCCAATATTAGACCCTTTATTGGCGAAATAGGGCTACATCACACATTCTAATCATGCATTCAAATTTGACTTTCATGCCTACCATAAAACTACCTACCAACTATATGAACTCTAGCTCGACCGTGATGATCCTGATCTCGGATTTGATTAGCGGCACTAATAGCTTTCAGCTTCTCCACTCTTTTGGAACTAGATCCCACATAGACGTGAATATCATCTCCAGCATCCAGAATGAAGCAATCGCCGCGATTCATTGAGGAAATGGACAAATTAACTTGACGAACGCGAACATTACGCTTTCCTTTGACTTGGAACAGTCGTTTTGTACCCTTCGCGTTGATTTCAGCATGATGGAAACCACTTGCAACACCTCCTTTCTCATAGCGAATTCCTTTTTAATGAAAAATCATATGCAAAAATTTAATTAAAACATATACGAATTATATTGTATTGTATCTGTGAGATTTATTTCAAAAATTTTGTGCGCTAAACCAATGTAAAACATTATAAACTTTACAATTTGAAAAGTCTGTTACAGTATGGTTCATTCGCTAGAAATTACTTCTTTTTTCAGGATACGCTCGCAAGAAACCTATTGACTTGCATTACCACTTTGCTGTAAAGAAAATCGTTTCGTTATTATTTCAAAGTAAACGAACCCTTGAAACGATCTATCTAGCAAAAAAGTAAAAAGTAAAAATCTTAAATAGGTTTCATGATTTTTACAAAATGTGTAAAATGAACAATAGCGCCTTAAATCCGATTATAAAATCAATTGGCAATTATTTGGACAAATATAACCCAGTATTGTATGTTGCAAGCTCATATACACTAGACAAAACATTTAAAGCCCTATTGTCCACACAATATCCAAATAAAATCAAAACAAACATAGTATCTAACCTTTCCTATTTCCAAGCGAAAGATGTGAAAATTATCAATTAATTTCACACTTCAAGACAGCATTGCTGGGAATTATAAAATTTGGATATTGTTTTCCTGGCAGGCCAATTATTTAAAACAACTTTTAAAACAAACTTCCACAAAATCGGAGGCAGCAATAAAAGTAGCAAATTCACTAAAAAAAACAACAACACACTTTCCCCCACTGAAGCTAGAAGCTATGCCCTAATAGTTCCATTGAAGTGCGAGAAAAAAATTTAAATTAATTTCTTGTAAATAAAATATATTGAACGACAGCATGTTCAATAAATTTCATATAATTATACATACATACTTCATGGTTTGTTTGACTAAAAATTTGAAGTTGAAAAATCGTTTTAGCCTTTTTTAGTGTTAAACAAATCTGGTCATTCAAGAACTTCCACAGGCATTGATCTGTATTTTTTATCCAGTCTAACGTGCATAAGTTCTTTGCATCCTTACATTAAAACTTTGTCTTATAAACCATCAAAAGATTTACTCATATTTCATCAAAATTAAAAATTAATTCACTGATGGAGTCTATGCTTTAAAACTATTATAGAATTAAATGTTCGATGATAATGGCTCTTTGCATTGTTTTTCAGTTATAAGAGCCCATTTTTTACCCACAAAACAGGAATACAGATTGGATTCGTTACTCTATGAATGAATTCAAAAGTGTGCAGTTCTTGCCTTAAAATATGGCTAAAACCGAAAATTAACACCTTTCATATGCCATATTTTTCCACGATATTTAAATAAAATTGAAACAAAACAATGTCTGTAATTACTGAAATTGTGAGCATTATGAGTTTTTATGGGTCGTTTTTTATGAAAATTAGAGACTCATCTGATTTTTTAAATTGCTCAAACTAGTACTGATATTAATTGCTGGACGTTTGCGTTAAAAACAACGAATCCTAAAAATGGTGATACTAATCCCGAAACTAAATTGGAATATTTTAGATAGTCAAACAAACCACGTCATAAACAAAAACTTACATAGAACTTGTAAGGATTTAGAGTGTTCTGAACAATTCCAATTGCCAATTGATTTTATACATTTTTTTCACTGTGCAACCTTTCAACGCAATCGTCCTGATTCTCACACGCACAAGAATCTTTATTTTTGTGGTGACCTATGCGGATTAGGTCACGGTTTGTGGTTACAGGACTAGCTTGACCGATTGTTGAGATCAAACCGCCACCAGGATGACGTAAAGTTCCAAAGGAAGTATC
Organism: Oxycera nigricornis; assembly: GCA_963942545.1. NCBI lineage: Eukaryota > Metazoa > Arthropoda > Insecta > Diptera > Stratiomyidae > Oxycera > Oxycera nigricornis. The sequence goes on from OZ012659.1 coordinate 14,723,325, forward strand.
TTTTTTAAGGCGCTCTATAGTAAAAGATAACATCAAACACATAAGCCATGTGGTCGAATTGTGTTGTGACTTATCGGGGAGTCAGATGGGTATCCCCAATTTTTCAATTCTGGGATCCAATCGAAAGAAGAGGAAATTCAAACAATAAATAAAGTAAGTTACCATCGCCTGTCGGTAGATATAATGATATGATGGAGCGCTCCCGGTTCTGACCATCATTTGAAGGTTTCAATTTACTTATTTTCGAATTTTTCGCAGATTTTTCGGTTGAATCATCCATTGGCGGCTTCGCATGCTGCTTCGACGAATCATTAGGTACATTCACGCGTTCGATTGATTGTTGAGGAACAATATTTATCAGTTTTTTTGAATCATCGTGTGGAAATTTGTTTGAAATTGCATGAGGCCAAGCTTTTACATCTGAGGTTGCTGAAGCTTTCTTTTCGCTATTTCTACCATGAACAAGGTGAGGAATATTCGAAGGTCTTCTACGTGACTTATCAGTATCCAAATAACTGACTCCAAGACGCTCCTCGTTTGTTAGCATAGATTGGCTTGATCTAGCCGTAAACCTTTTCTCATCTACCAGTTTCGATTGCCTAGGCGTGCGACTCGAATCTTTAGTAGAAACTATCTTTACATCATCTTTGGACGTTTTTAAGACTGTCGGTTTTGGTAATTTTATAGGCAAGATTTTTGCAAGAGATATTTCAGACGGTTTCTTGGAGAGACGTTGCTTACTCAGGAAGAGCTTGAAAGGTGTTGTCAGCTCTGCATTATATCTGGGTATGCGGTTGTATCCTTGCGGCTGTCGAAATCCGTATTCACTAGATAAGTCCATTCGTATAGCTTCTCCAGCATGCTTACGGGCGTCCGAGTCTATTTAAGAATCCATATGAGGTAGTTTTCGCAAAAGTTTATCATCAGCTTGTTTACCTTCATCTTGTTCATCACGAGCCTCTTCAGGAGCGTCAGGTGCTTTTTCAGTGTCGGGAACGGGCGCTGCCTCCGTATCAGCTAGCGCTTCTTCGGTTCTCTCGTTTGATTCTTCCGCTGATTCGGCCGGAGTGTCACTAGAATCAACGGCGCCACCTTCATTTTCTTCCTTTTTCTGATCATCATCCTCTTCTTTTGATTTAGCACTATCAATAGACGTATCGGAGTCACCATCGCTTGGATCCTTGGCGCTGCCGATAACATCTACTACGTACCAAACAAAAAGCGACAACGAATAGACGGCGAGACAACAAACATTCGAACGAGGAAACTTGAATGCGAAGTCATCTTCTGCAGACGCCAAAGCAATCGGAGCCCTACCCCAATGGCATGGTATAATATTTTTTTCCGCTAAAAATGCGAAAAATCCTAACGCCATGTTACGACTTAGAAGCTTTCTTTTTGGATTTTCTCGCGACTGATTGTAAAACAAAGCAATGTTAATCTTCACCACTGAAAATTTTCTATCGCCATGAAATGTTGGAAATGTGTACTCAATACGTTTACTAAATTTAAATGACCGTTTACATAAATTCGAAATATTGGAAATTTTTTCAGCTTGTCAATTTCCAGGTCATTCTTTTAGTAGGCTGATGGGTAACGATTGTATTTTTCTAAAGTAATTTTTATTCATCGTTGGTAGATGAAAATCTTCAAAAAATACCGATTAGGTCCTGCCTCTCGGCATGTCGAATTTTCACTGGCTAAAGTCACCACCGTCTCCTTCAAATGACTCTCTTCATCAATTTTCATTAATTGTCCGTATTTATATTTCAGTACATAGTACCTCCCAGACGATAAGAATCGGTATAAAGGATAGTATCCAATAATTTTTGAATACCTACACTTACACTTTTTTGTTTTAATTTTGTCTGGTCTGGTCTTTCAAGGAAATTTAATTTAATTAAACTGCTTCAAATGCTACTTGGTTTATTATCAAGTTTGTCCATTGATGAGGTTGATTCGGCATGCAAAAAATCAAATGCTATTTTGTATCTTTTGAAGGTTTCCTTGTCCCGAATACGAAAAAAATTGTTTCATGTTCCGAATTGAAGATTTTTCAAGTCAGAAAAAGATTTTTAATTCGCTTGATGTGTTTCAAAGAAGAAATCTGTATAAAAATATTTTTTATTGCACTCGCATTGAAATGCCGCATTAAACATGGCATAACGAAACCACAATATGCATTGTTATATTTAACATCAGTGTAGTTAATATGGATTCGTTAAAGGCGTCTCAAATTGTTTTAAGAATAATATCTAAGCATTTTTCGAATAAATTAAATTCGAAAATTTTACGGTTTTGCGTACAAATTTTCTACTGCATTTCAATTCACTATTAAAACTCACCATTTTTGAAGTATCCAAGAAATAGTTGAGACTCATGATCTTGTACTTCACGATGTTGAATAGGATCTCCGTTCAAGGAGTCATCCAGTTGCACTGTTAGTATTGCAGCCGCTCCAGCCTCATCTGTAGATGTTTCTGATCCCAACCAGAAATGTACGTCCCATGAGAGATCTTTGTGTTTATTTTCTTTGGTCTGCATGAATCAAAATGCCAATAAAATATATCCAGTTGATAATAAATATTTTATAAACTATTTACATTCAAAATGATGTATGAATCTCCAGTGTAGAATTTACCAAAGTCCTTTGCTGGATATTTAACAGGCTCGAAGTTCTGTAATTGAAATGAAAGTGAATTTTAATAAAGTGCAATTCGGAACAATCAAATTTGATTCGTACGGAATTCCTTTGTAAAAATTGCATTACATCAATTTATATTTATTGAATTGTAACTGAGAATTAAATTTCCTGGAAAATATTTCATTTGAAATGAACAATATCATATTCATGGAATTCATAAAATGGAAAAGCATCTCATTTTTATTATTTACATGAACAAATATTCAGTTGAAGCCTTAAAAAAAATATTATACTTCATTTAAAAAAAAATAAGCAAAAAATATCTTTTGAATTGAATTGGTGCCTATGTAAAATATCCAAATAAATTTGGGTTCTCATTATTCAATAGCATATAATATGATAAAAAAATATACTTTGGTTTTGTGTGTAATATGAATTGTTGAAAATTTCTTTTGTAGGAAATGAAATCAGGAAAATTAATAATTAAATAAGCAACACCTAAAGATAGTTCTGTAGCATTGATAAGTAGTAGTCCTTTATGAGTGAATTGTAACACAGAAACATTATTTTTGTCTTCAATTAGACCAGGGCGTATCGGTTTTCAGTTGGCTGTTGAGAGGGGGCACACTGATTTTTGCAGTAAAAGTTGTGGAATAACATGTATAACAATAGTTGACTTATTCTCCCTGTCAAAAACTAATAATTAATAAATGATTAATAATAATAATTAATTCATAAATAAATCAAAATGTTTTTAAATTATAAAAAAAACTTCAGTTTTTCCTACTTTTCTCACTTCTTACTTTGAAACGATTCATTTTAGAGCAAAGCTGTAATGAAATAAAAGCTGCGTAATTATATTTATTATAAGATATGATTGGTTGAAAAAAATTAAAAAATTTACCCTTGTCGCAAATCAGCAATAAATGTTTTAAAAAAAAGGCATTTTTTTAAATTTATTTTAACACTAATAATGTTCTTAGGACCTTCATATTTATAGTATAATAAAACAGCACACAAGGGCGGGCTCAGGAATTTTAGCTGAACTTGGTAATAAGCACTAAATTAGTGCTGGGCGGCTGCGAATTCAGACGGTGGAAACATGGTTCAACCATACTGAATCCGCAGCCACCCAGCACTGATTTAGAGTTTATTACCAAGTTCAGCTAAAATTCCTGAGGCCGCCCTAATAATTCGATTTTAATTTCATTAATTTGATAGGTTAAGCGCTCTTTTATATGTAAAAAAAAGTTTCAACTTTCTATATGCTTTAGTTTCTGACTTGCAAGATTTTAATTGAATTTTTTTCAAATAAATTTGAATTGCAAAACTAATATGCGAAATCTACTAAATCGATTTTGATGAAAAAGTTTGTGCAATTTGTTATAGTATAAAGATTTACTAGGCCTATGAAGGTTCTAAGTACATTCTAAGTGGTAAACAAAAATTAAATAAAAAATTGTTTTTTTTCCTTTTTTTTAATATTTGTTGCTATTTTGCGGCAAAGGTAATTTTTTTGAATATTTTAACCAACCATATCTTATAGCAAATTTTATTACGCAACGTGTATGCCCTCACAACTTTGCTCTAAAATGAATCGTTTCAAAGTTAGAAGTGAGAAAAGTAGGAAAAAAATCGTATTTTTCCATAAGTTTTCAACATTTCGATTTATTAACTTCCCAGTTCCCTATGGGCAGTTATTGTATTGGGTCGATTTTGCGAATCCCAAATTTTGACATATCTCCACGTTTTAAGGTCTCTAGAATCAAAATCCATCGTTTTTAGAGAGATGTCTGTGAGTGTGTATGTACGTATGTGTGTATGTACGTATGTGCGTCCGGAATAATTTTTCGTCTCGATTATCTCAAGAACCAAAGATCGGATTGACGTGGGACCAGTTTCATTTGACGCGTAAACACGTAACTTAAAACTGAATGACTTTTTAGCAAAATCGGTTGGGCCGTCTTTTATTTAGGATAAAAAACTGAAAAAACGACTAAAAATTGCTTATTTTTAAACTGTTGATACGCACTATTAATTTGTGCAGATACCAAATACCTTCATAGTAATGTTGTTATTATTGTGCGTTTTAGCAAAATTGTGATCAAATTTGTAAAAAATGTTATTTCAAAAAAAAATTATTTAGAAAATTCCAAACTTATATTATCAGGTTTGGGTGAATGGGAGTAGAGAAGCTAATGCAGTTAATAATTGGATATTGTTATAAATAATTTAATATTGTAAATAACAATCAAATAATATTAGTTATAATTTGATATTATATATATAAAGTCAATTATAATTATTCAGTAACGGTCAAACATTCTTAATAACGAATGATTATTGTAAATAATAAATAAATACCCTGAATAATAGTTGTGGATTCCGAGGCCGAGATGGAGAACGAGGTTGAGGACGAAGTGGAGGACGAGAAGGATGACGAGGACGAAGAGGACGAGGTTGCCGAGGCTTTGGTAGAGGATGACCAGGTGGTGGAGACGTCTTCCTCTACCAAAGCTTTTATGGTTAGATAAAAAATTGATAAAAATAATAAAAGTAATTATATTAATTTAGAATAATAATGTTTAATAATAGTAATTATTAATAATAGTAATTAATAATAAAAGCAAATTATAGCTTTTTATTCACCCCACTGGGAAGTTAGTCGTGTGGGCCTCAAGGGTCGCACTTAAACCACATTTTTTATTAATGTTCCCGTCTTTCAAGAAGGAAGATAAGTCAATTATTGTTATACAAGTTATTCCACAGCTTTTACTCCAAAAATTAGTGTACCCGCTCGCAACATCCAAATGTAGTCGTAGTTTTACAGATTCGCTCTGGTTTTTCTTCACTTAGCAGACTTAAAAACAGGAACGCTCAATTATACAAATATATATATATATATATATATATATATTGTTGCTTTTATTTAAATTCGCAAACTTTATGAAATTCATAGAATGCAAATAATCTGAACATATACTGTTTCACATCTGAATGACATATAAAATAAATATAATTTGTTTTGATTTATAATGGATAAATATTTGCACTCATTATAAATCAATTGGATTCCTGATAACAATCTTTAATTCGAAACAATCAATCTAAATTCGTACATTAGGAACTTTAATAACTCTTGAATTTATTATTCACTGGATTTGCTCGTGCAGTTTCATTTCATGGTAATTGGAATTAGCTTCAATGCGAACAATATACTTTTATCCGGTTAATGAAATGAATCTAAAATTTTCGATTAGCTTTAATTTTGTAATAGTTGCCAACACAAAACGGGGGGCTTCCTTCACTGACTCATTGTTAGTCAAACAATAATCCATTGTGAGCATTGTACCGTGGTGAATATATAAATAAAGCTTGATGACGAAGAATACGTTTTTCCCGCTTCATAATTTTCGCATGTGCGATTTATTTACATAGACGGCTGCTCACTAAATTTATATGTGTACTTCGAATGCAATGTTACATGAAAAAAAGATTGGAAGGCTTACAAGATACATTATTACCTATCTGTTCATTAGATAATCGCACTAACTTTATTCTGTTTTGATTTGAGTCGATTTATGTAAATAACAATGCATGTAGGAAGCATATGGTTATCATATGTGACGCGTAAATACACGCATGCTGATTAGATATGCGAGTCTAATTAGTAACAGATGCTAACTTCATCTAATTATGTTTAATTTGTAGATATTATCAGATGGCAGTGTTGAAATGCTTAGGTAATTTTTATAAAAGAATGAACAGTGTAAATAGTCTAAAGCGGACACAAAAGGGATCGCTTCAAATCGTCCACGAACGAAAGTGTCTGCTTTACGAAGATAAGACATTTTGGAAGAGTTTTGCTGCAGACAAAAGATCCATAATCATACGTCTATATAACGAAACAGAGCTCCGCGGAAAAAGCTCATTGAATTGACACTGAAAAACCTTTCTATTTCACTGACAATATCATGTACACACACAAGGGCGAAACTACACAAAAAGATGCTTATACAGGTAGAACAAAGTAGAAAAACTTAAAACGTAGGCATCGAATTTCACGTTTCAAGAAAGAAAAAAATTGTTTGCACTAATTAAAACAATTTCTGAAGTCTTGTTGAACAACATTTGCAGCATGTGTGTCGTAAAAAAGCTCACATTTATTTATGAACTAAAACAAATTATCGAGAACATTTTCCGTGACCTGAAAATCACAGTGGATTGTATCAAAAGCGACTAGAATTTTCGTTTTGAAAGTTTAAAGAACGTCTATATCGTCTGTTTTTTTTCGTTTATTCACTTTCCTAGCCGAATCTAAAATATCAGTATCCGATGAAGAAGCTGCAATAGGAACTTCCTCGTCGACATTTAAATGTTCACTTAGAAAAATTTCGTCCTTGCTTGTAAATGGCTGCAAAAGTACGTGTTAAGTACACGTTTCGCTATTTGTTGTTTCAAACGGCTGCTCAGAAAAAACGACTCCTTTAGAACCATTTTTAATTGTGATGATAAATGTCTAGATAAGAACCCACCGCTCCAAGGGGTGGAGAAAGGAGTGAAGTCAGTGCATTTCCATAGGCAAAAGATTGAGCTGGGATAAGGAGAAGTAGATATTTGTGAAGGACGACTAAAAATCATTGAAATCGAAACATTTTTTTAGAATAATGTCACCCCCTCCAATGCACGTAGTATACCTTCGCACCCTCGTAGTGAGAGTCTTGACTTCCTTTTATCATTTGCATAGCTACCACCATCCCCCCATCCCTTGCAAAGAAGACCTTTATCATTGTTCTGTAACATCATTTTGACAGACTATTGATAGCTCCTAAATACTTTTCCAGGATTTGTTTTCGATATTGTATCTTTAGATTCTTTATGACAGCCTTAGTTAATCGTTTGCAGCCTCTAAAATCTATTTGGAGTCCAAAATAGCTTTTTTTAAACCGACGAAGGATGTGTACTTTACGTTTTTTTTTCTTGATCATTTTTCTTTCTGCGGAAAAAAATTATCACAAAAATGATGAAAACAAATCTATATCAAATCTAGTAGTTAGTAGTACACAATCATATCTATGATTAAATTTTTATTGTGAAAGATTTCGTCATATTTCTATAATTTTACAGTGCATACCTAGATAGATAAATGGTAGATTATCGTCTCATTACGGGTGACAAAAAAAGAATCACGTACGACAACAATGTGTGAAAATGATCTTGTTCAAAACGCGGTTAGATGAAATAAATGGTGGCAAGGAAGGTTTCGCTTAAAGTTTGGTGGGATTGGAAGGGAATTCTGTATTATGAAATGCTATAAGTAGGTCAAACGATTGATTTTGTTCTTTATTGTTAACAATTAACTAGATTACAGAAGGCAGTTGAAAGAAAGTGGTCAGAATTGATCAACTAGAAGGGCGTTTTCTTTCATCATGACAACACCCGACTATACACTTCTTTGATGCCTCGACAAAAATTTAAAGAACTTGGTTGGGAAGTTTTAATGCATCCATCGTAGAGTCCTGATCTTGCACCGTCAGACTATTATTTATTTCGTTGAAAAGCTCTCTTAATGGTGTAAAATTGACTTGAAAAAAGATCTGTGAAAATCACTTAGTTCAGTTTTTCACCGGAAAAATGGGAACAAGTTGTCGACCAAAATAGTACATATTTAGTTTAGTAAAATTATACGAACCAATAAAAAAGTGCGCTTGAAATTTGAGTAAAAAGCGGCAGAAAATTTTTGCGACCACACATATTGTGTCGCTTTTTTCCAAGAGGATTTTTGTCTAAAAAATATTTAAAACTGTTGCTATCGACAGTAAGTACACAGAGAATTTTTATATAAATGGAAAGAAAATGTTGCATGCATCTATTTGGGGAGGGAAATCGATGATATACTCGTAAACAGATTAAATCCTTAGATTTCGTAATAATCTGACTGTTATATGGTAGGTGTTCGCTATACAAAGGTGTCCGCTAACATAGATTTGAATGGATTTCCTAATATTTTTTCCGAAATTTATTTGTGAAGTTCGATAAATACAAATTTGGAAGGGCCTTGATCAAATTCAAAAGAATTCTTCAAATAAAACCATTTTTTTTTTTTGAAAGTACCAAAAGAGATGAAATCTCAATGTGAACTTCTACTCTATTGCTGATAAAAAATTGTATACTGTGATTCAACGAAAAACTACCTTTCAAAATGTTTATTCGAAAATGCATTATAACCTCTTGTTATTATTTTCATTAATCAGAGCCGATTTTATTACCGCCTTTATGAACGTCATAAAACTTTGTAACTAACAAAATCTATCAATATTTATTTCATTTAGCACATAAATTTAAAGTGTATTGCATTTCTAAAAAAAATACTACACGTTTTCGCAAATAAATTTCAAAATTTACAAAATAATTCAATAGAAATTTTATCGAGAGAAGCAAGTATTTAAATAATTTCACAAATTTGATTACAGCTTCAATTTTAGATAATCAAAATCATGGCCAAAAATTCAAATTGCATAATCAAAAAATTAAAGGAGCTTATCAAGTTTTGAAAATGAATCCCTATACTAATCTCAAAATTAATAGAAAATATGTATCGTATTGATTTTATTCCTTACGATTTTTTTTCAAAAATTCCAGCGACCGTTGATAAAAACGTTGAAAAGTATATTACCTTAGCATTCTCATAGCTGAATAAATCATTTGAATGATTGATATCGAAAATATTCAAGAAAGAAATAAGATCATACTTGTCAAGCCAATATTCCAATGAATGGCTTCTAGGCAGGATGAAATGATTTCAGTATAAGAACTTTAACTAACTTTGCCAATTTTTACGCATCTAGGAGCATAGAATATATCTTAAATTCAGTTTTTATGATCGAAATTTTCCAAAATATAATATTCTTGAAAAATTGTTACTTTATAATTTTATTTTATTTTTAATATTTTTTGCTTGTAGTCGGGGTGGCTAAGTGGTTAGACCGCTTGCTTCCTTTGCACTTAGTACCAGGTTCCCGGCTGCTTTGCTACAAGTAGTTTTCGGAAATGAGATTGGGTGGGGACTATCAATTCACTCAGTTGTAAATGAGTAACTGAGTTAACTGAGGATAATAATCACTATTGCTCTGTTGATCAGGTAAATTAGTAAGCTCTATCATTACGTCACGGCTTTGGCCAAAAATGGACTATTGTTGCATCGATTGTTGTTATGTTTTGTTTCCTACTATTTGAAAAAGTAAAAAAAAACATGATGTATTTTCTTTCTAATTTGATATTACATTACGAAAAGTTAAAAACCATTAACGTTCTGAAAATAAATACATGCCATTTTTTTACTATTTCAACACCATTTTCAATTACTTCCCGCCAGTTTCGTGTCAAAAAATGTCACATATCTAATTGCAGAGTGTGTATTAATAAACACTCTTTCCCCTCAATACTAAATAAAGAATATTGTCTGTTTGTTATTGTTTTGTTGCTTCTCCCATTAATTCGATACAATTTTCAGCTGTACTACATAACTATATCGTGGAGAGACCGGAAAAGGTAGTTTATCTATAAAACCTTGATTCTTTGTGGGAATTTGTGGAGCACATATACATATATATGTACATATGTATATATAATAACTTGGGGGAGCAAAACTAGGAATAAAACTCAATAGAAGAATTTTATTTTGGCGAAACCCATCGAAAGACACAGTCATCCCAAAATATTGGAGTTATATCTGAGATTTTCAGATGGACTAACAGTAGATAATCAAAAATTTTAATATATTTTGCTATAATTGCCAGCCTAAAACTCTTTGTAGTGAACATTTAAACTTGTTTGCTGATTCTTTAAATAGAAATATATCGGGTAAAAAAGTAATTCTGAGTTGGTACGAAATATTTCCTAGATTATATCAAGCATTACTAACTAAGCAGATTTTACGAATCATAAAAACACTTGTTTTGAAATGTGGACAACATCACACTAAAGGATTATACGAGCCAACAGCTAACACATGTGGAAAACTATACGAGCCAAATACTTACGTATGGCTGAAAGCAAATTCAGAACATCAGTATGAAAATATATTTTCATTGTTTATTTTTCGGCGACTCAATAAAAGCATTTCTCATATTACTACATCGACATGTTTTTAGGATTATGTAAGACATTATGGAATCATGAATCAATGCAAATCAAGATAAATTGAAATGATTTTTTCGGATAGATTTATTTATATTGACCACCTACATGAAAAAAAATACTTTCACCTGAGAGATAACAGAATCAAGAATTATTGTATTTATAGCTGAACATTTGTTTCGTCAAATTGCTGTTTATTTTTCTTTGCATAAACAATAAATTTGGCGATTTGAATATAACTTTTGCATACGACTACGATATGTTTTTGTAAACAAAAAAAAATTATAAAAAAATCACTAGACAAAATAAAATTAAGAGTTTGTATAGCATTCTTTTACAATATCAAGTAGCTAAGCAGTCAAAAAAATATTTTCAATTTTAAAACTACAAAACAAATAATGCCAAGATATTTTAAACTATGTATCAGTACTATATACATACAGTGCGCGTAAAAACGATAGCACACCTGAATAATTTCTTATTATTTCCTGAACAAAGGGATGCAGGTCAATTAGATGTTCTACAAATTAGACGCGTAGACTGAAATACACATTTCTACCTGAAAATAATCAAGGGTTTTTCAAAATTTGAGATTTTATGGCGAATTTACTGACTTTTAGGTGCGTAAAAAAGATAGCACATCATGATTGCCTCTTAAATTAGCTTGATTTTTCAGGTGTACTATCTTTTTTACGCGCACTGTAGTTTACGATATCCAGGTAACGTTGAATTATTTGATTGAGGGAAAATAAACAAGCGATTTTGTTTCTCAAGAAGTAGGTCCTATTGTTAAGTTAAAGATCAATCAAATCAAGTTAGATGAGTTTTCTCAAAGCTCTTTCAAAACATTTTGTGAAGTTTTTTGTGTTGTGATAGATCTGTCTTCAATTTTATCACAAATATTGCTTCTGGATTTGTGATCACCACGTAAACCAAAATTGGTATACGCAACTAGAGAGCATTCATGAATTACGTGAGGATTATTTTAAAAATTTTACATTAATAAACCTTTATGCTCCTCCCTCTTCTCTTTGGCTGGCGTAAGGACTCGATCAGATATTCCTTTCCCCAAAAATCTTACTTTATTAATGATCGCATAGCTCAGTAAATTGCAACTAAACACTTTCGAATTAGTTCTGAATGAAAATTTAATGAGCACAGATATCTTTTATAAACATAATAGTGAAAATATCAATGTATTTATTTAAGTCCAAATGAGATAGAAGCAAGTTTTCATCTCTCTAAAATGTAATAAGCAAATTTAACTTTAGCAACCAAATACAATTTAAATAACATTTGTTCATTTCCCAAAATCCAATCGCAGCCAGAGGTGCTGAAAAAGCTACAGAAATTAAGCAAGCGAATAGCTAAAAATACAGCACCCACATAAGATAGTTCCCATATTTGTAAAACAGCTACCGGCAAACATATGCCCGCATCAGCTTATGACGTGGGCGCCCATTAATCTATCTAAGTAATTCATGCGTGCGTTTATCTTTTTGTTCAGGTATTGTTTGTATGTAAGTAACGAAGAAAAACATTTGCAATTTCACTTACCTCGATGCGCCAAATTTCGACGCCTTTTTGTCGGCCGGCATTGGCAAAAGCTGGATTGGTGGGTTGCATGTTACGATTGCCTACTGTTTTTTCAGTGCTCACTTCCAAGATACTTGTATCTACAGCACCAGTCCTTCGGTTTGGAATAGTCCCTCCGGAGACGCTAGTGGTCAGCAAAATAAGTCCACAAAAGCTAAATGAGATAACATAATTCGTTAAGTTAATCGATATTCATACAGTGAAGGACATTATGTTGAAAACATGCACATAGGTTGGATATCTTCTTGAAGCGAAGCATTCAAATATATGAATGTGAATAGCTAGCATTTTCCTAGGCATTTAAGAACGGATCTAATCCATCACTTTTAAAATGAAGAATTGGAGAAGGAAACATATTACATAAAATAGCAAAATTATTCAACTTTCTTTGACTAAAATAACACTTGATTGAAATATAAACGGATACGAAGATTAATTCTGCAATGATATTTCATAAAATCAAAACACGACTTACATCTGAGAGCAAACATTTATTTTGAATTGAAAAAAGAAGAGTCGTCCATGATTTATGATTGCCAAAAGCATATTCTACCTTTAAGCGGCTAAACACGAGGGTCAACTTTAAATGGTTATTTGAAATTAAACATGCTTATTTATTAATGTAAAAACTTGACTTTCTTTATGATAAAGAAATTTAAAAAAAAATAGAGACCACACGGGTCCGATGATGCAGCACTTTTTTTGCTAACCACTTGAAACTGAAACTAGAGCTCCCAAACTGCCAAATTTGAATTTATATTTCGTCATATTTCTATAATTTTACAGTGCATACCTAGATAGATAGATAGTAGATTATCGTCTCATTATGTTGAATTATATGTCTAGGTTTAGGCTATTGCAGTTGTAAATCGGTTGATTCATATGTGCACAAAATTTGAAATGAATCGGTTGGTTAGATTTTTCTCAGCGCTGTGCCAACCAAAAAAAGGGATATATTAGTAAGGATTTCAACCTCCTAGTCTAGCCGACAACTTTCGCCTACTAGTGTGCTTTTTGGTTAGCAACTTACTAACACTGATGGAGGTTCATTTACTTCCAGATTAAAGGCTGGTTCCATAGTTTAATGAAGTTAGGAAGTGTGGTTTCGGGGTGACGGACGTGCAATGTGCAAGCATAGTGTTAGTAAGTTGCTAACCAAAAAGCACACTAGTAGGCAAAAGTTGTCGGCTAGACTAGGAGGTTCAAATCCTTATTAATATATACAATAGCGACGTAGGCACTTACGAACTAAAAATTGACAGTCATTATACTTCGCGGATACAAATAATTATGAAAATTAGTTGAAGTATGATGAGCTTAATCCATCAATAAGCCGTCGTGCTGTCTGGTGGCGGATGGTAAATGACAGCACCTGAAGAGGATGCCGTCCGTCACCCCGAAACCACACTTCCCTACTTCAAAAAAGGGAGTTGTGAGGAAAACGCGTTTAAAGTTTACGCAACACAATTTTTACAAAAATAAGGCGAATTTTTTATACTTTGGAAATATGTGTAGAAATGCAGGATTTACTTTTAGAAAGTCATAATTACACGTATATCCTGTTAGTCTAGCAAAAAAATTGTTCAAAACCGGTCGCGCAACTATAGCGCTCAAATTAGGGGGGAAGCCCCGGAGCGCACGCTCCGAAACATGTCTGTAGAACAAAAAGGAAAGTAGATATCGCTTTGAAAGTTAAGACACCTATTCTTGAAGGTCTAATCTATCGAAAAATGCGAAAAAAAACACAAATCGAAATATTTTTTTTCAAAGGTAGAATAACGCCTTAATCGATCATATCAATGATTCTATTTGACATTAAAAATACAATGATATGAAGTAGAACATTCAACAATTTGAAGATATTTCATTGACCAACATTATTGGTTTTGCCACAAATGGTATGTGATTTTAATGTTTGCAACAATCATTTTAAAAGTGACGCTCAAGATACATTATCGAAATCGTTAGAATTATCAAATCACAATACAGCTTTATAATTAAGACAGTAAAAAAGACAGTTTTAGAAATTTTTACAACCAATCAGGTTCATGCTTTCTGATTGAAAGGTTGTTAAAAATTCTATAAAAAAATCGAAATCCCTTTTAGAAATCTGCCATATAATAAGGCACTATCGAAAGTAGCAAAAAGATCGAGAAAAGGATCAAACTAAAATTTGTTTTGCTCTCTTACTATGCATATCGTTGTTTCTTAAAATTTTACTGCTATATTTTTCAATAAATGAAACGGTTACATATAAGAAAAATTTTACTTGGTTCAAATACTCCAGAAGTTTGCAAAGTAGAAGGTTTTGAATACTAAGAGCAATATGACAGTTGAACCGATTACAATTTACAACCAACTCTATTATATATTTAAATTAGAATTATTAAACTTGGGAGGATCTTACAAATTAAAGTAAAATGACTGATAAAAAACTGTTACAACAAACTTTTAAGTGGTAAAAAACAATGCACTAGGTGGTTTCATCACTCATTTGTGTGTTCTGCGGAAATTGATCTAATGTGAATTTGCTATACCCTTAAGAACTTATTTCAAAACTCGCATGAAAAACTAAAATTTCAAAAATGAATTATTGATATTTCGAAATGAAATTCTCACTAGCGTAAGATTAAAAAAATCGATTCAATGCCAATGAATAAATCTATTGGAGTGATCCGTGTCATATTTCAATCTTATTGAATTCGTTCGTAGTTGCAATCAAAGATATAGCTATCTT
This sequence comes from Oxycera nigricornis, assembly GCA_963942545.1. Classification (NCBI taxonomy): domain Eukaryota; kingdom Metazoa; phylum Arthropoda; class Insecta; order Diptera; family Stratiomyidae; genus Oxycera; species Oxycera nigricornis. The sequence continues at coordinate 14,738,441 of OZ012659.1, forward strand.
AGTCGCCATTACGAATAAAATAAATTTATTACAATCATAGAAACTATTCACAAAAAATAAATCAAAAACTACCGAAGAACACCAAATTTACACCTCTACAAATAAACAACATTTTTTGATAAAAATCTGATAATTTTTTATATAAATTTTAAAGGGGTGTGTGCATTAAAATTCTTATCGATTACGCTAATCAACACTTCCGAAATAAAATCGAATAAGCAGTCAATCAAGCGTCAATTCCCTTATCATTCAACAATTGAGATAAGTTTGAGATAGCATAATTGTTGATTTTAAGATAACATGTGGTTACAGCATTGAACGTGAGCTTTGAATTGTTTATACCAAACATTTTCAACATAACGTTAAATGAATTCATTTGAATTTTTACATGAAGTAAAAAGCTTTGAAAAATAATTATTTTTCAGAAAAATGATTGAATTCATACCACACGCAATGTTTTTCTTAAGACGTGTTTAAAGCTCAGTAGAATCACAGTAGCTAAATATTTTTAACTCAATCTCAAAATTGTTATTCTTATTAAAAGATTTACATGATAAATTACACTCAATTATATACATCAAACTAAACACTAGCTACGAAAGCCTTTTGCTTCCTTTATCTCTAAAAAAAGGTTTTTATTTTCGAAAACAATCGAGAATCTAATTTGATTGGAAATTTTACTCTATTGCAAACAGCAGATTAAGGTGTTTACCTCGTGTTCCAGCCGATTTTTGAAGGTGTTTTTATGGACTTTTTTATATGAATAAATAATAGAACCGTTTCAATGGCAATTTTTTAAAAAAATCATGGGAATTTGTATTTTTTTCTTAAAAGTTGGCCATTTTGTTATTTTTTCATAAAATTGTACAATTCTAGTTCGGTACAGAGTCACGGGCTACGATGCAGAACAATAACCAATTTAATTTTTTTTTCATTTTAGGTAGCTCCAAGTGCCGAAATCACCTGCGCCAGCAAATAGAAGATGTCAACTTTGCTGATCAAAATAATGATAATAATATGTAAAATTAAATTAAAACTTATTTTAACTTAGTTCATAGTGCCAATAAAAATTTAAAACGATTCTATTATTTATTCTTATAAAAAAATCCCTAAAAACACCTTCAAGAATCGGCAGGAACATGAAACTAATACCGTAAATCATGCAAGCATATGCAAGAACCATGTAAAGGATACAGTAGTATCGTCCGCCAACACTTTAAGCGAAAAGTAAAATTATCAAAAACAATCACAATCAGTGGTAAAAACTCCAAATGAATTCGTCACCGAGTCACCATAAAAAGCTATTAGTTCTCCTACTTAACAATTTTATTGTTGTTGCAATGGTTTCATGCTTCACCTAAATTACAATTTCTTCTAATTATACGATAAAAAAAACTTGAAAATGAAATTCCCTATCGCTCAGTGATGAAAATGGCATTTAAGGTAAAAAGTTTGAGTATCTCAGCATTGAATACCATATACGGTTAGATAAATGCACTGTAGCCCCTTTTTTGTAGAGTTGTAATTACATATGCAATAAATTAGTTATCATCTATCTGAAGTCTTTTTTCACGATTTGATTCTAGGTAACGATTATAACATTCTACGAAAACAATATTAATTTATAATAAAAACATCTAAATATGATTTTAGATGATAAACTAAATACATATTTTTGGTTGGAAAAATTCTCTTTAATTTCAAAACTGAAATACACTTTTAAAAAATCCATTTTAAAAAACAATGTATCGAATCAAATTTGACCGGCTTTTTCAATAAGATAAATCTATCTAATCTTCTCAACCGACTAAACTACACATTGATTGGCAGCCACAAATCCAAATTAATACGAATATGAGCTTACATGTTCTTATCCAAGTAACCAGTACTGTCTTTGGGCAGCTCTCGCGGCGACCACGTACTACACAACAATATCGAATAGATTGTATCTTTGGCTGTAGAACGCACCGAAAAGCTGTTTACCTTCACGACAATAGATTAAAGCGAACAATCGCCGAAAAATGGTAAGGTTAACAATTAGCAAAAAGAGAGAGAGAACTCCAGGTGAAACCGCAAAGAACCCGCTTCGGCGAACCTATCTGACTCGAGTGTTTAAGATACTCCGCGAGTTGAGTTGGTGAACGCGAACTGCTTTATTACCTGACTGCGGCTAGAATTGCCGGCGAACAGAAACGTTGTGGACCATGGAACGCGCTTTTTCCAAGCTTATTCATCGCTTCCTTGGCTCCAAGCTTAGCCATGTCGAACTTGATATCGTCGTAATCGCAAGATGTGTATCCGTTGTGTGATCATCTGAAATAGTGAAGAGAACAACACATCAGAAGGGTTACCATACAAAGCTATTAAAAATATCTTGTTTTCTGTATCTTTTACACTTTTATTGTACAAAAGCGGAACACCTATAATTTACGAAAGTATAAATCATTACGAAAGAAACTATTGCGGCTAATGTATTAACGTAGCAACTCTTCCAGCATTGTAAACAATTTTAGATAAAGATACATTCACGCAAGTAGCTCTGTCAAAAGTATTTGATACCAATTAGTTTAATCGATATGACCTTTTTTATCTCGACTTCATCACATCACGAAGACGCTGAACTAAGATATAATTCCGGAAAGAGGCAGCTGTTTTAATCTTCTACTGCTAGAAAAGGACTCCAAGAATCTCGTCAATTTAATATAAATGAAAATATCTTCAAAGATATTTCTAACTGTATTGAAAAAAATACTTTGTTCATCCCTTCTTATAATCATAGATCATCCTGCTGGATCGTAAGAAGGGGCAAACAGTCACAACAATAAAAAATCGTTATTTAAAGATTATGTAGATAACATCCTGAATTGCGCTAAGAGTTCAGCCAAAAGTGGACTTCGATAACAAATTTCAAAGTCACAAATGAATATATATTCTTGTATCATATTTTAAAGTAACTTTTAGTTGCTCTCAGTCTTGAAAATTGTTTCGATGTTATTTGGATAAACTTAACGTATTTCATTCAATTCATAGCCAGCTAACACACAATGTGCAGACATAGCATTACTCCGCATAGTAAACAAACAACACGAGACTCACATACAGCTACGGACATATACCTAATTAGCAACACTTTTAGCTTACTATGAAAATCCCAATTTGTCAAAAAGTCCTTCGATATAACTCATTCCCTTTAGGTTAGGTTTTCATCTGTTTCAATGACAATTGAATCATGTAAAGCGTTAGTAGATGCTTTCTCTAAAAGGGCGGCAGAACAATAAAGTAATTTATTCATTTAAGGTACTATTACACTTCTCAAGGGCAAAAAATCGATAATTTTCAACAATTTTTTCAGAGCTTTTTTATTAGACATCAATACAAGTCTTTTTACATAACATTGTTTCCATCGTCAAGTGTCTAAGAACTTTTTTTTTACATATTTTGTATCTTGCTCACAGATGGCGTCAAATGACTGCCATCCTGTGCAGGGATTATCTCATGATTGAGACATCTGAAACAAAAAAATCAAAAAGGGTTTTGAAGATTTCATACTCTCATAGAGCAATTCACCTCTGATAGTGAAAATCGGCAAAAAGAAAAAAAAGGCGGCTGCCAGATAAAAATGTTCAAAAAACGACCCTTTTCTCCCCAATTTTCGTTCACTAAAAATCCATTTTTTGGGCCTAATTGAGGTGTGCAAAATTTCATTATGATCGGTTCAGTAGTTTTGGAGATAATCTCTGCACCGTTTGAAAAAAGGTCGTTTCGAGAAAAACGCGTTCAAAGTTTTTTTTGCATTTAATCTTAGATAATTTTTGAAAAATCGAATTTTATCACTTACTGTTTTATCAATAACTGCTTTCGTACACGACTAGATAGACACTGAGAATGAAGGAGAAAGTTAGCAATATACATACATTAAGAAAGACACCGGTATTTTGGAGAAGGGATTCATATAACAGCTGCGCACTCGTCAGCTGCGAAAGAACTTACAAATAGGCGTAGACGCGCATCGCTTAAAACTGCTATAAAAAAATTTCCATCAAGAATTTTGACATAATATTTTAGGAGGTGACTTTTGAACGTGTAAGTAAGCGAAAAATGTAATAAACCCAAAATCGATTTTTTGAAATTTGAGAAGTGTAAGCAAATATTTTACCGAATAAAAACAATAAATTTCAAAAATATATCAGTAACGGTCGGTAGACCTTTCTGCTTCAGAACCTCTTGTATATGATTCGGCATCGTTGTTATAAGTCTTTTGCATCTCTCCACATGTATAGATGCCCATGCTTCTTTCAAAGCTTCGAAGAATTGATCCATATTTGTAAAATTTCTTACTGATATGGCTTGTTTTATGTCTCCCCACAAGTACTAGATTGGATTAAAGTTCGGACTCGTTGATGGCCAGTCTAAAACGGTAGCACTGTTGTCCTCCAGAATCTTCCTTGCGTGTCGTGGCGTATGTTTGGGGTCGTTGTCGTGCTTTAACTTGCATATAATGAGAAGATTCTCCTCAGCCCATGGCAACATGATGTTTTCTAAGATGTGGAAGAGCTTTTTCGTAGTTAATATTGTTTTTCATACCAAACCACAAGAAACAACCCTAAACATTGATGGAGCCACCTCCATGCATAACAACAGTTGATGTATAGTGAGGATCGACTTCGTTACTTCTTAAATATCTCCTGCCATAAAGGCCAATGTGATTTATTTTTGGTTCGCCACTCCGAAGGACGAATTTCCATTCAATTTTTTAGGTTAAATGTTCGCGTGCGATGTCCATTATTTTCTTTCGATTGGTCGCCGTTAGCAGATACTTATTTCTGGCTATCCTGCCTTGTACTCCGGCTTTCAGAAGTTGTCTTCTGACTGTCCTCACCGAAATATTGCTGTTTTTTGGAAAAGTTGGCGATGAATTTCGACACCGCATCATTTTGGGCTCCGTTTCGATCTGGGGACAATTTGTCTTTCCATACTATGAGTTGCATTTCGGGCTATTTTAGTCCGGGGAATATCTTGGACAGTCCTGCGGCTTTTCACGTGTCTCAGTGTTGGATAAACCATTTTTATTGAACACTCTAAGCGGCTGGTAATTGGGCGATATGACAAGCCTCACTCTCTCAAGTCAACAATCTTTTGTCTAAACTGAGGAGTGCAACTCTTAGCCTTTCCCATCGTTATTAAAATTAAAAACCCTTTTTAAAACTTGATGACTTATTGATCCGACGTTTTTTAGGAATGAAATAAAATTAGAATATTGAATTGCAATCCATGTAATTGTAATTTGTATGAATGTTGTAAGTAAGTAATTTTAGGGAAGAATACGAGTTTTCAAGCCATACGTTTGAAAGTTTTGATCAATTTTTGTTACTTTAGAAGCTGTAGGGATAAATTTTGACGTTTCTAGAAATAAATGTATACTTTTTACTAAATATAATACCATTTTGAAAGTTGTACCTTAGGTGCCGACCAAAATTTAGAGTTTATATATACCTACATTTTACAACACTTATTTAATACAAATGACCATACATTACTTGCCGAAAATTCATAATATCAACCATCAGAAAGAAGAAATCAATTTTTCCACAAAAAAACAACCTTACAACACTTTCTATCCCAGCAGCAAAGAAAAACTTTTTTCTCTCACATTCTGATTATCTTTAGTCAAGTTCAAGTCAGTCATATATAATTCGATATCAACTTCCACTGAACTTACTCGACGTCCAGAAAATCGTTGAACATCTCACATAGTCATTTTATTAATCATTCTTGCCATTTGGAAGCGACTAATAGGAAAACAGCAGCGAACACACCATCATATAACCACAAATGTTGAATATGCTCATCTATTTTAAGGAGAATTTCGCTATCAACCACTAGTCAGATAAATTTCAGAAAATGTTTGGATGTTTTTTTGAAAACAAACAATATAAACAATTACCAGGAAGGAAATTGTGATGCTTTGATTTCATTTAGATCTATTATTAAATTTGGAGCGGTTGTAATTATATGCGATGAAAAGAAATCGCATGTTATCATTGGATTAGAATATAATAGCAATTGATGCGTAATCTTATCATTTTAGGTCGATAGTAGAATATGACTTCATGATAAGAAAGGGTAATTGAGTTAAACAAATCAATATTGGTAAGATAATCAGCAAGTATGTATACCCCTATGGTGCACGCAACCATGAACATCTATGCTATGTAAGATGTTATTTTTTCATTACCATATCCAAAGTTGTCATAGAATGGATCACGTCAAAACTGACCAAATTTTATAGTCGTTAAATTTTAAAAATAATACAGAATGCAGAACAAATTTCCAAACAATTTCTCCCCAACTGAGTTCTAGTTCAAGCAAACAAATTACAAACATGCATCACTTTCTCTCACTGCATCAACAAAAATTGAAAGCAAATGTTCATCCAGACTTTTTGGCATCAATCCAAATCCCAACAAAATTCTATGGTTGTGAGAAAACTTAATGTTTCACAAGTTCATGTTTTTGTAGACAAATATACATTTTCCAATAGTTAGAAAATGAAACTTTTCAGATATTTTTATTAGAGACAAGACAAAATTCGATCGTATTTCAAAACACATCGCTCGACATCGTTCATTTGAATGATGAAGTGATGCAAAGAAAATAATAAAATCGGGTGTTGAAGGAATGTCACATCGGATATGGATATTTTTTTTTAATTCGGGACATGATGGAAATTATTAACAATTATCTACACTGCTACGGTTTTTTCAAGCATTAATTTTAAATTGCTTAAGCTACCTCTAATGAAAGTAGCGTTTTCTATAGATATCACCAACAATTGATAGACTTGATGATTTACAAGTCATTTCAGTAATTCTTGATACAATTTGGATAATTTTTACAGTAAAAGAAATTAGTCGCAAAAAGATAGCGAATACATTTACTTTATTAAAAATATAGATACTGCAAATAACAGAAATGTTAAGGGGTATTAAACAGTGTCCTTAGATTTATGAAAAGAGTGTTTTAAATAGAAAAAGTTTCAGCATAACATTTTCTGAGGTTTTTTAGATAACTTTCTTTTACTTTGAGCAAATTTTCAATACTATTGAAATATTTGCATCACCATTTCTTATGGAAACTTATTGAAACGACTCAACCAAAACAATAGCACATAGCCAATTTAGATTGCTGCAAAAATACGTAGTTATGATTGACACATTTCAAAATGTCTCTTGCGTTGAGATGGTTTCTTTTGTCAGATACACATGCTCAAAAGTTGCAGTCTTAAAAAATGGATGCCTAAATATTTATAAAAGCTCTTATGAATGAAGATCAAGATAATAGTAATTATAATATATGTATATATGTATGTATATATGGTATATACGAGTATATATCTACATTCTGTTAATTAAGAGCGTGGTCACTGTTACATGTAGAAAAAAATCGTAGCGATCTATTTCTTTTTCTATGACATAAAAGGCACCTCAGTCCTCCATGCTTTATGGAAGGAATCAGCTGTCAGTTGTTCTTCGAATGGGTTTTCGAAATTAATGCTGCTTACGCCTCGCGCTTCGAGACAATTTGTTAATGTTCGCATGAAAAAGGACCTAAATTAACACAAGCAGCTGCAAGAGAAATACATGGGGAAGTCGAAGCAGTTCGTAAGCAAGTGGGTGAATCGCTATATGAAGGTGGGTTTTCCTAATCGCGGGAGTGCAAGCAAAGTGACAAAAAAAAACGAAAAAAAGATTCTCGTAATATTTTCGAAGGATTCAACTTTGATTCTACGTCAAGGTGCTGTAAAATTGGAAGCTAAAGGTGTCGACATATCATACGGAACGATTAGGCATTTGCTTGCAAATAAAGTGAAATATCGGAGTACTTTGGAAACCCAATGTTATGTGAGAAACACGTTGAAAAACGTGTGACATGGCCGAAGGAAAACTTGGACCGCGATTGGAGCAACGTGATCTTTTCTGATGAATCTTCCTTTTGGGCATTTCCGAGCATCGAACACGCATGGACAACCTCCACTGATATACTGCTCCAACGGACTGTTAAACACCCCGGCAAGATCCATGTTTGGGGGTGCTACTCAAAATATGGTTTCGGAACTTTGTTCTTGTTTACAAACAATTTGAATGCCGAAAAAATGAACAAAATCTATCAAAAGGCTTTGTTACCATCTGCCAAGCAATGGTCAGAAAAAATGAGAGCTGGATCCTTCAAGAGAACAACGACCAAAACATCGATGTCAAGCGGGTAGCAAGTGGAAAGGGCAAAATCAGATTGTCACTTTAGATTGACCATCTCAGTCAACGGATGCAAACCCAATAGAAAATGTGTGAGCTATAATAAAAATGTAACTTCGCAAACGCAATCCATGTAATTTAGATCAACTTTCTGGACAAATTTGGAAAATTTTGAGGTCTTGTCCAAAAGAATATGCCGAAAACTTTGTTAAAAGCATGCTCCGACGGTGTCAGGCCATAATTGATGCTGGAGGAGATTGGACTTGCTACTAAAAGTATTTGCATTGAGTATTGACGACCAATTAAACAATAAATGTGCGAATTTTTTTAAAAAAATCTATTATTGCTATAATTTAACAGTGACCATGCTCGTATGTAACAGACTGTACATAGCTGCGGACATACAATTAGAAACACTTGTAGCTTACTAAGGAAAACCCAATTTGTCAATGAACTCCTTGATGTAACTCTTTGGCCTTAGGTTTATTTTTTACCAGATTCAATGATAATTGAGGGAGGCAAAGAGTTGGCCGATACTACTTCTTCTATTATAAGGATGGCAGAACAACAAAGTCCTGGAAAACCCAACTATATTTTACCGCAAATAGGATGGCATGCAAATTCGTTATAATTAGTTTGAAGATGCCAGTTACTTTCGTTGCCATTTAAACGTAATTTTCAAAGTTTTAAAAAGTGTTTTTAATTACAATAACGATGGGAAAGACAAAAAGGAGACAAAATATTGTAGATTTGAGAGAGTTTGGCTTACCATATCGGCAAATTGCCAGCCACGTAAAATGCTCCATAAAAATAGTTTAGGGAGCACTGAAACATGTGGAAAGCTGCAGGACTGTCCAAGATATTGTCCGAGCTAAAAGAGCCCGGAAGACAACTCATAGTATGGATAGACAAATTGTCCGCACATCGAAACGGAACGCAATCAGATCAGCTGTCGAACTTTATAACCGACTCTTCGGGGAAAGTAGCGATATTTTGGTGAGAACAGTTAGAAGACGTCTTGTGAATGCTGGACTAAATGGGAGAATAGACGGGAAGAACAATTCATCAGAAGAAAATAATGGACTTCCCACGGGAACATTTAACCTGGAAAAATGAGTAGAAATTCGTTCTTTGGACCGATGAAACAAAAATAAATCGTATTGGCCCCAGTGGAAGGAGATATGTAAGACGACCAAGAAGTAAAAAATTGACCCTCGCTAAGCTTCAACTGTTGTTAAGCGCGGAGGTGACTTCATCGATAATTGGGGTGTTTCTCGTGGTTCGGTGTTGGACCAATACACCGTGTAGAAGGAATATTAACCAAGGAAAAGTACGTTGACATCTTAGAAAGAATCATGCTGCCAAAGGCTGAGGAGAATCTTCCTATTATATGCAAGTTTCAGCACGAAAACGACCCCAAACATATGGCATGACACACAAGAATGATTCTGGAGGACAACAATGCTGCCGTTTTAAACTGAACATCAACAAGTCTGGACTTAAATCCAATCGAGCACTTATAGGGAAACATAAAGCAAGCCATAGCAGTAACAAATTTCACAAATATGGACCAATTGTTCGAAGCGTTGGAAGAAGCATGGGCATCTCCATCTATACATGTGGAGAGATGCAAGCGGTTGTGAAGCAGAAAGGTATCCCGACTCGTTACTGATATGTTTTCGAAATTTATTGTTTTTATTTGGTTAAACATTAGCTTAAATAAATTGAATTACTTTATTTTCCTGCCGCCCTTTTAAAGGTAGCATCGACTGATGCTTTACTTCAACCAATCGCCTTTGAATCAGATAAAAATCTAAACTAAGTGGAACGAGTTATTTCGAAGGATTCATTGACAAATCGGGATTTCCTTAGCAAGCTACAAGTGTTTCTAACTATACATATGTATGTCTGCAGCTGTGAATCAATTGATGCTTGAAAATCGTATCGTAAAATAACTGTTTTTATAGTATTGGATCTCAATGAAATATTCCAAATATTTGTGAACCTGCTTGAAACCTCAAAAATTTCGTTTCGTTGATTTCAGATCACCTTATTTTCAAATTGATCAATTTTTAGGCTTTCCAAAAAAATGTGGCTTCTATTCAATGGGTTTTATTTGAAAAATACTGACAGTAATATAAAGGAAGCAATGATGCTTCAAAAATCTATCTGATGCTGAAAGTTTCAGGACTGTAAATTACAGGAAACTAAACAAAACAAATACAAAGACTGAATTCCAATTTAAAATACTTACTATACTATATAATCTATAAAAATCTGCTTGAATAAAAATTGATTATGATGATGCTATCGCCAACAACAAACATAGAATTCAAAGAATAAAAAAATAAAACAATGTCTTCTAAAGCTTTGGAACATTATCAATTTCTTGGGAATTGCTCAATTCTTATTAAATTGATTATTCGTTAAAGTTCATTTCCGAAAATTGTATTTTTTTACTTATTTGTCGCTTTGGCTTATTTCTTGGAAAAGTTAGCGCGAAAATAACAGTGTAAAAGCTACCATTAATTGAACGTGATCTTAATTACAGCATCAAAGATAATTATGTATATCTAGTACTTATGGATGCCGAATGAGTACGTATCGTTCCTAAGTGGTTTAACTATTTGTATCTATCATGATGTCAACTATTCAGAGGTCAATGTTAATTTGTAAGGCCGGGCCAGACCTCAACAACAAACTTTAAATTACGTAATCGATTATAAGACTACCGCACCGCTGTCCACATAAGTTAACTTGGATCACTAATGTGCACAAATTCATTGAGTAATTGTGTTAAGTAGAAACTGATTTATTGAAAGTATACATATATAAATTGGAGATTATGTTGCAGGTTCACTTCCACTTTTCATGTAATTTTTACCTTATAATAAAATACTACAGTGGTATATTTTTAATAATTCACAGCCTTACCAACTTTCGCACTAAAACGTTGTACCCGTCTTCACTGGTCTAGCCAAACTGACTGTGAAAACATGATCCGAAGAGACAAAGTTTATGAGATCAATTCAATAATCGTCAATCGGCTTTAATTTTCTTGGTAATGCGGAATAAATTATAGCTCGCGAAGTATCTTGAAGAGTTATGGCTTGAGCAACGTAAGAAGCGCGCTTCGGCTCGATTCAAACTGGGGCCAGAAATGGTATTGGTGACCCATGACTTTGTTTACTATCACGATCGAAACACCATAATTAAAAATTTCACGTAAATGAGGATTAGTGAAGCAATTGAAAAAATTATCACAAACTTGTTCCCGGTTTGGGTCATTTTATTCAAGTTTCATGTTGCATAATTGAACGGTTTCATTAACATGGACACGTGATGGTATATTTGCTACGCTTAGTCATAGTTTTGTGATCGCAAAACTTTTTCGTGTTATAGCAGAGTCGCCAGATCAGGAATTTTCACCCCAGATTTAGGATTTCTTCGCAAAAGCTAGGAGGAAAATAAGAGAAACCGGGGTTTTACAGTTTTGTTTAGGGATTTTAAAATGAAGTTCTTTTACATTTCTAATTACACCTGCACTGATTTCTGGAGACTTTGATGAGAAAAAAGGAATCTAATCACTACATCACCCAAATGAAACCAAACTTAGTGTATCGAAAAAAATTACCTTTATAATTATGTCTCTAAAAGTGGTATTAATTGCTTTATCGAACAATTTTTTCCTTTTAGTATTATATTATATTAGCTAACATTTACATTAAAATTCAATGAATTTTTATTTCAAGGGGGAAAAAATTCGGACCTTTTCGTTAACATCACGCATTAGGTTTTAGCAATTTTGTTTGTTTTCTTTGATGTTTTCTTCATTCCAGTCCAATATCTTTCGATTGGTTGAAGTTCTGGACGGTTTGGAGGGTTAGCTGATTTTGGTACCAGGGAGATTTTGTTGTCCTCATACCACTTCATTGTTGATCGAGCTTAATGGCTTGTCGCTAAATCTGACCAAAATGCTACAGATGCGTCGTGTTTCTCGAAAAATGGTTTTAGTCACTTCTCTAAACACTCTTCGATATATACATACTGCTGAGTTGATGGTATCCTTCGCTACAAATTCCTCTGATCTGAGACCACATCGACATATTGCCTGCCAAATCATATACCGCTTGGGAAATTTGGTGCTTTTTTTGGTTTTATGTTGTGGGCTAACACCACGCTTTGATCCTGCTGTATAGAAGTCCTGACCAGGCAACTGTGCGAAATCGGCTTTCACATATGTTTCGTCGTCCAACACAACACAATCGAATTTGGTCAGGTAATCCTTGTATAGCTTTCGACAGTAGCGTATGCAGGATTTTGATAAGGGGGGGGTTCATATTTTTGAAGTCTTGACTAGGTACGTTTGCTAGTGCTTCGGTGTAGATATGAAGATATAATTATGTAATCATACTTAATCATACTTTTTCACCGGTCAAAGTTGGAGTCCTCCAAAAATAATTCTGGCAGACTTTAGCCCGATTGCATGTCTGGTTTCATATACGTGGCTAAACTTGTTTACCCCAGGGGAGGGGTTTGAACCCGTAAACACCCCCCTTGGGTACGCCACTGGCTTTCGAGTCCTATTTTTCGCTTCTTTCTCCTTTTCCTCGGATCGATCGGGTACTTTTTGAACTTTATGATCTGAGATTATAATGCTTCTTAATCCTCTGCATCATTGCGTTCGATGTTTGCACTTTTTGAGCCATATCTCGAATGGATGTGTAAGGACTCTGCAAAAATTACGTACGTACGTACGTTCGTGGACACTTTTTTCAACGAGCATAACTCACGTAAACAAAGTTGTATCGACTTTGTTGATGTGTCAATCGAAGCGTCTTTGCCATTTTAAGAGCTGATTAGTTTTTGGGACACTTCGGTTGAGGGGATTTGCTGTTTTGCCCGTTTGAAGGTCATTTCTGTCATGCGTTATATCTCGCGAACCAAATGTAAGATTTCCTTAAACCAGATGTCAATCGACGCGTATTGACATTTATGTGATTCTATTAAGTTTTTAAAAAAATTCTTCAAGCCATTTTTTAATTTTTAGAAAAAAAGTTCAAAAAATTACGGTTTTTTCCAAAACAATAAATTTTTAACCTTATTTTCAAGTCGAAGTAATCAATGTTTATATAATTTATATACTCCAAACAGTTTTTCTAAAAATCTCATCAAAATTTTTTCTCATGATTACAAAAAAAATTAAATAATAAATAAAAAATCATCAACAGTCATCGTGATCTTGAAGGTCATTTCTGTCATTCACTATATCTCACGAACTAGATATAATATTTGCATCGATATGGTCTCAGTAGACGTGTATCAACATTTTTATGAAGTTTTTAACATTATAAAAATTCGTTTCAGCCATTTTTTTAGTTTAATAGAAGAAAATGCGAAAAATTATGGTTTTTTCATAAAAAAATATTTTTTTAACTTGATTTGCACTGCACAGTTTTACCAGTTCATAAAATTTATACATTTTTATCAGTTTTTGAAGAGAAAGCAGCAAAATTTTCTTCCACTATGAAAAAATAAATAAAAATGATTCAAAGTTACCATGTAAAGAGGGTTCATACGAATGATATTACTTTATATCTTTTATTCTAAATAAATTGTTGTAAATTCAATCAAAGTTTTAAAATATTTGCATAATTTGAGCAGATTTTAAATAGTTTTTACAGTCTTTTAATGAAAAAAACTGCTTAAAATTTCAAAATCATGAAAATTTCAATCAAATTTGCATTTGTGGTAATCAACGCTTTGAATGGTAAAATGTTTTGTAGTCAATACTTTGCAAGATCATATGCTTTAAAAAGCTTTCATCAAATAAAAAATTGTAGTTTTTAATAGATTCATTCTATAATAATCGTAAGATTTCAATTACTTTTTCCATCATCATTTGTAAAACATTTTACTTTTTACATGAACCTATTTTTGACTGCATAAACAAAATTTACCAATAGAATGTTTAAAGTAATTATTAATCTCATTGATGTAAACCCGCGAAAAAATATAAATTCAGTGATTATGCTGAAGTCATGGCAATTTTGAACGCAACTATTCAAAATGGCCATCACGCGACAAAATCTCTTCAATGAGAGTAACAACAAAAACTGCATCCATTTTTGCTAGCGTTTTTTTTTGTCATTCAAGCATCGATATGAAAATAATAAATAACGTAGAAAAGACTTTGTAACCTGTCCCCCCTCCGATTGCACCGCGTGAATATTCAATCAAACCAATCCACCAAAATCCTTTCCTAATCAATTGACGCTCGCGTAGATGGTACGATTAATATTAAATCATTCTAATAACTTTTATGCGAGGTACATTTTTATTATTTAAAGTAGTATTATTTCCATAATTATTATTGTGTTTAATATTTTTAATATCTATTTAGATATTACTGGGAAGTTGACCGTGTGGACCTCAAGGATCGCACCTCGCGGCTTGTTGTTTCTTATTTTTGTTTCATTTGCCATTTTAAACATTCATTGACGGTCGCTGGGCTTATAAAAATCTTGCTATCATCGGACAAATAGGATTTTGCTTGGGCCTACGCCCATTTCATCGGAGCGTGAAATACGGTGAAGATACTTCGAAAATTAGCTCTCAGACTAAGTAATTTTTGGCCATACGAATAATGATCCGATTTAGTTTGTTGCATTGGTTATTTTGTTAGCATCTTAAGTTTGAACTTTATAAACTAAATTCAAACATAACGCTAACTTGGTTTGACACCATATTTGTAAGGTTTACACATCATGTTGCAAGATGCTATAAATATTGTACCCAGCAGCAAATCACCTATTATTGAATCTGCAATAAAATTTACAACGGAAAATATATCTAGAGGCAAGCGGCATTGATGCCACTCCAGGAAAGGCTTCGTTTCAGTATATATAGAAATTATGGTTTGAATATAACTTTGACAACTTTCCAAACTGAATCTTATCTTTATTATCCTATTTCACATACAGACAACCAAATTATTTTTTATTAATTTACATCAAACTTTAAGAGGACTCGAAAGCAACGTGATCAGGAAACTCATTTCTTTTTTGGGCCGGAACAGTGACATCATACTTATTAAGGTACATTGGATTTCGATGAATTAAAACTTCCTCCAAGATCTTAAGCGGAGTGATATTTTTCTTGCTTATGACCAAAAATCGATTTGGATCTTTTCCATGGCTGGCGGACTTCAAATTTTTCGATTGTGCGATTCTGTTGAAGATTACAAAATGTAAATGTTAGAAGTTTTTTAAACTAGATTTTGCAACGTACTGATGTAGATCGGCTCGTTCGTCTTTTGCGAATTTCGTGTCAAAATACAGATCGCTGATGTTTTCAGATCTCACATAGTTTTCAAGCATTTGGACGAAATAGGCTTTATTGATTTCGCCACTATCGTTGCCCAAACCACGTCGATTGTTTTTCATCAAGAAACTTTTAGGAAGATTAATTTGGTAATGTTAATCTCATTTACAATAACTCCAAAAGTACTCACTCCACTGGATTTTCCCGTCCTGCTTGTTTAGAACCGAGACCACCGCCAGACCATCCCAACTTTTGCATCATTTTATAGCCAATGTTGTTCGAATCTAGTTTTGTCTGTTCTGTTGACTTTAGGCTGCAGACAATCGTTTCGTTGTTCTTCGTGATATCGATTCGGTCGGGAGATTTCGCGAACTGGAAGTGAATTTGAATTTAGAGTAGAGAATCTTTCTGAGATCACGCGAAAATCACCTTTATTGAAAACGCCTTCTCCTGTAGATTCACTATTGCATCTTCGAAAGCAGCCTGTTTTGCAATTTTCAAAGTCGCACCTTCACCGCTCCCGGCCACCTTGCCGCCGACAATAATATCAATTTTCCTGAATTTCAGAATGAATATTAGTTTGCGGTGTTGGTCAAGATCCAGCAGGTTATAGCATACCTTCCGCTGTCTACTACGTATTCAGTTTCGGTCACTTGAACATTACATTTTTGGCCGGAAATCGAGATCGCATTTCGGTCGCCATGCAAGAATAAAATAAAGTTTCCGAACGGCAATCCAGTCAACAAGTTGTTCGCTGTACGCTGCCTGAAGCCCTCGCTGTCGCGGTTAGTTGTTGTTCGGTTGTCTGTATGTGAAAAAGGATGCGATCGCTTCGTTCCTGCAAGCGCAAGGAGATTAGTCAAATTAGTACAGCCCATCCACCGACCCAGGCCACTCACAAGTGTTATTGCGTCTACCTTTGGCGCGAGCCTCGGCAGCCGACGAGGCCTTCACAAACGTCCGCTTCAGCTTGTTCGCGCGAGCCTCGCGAAACTCTTTGGCCACCTCCTGAGACAGCTCGCCCACCATTCGCATCGTCTCGTCCGGGTATTTGCAGCCCATGAACTTTTCGGGGGAATCAATTTCATCCATTAAATCAAATTTTATTCCGAACTATATAAAATTACCTCGATGTTGACAAACACTTGCGCCAAGCAGACAAGCTCGTCCTCGGGGAAATCGTCCTTGTGCATTTCCATGAATCGTCGTCGCAGCTGCCAGTGTTCGTCACTCTCATAGTCGGTCTTGTAAAAGTCCAGGTCCCAGTCTGTATCAAACGACATTTTCATTTAATTTAAATGTGTTTGGAAACACGAGTAAAATCTGACACTTTGACAAGTAGACTGACAATTGTGGAGCTACCAACGTGACTGCCTTGAAATTTAACAGTGGCAGCCAGAGCCGTTAGTGCTTCCAACTGCACAAAAAAAAACGATTTAAGATGACTTCTTCGGAATGAGAGTAAATTTTCTCCAAATATTTTTTTATAATATAAATAGAAGCAGATGGAACTATTATTTGTGATGCAGCAAGTTTTATCAACATTCATCGTAAATTTGGTGCACAAGTTATTGATTTTTTTTTCAAAACTGTTTTAATAATATTTCCCTGATCTGTTTGCACCCCCCTTATTTTAAAATTTTAATTAAATATTAAAATCTTAAAATTAAACTTCTGTTCAAATACTGAATAAACTTTGCCTCTAAATTTCTGTCCTTACGCTTGCTAGTGGAAATCTTCAAAAGATACCAAGTCGTTCCTGTTTTTCGATATGTTGTGCTTTTACCTGCCTCCTCCAAACCTTTCTCTTCATCATTTTTTGCTTTCATTTTTCGTGGGCAATATGTTTATACACTTTTTGTTTGCTTGCTTCGTACTATACAGACGGTAAATATCGATGTAAGGGATAGTACTGGAGTCTCATTAATTTCCTTTTATCATTCAGTTAGTATTAAGGTCTTTAACTTTTAAAATTAAATTCGGCTTGGCTGTCAAAATCTTGAGTTTTGGTAAGTATTACTATTCTGGATTTTACTTTTCAAGTAGATGTTTCGTTAGCGTCATTTTGTGAGATGATATCTGGGTGACTTCTTTTAACTCATGGGGCAAGTTATTGTAGATATTAGGTACACTTTTAATTGGATCGTTCCTCAGGCGTTCTGTCCTAGCAAATTTTATTAATATATTATTAGCGTTTCTCACAATGTAGTCATTTTTCAAATTTTCAACTAGTTTTATTGATTTTTACTTCAACGTATTGTAAATTTTTATAAATGAATTTCTCTTTTTTCATGTAAATCAACGCATTAAGTTAAGTTTTTGGGCTGGTTTTTATACACCTTGGTCGTAGGAGTCAGTTTTCAATGATAGTAGATAGTCTTATATGACTTGGTGATAGTTCCTATGCCCATTATGTTATTTTTTGCCGTTTGATTTCATATTAATAGTCCATGTACTCGAAATTATATGTACCTTAATGATTTACGTTTTATTAAGAATAGGCAGGTATCTGAATCGATGTAGGAGATCAACAATAGCTGCGAATTTTTCTCTCAATTCATTAATATGTGTTATCCATGAAGGTGTAAGACCAAGGTATTCTATTTACTCAACTCTTGGAGTTTGAAGTTTTCGAAACACTGATCAGCTCCTGCCTTTCGCCATAACGGGTTTCTACACAAGTTATATAGACAAAACAAGGCTTGTGGACATACTTTTCTACTGACTAATTTTAATTAATTTTCCACATTTAGATTTCGGTCCACAATACTTTCCAGACGATAAGAGTCGGTATATGAGATAGAACCTAATAATATTCCAAAGTTAAAGTGCCTTGCTTAAGTGGCTTAAGTTTAAATTCACATCGCGTTATCATGGCACCTCTTTTCAGCTACATTACGATAAGGCAGTTGTCGAACTGCACTGCCGCCTGTGTCACAAGGAAAAATCATTTGACTTGTATCTGTCAAAATTTCTAGAAAATAAACACTCGCGTCTTATTTATTTTTCACCTCGAAAAGCAATAGAATAAATAAGGAATCGGTCGGGAAATGTACTAGCCAACATATATCTGCAATTAACTAGAACAAAATTGTTTGTGATCGTGCTAACTGATTGGTATTTCATTTTCCAAAAAGTCCTCGCCTTGAAAAATCTTATCTCGGTCCAAATTACGAAACATTTTGGGCTTTAAAAAGTGAAAGTGTTTCAAGGGAAGATCACAGCGTTATCCGAGCGATTATGGAGGAGTCAACCTTTGATCCGGGACCGAGTTTTCTGAGTCGGAAGCGACGCTGCTCGGAAAACTCGGAGGAACCAGCGCCGAAAGTGCTCATTGAAGATGCCCATTCGTGCATGATCAAAACGTGCTGTGACGAGATTTTGATGGAGATCTTCCAGAATTTGGATAGCAACTCGTTGCAAGCAATAGGAAGGTAATTGCAGACACTATTCAATGTATCTTGGATGCTTTCAGGAAACCATAGTAGTATCTCCTTCGCCATGCGCGTAGTTCAGCTCGTTTGCTTTCGTTGATGTTGTTATCCTATTTACGACAGAATAGTTTGAATAGTTCCGATAATATACTTCTCTTAAAATAAATCGGAGAGAGATTCACGCATTCCTGAATTTGCAGGGCAAACTACTTTAAAATTAAATGTATTCAATGTGTATGCACTGATTGTGCATTAATCATAATATGCTTAGTCCTTCAACGTAAAAATATGATATGCAAACCGAAATTTTACCCTTCCGTAGAAGCAAACAGAAAAAATGTAAGCTCGTCGTATTTCATTCTCAAATGTATTGCAAGAGGCACTTTCTTCATTTGAAATATTTTAAAAGACGTCCAAACTGTTGACAAATTCGCAAAAAAAGAATATTTAGTCACCACACGACTCTGCGATCTTCCCCATCCTTTGGTACTCGATGTCCCGAATCTTCTTGTTCCAAGGAGAGCAAAAATTATCAATCTCATGGAGGATTCAGTGGTTGTAGCTGGCGCTAACTAGCTGAAGGTGCTGAGACTATATCCGAGCGAAGCAATAAGTTCAATCAGAACATCGCTTGACTCAGTAGAATTGCATCTGGCGTGGAATACAACCGAAAAGTTGTTCACAACCAAACAGACAAAAGGAAGGACCGCTAAAATCAAAGAGGCAAGCTAAAATATCTGCTCAAAGCCAGCGGTCAAGTATCTAAGAATAATGCTCGATCAGATTGCGTTTTGCATCACATCTCACATAAACTTGTGAAAAAGCGGCCAAAGTGACTGCTACCTTGGTTTCCGTGCTTACAGGAGCAAAACCATAGCAGCCATTCAGGCTGTCTCTACTCTATGGGATTGTATAAGTTATTACGGGGTCGAAGAGCCCATGATAGGCTGCAATCATCCTCGAGAAGGTGAGGCCCCCTTGTGAGAGCAACGTGGTGGTTGTGGTAAGGTACGCTAGATAGTTCGCGCTTGGTCAACCAGTACCGCCATCACCGGCCCTGTAACTCGGCTGCAATTTTAGGACCCCCCTTGAAGTCGCACGGTTATGCGGAGCGTTTCCAAGGGGAGGGGTGATTATTGTCACTTATTTCAATGAGTCCTCCTCCAGGACCGTGTTTTAATGATTAATTTCCCTACTTTCGGTTTGCTCCAAGCTACTGAAAAAACATATTCATAACTTTATTCTCTATCACTTTGGTCATCTGATTGCAAAAGAGCAACATGGTTTTCGTTTCCTTCACTCCACGTCTTCTAATCTTGTTGGCTTTACAAACTTTGTTGCAAATTCTTTCGAGTCCAGACTGGACGTTCATGTTATTTACACAGATTTTGCAAAGGCATTTGATACAGTGTCTCATAATAGTCTCTTAAATAAATTAGACACCCTTGGCTTCCTAGACTTTCTTTTGGGTTGGCTATCTTCTTATCTTACCGACCGAAGCTGCCGTGTAGTTTTCAATGAGTGCAGCCATCCAGTCCGTTTTCTCCAAATTCAGGTGTCCCTTAGGGCTCAATTCTAGGACCGCTTCTCTTTCTACTTTTCATAAATGACCTGCCTTATCGCTTCTCTTGTGAATGTCTTTTATACGCCGACAGTCTTAAGCTTTTCGCTCGCATAAAAAACTATAGTGATTGCCTCAACCTGCAAGCTAACATCAACATCTTGTCTAACTGGTGTTTAGAAAATGGCCTAACACTTAACGTAGACAAATGCTTTATGATGTGTTATTCTTTGAAAAAACACCATTTGACGCCATCTACCATATTAACAACAGTTATTTTCGATGAGAGACTTCGCTTTAATTTTTACTATTCCGACTTAGTAAATCGTGCATCACGTATGTCTGGTTTCGTACTTCGAACTTCACAACACTTCTCCTCTATCGAAAGCTCCCTCACATTTTATCAAACCTTGGTGAGAAACATTCTCGAGTATGCTTCGGTTGTTTGGTCGCCTTATCATGCTTGTGATCGTACACTGCTTGAGTCCGTTCAGCGTAAGTTTACACGATCTTTGTTATATAAATTCGGCCTACCGTATACGGAGTATCCTGATCGGTTGAGAATTTTGAAACTTCCCTCACTTCTTGATCGCAGATTACTTCTCGATCAATGTTTTTTGTATAAGTTATATACCGGCCTCATCATGTGTCCTGCATCCGAAAGCATAGCACTTCGCGTTCCTTCCCATAACACCAGGAGTTTCAACTTTTTTAACCCCACCATTGCTGAATTAGCTGTATACTTTAACTCTCCTTTGCAGAGAATAATGAGACAGCATGATGCACTTCAACTTGGTCCTATGTCCTCATCTTTTTATATTTTTTTAAACGTACTTTAACTTCAAAACTTGAAACACTGTAATTTTAATATGTAATTAGATCTAATCTGTTCATTGAATTTTCCCAAATAAATAAATCACTTACTTAGGAAAAGGATTGAGCAGTTTCATTGCGATAAGGATCATCACCCACTTCGACACATCGAATCAGTACTTTGAAGATTTACTTTACAATTACGTACGAAGTAGCATGTTTAATAGTCGGAATGATTCCAATCCAAATATTTGCCGAAGAAATGCATCATGTTTACGCGGCGACGAAGCGAAACATCACAGTATCGACTACGCAATTTCGCAAAGTAGAGCGGGCATCTTCCTTGGCGACATGTCAGCAACAACGGTACCAATCGACAAAAGGCCACTGCCTGTACTGAAGAACTGGCTAAATAAAAAACATGAAAACGTTACCTTTTACCTATTACAATTTTTGTATGGCAATGTCGGGATCAAGCGTGCTTCATCTAAAATTTGATTAGCGCTCCAAAGCGTGCTGAAAAGAGCCGAGAATTTTTCAACAGCTTGTGGCACATTGAAGAGATATTGTGCAGGATTTAGCAAGTGTAGATGACGTAATCTTTGCAATGTTGGTTTAGATCTTGGCAAGTTTGAATTCCTACGTAACGAAGCTAGTTCTCATCGAGAATGCTAGAAAAGATGTAACACGAAGCCTGTCATGTTAAGTAATGCAAACGCAGAGAGGGGTTAATTTTAGTGCAGTTAAAATCCCATATGAATACCTCACGTGATGTCCTAATTCTAGTTTATCTTTTGTCATATTTCCGAGTTGTTGGAGAATAGCTAACATTTTTCAGTGCACATGTTTGGTTTCCAATCTAGTGCTTCAAATTATCGGAAAATATAAAAAATAACAGACACTACTCCTTATACACGATTTCAAAATTCTTTATTTATTACAAATATATATTTCGGACATTAGTTGTGTCCTTCTTCAGTGTTATACTGTGTCTGAAGATGAATGTGGCATAATCTATCTGAAATATCCTAAACTTATTGCTAATTAGGTACCCAGGTCTTTACCTGAGCCCTGGTTTAAGCTTCTTAAAGGATTAGTTTAATTAGCTCCGAAAAACCGTTTCCAAGATCATGATTCAAGCGTTTTGATTCTGGGATTCTTGCTATCATCAAACTCTCATATGTATCCAGTTGAGACCGTTTGTGTATCATTTTCAAACATTTTGAGTTTGACAATGCGATCGTGTGGCCCTCCTCAATTATATGTTTTGCCACCGATGATCTGACCTCCGTCCTTTCATACATGATGGCAAAAAATGGTTGGATGGCTAAACTTTGTTACAATCCTCACAAGAAACCTCGTATATACCGCTTTTTTCCGTCGATGTTCGTGGATCCTTAGTTGTGCCTAGCAATGTTTGAGTTTTGAATCTGTGGCTTGTTATTGTCGCATCTATGTTAAATCTCCTTAAAATCCTTTTTAGTTTTCCGCTTATTGCTGATCGTTCAACTGCTACCCGTTTCATGAGTTCCCGATTATTCTCGCTTCCTTCCAAGGTCGTTAGTTTTTGAACTTCAATTTTTTGTTCCTTATTCTTGATCCGATTTTCGATGATTGTCGTGTCAAAGCCATTTATTTTGGCTGTTTCTAAGATGTACTTCTTTTCCTTCAAACCGCGTTCAGTACTTAAAGGGATCTTGAGCATTCGGTAGATCATGGAGTTGTACGTTGTCATTTTGTGAGTAAATGGGTGATTGGATGTATTTGGTATCGTCCTTTGAGTGTGAGTTTGATATATATTTAATTTCATGACTACCTAAAGCAAGGTACGAAGGGGGCCAAAATGCGAGCACCAGCTGATTTAAAACTGCTCCGAGTCGCGAGCCTGAGCCAGGCTAACGGTTCTCGGTTACAATAAATTGCATCGTGTGAGCAGAAAAAAACCCTGCTTACTCCAGACATCAAGTTTCAAGATAAATCGATTTAAGTTTCTGGAGTTAGCGGAAATGAGCTTCTTCGTCATTATATGAACACCTGTTTCTTTGGTGTGGCGACCAGATACCCTTCTCTAGAACCGCATAAACATCATAGTGGAGCCAATAAATTGTTAAAACTGAAATTAGCGAGTTTTCCTTCTATGTCCACGAAATGATTGCGATTACAGTGTCAACATCTTAATCGTGAGTTGTCCCCTGTTCAGCGAAGTTCCCTTCTACATCGCTAAACCAATAAAAACCTCCTCGAAGTAACAAAGCCTCTCAAAATTAATATCAAGTAAACGTAGTCTACACTGATTTTAGTAACTCTTTTGGCATAAAGTTATATAAACGCTGTTCCGAGTGTCCGAATTGATTTGTTTCGTGCCTTCCCTCAATCGTGACATTATTTCGACGAATAAATGCCCGTTGAATTTTTACTTCTGCCCGAAAAAACATCAACATTCTCTCCGTCAAGGAGGTTTTCTGCGAGCGAGAAAGGAATGGTGCATGCGCAATGGCATACCATGTCTTGTCATTTTCGAACCCCAAACCTTTCTTTGGCATTGTCAACCACACTGTTGTTAACTTCCCAGTATATGGGAAGTTCTTGTAATCGCCTCGAAAATCGAAATTGAAATTTTCAACTTTTCTTTACGTTTTGAGGTCTATAGAGTATATATAAAGTGTTTTTAGAAAGAAGTATGTATGTGTGTGTGTGTATGTACGTGCGTTCGCAGGCAGTTTTTCTACGAGCATAACTCACGTAAACAAAGTCGTATCGACTTCGTTGAGGTGTCAATCGAAGCGTCTTTGCAGTCTTAAGAGTTGATTAGTTTTTGGGACACTTCGGTCGGGGGGGTTTGCTGTTTTCACCCCTTGAAGGTCAACCATGTTATGCGCTATATCTCACGAACCAAACATGCGATTTTCATCAGTAAGGTGTCAATCGACGGGTATTAACATCTTCATGATGTTTTTATATTTTAAAAAAATTGTTAAAGCGTTTTTTACGATTTATTAACTTTTTTTAGAAAAGTAGTGTTTTTTTCATAAAAAATTCCATTTTCAACCTGATTTGCACATCGTAATAATAAATGTTTATAGAACTTATAAACTTTTATCAATTTTTGTAGAGAAACCAGCAAAAACTTTTCTCATGATTAAACAAAAATTAAATTAAAAATAACAAATCATTTAAAGTCACCATGTAAAAACGGTTCATTCGAATCATTATACCTTAAATCTCTCATTCTAAAGACATTGTTGTAAAGTCAATCAAAGTTTATTAATATTTGCAAAATTTGAGCAGATTTTCAATAGTCTTCACAGCACCATGTTTAACTTTAATGAAAAAAACTGCTTTGTAACCTGTCCCCCCTCCGATTGATCCGCGTGAATAATCAATCAAACCAATGCACCAAAATCCTTACGTAATCAATTGACGCTCCCGTAGATGTTACGATTAATATTAAATCATTCCAATAATTTTTATGAGAGGTACATTTTTATTATTTGAAGTAGTATTATTTCCATAACTTTTATTGTGTTTAATATTTTTAATATCTATGTAGATATTACTGGGAAGTTGACCGTGTGGACCTCATGGGTCGCACCTCACGGCTTGTTTAAGTACTGTCTTTACTTGCGCCATACATCATCATTTGTTCTTTTCGTGTGAACTTTGTTGAAACATTTTCCTCCTCCATCCATCATCCTTCCGCCGATGTTCCATAGGGCTCTATATTTGTTCCATTCCTTTTCTTTTTTATGAATGCCTCCGTTTATCAACGTATAACTGACCGCTCCCATTCCATGTCGAAGGATTTGCGGAAAACCATTTCCCGCTTTCTCATCTGTACCTGTAAACTTTAGGTTGCCTTTTTCGAACCCTTCCAAACGTTCCACGCTAACAAGAAAGGATTCTTTAGACGAAAAACAGTCTCCCGAAGCTTTAAGATGATAATACACTTTGAGAGCCTTTTCGCGAATGATGGCAGAACTTACTGGAGTTATATTTGTAGTATCTTTGCCTACCGAAGTACTTAATTTTTTCTCTATTTTTTGAATGAAATGATTTCGGGCACTACACAAAAAGCGCAAAGCCTTTTGCCTATCATGGTCAGCCGCTTCGCAATGTTTTGCAATTTAAAAACCTTGCGGAGACTTTTAAACCAAATGTTAAACTGTGGCAATCTTCTCGCATGCAACGACTGAATTTCCACTCGCGTATGTTCTGTTTCGCCACAAATCATAACCATTTGCAACTAAGTTCGCGTGTTCACTCTCTTATAGTTTTTAAACAGAAGGTCATGCAATTTTTTTTGTAGATGTAGCGACTTCGTCACAAACGCCTCACCAACACGTCCTGTAAATCTTTTCTTAGAATATGAATGTAAATATTGTGCAAGAGCCTAGTTGTAAATGTTATATACATGTTTCGTATTCCGTCTTTCACTACTTATAAATAAAATTAAACGATCGTCAGAATCGTCGATCATAAAATCAATATTGAGACTGTCATCCTTTCTTCATTTTACTCTGGTTTCTTTGATTTTTTCCGTTCATCGTTTTATTGTACTAATTGTATTGTTTGACTTTGTGTGAGTAGGACGAGTGATGCCGACGAAACTGAGTATTAAATGACCAGAAAATGTCCCAAAAATTTCAATTCCCTGTTACGAAACATGATTTGTCTACAAAATTAACCCAATTACCATTACAGTACCTGTGATCGCTTCTACAATCTAATATCGGATCGACGCCTATGGCAGAATGTCGATCTCTCGAGCAAACCACTAACTCAACAGGAAATATGGAAAGCGCTCAATCACATCAACAGTCTAACAAAACGGATCAGTTTACGTGGCTTGACTGAATCGTATCCCGAGATAAATTGGAATAATGTGAGTGTGACTGTAGAAATGCTGCAAAAAATCATCGACTTTTGTCCGTTGATCGAAACGATGGAATTGCATCACGGCTTTATGAACTTGGACGAAGTGAGTTGGAGAAACCATTTAAATTGTCGAATTGATTGTATTTTGTTTCAGATCATGATATCTGATTTTCCTACAACGCTTAAGAAATTAGTAATTAATGAATGCTACGTGCAAATATCTAGTAAACCTTATGTTAGCACCTTTTTCACGGGAATCGACGCGCAGTTTGACTGTCTAGAAGTACGTTGAATCGAAGTAGCTCACCAAAATCGAAATTAACCGATCATTTGCGTATTCACAGGAACTTGTAATGGACAATTGCAATTGGTTCGACACCCATGATCTAGTTTTGTTTTCAAAATTGAAAAATTTGAAGAAACTTAGTCTACGAGGCTGTGAGTCGTTGAGAGAGTGCGTACCCTATGGTAGTATTTCAACTAGGTTTGGATTTAAAAAGCTTGAGGTATGTTTCAGTACTTGGTGTTGATCCGATATAGCGTAGGATATCGTTGCAGGAGCTTGATGTGCGCGACACGCCCATATCAGATTCCGATATACAATGCTTTAACGTGACGTTGACGCTGAAAACACTACTCCTGGAGTGCCCAGAAGATTTGCGTGATCCAGATTCGAACAGCGCTTCCAACCGTAAAAATGTCAGACAGCGACCACCTCCCCGAACAATTATTAATTCGAATGATGATTCGCAAGACAATGATGATACAAACCTATTCCATATAGTAGTCAACGATTATAGCGCAATAAATGTGAATATTCCACGTGTAAACGCAAATGGCCGGCCCAATATTCAGGGTGAGTTATTTTCATGAACTTTTCGGCGAGCATACATTCTAATGAGTTGCCAGTTTACTTAGTGAATCCCATCAGACCACAGCCACTGGCAGTGCAGAACGGTGGTATTCAGCAACCACCTCCACCGCAGCCGGCTCAATTACAGCCAGATCCCCTGCCGCAGCCGCAACCCCCACCCCAAATTGCTGATCCACCGCGCCCTGTTCATTTGGTTGACGCCAGTCGACTGATATCGCGCACCCTATGGTTCGAGCGAAGGTTCCCGCCTCCTTTCTCGCCACCGCGGATCTACCCGATAAGCGACAGGGGTGTGTGTAGCTTTGGATCGCCGCGCATCCCCGTTCAACCCGGAGTGATTAGGATACAAGCGGAGGCTCGACCACCGGACACGCATCTACGAAAGCTGGTTGTGCGCCACTACAAACAAGTGACCGACACATCTTTATGCCATTTAGCTCTTTGCGCCCCTAATCTAGTGTATTTGGATTTAACGGGCACGTCTGTGACGTACGAAGGCCTGTCGACCTTTAAACAAAAGAAGCCCAATTGTTTCGTTCTCTCTGATTTTTTTACAGGTTAGCCAAAACATATATATATTTATTAATGCGCAAACTTGGCTGCTAGTGGACAGAGCGGTCGTTACATTTTTCCTAAATATGTTTAGTCTTAGAGCGTAATAAGTATATAACTGTAAATACTGAAATTCATGCCGCATATTAAGTCTCCCCCTTCCCTAATCAGGATATAGTCTAAAACATTGACTACAAGTAAAAGTATTGCTATATTTAATGCTAAATAAACAAAAAACCAATAATTTTTAAATGAAATTGTGTTAACACGTATGTGAGGATTTTTTCTTGGTTTCAAAACAAGGTAAGGCAACAATATTTAAAAAGGCTTCGAAATTGCGAAAGGTGTAGAGGAAATCTAGACTAGAAAATTTGTCTTAGATATTTCAGGAACTAGTTATTTGCTTCTTCAGTGTAACATGGATGGATATTATAGATGAACGATCGGGATTCGAAAAAGGAAAAAAACGGTATATACGGTGGCAAGAAATCACAACACTAGAAATTTGGATCAACAAATAAAGAAGCGAGAAGCAATCAGCCATTCGTGGAAAATGAATTTCCACCAGGGTTCATTAATGATGCAGCAATATCATAAGTCATGAAAACGATAACAGGACCCTGCGTCGCTGAAGTCAATGGTAGCCAGGCACATCGTTGGGGATGGACACAACATCGGCTGGGACAATATAACGGTGATCCAAGAGGGAACATATTGCAGAAAATTAGACGCGCATGAAATTCTTGCAATTCTGAAGGAACATGAGGATCGAAGATTAAACCACGATGTGGGAAATGTTCAATCGAAGCCACTGAGGTCAGTAGCAAAAGAAAGAGGAAATCGACCGAGTAAAAAAGGCTGAACGATCTCCAAAGAGATAATATCGCCCGTGATTGGAAACCTAGCTGCCAGCAAAGGTCATAAAATTAATCAGTTGAGCTAGGTTTCCCGTTCCAAAAAAGATCGCATCTTTAACCTAGTACACAGTTCGATTCAGAACAGAAAATTCTGCATGTCTACACATTTGGTAAATAATTTGCTGCTGGAAATTTGACAATGGAGACAAGTGGAGATTAAGAAAGTCAAAGTCATTTAGACTTTTGGCTCTTCAAATTGCCGGCTGCTTTTGATGATGGCGTCAACTTAAATGACAGTTTCAATGACCAAACAATTAAAATTCAAGTCTCAAAAGTGTGGAGAGTACTTGGTGTTGCGGTGCTGCCATCTACCGAGTTCATTGATTCTGCGCAGAAAACTGTGTACTGCATCTGCAGAATTGAGTCTGAAGTTCTGTGCTTAATTTCTGCAACTGCAGGATTTTCATACAAATTTCTGCGCCGAACCGAACTGTGTACTAAGCTTTAGGATTGTAATTAACTTCTAATTTTGACACCACTTCTCTTTGCTGAGGTTTGGTGATATATATAGACCCATCTATGGCTGTACTGAATTAGTAGTCAAAGGTATTGAAGAAGGACACAAATGGTGCTCGAAATAGGTATCTACGAAAAATAAAATAATAAATATACCGTCTAAGGAAAGCAGCACAACAGTTTGGTGTGGATCTAATGAAAACGATACTGATCCAGAGGTAATTGAATAAAAAAGGCGATAATTATAATATCTACTGTTCAGAATGCGAAATAAGGTGCATTGGACACACAATCCCATTGATACCCATGAGAGTGAAGCAGCATATGAAAGAAGCAAAACTGGCTGCTGTCAGAGAAAACAGGACAAATATCAGATCTTCAGTGGCCGAACTCAATGCCGAAGACCACACCATTGATTGGAGTAATTCGGATAGACTGCAGGTCGTGCGCCAATACAACAAGCAGAATGTCTACGAAAGTATGTTGATTACAACTGCAAGGACACCGAATTAAAGGCGTCAAATCATGACTTACTCGCCTCCTTTCTCTTCAACTCGGCCCTTGAGTATGTCATCAGAAAAGCTCCTACAGAAATAAAAATGCTACTGTTTATATTTACTCAAATAGAAACGTATTCTGATATTAATATCGTGGTACAGTCAGTTCAGCAGGTCAACTAAATGATTTGGAGCCAGCGGCAAAGGAAGCTAGGTTGTTCTTTTCTTCCAACAAAATTTAGTTGATGTTGAATACACCCGCTTTATGACGCAATTAAGCTGTTGTTTCCAAACAACCATTTGACGAGCCTTTAAGTTACTTGCAACGCATTCATGCAAGTATTCTGTATACGCTTACATACATACATGCTGATATTTAATGCCGGCTTCGCACGACGCGTGAAATCACACGCCAGCTTGCGCTAAAACGACGTGAAACTGGTATGGCTTAAAGTTGCGCGTGTCTCATCCATGTGAGTCGGAAGCTTATAATCTTGGCGTGTACTTGCCCACGTAAATAGTCACGACCCGTGAATTCTCTTGACTTGGGAAGTCGGCATAGGAAGCTACGATTCTGTAAAAATATTTCACCCAATATTTTGGTCATTATTCGTTGGATATTATTTTACTGTTAAGATTGTGAGGAAAATATAGTTCGAAATTAAATGATAAAGTTACTTCCATTCGTTTCTAAGCTGAAATTCTGTTCGGAAGGTTAATCAAGACGTTGTTGAAACTCTACCATAATCCCACTATTAGATTGCCTATCTGTCGCCTGCCTTTTCACAAGGCAAAGTTGGTCTAATTTTCGAGAAGCTTTAGATTTAGGAAACGTGTTCTTTGCGTTCTATGCACATCACCTGTTTCATCCTAAATGCACTTGAGAAAGACCGAGTTCGCCGAAGTAAATTTAAAATTTGAAGAATAATAAACGAGGGGCTGTGAGGATCCTTCTCAGACATTGCGCCAAGCACGGTCGCTCGGAGCAGCATCTCAATATCCGCCCGTTCAGAACGAGGGCGTGAATGAATGCTTTGACATCCAGGACAAATGAAAAGACAAAATAGTGGAAATCTAAAATGAAAGCAATCAAATTCGGAAATATTTTTATTAATTTTTTTTAATTTCACAATAGAACAAAACTGTCGTAGTCTATTTTTTCATCGAACCCAAACGACTGGGATCTTGGCTTGGATAGTGAACAGATGGCGCGCCTGGAGGCGGTGGTATTTGCGATTCCATTCTGACACTAGTTGATGGGATTCCAGCACTCGGCAACGGTATCGATGAGTACGGGGCCGCGTAATTGCCATAAACCGAAGAATATGCACTGCTGGGGAGCATACTGGGTGGAATCTGATGCAACTTCATGCCGGGCGGCAACACAGTGACCTCGGACTGCAAATTGAAGAAGTCATTGGGATTGGACGGGCCGGCGGCCGAAGGTGGCGGCAATCCGGGAATGGGTTCGTAGCGGCGATCCGTCTTGGCGACCGTGTTCTGTTTCGCCTGCGAATGAGCCCATTTGATGGTGAGCTTGCGTCCGTGCAGGACCAGTTTGTTGAAAGTCTTCTCGGCTGCCAGCTCGGCGGCATTGCGTTTTGTGTACTGCACAAATGCGCATTGTTGTCGCGGGACCAGCGCAATGGAGCGGATCTCTCCGAATTGATAGAAGTTGTCGCGAATGTCTGGTTCCGTGATATTCTCGCTCAGGTTGCCAACGTACAATGTGGTTATGTTTTTGTCTTCTGGAACCTCCAGTGTCGGGAGAGTCGCTGCTCTTTTCATGATTTTCTCGGCCACTGGATCGTTGCGGCCGTAGTAACGGTCTTTGATATTCTGCTCGCACAGCGGATCGTCCGGCTCATTGGGCTTGTCGTGGCGGTAGGGACACTCTTCGCCTCGCTTGCATTCGCCTTTCACCCAGAACGAACAGATGTGCGGTCTGTTTCGTTTGTAGTACGGAGCCGTGCGGGCCAGCTTGGAAAGCATCTCGCTCGCAGCCAACGACTTCCCAACCACTCCGGCGGCCTGTGTCCCGTCCGTCTTTTCCAGCTCTCGGTCGATATTCTGGATGTAGTATTCCTTGTTCACATCGCTTTGCGGCATGGAATCTGCGATTTTCAGTGCAGCATCACGCACTTGAATTGGTAGCCCGTACTCCAGATCCAGCAAACATGTCTGGCAGACATTCTTCAAGCGACAACACGTCTGGCATATTTCCGTTTTCTTGAATCGCATCCTGGCACCAGGACACCATCTGAAGATTGTGAAGGGACGCGTGCATATTTTACACTCTTTGCCGTAGCGCTCCTTGATCATACGCACGTACGGATTGTCGCCAAGACAGGTTTGACACAGAATCGGAAACTCGGAGTCCTCCCAGTTTTGACGATTGTAGGTGTTGGTAGTTTTTGACATCGACATAATGGTGTTTTTATTGGCACGCTGTATTTATGAAAACTAATATCGAAACTCGATGCGCGCTGCTTATGGAGACAACTTTTCACGTAAACAAAGATGATTAACCACAAAACTCACAATGTCTCGCTTGTCAATGCTGTCATTATGTCAATGTGACATTTAGTTGATATGGTCCACTCTAGTGGCCAGTACAAGAATCTTGTGTCAGATAATTAAAACTATTTTGGAGACAGACTGTAAGTGGTCAAATGTGTTGAACATCTAAAAAAAAACATTTCGCAATGCTTGTAAGTGTTTTTTAAGAATAGAAAAACTTTTAACCAGATAAAATGAAAACATAGCCATCCCAAACTATTCCAAAGCGATACGAAAAAATACTTCATGCAGGAAAAACATGAGAAGTAATTTATAATCGACTCCATAAAAAAACATGCTCCGCCAACATTTGCTGGCAACACAAATTAATAATTAAAAACACTAAAGTCTATTCTGCAGAGAAGAAACAAAATTGGAAATACTGAACTGTACTAAATAAAAATTATTGGGGTACTTTCACTATCCCTTACATCGGTATATATCTTCTGGGAAGTACTAAGTAAATAGTTAAGCACTCAGGGAAGCAATGAGTGATACAGTGACAGGTTTTGATGAGGTAGAGGTGATTTTAGTCGATAGAAATCCGATATTTCGAGAAGCAAGAGCAAATCGGTATCTTTTTGAATATTTCCACCACCCAACGACGAAGAAAATGAGATTGAGTCAATATGAAATAAATTTATAAATATGTATTTTAAACTATAATTCGATCCAGAAGGATTCCAAAGCCTATGAATTGAAATATGAAGAATTAATGAAGATTGATGTCGATGGTGATTTGGAGGAGAAGGAGGTGATTTTATTTGGTAGCAAGGTATGCAGAAAAGTCTATATAGCTATATAACTTATGTAGAAACCCGGCATGCCAAGACGCAGGAAAATATTTTAACCTCCCAGTATTGAAAAAAAGATACCGATGAACTTCTATCTCTCGGCATGTTGGTTTTAATGATATAATTCGAATTGCTTTACATTTTCTACCTGTATCTTATCATCTATGTTTGCACAATTTTGTTTTCATATTTCCTCACATCTGGCAGCACGTGCC
Organism: Oxycera nigricornis; assembly: GCA_963942545.1. NCBI lineage: Eukaryota > Metazoa > Arthropoda > Insecta > Diptera > Stratiomyidae > Oxycera > Oxycera nigricornis. The sequence continues at coordinate 14,771,563 of OZ012659.1, forward strand.
GGAACATATGTTGCACAGTGGTTGTCAAGGAAACAAGCAATTCAAGAAACTGTCAGTTTGCTATCAACAACATTTCGGCGTGCGCTCGGTGGTAAAAATGTCCAAGCCATCCCAAGTGAAACGTTATCGTCGCGACAATTCCGATTCATCGGATTCCGATGACAATTATGTGCCGTACGTGCCAGTGAAAGAGCGCAAAAAAGAAAAGCTCCTGAAAATGGGTCGTATCATGCAGTTGACGGCCGAAGCGGCATCGGGCGCCGCGAAATCCTCCAGCGAGAATGATAACGACGAGGACGGCAACGAAGAAGTTTGGGGACGCAAATTCAATATCAGCTTGTTGGATCAACACACCGAGTTGAAAAAGATAGCGGAAGCGCGAAAAATAAGTGCCGTCGAGAAGCAACTGAAGGAGGAGGAGAAAATTTTGGAAAGTGTCGCCGAAAAGAAGGCTTTGATGGGAGTTGCGGAGCTTGCGAAAGGCATCCAATATGAAGATCCGATCAAAACTAGCTGGAAGCCACCACGCTATATTTTGGCAATGCCCGAAAGCAAACGGGAGGCGATTCGAGCGCAGCTGAGGATTCTTGTGGAGGGTGATGAGATTCCACCACCGATTCGAGCGTTCAGGGACATGAAATTCCACAAGGGCATCCTTAGCGGGCTTGATAAGAAGTGCATTAGGAAGCCGACGCCGATACAAATTCAAGGAATACCTACAGTGTTGTCGGGAAGAGATCTCATCGGAATTGCCTTCACAGGATCCGGGAAAACGCTGGTGTTTGTTTTGCCGCTTATTATGTTTTGTTTGGAGCAGGAGATGTCCTTGCCGTTTGTGAAGAATGAGGGCCCGTACGGTTTGATAATCTGTCCATCCAGGGAGCTGGCGAAGCAAACTTTTGATATCATAGGGGTAAGTTTCAATAAAGTTTGCATCGCAAGGTAAATTGAGCAGCTACATATCAGGATAGGATTTCAAAAAACGCAGTCAGAAACTTTTTCGTCCTGAATAAATAAAAGCACAGTAAAGAAACACTATCGCTATTCCGCTCCTTTATTATTTAATTCATTTTTTTTTTAGAATTTCAATTCCAAATTACTTAGTTTGGCTACTCATTTTTCTCCGTAAATCGAACCTTCAATTCTAAAATCTTAGATATTGCCAATTCTGCTCTGCGTAGTACTGACTGTTTCTGGCTGAATCGCCTTATGGCTAAGCAACGATTGATCCTCAGTATTCTCTTTTGTTGGATATGCTTCTAAAAAAATTCAAACCGAAGAGTAGACCTGCGTCAAATAAGCCCAACTTCAGGAAAGCGAACCCATGACAACCCATTGCGTCTCTATGCAATTCTTTTGATTGGCAAAGCAAACTGAATGCTGAACCATCCCATAACGACCGCATCTTCAAAAATTCCAAGGAAATGGTTAACCTATTATCTGACTATTTCTCCTCTGTGTTTTCCTCTCTTCCTAGACCTTCTCCATATTCCTTTGCTACCCTTTAATTTCACTTTTTCCCATGTCGTCATAGAGAATTTCATTAAAAACCTTAATCCAATCCACCCCGATCCCGATGGTATCCGCATTATATTTATTATTTCCCTCTTCTCCTCCCTCCCTTTGTCTCCTTTATATTTCATAAGAGTTTTCCTGGAGGTATTTTCCTCAATCCCTGGAAGCTGCTTTCCTGTCCTGTTTCTCTAAAATACTTTAACACTAAGAGTATAGTTCAATATTTCCCTATATTAAACAGCAAATCACATATAATCAACATGTTTTTATTAGTAGTCGCTCTTCTCTCACAACCGTCTGAGAATTTACTGATGTTAAGGATAGCATAAGTTAAATTGACTGCATTTATCTCTCAAAACGATGCGTAAATTTTGTTAGGAAAGTTATTAGACCAGGGCGGATCTGTTTTCATTTGGCCGTTGAGAGGGGGCACGTTGATTCTTGCAAGAAAAGCTGTGAAATAACTTGTATAACATTAATTGATCTATGCTCCCACTCAAAAAAGTCGGAAACATTAAAAAGAAAATCGAAATGTTTAAAAATTTTAAAAAAAAACGTATTTTTACTGCTTGTCTGACTCCTAACTCTTAAACGGTTCATTCCAGAGTAAAGTTGCGTGTAAATGAAAGTTGCGTGATAAAATTTTCTACAAGATAGGATTGGTTTAAAATTCTAAAACATTTAACCCTTGCCGAAAAATAGCAACAATTAAAAACAAAAATGGGAAAAACCATTTCTTATTCAATTTTTTTACCACTTCAAATAACCTTAGGACCTTCATAGTTCGCCTAAAAAATCTTTGTAATAGAATAAGCGAACAGCACACAAATTTTCATCACAATCGAATCAGTAGATTTCACATAACAGCCGGGCAATCAAAATTTATTGAAAAAAATTCAATTTTTGTTGGAATATTGCAAGTCAGAAACTAAAGCCCATAGTAGTTTGATTTTTTTACATATAGAAGAAAGCGAACTATGAAGGTCCTTAGTTTATTTGAAATGGTAAAAAACAATGAATAAGAAACGTTTTTTTTTTTCATTTTTGTTTTTATTTAAATTAAATGTTTAAATGTTTTAGAATTTTAAACCAATCCCATCCTGTAGAAAATTTTACCACGCAGCTTTGCTCTGGATTGAAACGTTTTAAAGTTAGGAGTGAGACAAGCAGGAAAAACACGATATTTCCGACTTTTTTCAGAGGGAGCATAAATCAATTATTGTTATATGAGTTATTCCACAACTTTTCTTCCAAAAATCGGCGTGCCCCCTCTCAACGGTCAAATGTACTCATTTTTCTACAGATCCGCCCTGGTCTATATACCTTGGAGCGAAACTTTCAAGTATCTTGGTATGATTCTTGACAACTCTTCTACACTCAAGGATCACATGGAAAACATATGCTACAAAATTCAAATGTGTTGAAATATGTTTTACTCGCTCATGAATAGAAACTCAAAACTTTACACATGTCAGAAGTTGCTCATCTACAAGGTTGCGTTTCAGCCGATTATTTCTTACGCAGCATCCGCATGCGAACGATGAGCAAACCATCTAAAAGGTAAGCTTCGGATCCTCCAAAATAAATGAATATCTAAAGACTATCCTTGCTAAACCCCGTACTTCTTGACAACACAGCTGCATCACTTGGCTCAAGTTCTTGACAATAAAAGATTTGGTAGGAAAAAAGTGCGCTACATTCCTTGAAAGAATCACCGTGATTGACAATCCTCTACAAGTGCCTTCTATCTAATAACGTTCTGCATGTATCTAGATGTTTAAGCTTATCCTTAAGCTAGTTTAAGGTTTGTTAAGTTTTAAGCTATTCTAAAAAGTTCAACAGTTTTTGAGCTATGTTAGATTTCACATAAAATTACCTTGAAACGACCATTTTCATTATCAACGTTTTCCTTATAAATTACGTTTATTGCAAAAAAATTATTTCTTTGGTACTTTCCAGTTCTACTGCAAACAATTACAAGCAAGCGGCATGCCTGAAATCAGATGTTGTCTAGCAATCGGTGGCTTACCCGTGTCCGAAGCCATGGAACAAATTCAAAAAGGCGTTCATATCATGGTCGCAACTCCTGGCCGACTAATGGATATGCTCGACAAAAAAATGGTGACGCTTAACATTTGCCGATATTTATGCATGGACGAGGCTGATCGTATGATTGACATGGGCTTCGAGGAAGACGTTCGAACTATTTTCTCATTCTTTAAGGGCCAACGACAAACACTTTTGTTTTCAGCGACTATGCCTAAGAAAATTCAGGTAAATTTTTATTACATGCAACTGAAATAAAGCAAATTTTTATGTTTTTTTTATTTCGCTTAGAATTTCGCGCGATCCGCACTTGTTAAGCCAATAACGATAAATGTCGGGAGGGCAGGAGCAGCTTCGTTGAATGTCACTCAAGATGTGGAGTACGTGAAACAGGAAGCGAAGGTTGTTTATTTGCTGGAATGCTTGCAAAAAACTGCACCGCCGGTTTTGGTGTTTGCCGAAAAGAAGCAAGATGTTGACGCTATACATGAGTATTTGCTTCTAAAAGGTTGGTAGCTGCGTTCTTTCTCTTTGAACATGAAAATGAATTTTAAGAAATCATCAAATTTGATTCGAAACTAAAAAAAATACCGTTTTATTTATTGTAAACAAAAACTTTCACCCACTGGTTATTTTATTCATTGCAACACTATTTTAATAAAATCTTGTATGCTATTCTCCCATTTTTATGACCTTGGTAACGTCTATGTTAGTTTCAACGTTTTTTTACGAATATTTAAGTAGCTAGCTTCTTCACATACGAAAATGAAGACAGAATCAATCAAACTATTATTCTTATGCACGAGAAAAAATTATTATAACGCAATACACTAATACATTTCACAGGTGTGGAAGCGGTCGCTATTCACGGTGGCAAGGATCAAGAGGAGCGATCTCGAGCTGTCGAGGCATTTCGGAAACAAGAAAAAGACGTACTCGTCGCCACGGATGTTGCGTCAAAAGGTTTGGATTTCCCGAACGTGCAGCATGTGATCAATTACGATATGCCAGACGATGTCGAGAATTATGTGCATCGTATCGGAAGAACGGGTCGTTCCGGTGCTAAAGGACTGGCAACAACATTTGTGAATAAAACTACTGAGCAATCGGTACTGTTGGATCTGAAACATCTATTGATTGAAGCGCACCAAAAAGTACCAACGTTCCTTGCGGAGCTATGCTCGGAAACTGAAAAATATCTTGATCTCGGCGATTCGCATGGATGCAGCTATTGTGGTGGTTTGGGACATCGCATCACCGAGTGTCCGAAGCTTGAAGCTGTTCAAAGTAAACAGGCATCGAATATTGGACGACGAGATTACTTATCAAATACAGCGGCAGACTATTAATTTATTTTTCGTGTAATTCGCATCGTCGTCGTCTATCCTAGGCATGTTTTTCCAATGTCTTCTTCACCGATTTCAACTATGTAATTTGAAACGGTTGAATCTTACGATTTGATTTGGGTGGATTTGAAGCAGAACAGTTTTATATGTCTGTCTGAAATTTTCCTCTTCGAAGCTCATTTAACACTTGCAATTCAATCAATTCGCACATTATTTGCACATGACGTAATTTTGCCCATATGCGAAACTCAAAACAAAAGTCGATCTGAAGGAAATCCTCACTAACACGTCAAGTGTTTGAAATGCAAAAACATAGTAGTCATCCTTTAAATTTCAAACAATTGACTAATCGTCACTCTCAATTTGAAGGAAAAACTATTTTTTTTATAAATCCATTCTGTAAGCTACATTAAACAGACCATATATATTATTGCCGTATTAGTTTACTGTCTTGATTGGTAGTTCGCGGATGTGAATTTAAAAAAATACTAAATTGTTCGATTGAAACATGTCTGCACCTGAAGAAAATGAAAATGTAGTTCATAATGATGCTATCACTCCTTATATCTCACAAGTGCTGAAGAAGAGTCAACAACAAGTATGTTAATTATTATTATTGATTGTCATTTGCTGCGTCAACATGATGCTGTTTAAAAGTATATAATTTATGTTTCATATGCTTTCGTTAAAATTTCAAGTTAAGCATTTAGTGCCAGTTTTTTCGCAGTTGGAAGTTAAAAATGCAGTCCATCTAAACTCGTGACCATTTGTTTAAGGACGACTCTTCTTGATAACATGCAGCAAAAACTTTTTTATGCATTCAATATTTCGCACCTGGATGCAAGAACTAGGTAACTTATTTTCGTCATTGGACCATCAAACTCTCGGTTTATCGGTGTTGTTCCGGACTTTTTCTAAATGCGAAACTCGTTATTCGTGCGTTTTGCGCCGTGTTTAACTCATGCGATTGCTGTGAACTTCACACAGCGCTTCACGCACTCTTAACGAAAATAATTATTTCTTGGTTTTGAAACATGGGCGAGTTGATTTCATTCAAACCTTCCGGGTGGAGGATGCGAATGATGGCAATGATTGATACATATCGTTAGCTTATTTCGGTAAATTGCTGAAACTTTGCGTTACCCCTGATACAGTGTACTCTATAATGACATGTAAGAATATCAAAATATCGAAAACTAGGTTTTTTTCGTCGTTGGGAGGTAGAAATCTTCAAAAGATATCGATTTGCTCCTTGGCATGTCGGATTTTTACCGACTAAAACTATCTCCGCCACCTCCAACCCTCTGACTCCATCACGCACTGTTCGTGTGCAATGTTAACTAGTTAGTCAAAATCTTCGATGCATTTTGGATCACTTGACACGGCTGTTCATTGTAAAAAATAACAAAAAAAATTATGATTTACTTTTCGCATGCAACCGAGTTAAGACAATAAATTACTTGTTCATAGATCCTTTTTCTTTCAGCCGTACTTGCTCCGAAATTTGAACGCTTCCAATATTTTCTTCTTAAACTTGTAAATACTTTTCGAGGCCAATAATTGATATCGTGTTTAAGCTTCTATTCTTACGAACTTCAAATTGCCCACGGCACAAACCTCGTGCCAGTTGTGACGAAAAACAAAAATATGGCTATTGAAATTTGAATACTGAGAAATAAAGGTCTTGTGCAATGAATTCCATTGAAAAATAATGCTTACAGAACTACACGCTTCTCGAATTTCTAACTTATCTTAATGTGCATAAATTCAACTGTTGATTATTCTCATTAGTGGAGGAAAGCGATATTAATGCTTTTTCGAGGAATTGAAACATTGTTTGTTTAATGGATCCTAACTACTTCCTAATTTTGCAAAGTTGATCTAAGCTACTATTTAACTTTTTGCTAGTACCTAAGCCTATTATGTAAAATTGTTATAGAAAATTATTTTATTTATAATTACTGTATATATATTTACGCTTGTAACATTTTAAAATAAATACCGTGAATGAGTATGAAACTATGTAGATCACTTTTTCAAATAAATAGGTAAGTGTTTTGGATTTTGGTTGACCATCATTATAATCATTTACAAACGTCCTTGAAAAATACTGATTGTTCACTTGTGATATGATCTGAAAATGTGAAAATTGTTTCGAAAACTTCTGAAGGAAATTTAGTTAAGATGTCGCTGAGGAAGCAATCATCAATTATTTTCATTCATAGTTAATCGGAGCTTATAGCTTCAAACTACATTCTTCATTTTCTCTCTCAACGTTTGCAGCCAAAAATCATCAAAAGAAACCGAATTGCTTCTCTGTCTCGATATGTTGGGCCTTTGTCGATTAAAATCACCTCTGTCTCCTCCAAATCATTCTCTTTATTAATTTTCATTAATTGTCCATTTTTTTGAATTTAGTTCCCAGACGATAAGACTCGTTATAAATGATAATTTCTTATCCGTGGCATTTAAAAGCTATAAGATTCATTTTTAATTCAATACATTTCTTTATTATTATGTTACATTTATTATTCAGGTTGAATCAAAAGTAATCTTTGATATTGTGGAGCTGATTGTGTTTTGTTGCTACAGGATGAATTTTTTTGTGTCGTTTTGGAAGTGTTTGGATCTGTGATGTCTTCTATTTTGTTTGGCAACACGTTGCAAAAGCCGGAAGCTTTGTTTATGGGCGTTAAGTTCTAGCAACTGTGATGATATATTATTTGCATTTCTCAAGCTGTACATTTTTTCAATTATATTCTAGAAATTCATCTCATCATTGCCGATCGTAATCAAAAAGAGGGTCCGTGCCTTACGAAAACTTCAGTTACGTACAACTAGTATTGATGCTGAATTTCATCAAAAGGTCTACGAATTAGAACGTGAATTCGAAGCGAAACACAATTTTTTTTTCAAGAAACGCTTTGAAATAATTAAGTACATATTTGAGGCGTGTTATGCTAAACCTTGTTGAGACTATTTTTTCTGAAATTATAATATATAAAATAATATTATTTGTTAAATTCTCTGAAGTCATAGCTATCTACAGCTAAAACTTTATTGTCCAAGACCTGCAAAATCTAGCTGAAAAAAGTCCTTAAAATTGACTACTTAACTAAAAAAATGTCTACAAGTTTACCCACTGTCCAAACTCTCTTAAAAAGCTAGACTCTGATTTTGCTCTTCTGAACAATTCATCAGAACAAACTTACCAGGGTTTAGCATAATACGCCTTATTTTCGGTGCCAATTCGATGTGAAAATTAATGAACAATTTATTTTTTGGATTTTTATTATAGTGGCGACTACGAGCCAAACGAAGATGAATGCAACTTTTCAGATCCTGAATATTCTCTAGATTATACTCATGCTATCGATGAACTGCATCTACCAATTGATAGTATGTTTCCTACTCTTGATCCAAATGCCAAGGGAATTCCTGATTTTTGGTTAGCAATATTCAAATATGTGCCATTATTCGATACGTTTGTCAAGGAAACAGATGAACCTGCATTGAAGGTATATGTGCGACAATTTTCATATTTATTTCGAGATGAATTTAGATTAAAGCCTGTTGCGGTTGCATGATATGCGAATATTACTAAAAATATGATTTATATTGATGTTGAAAAATATAACTTATAAGTTGATGCATCCAATGACCAATGAAGCTTTGAATTGAATCCTCGAAAATATTTTTTTATTATTAAAAATCATTTTTCATCAAGATCCATATTGGTTTTATATTTTAAACACAGATTAATAACTCCCTAATTTTCAGCATCTCAAAGATATTCGCTGTGTTACTAAATCGCCGCCAGATCTTTCATTCACTTTAAATTTTCATTTCAATCCGAATCCGTTTTTCTCAAATTCGGTGCTAACCAAAGAGTATTTGCTAAAATGTGAACCAGATCCTGATGAACCGTTCTCATTCGACGGACCGGAGATCTATAAATGTATTGGATGTAATATAAATTGGTTTGATGGCAAAGATCTGACTTCGAAAACGGTCAAACGAAAGGGTCAATCGAATCAAGATCGAGGTAATTTTTTTTTCATTTTAAATGTGGACGATAGCAGCTGAATTAATATTTTTATATAGGGGGTGTAAAAGTGATTAAAACCGAATCATTCTTTCACTTTTTTGATCCACCAGAAATTCCACAAAATGGAAATGATCCCCACTTTGATGATATTAATGTATGTATATAAAGTTTTATTGTTTCGAAATCGAACGATTGATGTAACTATAATTTTAGACAATATTACAAACTGATTTCGAAATTGGACACTATCTAAAAGAACGTATCATACCGAGAGCTATTCTTTATTTTACTGGGGAAAGTGAGGAATTTTCCGACAGCTCTGACGATGAATCTGAAGACTCAGATGTATCCGATGCAGATATTGGTGAAGAGGGAGAAAATCCGCAAGAATGTAATGGTGAAGCTTCTCCATAATTAATTAACTTAATAATCTTCAGCACAAGCGAAGGGATCGAAGAATGTTAAATAATTCAATGTGGATGTCAGTTTTGTTTGTAATTTAATTGATTTATTAAAACTATGATTGTTAATGGAATAATACTACCATTACTTATTGATATTTTGGAATTACTGCGGCAATATGACGAGAAAATGATACCAAAAATTCAATTGCAGGATAGTTTATATCTTTTTGAAAGTATTATTTGTTGAAACTTTTTTGAAACATCGGCTGTCTTGCATAGAAATTAATAAGCCTGCAGTCTGTTCAATTAATCCTAAAACGTACACAGATATGGTGTGGATACGATAATTACTACTATCGATATTTTTTAAAATCCAAGAGACTCAATTAATAGACCAGGGCGGCTCTGTAAAAAACGACTACATTTGCCCGATGAGAGGGGGCACACTGATTTTTGCGGGAAAAGTTGTGGAATAACTCGTATAACATTAATTGACTTATGCTCCCTGTCAAAAAAGTCGGAAACATTAAGAAAAAATCGAAATGTTTACAAATCTATATAAATAAAAATGAATCGCCAAATGTGTTGCTAAGCGCAAAACTCGAGAACGCCTCGAGCGATTCGGCTTTTTTCTTACATGTATTTTCCTTAAGGCACAAGGATGGTTCTTACGGAGAGAAAAAACATAAAAATTGCGTGGAAAATAGTAAACACAGCACTTTTCTTTTCACATACAAATCACAGAGTAAATTAAAACAACTGCACCAGCTGTGAAACATTTGGCGTCAATCAAAACAAAACAAAGTCGCGTTAGGATTATTTTTGGTGTGCATTCAATGCAACTTTTCGAAGAACTCAGCAATGGCAAAGGTTTTGCAGCAATATAAGTTGATAGTGTGGGATGAATGCACGATGATACATAAAAAGTCTTTGGAAGCATTAGACAGAACTATGAAATATCTGCGAAACAATCAAAACCCATTTGGTGGAGCGATGATTTTGTTAACAGGAGATTTTCGTCAAATATTACCAGTGATTCCACGTTCAACGCCAGCGAATGAGCTCAATGCATGTTTAAAGTCCTCCATTTTGTGGAAATATGTGAAGACACTAAATTTAAGCAAGAATATGCGTGTCGAATTGGAAAATGATCGATCTGGAAAAATGTTTTCTAAACAACTCATTGACATTGGTAATGGCAATATCCCTGTAGATGTTTTGACTGGCTGCATTAAATTTCCATTAAATTTTTGTCAGTTTACTGAAACAAAAACCGAGCTCATGCAAAATGTGTTCCCAAACGTCGCTCAAAATTACAGAGATCTTTTTTGGTTGAGCGAACGTGCTATATTAGCTGCCAAAAACACGGATGTAAATGACATAAACTTAAAAGTTCAAAATGAAATTGCCGGTGAATTAAGGACATACAAATCTGTTGATTGCATAACTAATCAAGATAATGTCGTCAACTATCCACCAGAAATTTTGAATTCATTGGATTTGCCAGGATTGCCACCCCATAGTCTTCAATTGAAAGTAGGATCGGTAGTCATATTGTTTCGAATTATTAACCAACCACGTCTTTGCAACGGCACACGGTTAGCAGTGAAAAATTTACTTAACAATGTGATCGAAGCAACCATTCTAGAAGGAAAATATAAGGGAGAAGATGTGTTGATACCCCGCATCCCAATGGTACCAACTGACGTAGCATTTGAATTTAAACGACTGCAATTTCCAGTGCGGCTTGCTTTCGCTATTACCATAAATAAATCACAGGGTCAGTCTTTCCGTGTTTGCGGCGTTAATCTTGAAAACCCATGCTTCTCTCATGGACAGTTGTATGTTGCCTGCTCCAGCGTTGGAAAACCATCAGCCTTATTTGTTTACGCGCCAGGCAATCAAACAAAAAAATATCGTTTACCATAAAGCATTACAATGAAAATACCATTATCAATAAAGTCTTGCAGTGTACGAAATAGAAAACTTATTTCTGTAAGTAATCGTTGTTTAGTATTGAGACATAAATAAAGTGATCACTAAGAAATACGTTTTATTTATTTAATTTTTTCTATTGGACTGCGACAGACCAATAACTTTTGACAGCACGAAGTCTGTCCGGGCAGCTAGTTTAAAATAAAATCGTTTTTTCCCTAATTTTTTTTTACTCCTAAATTTAAAACGGTTCATTTTAGGTCAAAGTTGAGTGGCAATAAAAGTTGCGTAATTGAATTTTCTATAAGATAGGACTGGTTAAAAATCTTAAAACATTTAACCCTTGCCGCAAAATTGCAATAAATTTAAAAAACAAGGAGAAAAAAGCCTTTTTTTATTTAATTTTTTTTACCATTTAAAATGCAGTTAGGACTTTCATATTTCACCTAAAAAAATTCTACAGTATCATAAAATACACATTTTCATCAAAATCGATTCAGTAGATTGCCTATAATAATTGTGTAATCTAAATTTATTTTAAAAAAATCCAAAATTTTGAACGCTCACAAGTCAGAAACTTAGCTTATAGAAGTTTGAAGTTTGAGTTTTTTTCACATATAAAAGAGCACTTCACCTATCAAATGCATTTTACAAAATTAAAATCGGATCATTAGGGCAACCTCAGGATTTTTTGCTAAACTTGGTAATAAACTCTAAAATAGTGCTGCGCGGCAGCGGATTCAGGCGTAGGAGCCATGCTTCCATCAACAGAATCCGCAAGTTTAGCGAAAAATGCTGAGGTCACCTTAATAATCCGATTTTGTAAAGTGCATTTGATAGGTGAAGTGCTGTTTTATATGTGAAAAAAATTCAAACTTTTTTAAGCTTAAGTTTCTGACTTGCAAGCTTTCAAAATTTTGGATTTTTTAACTTCCCAGTATATGGGAAGTTCTTGTAATCGCCTCGAAAATCGAAATTGAAATTTTCAACTTTTCTTTACGTTTTGAGGTCTATAGAGTATATATAAAGTGTTTTTAGAAATGGAGATACATATATATGTGTGTGTACGTTCGTGGACAGTTTTTTCTACGAGCATAACTCAAGTAAACAAAGTCGTATCGACTTTGTTAAGGTGTCAATCGGAGCGTCTTTGCAATCTTAAGAGCTGATTAGTTTTTGGAAAACTTCGGTCGGGGGGTGTGGGGGGGGGGGTTGCTGTTTTGCCCGTTTGAAGGTCATTTCTGTCATGCGTTATATCTCGCGAACCAAACATAGGATTTGCATCGTTTATATGTCAATGAACGCGTAATAATAATTTTGTAAATCTGTCGCATTTCCAAAAAAATCGTTGAAGCCGTTTTTTTAATTTAAGAAAAAAGTGCAAAAAATTAGGTTTTTTCATAAACAATAAATTTTTAACCTAATTTGCGAAATATAGTAATCAATGTTTATAAAATTTATATACTTCAAACAATGTTTGTAGAAACACCATCAAAATTTTTTCTCATGATTACGTAAAAAATTAAATTAAAAATAAAAAATCATTAAAAGTCATCATGATTTTCAAGGTCATTTTTATCATTCACTATATCTCACGAACCAGATATAATATTTGCATCATTAAGGTGTCAGTTGACGTGTATTAACATCTTTGTGAAGATTTTATCATTATAAAAATTCGTTTCAGCCGTTTTTTTAATTTAATAGAAGAAAATGCGAAAAATTATGGTTTTTTTCATAAAAAATATTTTTTTTGACCTGATTTGTACAGCACAGTGATACCAGTTTATAAAATTTATACATTCTTATCAGTTTTTGAAGAGAAACTGGCAAAGTTTTCATCCATGATTATGAAAAAAACTAAATAAAAAATAAAAAAATCATTCAAAGTTACAATGTAAAGAGGGTTCATACGAATGCTATTACTTTATATCTTTTATTCTAAAAAAATTGTTGTAAATTCAATCAAAGTTTTAAAATATTTGCATAATTTGAGCAGATTTTTAATAGTTTTTATAGTCTTTTAATTAAAAAAAACTGCTTAAATTTTGAAAACCAACAACAATTTTCAAGACCAAAAAGGCCCCCACCGATTGATCCGCGTGAATATTCAATCTGTCCTCATCGACCAAAACCCTTACGAAATCAATAGACCCTCCCGTAGACGATATGACTCATATTAACTCATTCCTGTTACTGCTATGAATACCTCTCATTGTTGTAATGTTGTTTATGTTTATGTAGATATTACTGGGAAGTTGACAGTGTGGACCTCTAGGGTCGCACCTCGCGGCTTGTTTAAATGTATTAAGATTGCACAATTATTATGGGCAATCTACCGAATCGATTTTGATGAAAATTTCTTCGCCATTTTATGATATTGTAGAAATTTTTTAGAGGAAATATGAAGGTCCCATTTTAAGTGGTGAAAAAAATGAAATGAAAAAAGGCTTTTTTCTCCCTGTTTTTTATATTTATTGTAATTTTGCGGCAAGGGTTAAATGTTTTAAGGTTTTTAATCAATCCTTTCTTATAGAAAATTCAATTACGCAACTTTTATAACCGCACAACTTTGAACTAAAAAGAACCGTTTTAAAGTCAGCATTGCGAAAAGTAGGAAAAAAACGATTTTATTTGAAATTTTTAAACATTTCGATTTTTTCTTAATGTTCTCGAATTTTTCGAGATGGTCAATTAAGTCAATTATTATTATACGAATTATTCCACAACTTTTGCTGGAAAAATCAGTGTGCTCCCACTCAACGGCCAACTGAAAACAGATCCGTCCTGGTTAAAGCCAAAACTCGATGCGACTTTAACTGAATCCTTTTATTGAAAATGTTCAACATTACTTTTCAAATACATACTTCCCCATTTCATAATATGAACTTGGAGCATCATTCAGAGTATCTTTAAAACTTTTATTGTATTGTATAATTCAGAACTGACGGCATATCATATGAAGTCTGCACTTGATATATTTCCATTTAAAACAAACAATTTTCGAGATATAGAAGCTACTAAAGAATTAATCCATTTCTATACGTTTGTCGTATCCTCGAATATGAGTGTTTCCTTTGTAAAGGTTAAGCGAACGTAACATTTATTTGTTTAGTTGAAATTTAAGTGGGCACAATGTATCCTGGAAGCACGTTTTACCTGAACCACGTGAGTTAAGCCAACAACATGCTATCAAAAGCCATTTGAGATTCAAAAAAAGTTTATCGTTGGGAATTCACATGTTTTGTTTGTTTGATTTCTGTACGGATTCAATAAAATCTACTATACAATGTAGACTGATGATATTTTTCAATGGAAAGACTACGATTAATTTGTTCAATAAACAACATGAATGTTAATGATGATTAAGAAGCTTCATAAAACCGTTAACATCACAGAGAAGTAGTGAATATTTTCAACGCCCGAAAAAAAGCAAAGAAAAATGGTTTTCTTTTTAAAATTCACTGAAAGTTTCACACGGCGTTAAATGTTGCATGTTAGAACGGTTTATTGTTAAACGGAATCATAATTAAGTTAAGAAAAGTTTCCATCTTCATTTTCCAGACAACATTTCGACTGTAATGACGAGAAGAGATGCCCAACAAAAATTACTTGGGTAGAAATTTTTGGGTTACGCTTGAATCCTTCAGGACAAATAATTGACGTTATTCCAGGGAGGTGAGTAGAACTTTTATTTAGTCTCTGTTTGCTTATTACCCGATTCAAGCTGTATTGCATAATTTATGCAAAGTAGATCACGAAATTAAAACTGAAGTAGGACTAAAAGTTAGAAAGTTGTCTTAAGTCACCGCAGGGTCGTCCTTACTTGGTGATTCAGATCTTGTGCTAATACTGTTGACGTTCTATGCATACAAACTCTTTGAGTTTCGTATAGCTTCCTGAATTGTTGTGCGCTTGTAAGAGTTTTTTCCTCAACTGGTTGATTTTCAATGGATCCCAGTGGTTTCTAAGTATCACGTCACATAAATTAAATAAGGTCAATAAATACCAGTTAAACAAATTAAAAAGGAAGCTTTGCTCCAAGATAACACCTTCCGTAAACAACTCGAAAAAATTTAAATACGACACTACGTGTTTAAGTCGACAATATATTAAATGTACTACATTTGTGGATGACTGACGAAAATCTTATTTTAGTTTTATTTGTTTACTTTCGTTTTCAAAGAAGATTAGCAAAAAATGGCCTATTACCTTTGTCACTTGTTTATTTTATTTTTGTTTCATTTTTCTCTTCGCTTTTGTCATTTCATTTATTTTACCATATTTTATCTTAGTACTTTGATTTTTCCATACTTGGATAAGTATTCAAAACATTTTAAAGAAAATTTAAAAAAAATACAAACCCAAAAAGAACTAAACGACCACAACGTTTTATTCTGATCATGGGCAGTTTGTCAACGTCCATAAGAAAGTACTGAAAATGTTCAATAAAAAGAAACATTGTATTCTCACGATCGTTGAAAGATAATTTGATATGCCATGCCACATAAATCTTCTCATCTTAACACGTCCGTATAAAAAAAAACAATATTCAGATACAAAGTTGAAGAATTCAAGTGGTTTTCAAAGCATGCACCATAATACCGAAAACGAGTATGTTTTCAAACTACTTATCTATCTACCTATCTATCTATCTATCACTTTGATTTTTTTCATCTGGATACGTATTATATTAGTTTTATTATATTTTATACTTATATTTCTCTCCCTCTCTTTAAAGGACAATATTTACTCAATCTTTTATATCATATTGCTGTATACTCATTAAGGTACCAGTCCACTTTAGAAGGCGAAAAAAGACCATTTTTCAAGCATTTGTTTTTCAGAAACTTTATTGTATATTGGCATGATGATTTTTTATAGTATTATTTCATATTTGAATAATACAAAAAAAATATGATTTTTATTTTTTATCTATTATTCTCTTTTATAGAGGGCGCTGAAATTAAGCTCTGAAAAAATCGTTTCTCCACGGTGGATAGATAATCTATGGATTGGTAGATCTGAAACCAAAAATTTAAACGGCACTTGCAAGGTCTCTTACACCATAATCCACCACCGTTTTCAAAAAATCAGTTTAAAAAAATGGCGGACTTGTGAAAAAAATGTCAAAAATCGACCGTTTTTTCGTAGTTTTTTTTACCGTCAAAATTCAAGTTTTTGCTAATATTTGGGTGGATCTCCAACAAATAAAACACATCCAAGTTTTTGAAAATCGGTTCGGTAGATCCGGAGATTATCTGTCAGCCATATTAAAAAAAACGTTGTTTTGCGTAAAACGTGTTTGAAGTTTTTGTTCCATTTCGCTGACAAACATTTTGTGAAAAACGAAAAATTAGACATTTTCCAAAAACACACAATTGATATGTAGAAGTCTAAATAAACACTGAACACATGCAATAAAGTCGCAAATATAATGTATATAGGAGAAAGCGATATTTTAGAGAAGGGGAATGAAAGAGACGCTACGCGATCGACAGCTGATCGAACACCTAAAAAGAGCCGAAAACGCGCACACACTCAAAGTCGCCATTTATATATTAAACTTTCGAATTTCGAAAAGATTTTTCTGGAGGTCATTTTTGAAGCTCTAAGGAGCCGAAAAATGCAAAAACAAAAATTTCCATTTATAAAGTGAACTAGTACCTTAATGGAAACAACTACTCATTCATAACTGTTTGCATAAAACAGGGTCTCCTGCGTGTGTTTTGCTCTACATAATACACAAAACATTGTTCCCCTCATGTTTCACTACATATTTTTGATGATAACAACAGTGTTTTTCCTATCCATGTCCGATGGAAAACATCTACACATTTTTCCCCCGCTGGTGAAGAGGGGGACGGTATAATCATTTCTCGACAACTCCCGTGGGCCACGCATGTGTTTTTGTGTATTTTGCAACTGATAGCTTTTATTAGAGAACGGCCCACGATCTGGGATTCTCAATCATCGGCCTATAAATGAAAAATGCCGTGGAAGAAATTGCACTGCTGTTCGTCTTCTTCGTCCGAACACATTTCCACAGTGATTTGTTTTAGAAAACAATATGTGAGCAGGAGACACTTATATATACACAAAAAAAAATGTGTAGACGTTTTTCGTGTAGTGTGTAGAACAAAACGCTCGCAGGAGACCCGGCTTAACAAGTGCATGGCTGACACATATCTGTACAATGAAGCAAGACTTGAAGACGCCATTGGGTCTATTATGAGTACCCAGCCTAGCACGGTCTTATACCTAGGTCAAACCGTTTTGAGTAAATTATCCATTCATGTACAGTCGCACTAACATATGAAAATTTTGATAGAAATCAATTGGTAACTGGTCCGAATTTGATGAATTGAAATTATGCACGTGTTTATTGAAATAAGTAGGAGAAAATTTTGTACAGCAAAAAATAAATACAAAAAAGCTGAGCTCGAATTCATCAACAGACACTCTCGTCCTCAAGGCAAACCAATGAACTTAGTCTTTTTTTCGATTTAAGAAAACTTCGGCAAACGTATAGCTTAATTGTTTTCCCTGTGAAAGTTAATATTATGCCATCATCCTTCGAACTTTGTTGCTACCATAGGTAAGATTTTCCTATCCCGATTTGTTTGATTTAACTTAAAATGAAATTGATATCCAGAAGTTATGGGTATACACGGTGGTTGACGGAAGATTACTTCACTAAACGGCAATCCTGCTATCAGTATAAGAAAATAAAAAACATAGTTCCAGATCGAGATTTAAAATTATGTTTTACTTTTCATTTTCATAAAAATTAGATTGACATCAATCAAGTAAGGTACCTAATTCTTAGCAAAACGCAAAATTGTGTTCATATAAAAGAGAAACTTTTTCAAGAAAATGTCATTATGTCATTAATGCTTAGATAATTAGTCCTTCACAGTAGCATCATACAAATGATATATGAAATTGTAAAATAATAGAATAGAATAGAATAGAATAATATAATTTTTACTTACCTAAAATTACTTGCTTTACTAAGAGGGAGAGCACAAACATAAAAAGTCATGAAAATGTGCATTCAGTGATAGTTTCCCTTCATTTCATTTTAGCAAAAGTATTGTGGATATAATACTCGAAGCCATTTCAATTTACAATTTCTCACAGCCATATTATTGCATTTGCAATTAACGCATTTAAAGGAAGCAAAGTTTTGGATTTTTTTTACATATCATATGAAAACTAAAAACTGCACACAATCAAATGAAATCAAACTTATCACTGGAAAATAAATTAAACTTTTCGAGAAACTACTGTGGCTGCAATTTACTAACAATTTTTCTACAGATTCTATTTGATATTTTGAAAAAATAATTATGATATGCTTTTAATTCTCTGGGAAAAATCAGGAAACCTAGATTTTGATTTATTACACAAATTTCATAGATTCTTACATTTGAATGATTGATTTTTACGGCACTGAATATTTTTAAAATATTTCATTCGTTAATCCAAAAAAGCCAGGAGTCCTCGAAACTACATCAAAACTGTGATAATAGTTTTGAGACGTTATATATTAAATTGAATTTCGTAGGAATTTTCTTCGAGCTTAAATAACAATTCGAGGCACATGTCTTTCTATTTTATTTTATATCAATTAAAAGTTTCATCACTTTAATTGCAAACGATTTACTAGAAAACAAGTCATCATATGTAACTTACACATTCAAAAAAACAACAATAAAATCTATTAACTTGTTTGATTACTTTGTCAAAGATACCAATTAATGCATGACTTAATATTCCTATAAAAAGTGAGACCTTATTATGCAACGTCCACCATTTAATAAATATACCATCGTCATGAAGCCTTAATTTTAGCAAACGAATGAAAATAGCTGAAAAGCAATTAAGTAGGTCCTTATCCAAGATACGCAAAGACAAAAAGTCCGAATATAAATGAGAAAGTACTTAAGACTTCATAAATATTCATAAAAAATGTTTTTTTCTGTTCATCATCACATTTCTGACTATCCTTTTTCGCTTGAAATGCCTCAGGTATGTTTTTCTTCATGATAATTTTATTTTTCATTTTTCAATTCTTTTTTACCACTCCACAAGTGGTGGCAATGGAAAACGTCAAGGAATCGGGACAATTTGCGTTGTGCAATACTTGGCCACCATTAGAAAGGTGGAAGCATCATCGGTTGCCGACCATTGTTGATGTATTCATGAGTAAAAGAAGTCTTTTGATTGACACCCACAATATTTGTTCAAATGGAGAATGGGAACGAGTTCTCATCGAAGGTATGAGGAAGAATGTATGATCCTGGGTGATTAATTGAATTGCTTCTTTTTCAAAATTGTCTGCAAGTTCTTTTAGGGCAGGATCTTTATCTATTCTGTGATGCAATAATTGCAGCATCGATAGAAGGTATTGTGGGTTGCATCAAAGAAAAGAAGACAAATCAAAAAGGACTTTCGATCCATTTTTTTGATAATCAAATTGGAACAGAGAGTCACATAAAGTTGGAAATAAATTGAGGTTTTTAATTAAGTTCGATTTAAATATGTCGTTTTCTCGTTTATTAAATTTCATTCGATGCAAGAGGGACGATTTTTAATTTTCCTACTTTTTCTGTGTCTTGTCGACGTATAATAAAATGCTCGATTATGGAGTTGAAATGAAAAGAATAATGAACGCCATGAAATAAAGTGATATGGATTATAATTACATAAATATTTTCACGTGGTGGAAATTAGTTTTTGTGGATATAAAAGTATATGTTCCAATTCAAATTATATAATAATTTTGGATAAAACGAGACCATAAGAATTCTGGCAAGTTTGTTTATTACTCCGAAAAGTGTCTGATGCGGTTAAGGGTGTGTATTTTAAAATGAGTATCTATAAGCTATAATCTGCACTGTGATGTTGCCAGGTGTAAAATGTATCCCAGTATACTTTCGTCCGGGTAATCTTTTAGAGTTCTTTGGCAGGCAAGTATTTTTTTTAGAATTGTCCCCAAAAGAAAGTACACGATAAACATGCTTCATATGAAGGCTCAATTAATGAGGATCGTCAGCAAGTGTTTACGGGCTTGGAAACGTGATGAACAGTCTTCCTGGCTACATGGCAGCATAGATCACCTCATTTATAGCACATGGACATGTGGCAAGGCATGCATCCTGAAGTGAGGGGCTAAAATATATTCGAAATGTTTAGACGAGCTTTATTTAGGCTCTATAAACTAGGTTAATAAAGTCTCGCCCTGCAGCCCGACCATATCCACACGGTAATATTTGTTTTTAAGATAGTGGAAATTTATGGCCACATACGACCAAGACCGTAATGATACTCTCATTTAGATTCATATGTGTACTCGTACGTGGCGAAGGCTTCAGGTGTTCTGTAAAGTATGTAGGCAGCACATAAGATTGGAATTACGAAGAGTCTATATGATATCCAGGCTAAGCAACAAGTATCTCACTCACTTGCTTGGATTTTCATTTCCCTGTTCTTCTCGTATAGAGGCTGTATTTCTTTATTTGCAATTTCCTCAACTCTCTCTGTGGTGGTAAACTTTTGTAATGGCTGTAATTTTCCTGGCACTTGCCACCATAAAACACCGCAGGCAAATGTAAAAACTTTATGAACATGGAGAAAGTACTGAAACGGAAGGAGGAGTGCTAGTATTTTCAGGGATATGAATAATCGCATGATAAGGAGTTTTAATTTGAATTTAACTAGATTCGAAGCGAAATGTTGGTAAAGTGTTTTGCAATTTAGATTGATTTTAAATTTAACTGGATATTCTTCTGATGAGAACACGTATGAAGACAGTTGTCACATGAAAGCATAAAGTTTCTCTAAGAATGATGAAAATGAGAAGCAATACGTATGGAAACGAGCGTATGATGTTGCACGACACACACACACAATAGATAAAAAGTATCTTATGATTTATTCTTACGTGTCAGGTGTTATAAATAAATCAAAAGCACAATTTATAAACATAAATCACATTCATTTTCTTTTTTGAATATCACGAAAAATTAATTCAAAAAACACATAATGAAGGTGTGGTAGAAATTTAAAAACATCTACATTTAAAATTGATATTTTGAGCAATATCATAAGTCTTCAGGTGGGCAAATGTGAATCATAGTCAACTGGATTTTTTTAGATATAATGTTACCTTTTTACCAGACACTTTTTTTCATTTTGCAAATCAAAAATTTAGCCTTCGGTATACCAGGTGAAAAAGCTCGTCAACATGGAGTTGTATTAACCCTACTCGAAATTATATTTATTTCGAACTTGCATTTCGTAAACTATTATTATAGTACCGAATAAATTGCAATCGAGCTAGAAAAATAGACTCTAGCTACTGAAAATATTAACTTTTTTGGATGCGTTCTAAGAAACATGTTGAAGGTTAGAAGATTTTTAAAGATTTTATTTCGTAAATCAACACTTTTATTTATAATATCATAGTACCAACTCTACAAAATAATCATTTTTACCGACATTCATTATTTTCTAATTGTCACTGAAATCTCTGAGAATTTTGAAAATTGCGTATTCTAAACTTTTTCGATACCATTGAAGACTAATGATTATTCGTGTAGTAATTTCAGAATATATAAATACGAAAAATACACAATAAGCTTAAAATTCATATGTTTATTTTTAGCTATAATTTATAATTAAAATCTTAAAAGCATACTCACTGGATAGTAATTGGGAAGTGATCGGTAATTTGTTTTGTTACCGGAATTTCAGGGTTCAACCATCGTCATTTGTTATGGCTATTGTTGCCTAAAATCGGATGATATACATATATATTGTATTCTCGTCAGCTCAGATTTTCCTGACTTCAGACGAGACAAAAATAAGAGTTATAATAAAAACTTTTTTAAATGTACTTAATTACACCACTGAAAATTATGTTATTTCTTAGCAAATGGATGCTAAGGAAATTCGTTCGCTTGTTTTAATTATGTATCACTTCTTTTTTAGTTTTTTCCTCATTGGTTCAGAGCAATTTGGACAAAAATTATGAAATGACCAGTTTTTTCGTACCGAACAAAATATTTTCACGTCACGCCATCTAAATTTAGTTTAAACATTCACCATTCTGCTATTTTTCCTACAAAACATCCTAATTCTAGTTTACACGATAGCCACTCTCTTATTTATTATAAGTAGTTCTGATTTATTTGTTTCCGTGAAAATCATCAACACAGTAGGCACACGTTCGCCTCGATTTTTTTTCATACAAAAATATATGTGAAAATAATAAAAAGGCCTTTTTTGCACAATGAAAGACTGTTTTAATGCAGCTAAGAAAAATTTACTTTGGTATCTATAGTAGTTATTGCTAGAATAATTCACAAAAATTACCTTCTTTTCAGGTGCTTCATGTGGAAAGACTCCTTTTTTAATTCCAAATTCAATTTATTTTTAGTAGCTATTATAGTAATATAACTTACACCTAATGTATTTACATGCTTATTACCTTAGATCGAACAGTTAATACAGTTAATATAAGACTATATTTAGATCTTGAAGTATGGAAAATATTGAAGCCTAAAACTTGATATTTCAAACGTATCCTATCCTTTAATCTATGTAGATAGGAAGCTGAAAACCGCTCGTAGGCATGATTCTGAGGACGACATAAGAATATGTGGACCATGGTTGACAGTACGCCAGAATCGGGATGTGACCGAAAAAAGGGACGGATAAGATTTAATGTGCATGATATAAGTGAAGCGAATCCTTAATTTTCAATGCTCTTCGAAAATACCAAGCAAGCATTCGGTTGATAGATGGACACTGAAAAAAGAATTTACACTCTATGCTCAAATTAGGAAAGAAGGATATTTAAATAATTTAATATTTGCATCCCCAAGGAAATGCATGATGTTATCCTTTTGAACTTTTGAAAAAAAT
This sequence comes from Oxycera nigricornis, assembly GCA_963942545.1. Lineage (NCBI taxonomy): Eukaryota > Metazoa > Arthropoda > Insecta > Diptera > Stratiomyidae > Oxycera > Oxycera nigricornis. The sequence goes on from OZ012659.1 coordinate 14,794,791, forward strand.
TCCTCCTTTCATTTTTCTATTGTAAACTCAAATTATTATTTAGAGTTAATCACCAGGAGAGAAAATTTCAGACAACCTTTTTTTTATTAAGACCGGCTGCATTTTTTGCCTCAAAATTAAATAAAAAATATTACAGACTGTTTTCATATCATAAGTCACTGCATAATATCAAGATATCACATATGTCATCTTCAACTTTTCCTATTCAAGTAGGGTAGGACAACTTTCTAGTTATTTGGTTCTAAGTTGCATATTCCATATTGTGTACCACAAGCCAGCCAGTGAAATGAATGAAAATATGTTTGTCATATATTAATGTTGGAAAACCTTTCAACTCGGCAAGGAAATGTTCGTGCAAGCGTTCACAATTGATTCCTTTGGGAAATTACAATAAAACAAATCTCCCATCAGCATTGGTTCCCCATAAAATCTCGTTTTCGTCCTCAGAGTTCACGATGTTTTTCTAGTTTACTTAGCTACAGACGACTCAAAGTCATGTCTTTTATTCCCTTAAAGTGTATTTTACACAGAATTCAATCAAATGATATTTTTCAATTCTAAGAAAATATCAAAAAGCTTAGAATTACATTGAGTCAGGTTAATGCCCGAATAACTTTAGAATTTATTGCAGAGCATTTGTCCTTCCTCATACTTGAATGTTGACATCATCCAGAATGTATCATTATTAAAAGCGGTTTCATTTCAACCAGTTCCCTCCCTTCGTTATATCCTTTTCTCGCTTGGCTTGTGTTTGTGTGCTCTGATATGAGAACGAACATACTTCATAAATCATAGGGAAGTTAGCTTGACGGAAAAAGGACATGAACTATAGCACACACAGTAGCTTTTCAACAACATAGTGTGAAAATCTTAACGTTGCGTTAGGTTTGACTCCTTAGCTATTGTATCCTGATTCGTCTAGACAATGATTTACGGGTGAATGAAAAAAGAAAGACAAATGATGGATTGCGTAGGTAGGATTCGTAGAACCAAACGTCTTGAAAATAATCTATTTGTAAGGGTTTCATTAGTTTTGCCATCGTCCATTTGTTTCTTAATTGGAATTATTTTTAGTACATTAAATACAACAATAGGATTCCATTTATAAGAAAGGCGTAATTCATTTACAATGAATTGATTGAATATTGCCGATTCTGCGTTGTTATTATACAGTGATCAAAATAGTTTTAAATTTAAAATGATTATGCATACAAATCGAGCTTATTCTTATTTGTAAGGATGCGATTGGAAACTTTGATCCTTCTGGTCAATAGCTCGAAATTTGTATTTATTAAAGGTACATGGTAAGTGGTTAAATGATTATTTAATTATTGAGCTATTTTCCGAAAAAAATTTTTTTTAAATAAATCTTCCGAACTATTTTGCAGAATTAGAATATTGGTTTTGAAGCTCATCAATTTGCATTAGCGCCAATTGAAATTATCTGGAATTGAAGTTTCATTTTTCACTTTTGGAATATTTTAAATTACCTTTTTATATTTAGGTTTCACAGTTTCGTAAAATGCATAATATCGTTCTCAATATTTTGGCATAAACCGACAATTTTTATCAGGAAAGTAGATTTTATTTTAATATCATGCAGAATTTCTTGTTACAAGCCGTAAGATTGCAGGAAATCCGGCATTAATCATTAAAAAAATCACTGCTTTTCATAAAAGCCTTCGCTTCCTTATTTCCCTAATTTTTTTAATGGATGTAGTTCCACATCGGATTGCCTCTGAATATCGATACTATTAGCGGCATAATAATATTAGCCCTTTTTATGTAAAAGTTGAGAAGATGTTATTCTCAGAAAGAAGTTTTGAAGAAATTGAAGCGGTGTATCCTTTTCTTATGTAAAAAGTATATTTACTAGAGCTATTTAAGTGCAATTCGAAGGACAAACAATTTCCTTTTCTTGCTGGTTTTTTCTTGTTAAATTATGTTGCAGCTCAGGAAGTGAATTTCCTGAAGGAAGTCACGAGTTTCTTTGCTGCTTTTTATTATTGGGTTGTTTGGTTTCACCAGATGTCTTATTTCGTTGGATTGATTCTTAGAAACGAGCTTTTATAGTTTAGAAGCTACCGGAAGTTCATTGATTTCGTCGCAGCGTGTTCTCCATGACTTTTTAGATTTTCTCAAAAGATTGTTGCATTTAGTTAATTTTATTTTGTAATTGACCTATGCTCATGTAAATCTTGCATTATTGAAAAAATATACTTGATTGTTACATTTTTCAGATAATTTTTTGATACGTAGTTTTTATAGTTCAATAATATCAGAGACTAAAATTAAAGTACTGGACGTATTTAATTAGAGCTTCTCCTTGTAGGTGATTGTTTTTATTTTCATATTTTTTTTCGTTGTTGTGAAAAACCATGAGATGTTATCTAATAAAGACAATTTAACGAAAATGTAAAATCTTTAAAACTACTGATTGCCATGACTAAAAATTAGATAGAGTTCCTAAGTCTCTTTATCGCAGAATTTTTGTTGAAGGAAACTGCTAGCATTAATTCGATTAAATCATATTGAAGTTAATACGGTTAGATACCATTTTTATTTGGGCGATTATTTGTAGGAAACAATGACCATACATGTTTTTATACACACATACAGGGTGCGCCATTTTTCGTGTCGGTATGTAAACACTTACTAACTTTGAAAAAACTAACCGATTTCTATATATGAGGTATTTTTATTCAATTTGGTCCTTTGCAATTCATTTTCACTACCTTTTGAATACAACTTAAATTAAGTGGTCACCTATATTGGCAAAAACAAAATGTGCCTTTTTTGCTGCATTTTCCATTACCTTTTCGAGCATCTCGGGCGTTATAGCCATGATTTTGGCACGAATGTTTGCCCTGAGCTCGGCCATGCTCTGAGGCTTGCTGGCGTACACTTTGCTTTTCAAATAGTCACACAAAAAGAAGTCCGAATGGGTCAAATCGGAAGATCTGGGTGGCCAGTTAATGTCGCCTCTTTTTGACATCAGGCGTCCAGGGACGACGATCTCCCATTGTCCCGTGTTCAACGAAATTCGACACGAAACGACGAATAGTGTTGTCAGACAGTGCCTGCTGGCCACGATATTTTCGACGGTACGCACGCTGAGCTAAAACAACTGAACGACTATTCTCGATGTACATCGTCACTATTTCGGCACGTTGTTTCGGTGTGAAGCGGTTCATGGTTCAAATTGTACTGAATTTCCGTTTCAAAAACATGTCTCATCGAATCAATTGGCTTGACAAATGCCAAACTGTTTACATACCGACACAAAAGATGGCGCACCTTGGTCAAACACACATATTTCTTCGTGTAAATAATTTACAAACACTACAGATATTTTAACGCACAAAACTTTGTTGAACAATTTGATTTCTATTTACGGACCCATAACAATAACTTTCATATCAATTGAAAAGCGATTAGGTATTTTTCTTTGTGAAAAAAAATATTTCATATTTTTTCGATAATAGTTCTTTCTTTTTTCTGACATTTTCTGTCTAGTGTCTATTATTTTTTTAATGTTTCCCGAGGAGAAACTAACTTCCATTTCCTTTTCTGATAATGATGGTACTAGAAAGAATTTATTTATTCCTCCCAATGATTCTTATTTATCATTAGTTACATCGCGCCTACAACCGAATTGCACTTGAACATGATTAACATCTTCCGAAGAGATCTTAATTTCAGCTTGATTTGAGGACCTCATCGTTGAAGACGACTGACTTTTGCATTTTATGATCAATATCATTTTCCGAACCCATTGTAGGGGTGGTTTTCCCCCTTGAATAAAACAAACAAGTCGCTATGCGTAAACAATGGGAAAGTGTCATATATTTAAAGGACTGTAAGTCAATATCGTAAATCAGAGGTTCGCCTTGCAGCGCCAAGACTATGTATAAACGAAACTGAATTAATTCAGGAGCATATCTCCATAAAGAATTGTGCTGTCGTGATAGACCTACTTTACGACATCAGTAGAAAAGTCCCATTGAAATTCACAAAAGAGATGATAGCTTTAATATTATGGCGAAGAGTATCTCGAATACCGATCGAAAATATTGGGTTGCAGATTTACGAGTGCGCTGCTAAAATGCTCTTCAGATACGACAGGGACTGTATGTATGAGTACGCTATAAAAATTTCTACATTAAGCCACATCCTTTTAAATTGAGTCTGTTTCGAGGATTCAGACAATAATGGACAAAGTGTGAGTGTGTATGTTTGTACTTTAGTAGATTTGCAATAGAACCATAAAATCAAAAGAAATTTAACGCATGGTTATTATTATACTATTTATGTTTACTGCTGGGAAGACAATTTTTATAGGCATTTCTGATATGTTTTTTTGTCATTTTGAAAAATAATGGATTGTGAAGATTTCATTAAGAACAATTGGAATTTTTAGTTTTTCACATGAAAAAAAGCATTAAGATTTACCACTGGGGCGCGTATGTACAAAAGAATAAAAAAGATATAATAGTACAAATTTTCAGTTTTTCCACTCCAATTTTTGAAAAGTCAAAAATGCATTTGCTGAAATAAATAGATTTTTATTTATGGTTTCTTTAAGCAGCCATTCCTATATCATGACACATGTTTATATGGAGAGGTAAAGTGAAAAATTTGATCCAATTTGAGTGAAAGGACTTGTCGTATTATGATTTAACAATTGCAATTTTTTAAACACACAGTACAATGACAATTTTGTATAATTAAATTTCATGTATACCCGAAGCATTTTAAAATCAAGTAAATGTTGTGTTCGGATAGTTCATTCCGTATCGTTTTTCTTGCCGAGTTATAAAAGTATGTATTTCGATTTAAAAAAATCGATTCAATTTTTCTGTTATTTTGAGGACTACTTGAAAACTTGACGAAATTGGCTAAAGCCAAGAAAGCTTATCAAACGTTTGATGTTTTTTTAAATATCTGAAATGTGTATTTAAATAAAACTTTAAATGGAATTCATGTTAGCATTTCCTGAATGTATCATTTGTTTTCACAAAAGAAAAAACCTTCTTCCCAAGTAAAAAATCTTTTTATCAAGTAAAAACATCTGTTTTTCAAATGAAAAATTTCAGTAAAAGATTTTTATTATTTGGTTTTTTTCTGGATTTTTTTCATTTGGGAAATATTTTTTTTTGGGATAGATATTAATGGGAAAATTCTATAGTGTAGAGGTACTAACAAGATTTTTTTCGGGGTTCCTTTGAAGAAAAAAATATTCATATACAATTGGTACAGTAGAAGCTTCAGCACTTTATGTAATCTGAAAATAGTTTACTCATTTATTACAATTTAATCAAATCAATAATCGCTCATTTAAAAAGATTTTCTGTTTTTCCTTACAGTATTTTCTGTTAAATTTTTTTGCTAATTTAATTGGTAGCTTAGAGTGCGTTTAGATTTTTTTTCGCTAAATTTGTTCTGTCTACCTCCGTATCAACTTTTAGATTTTTACAAACACAGGTTCGAGGGAATTCTTCACTTGATGTCAAAACATATTTTGAAAAATAGTTCTTTTATTTATATTTTTTAGTCTCTGTCATATATAGGAAAATGCTTGGTCGTTGTGAATGAAAATCATTTGAGGTCTCGGCAAAGAGCAAATTTCGAAGCTAGTTTCCTGATTTCAGTTAGGACCCCATATTTCAAACGAGCAACTTAAATCTTAGCAATTATAACTCGAGAAATTCGTAACTATCGGAATGGATTGAAGAATGTTTCTGCAAAGAGATACCATATATAAATGTACACGACCTGCTACATAGAAAGTGGAAAAGTGGAAAACTGGAAAAATTACACGATGCCCCGAAAGATCACTCGTAGAACAAAATGTATGAACCCTCTGTTGTACGCATTACGAATTGTGAGAAAAATTAATTTGAAAAGGTTCTTAAATATCTTTCATTGAACCAAGTGAAATATTTGATTAAAAAAATAACTTTCGGGTTCTTAGATTTCATAAAATAGTTGAATGAAAATTGGACTCCGTTTAAATTACAAGTCAATTGTAATGTAGGAAAATGGCTTCAATGCGATGAATTTAATACTAGTTATTAGATGTGGAACTCATTTTCTGTTCAAATTATAACCAAGAATATTTCATATTTTTTTATCGTTTTAGAGTTTGCTTCGAATATTTAAAATATCACTGATATTACGATAAGCACACATTCAAAGAAATGAAGTTATGTAATGATACGAATGAAACATAAATGGCAAAAGCACTCAGTTGTGCAGTAAAGGATTCACTACCCTGCATAAATGTTTTTATGTTGTCTCGTTTAAAAAGGGCCATGAAAGTTGAAAACCATGCAATAGAAAGGTACAAACGTTTTTTCTTAAAAATTACATGATTTAAATACACGTGGTACATGTTTTGCTATAACGATTACAGTTAAGAAGGTATTTGTAAACAACCTAGTTTTCTAAAAAAATTAATGAAAAAATCATAAATTTCCCAAAATTTCAAATCTTCATCAACATCAATTGAACAGAAAAAATGTTCGAATCTACATATTTTAAGTGGATTTCATGACCTCAAATTTATAGTAAATATTTATGCAATTATGCGCACCGAAGATATTTACAAATAGTTCTTTATTGATACTCTTGAACTTGAATAAAATTATTATTAAATCGACGCCACTTCAACAACATTGAATTAAAAATATATTTTTGATGGACATAGAAAATGTGATCAAATTTAAATAGTTCCCAGAATCGAACTAGTTGTTTCGGTGAAAACAGAAATAAACTGTACAGAATAAAGTTAAAATGTTTTTAAAGTGCGCAATGATCCTTGTTATCATACTCTTCAAAACAATGGGCTACGTTTCCAAACAAAACTTCTTGGGGATGAAAGTGTGTAGACAAGCAAAATCACTTATCGGTATTTAGCCAGAAGCGAAAGTTTTCGGTGACTTCGATTAGATGTTTTCCATGTACATACATATTTAACGAAATGTTGCAGACAACGATACTTTCTGCAATGAGAATAAAAAACATGCGACGAGGGTTTGTAGTATGTGAATATACAAGTTCTCGGGTATTTGATGAAGAAAATATCCTTGATTTTGCTCGCAGTCTACATGCGAATCGTAGTACATACTTAGATTGAGAGTTAAACTTTCAAATTTTAGGGGAGGAGAATTGAGGGTTTAAATGGTATATACATACATGTCTCCATTAAGTCTTCTTAAGAAAGTCCTAAAGATTTTAAGTTTGATTTGTTTTTGCCGTACATTCCGGTGATAAATTGCTCGGCGACATTATTTTGAGTCAAAATGGTTGAAAAAGTGTTTCTTTGAAGAAACTCTTGTTAAACAAGTGTCGATATTTTATGAGTATTTTTGAATTTCCAAATAGTGTTTTTATTTGAGCCATATCATTGTTTATTACCTCCGACATTAGTTTCCGTGCTGCCGATAATAACTTCTTCAAACCAAATTTGTGAAGCTTGATGATAAAAACAATAAATGTATGTTGTATGTTGTATGTATGTTGTATGTTGCTTCACCTGGGATATGCATCAGAAATCGGAAGTGTTGATCTTCGCTAGAAAACGTTTTCCTTGAAAAGCAATTTTTTTATGCTGCTTTTGTTGAGTAATAGGCAAAACGGATTATAATCAAGATTCTTTTTTGTACTTACCAAAGTAGGCAGTCATAAATGATACATTTCAGGGATGGTTCTACAAACAACTGGTCTGATTAATATTACTAACTGAAGAAAACCTCTCTGATAAAATGTGCATATTCTTCTAATATCGAAGATTCCACCCTTTTATGCAACCAAGCTCAAGATGAGTTCAATGCGCTCATTTATACGTCGCAAAATTACCTCAATTAGTTTGCATTTTGCTAATTCATAAAAAAGCGACAAAGTACTAAAACTTTTTAACGTATTATTTTTTTGTTCGATAGACAATTTACTTGTGACGTTACGAACACAATCCTTCAAATGAAGCAAACCTAGTGCTTTCTTTAAAGCTGTTGCACTAAGAATAAGTTTAATTTTCTTGGAACCAACTGAAATCTAGCCTAAGGATACATGAATGATCGTCTAATCAACCACATCACTGCTTATGTCTACGATGACAATTTGCAACGATTAGCAGAATAAGATACTTCAAGCTCATTATCTTAATGATGGAGGGTCGGAAATTGCTCGGCTGGAAATCAAACTGAAATGCCAGAATATAAAGTTGAAATAATTGTGCCAGCATAAATTTCTGTATGAATATTTCAAGGCGAAAGGATTATTTGCGTCTAGTTGAAGAAACGATGTTTCTCGAAAGTTTTTGAACGAATCTTGTTAGTGACAAGGATAAATTTAAAGTACTGGGTCTTTTTACGTGTTGAATACGATGAGAAAGGATATACCAATAGTGTAAAAATAGCTTTAGCCACAGTGGAGTGCAATGACATATGAATTCTGGATAAAATGATATTGGTGAAGTATTTCGAACAATTCGATTGAAATTTCATTAGTAATCGAAACAGTTTTCAATATATTAATAAACTGTATCTTATTTACATTGTGTGCAATTTTAAAAACAAATATCTTGACGTGCAATACGTTTCTGGATATTTTCGAGAATTGCCTCCATCTCATTTAATGGTTCTCTTGAAAAATGTATGCATTATGGTTTTAGAGTTAAATCTATTCTAAGCGAGAAAAGGAAGATCTAGATCCTTCATCAAAGTGAAAAGTATCATTAATTCAAAGTTGTACGTTACAATTTTATTTTTATCTAATTTTCAGGAAAATTTGACTTGCAACGTACAAGACAGAAATCTTAATTGATTGAGACGAAGCGCATTTAATATCACATATCTCATGGCATTTTATACAATTCAAGTAATAGTACCTACACACCATCAAAGAGAATCATCCTAGCAAATACCTATGCATAAGAAACGAACTTATTAATTATAAGGTTTTGTGCAAATATTAGTTACGTGCAAATTCGTAGAGTGCAATTAATGAATTTCGTAGTGGAGGAATCTGCCTCCATGGCGTACATATTTGCCCGACAACATTGCTTCCTAAATCCCAATAAATATTCAGCTCGTCTCTTTGCACATTATTATTCGCTTCAGTGTTATTAGAAGTAACGTGGCGTCTGTGTGTCCTTTTGTCGTGACTGCCAGTACCGATGGGAAGTCTTAATTATGGTTTAAATCTGGTGGTTTTCTTGTAGATTTGGACTGATTTTTGTTATGGCACCGAAATGAGAAACTGCAGGCTCCACTGTGCACTAGGACACACGTAACAGAACAAAGTAAAGTCATCACAATAATTGATTGCGGTTAAATGCCACATAGCATAAGGACGTGATCAGAATAAGTACAGGGACAAATTTTCATCCACTCGTTTTCGATGTCGATGCAAGCTTGATTCATCCACATCGGGAAGGATGGAAACGTCCCAGTTTATTCAAAGCTTAGGCTGAGTAGCGGGTGTTACCAAACTCATTGACGAGTGCCAGTCAATATTTAAAAATGTACTAGCCATGAATACATATTGCCTCGATCAAGGCTGAGCCTGTTCGCAATGCTGAATTAATCAAAATAACGTGTCGATCATACCATTCAAATGCATTAAAAACTAACAAAATTTTCCACTCTTTAATCCTTCCCACTTGAAAACACGGTAACTCCCTCTTAAGCGAAGACGATGACAAAGGTATACGAGCCCTAACTCAACCCTGTTTCGTATGTTATCCACATCTTTGCTTTATTTCTTAATTAAATTGATGTGGATGTCGAAACATGCTTGCCAAGAACTGTTTATGCAAATAGCACACATAACCCAGTTCTTCCCTGTTCCAGGCAAGATGTCGTTTTTCGAGTTTGGATTATTCTCGGGGGTGGTTGAGCTTGTCAACAAGTAGTGCTCGCTGGAAGGGCGAATGTAAAGAATGAAGCAGATTAATTATGCAACGAAATCTAGTTGTAACGGTTTTAAAGAAATAATTAACACTTATGTCATGATTACACTATGTAAACATTATGTACATATATAAGTGGTGAGTTATGATCCTCTTGACTGAATTGGTATGGTCTGAAAAACAACCATGGTGCTAGACACGTTTTCAACTTGTCCTGTTTTATTTTTTAAACTCGAAAACGGAAACAAACTATCCTTGTTATTATGCTGAGCTCAAGTTTCATATAAAAGGCGAACAATCGATCAAATAAATTTAAAATACACAGGAGAATCAGTATCAAATTTAAATGGTTTGAAAAAAGATTTCGACATTATTCTAGAAGTTTACGGGCAACAACTCGATCAAATTTAGATAAAATCTTGAAATATGACACGTTCATCATCATTTCTCTCGAAATCAATTTGAAAGATGTATTCACATCCTACATGACAATAATATCTCGTATTAGGTCGTTATCAATGGTGTGCAAGCCTAAATTGAGCATTGACATCCTGTCGTTTGAATTAATTAAAAACGACTACCATTTGAACGATCTACATATATTTGTACGTACGTTTGAAATCGCTATTGAAAATCCTTTACTGGGAATTCATTTCGAATTCTTTGGTACTTGAGAATGTGTAGATGACAATGATGAGATGAATTGTAAATGCAATTAAGGATAGCATTCAGTCTCCTGTAATTTACACATGCAAATGAATGCATGCATCTGAAGACATTGTATTAAAATGAAAAATTTGCTGAAATATACAGAATAAACACGTGAAGGCTCATAACACGATCAGTTATTATTGTTTGAATAGTTGTAAGAAAATGTTATTAAAGATCTTATAGAGCTCTAGAACGTTTTGGATGAGCTTTATATGGTTGAATAATAATCTATCGGGTTTAACGTAAGCACCTGTTTTTGAAGTGTACTCCCAATAAGAAATATCCAACTAAAATTGCTTATATGTTTAAGATGAAATTAATCACTAATAAATACTTTTCATGTTTAAAACCAAACCAAAATATGTATTTGAGATTTTCATTTGCACTTGCCTCCGATATTGGTAAAATTAAAAATTTACCAGCTATTAAATTATATATATATAAATTAAAATTGAAATATAAATGTTTTGGCAAGATCCAGTACATATTTGCGTACCGATTTGTTACGTATTCGATCGCATTAATCTACCGCATGAACGTCCTTTTAAAAATATGGAATTTGTTCAGGACTACGCTCTGTTTGTGCTGTTTGCAATTTGACGCACAAACCCAAAAGTACTCTTTAAAGTTTTCATCTTCAAAACGACCATATTGTATGGAAAATCAAATAACTTTGCATTTTACCATCAACTGAAGGAATCAATCTTGCAAAAAACTATCAGATGTTTTCAATATTGGAAAATGGTAACTCACTATGAATTTTTATTCGGATTCAGCAATGGGTTGATCGTCTAATATGTAACTGAATAATTTCCGTTTCATCCTTTTTATCATTAAATGATTGAAAAATTGGTTCATTATTAAAATGCATCAATCAATATTCTTTCAAAATGCATGTAACTCCCCATATTTTTTAACTGCTTCTCTACATTTTTAAGCTCCGATTTACGTTGTTTTCAAGAGTGAAGTGCTTTCTTGCAGCAGTTCAAAGGTTAATTATAAATATGCTATTCAGAAGGTCTTTATATTCTACCTTAGCCATGGTACCAGAAGAGCTTTTGGAAGTTGAATCTCCAGTAGTTATAAATATGGCAATAGCAAAATACCGTAATTGATACCTTAGGAATACCAAGGCATCTATTCTGCCCAGTGCAGGGGAAAGACTTTAATTTTATTATAAGCGAAGATTTAGTGACGCTTCCTGTTGAAGCGAAGAATAGAAGTCAGACAATTTTTGATGATTAATTTACATAATTATTGCATCTACACAAAAACATGATAGAATTTTGCATACATTTTTGTTTTTTGTCATGGATACCATTTTATTTTTAAACCTTTATGTGTAAATCAATGCTGTTTTTCTCATCACCGAATTACTACGATTTTGATTTTACATCTTTTGTTTTATAAAGGCTGTAGAAGACTTATTTTGCCTTCGGTTATTTTCCAACGTTTATTAGATCTAGGAAATTGAAATAACATTTTCGGAGTGAATCAAAAATATTTTTCAGCTGCCACAGAAAAATAAGCTGCATCTATTTTCATCAGATTTCAATCCTTGACCACGATAGTTTTGAATATCAAAATCATCTTGGTTCTTCCAGTATTTTTTTTGTGCATTTAGTGTTCTTGCAGAACGAAAATTAGAAAAGTGCCTATAATATCATTACTGATATTTAACTTTTGTTTAGAGCTGCCTTGAACTAAATCACTGTCATGGCTGCTAACTGGTTAAGATACTATCTATTCTCTCAGCATTCTACTATCCCGAAAACTGGCATAATATTTCACCATTGAATCAATCCTTAAAATTCATCATTAAGTAGCGTGAATGCTTGATTGGTGTAAATAATTCCAAAAATTTTGCAGCCGAAAGATTACAACGAACGGATCTATCGCATTATCCTCGGCCATTTGAATATAATCTCGGTGTAACTCAACAGCCACTTGTAATTGTTTCAAACGAGATAAATGTAATCCAAACTGAAACTCTCTCGGGAATGACCACAGCCTGTTGTTGCTCCTGGGAACGTACTATGTAAATTTTACTAATAGAAGCTTAATCCTTTAAAAGGGTGAATGCACTTGACTATCATGAATATCGTCACTTTCATTGGCATGAAGTTTTTAATTCAATTTACGAAGAATATTATATGGAATAGAAGTTGTTACACAATTTGAAATTGCACCTGAACATGCTTTTGCATCTTTACTCAAAAGTTCATTTTAATGAAGCATTTCAACTTCAAAACGAAGTCTTGCTTGACATCTGGTACAAAAGCAAACTATTCTTTTCATAAAAATAATTGAAATAGTGGAGAAAACACAATTATCCTCGATGAAAAGAAATATGTAGTTGATTATCAATTTCCGCTTGAAATTATTCAGTCCACTCACTCGAATTCCTCGACGAAAATTTACTCGGCTTCTGTCGTCATTCCGAAATATACATTTCTCAACCCCTTGCTGTGACAGGGTTTTCACACGTTTAAATGAGAATCGTGTTAACTAAAATGGAATTACGTTTATATACGAGTTTGCATAAGTGTTTATATCACTGGGTTGCTACTGTTAGTACTTTTAACATGAACTTTATGCAAAAGAGCCTGCAGGAAATTGTAGATCTTAATGCTTACTAATTTGAATGTGTTCGGATACGATCTATAGACGTGTTAGGATTCCAGCATTTGGAAGAAATTACTTGAGTAAATTTGATGGATGATGAAGGATTTGCAGGGATGAATTTATAACACTAATTTTATTGAATCCATACGAGCAAGATATTTCAACTCTAAATTATATTAGTCATGTGAAAACAGGTACTTGTTTTACCTGTAGGAAGTTTTCAAAGTAACTTGCAACATTACCTAATATTTCTATAGTTCCCACTAACTTTTATTGTCGCGTATAGATCTCGATTAATTTATGCAGTTGTTTTGAGTATCCAATACATAAATTCGAGAATGTTTTTTACAGCCAAAACTATAATTTTAAAAAAAAAAATGTATGATAAGCTTCCCTGAAACCAAAATTATCTGGAAACTTTTAATTTTTTTCAACTTCAACGCGTCTTACCCCGCAGATCATCAGTTAAAGATTTCACCGATTTGAGCGCACTTCTACCGAAAGACAACGAGATGGTGGATTCCGCGACGACGGGACACAATCGATCGTATAGTGATGGTTTTGAGTAGCGTTTTTTATAGCCGACTTGTTTACTGAGTCGAGGGTGAGTAGAGAAAACGGAAAGAATAGCCTCCAAGCGAAAGTCCTCACAGACCAACTTCCTTAATGCCGTGCATCGCAGACGGTGGGCAACGGGAAGCTTTTTATACCATTTCACAACTGGAACACAATGACACATTTGCATCATCTGAACGAAAACTTAAATAATTTCTGCCTGCCAGCTATTTTTCTCTGAATCTTCGTTCGTCTTGGTGAATTTCGTGTTGACAATCACCACGTTTCACTTGTTGATTGCAGTTTGTTTGCAGATTGTGTTATTGCTGAAGATTGTGTTGACAATGTTGCTGGTGTTTAATTTGATTTTGAAATCCTTAAAAAAATGTTTTCGACGGTACTATCTGCTACAGATTAATGATGAGATAGTGAATTGCCAAATGAAGGCATTTGGCAATTAACTATACTAAAAAAATACAATATTAGCTTAAAATATACTTCCCAAATTTATGAGGATGCCGCTTTCCTCAGCGGTTCGATCCCCAAATCGAGCGCACTCAATACGTCCACCTTTGTTAGCTTGATTTGAAATCTTATTCGTTTCTTTTCCCGCACTAATGGTACACATACTAAGATGACTAATTTCATCACGAGGTGAATCATGCCGGAAACCACAATGGAAAACGTGCGTTGGAGAGATACAGCTACGAGGTATTCGCGTAGCGTGTGCTTACTTCGTGCTCTTTTGAGGCGTTGCCAGAAATTCGTAACTTAAATGTGGTAATGAGTTGGAAAATTTTATAACGGACATTATATAAATTACTCTGAATACGATACGTTATATTTTTCGTGCTGGTGCGGCTTTATGAAGAACACTGTTGCAAAAAATATACAGTTCACGTTCAGATTTCAGATTTATGCAATAATAGATATGTGCCATTTTAGTTCAAAAAGGAGCGTAAAAAACGGCTTTATTTTTGAAGCAAGTGAAGGCGATTTATAGTTATTGTTTTTTTTTAAATTTTTGTGCCTGCAGTCATTGTCAAAGTTTATTGACAAAATAAAATTATGGGATAATCACATTAAAAAGGCCTCGTTTATATTTCAACGTTCAAAAAATATTGATAAAAAACATCAGATATTCTTAATTTTATTTGGGAGAAATTTGTTAAATAGTATCGTGAAAATTTATTTGTTGTTGCTGTTTGCTATTGGTGTTATTTTTAGATAGATTTTATTGTTTTATAAAATATCTATATAGCTTTGATTATGTTTTTGTTTCTTTTATGCCAGTTATCCCATTGTAAAATACTAGCAATTCCATTTGGTCGCAAATATTAGGAAATAAAATTTATGAGCGAAAACCTTTTAGAAATTATCAACAAAGCAAAATATTTGGTCCATTCAATTGCCTCAGCTTGATTTTACGCTTATTTATTATAGAAAGGAAAGATCTTCAGCCTAATACTGTTGATACCGTTTATCCTATAGAATTTTTGGAATACGGGATATTTTTTAAACAATTCAATAATCATACATCTTTTGGCAGAAATATAGAAAAAAGCTCAAAGCGATTGGATTTATTTATTTTAATGGTTGTTCAATGCTAAGAACTTCATTTGTCTCTTTCTCATGCTCCGGCACAACCTTAATAAATCAACTCCCCCGCAGAAAATGTACCTGTACCTCTGGTACTCATTGACAAATCAATTCACCCCAACAAAACCGCATTTCCACCACCCATTTGACATTCCATTCGAATTCATTTCCATAAGCAGCTCGTATTCAAATTTTACACCCGTTTGTGGAAAAGGTGAGGTTATCTGCTTTCAGTCATTCCCGTTCATCCCTGACGCATTTCCATTCTCTTCATGCGGTTGGGAAAACAAAGTCGAAATGAAAATAACATTTTTATGTTGAAGTAGGAAATAATTCATGAGACTTTTAAGAGCGGAGGAAAATAAAGCTATCACGGGCAAGAATACCGAATGACGAATAATTTTCCATCTTATTTGGATAGTCCCGATTTGATTTACCGGCTGCGAATAATTTTCAGGTGATGTGTTGTTTTGCAGCAGTTTTTTGCATACTTTTCCCAGCTCCTTCAACTGATGGTAAATCAACTTTTATTTATACAGTATCACGTTATTTCGAGGCTGTTATTCTTTATCATTGTTATTCAATTTGAATGTGATGTATTCGAATAAATCATATTTTCATGTGGTGTCCTTATGCAAAATAAATATTCCCGCTGTATGTATTGAGTATGCCCGTACAAAAATTAAGAGGGTGTAGAGGCAGGCAGTTTGTATGTTGATGTAGTATATCAATTTTTGGATTGTTATTAATTGATTAATTTTTTTGGAATGTACTTTATATTGTACCAATACGAATTATCAACGAAAGGTTAAAAATGATCCATTTTGAATTGATGTAAATATTTAGAAGCTCCGTAGTACAGCCAGCTAATCAGTGAGTTACATTATTAAATAATTTTTAGGGTGTATTATTTCGCTATACCCTGAAAAAGACGTAATATTCCAGATCAACCAAGAATATGATGTCGGACCTGTAAGTAATACTCTTTTATTTGAGAAAGTTAGTAATTACTTGCAAGATTTAGCATTGATTGATCAGACAGAATTATGTAAAAAAATTTACTTTCCTATATAAATATGTTGGACTGAAAATTTAGTAAGAAATATTTCCATTAGGTGGTTAACAGAGATTTGGCGTCGAGTTTGTAGAAACAGAGGAAAAAATGGAAGAAAGCGCACACGTGCACAGAACCAACAGCTACGTGGTGTTAAGGTGACAAGCTGGGGGGTTGTGCAAAATCAGTCCAAAATATTTGTATGGCGTGAACCTTCTTTGTCCTCGTTAGCCCAGTCAAATGGGAGTTAGTATCCATATACAGAAACCAGTTATCACTTATTTCAGCCTCAACGAAATGCTTCAACAGGGTCATCATTCTGAAGTATTGTACCCATAACCTTGCCGTTGGTCCGTTTTTATCAATAATGTGTTAAAATAAATTCTAAACGTGTTTCGCCACAAACGTGAAAACAAAGAAGTTGCGGCGCTCGAAAGATGATCCCCTGTTTAGCATCGTTTTTGGCGTGTAACTTTCTTACTATTGGCACCACGTGAAAATCATACTCGTATATGCAAAAATTGTTGAAAACTCAATTCTACATGTAACTTTTTTGTGGGAGTCATAGTTTCCGAGATATGGAGGTGTCTTACTCTGTTTGTTTTCAAGATGGAGTCCAAAGAATTAGAGCTGCGACCGCAGATACTTAAGGGGGGAAATACATGTGAAATTTTTAAAAAAATGCTCACTTCAGATTGATTTAAAAAATATATGTTGTTTATTCAAAAAAATTTTAACATGAAAACCGTAAAGTACATGTCTCAAAGTACTTGAAAATATTTTTTTTATAATTCTTCAACACAAAATGGCGGCGATGCGAGCGAATGAAAAAAACACCTCAAAAAATACCCCGTACAACTTAACACCATTTCCGGAGATCCTGCAACATTCAGAATACGAAAAATATGTAAATGAGATGTATAGTTCATAGTACCAATAAAATTTATAAAAAAATGAAATTTTTACATTTATTTTAGATTAAACAAAAAAATCGATTATTTCTCCAAAAAATCGCCTTTTAAACAATAATAACTAAATTACTTCTCAAAAATTACAAAAACATGTAAGTTCAACGGGAAGATGATACTCTTTTGTAGATGTGGGGTAAATTTGAGCCGGATCAGTTCAATATTTTTTCAGATATCTTGTACGGAAGTTGAAAAAGTAATACTTTGAGAAAAACGCGATTAAAGTTTGCAGTAGATAAAAACCATTGATTTTTGGTTTTTATTATAACTTAAGCGTTAGTCAGCAATTCCAGGTCCTATTTCCATAAAATTTCAGATTTATAAGAATCTGGTAGGGATATACAATTAGAGAACCGCCCATAGCGCCGGAGAGAAAGTAGACAAGGACGCGCGGCAGGTGTGCTTCACTTACTGGGGAACGCCGCGCAGCCTATAACGGACTATAACTCGAGAACTAATACGAATATCGCTTCAAAAATTTTTTGTCGTATTCTTAGAGTATTTGAAACATTTTAATGAAAGAGAGAAAATATCGATTTTTTTGAACAGTTACATGTATTTACCCCCTTAAACTTAATATAACTATTAAACTGGTTACATATTGCAATAAAAATCAGCCTGCCATTCCAAAATGCACGGTTGACGTCACAATCAGGACCATTTTACTGGACTACTTTCATATTATAAATAAACGAATCGAATTGATTCCTATGTCAATTTAATATTTGAGTTGAGTTTTAATAGCTTAGTTGAAGGACCTTCAACTTGTTTTATTCTGCCAGTGAATTAAGTTTTTTGTTTGTTGTTATAAATTAGTTATAGTAGAGAATCAATATTGCTTATCTGAATTTCTCTCGCCCTTTATTATCTGTTTAAATAATCTATGATTCCCTTGAGATGATTTCTATTATAAATATTCCACCGGCTATCAACTTAATTCCTAGCGAGAATTGCCACTCTCATCAAAGCGTCTAAACTTTTTGATTTTCAATTAGGCCTTAAGTGGGTCGTGAGTATAAATCGCTTCATCAGAATTCCCAGTTGTATTCCCCAGAGAATAGTCCCATAAACGCACATTACCTTCTGAGATATTTGAGTTGATATTTGGCGTTTGATATGGGAAAATGTACCTACATATATAAATTTATAAGTATCTCGTTAAGACAATCCAACATATGCCAATTTTTTGTGAAAACTCCATCAAGATACCAACTACGTATAAAAATCAAAAAATCAATAACATCCACGTATAACTACGTACCTCGATTCTCCTTGAAAAAGTTTACACAAACTTAACCTATATCAAAAGTTTTGGGACAGAAAATATCCATTAAAAAGTCTTAAACTTCATCGGATCCTTCGAGTCCTATACAAGACGAAACCAATTTAATTCCGTTGGAGTTAAAAAGATGAACGAACATATCATATTACGAGTCTTACCGAAGGAACTTATATCTGCCTACACATTAGCATCTTAGAAAGTTTTGATGTGTACAGGGAGTCGTCCTGAAGCTGTATTCCCTCACGCACTTCAAATGAACACGCCAGTAAAGTATCTCATTTATAAGTATGATAGTCGAGAATGTGGGGACGAGGAGAAGTGGATAAAAAGTATGATTTTTTCAGAAAGATTTTTGTTAAATATAGCGGGTGTGGTGTAACCAGTTTGATGACTTCATTGTCTAGTTGATTTTTGCATGGAATTTATTTATGAAATTAATTTCTACGATGATTTGATGAAACCCAGCGATGCAAGTAAGATTTCGATTTTGTGAAAGCTAATCAAATTTTCTGTGCAGGAAGCTGAGAATAGGGAAATTGTTTACGCAATCGATTCTAATAAAATTTGAAGCTCCTGTCCATTCTCTGAGAATTCAATTCAACGATCATTACATAATATATATAATTACGTTAAATAATTTGATCTGCAGTTTGTTAATAATTTTCTCACTGCGAAAATCTCTATATTTTCTTTTCCTAGTCAGAAGTGATCATTATTTTGAAAAGAAAATTTTACTATCACAGTCGTTGTATTTGACCTCATTGAATCACTGTTTGATGCGGTCATTATAACGTAGAATCACAAGTCTACTGTATTATGAATAACACTAGTTGAAAAAAATTGCTATTCTCAGATTTAATAATCTGCAGGATGCAACCCGTGAAGTTCACACAAATAACTTCCCAGTAAGACAAAAATGTTAGTCTTAATAATAAAAAAATTCATAACAATAATAACAATACTGATAATAATAATAATAATAATGATAATACTGATAAAGAGATAACAACTCATAAGAAGAAGCTAAGAAATTAAATAATATTATTCGTATAGATATTAAAATCATAAATATTAATTTTTTTCTGTATTCATACGAATATTTGGTGCAATTATAAAAAAACTTTGATCTAAGAACGTGCTGTACTGAATTTAATGAAATATTTAACAAATCAAAAGAAAATACGCTTGGATCAAAGTCGATACTTCTCCTTCGCGAGATATCGTTATCGAAGTGACCATGTACGTACATCATGATCATACATTCATAGGTACACATACACAAATACTTCTTTCCAAAAATACTTCAAAAATATTCCAAAGGTTTTAAAATGTACTAGTTTCTTGAAAGTTTCGAATTCATATTTCAGACCCATAACAATGCCTTCCCAATAAACTAGGAAGGTCATAACAAATCCTTGGCTTTCCGAAATAATTAGGTTATTATTTTAGAAACGTTATACCCACAATTTATGCCGTCAAAAATTTTTACATGATTTTTTTTAAATATTCTTGACGAAACTTAATTTGGACACATAATAAATTCTTTGAAAAATAAAATAAAAACAATTTTTGGAATATAAAACTTTTCAAAGAATTCAAAGCGAACAATATTTTCGTGGGTTTTGTGTTGACATCCCTGACATCCTTATCATCAATAAATTTCTCGTCCTTATAAATTGTGAAATTATCGTATTTTATGAAAAAATTTAACGTAACAGATGCTCTTAGAAGTCGACAAGGTTCTTTGTATTCTGTGAAATGTGAAATAAATATTATTTCATAAATAATAATTAATTAAATTAAATTATAATATAAATATTATTATATAAATTAATCTGACATGCCGAGAAGCAAGAGCAAATCGGTATCTTTTGAAGATTCCTACCTCCCAACGGCGAAAAAATATATTTGAAAGTCTGTTTCCTCAGTGCTTCATGTTTTCGAATGCATTTTCAAACTTTCATAAAACAATATTTATTTGTAATATTCTCGTAAGTTTTTATGTTTATGTTTATGACGTTTTCAACCCTCTCAAACGTTTCATGATAGATAGAAAGATTTTTTGAAAACACATCCCAAATTCCAAACGAATTATCACTCAGTGAAATGATTGTCTGTATCTATAGAAATTCACAGGCTTTTCGCACGCACTTTTCTAAAATAAAATCCAATAAACCCTTAAATATTTACTCATCGCCCGACAATCTTCCATTCATCTATTCCCCAATCACATCCGACCCCACCAAAATAAGGATTAAATGAACAATAGCTGAAGCTGATTATTTATGTATTCAATATAAAAGGAATCTCGTTAGCAACATTATCATTATTCCTTCGTGGACGTGCCAAAGTCATTCGCACCATTCATTCATATAGGGTGGTCGCCTGGGGTGGGCCAACGAACGACGAATCTTCATGCCCCCGAAGACGACACCTTTTCCACATTGCTCATCAATAAAACTATCGACATGTCGACGATGTAGTGATTTCGGATAGCCACAACCTGACCTGGCTTCTGGTTAGCGATAAATATTTAATAAAGACGTGGTGCAACCCCATTCTCCGGTTGAGCTCCTTCGGCAATCATGCACAAATGCTTGTAAAACTGTTCCTCGGATAACAAATGTTTTCAAGTAAGTTTGCGACGATTGGAGATGAACGATAGAGGACGAGTGCAAGGCAAAAGAAATGTAGAATAGGGTAGGTTCGTCCTTTTGTTGGCTAGTGACTGACTTTCAAGCAACGATGCAAAGGACACATCGGGAGGATCAGACCACAGAGTCGTCACGAAAATCACCTTGATACTTGGTATGCAGGTGCATCGAAGGAGAAATTTTCCGGCAAGGAGGGTATTGTCTTGTAAAGGTCATTGACGAATTTGCTGGGCGCAAACTCGCGTTGGTTCTCAGGGCGAAAACAGCGTTTCCCCTGATAAATTTGTTTACATTAACTGCAACAGGTATTATAAACATCCCCTGTAGAGCATCCCCATGGATTTCACCGCTATATTTCCTTAATGTGGGAAAGTGTGGTACTTCATAGGGTTGACGACTAGGATAAAGTAAAGCCAGTTTCCCACACAGTATCTCATTGTGAAAGAGAACTTAAAGGTGGCTGAAACCAACATTTATCTACTAGCTAATAAAGATACATTTTCCTTCATTTCTTACATTTTCCTAATTCAATGATAAAGTTGTACGTAAATACAATCCAAATGATTAAAACCGTAGTTTATATTTGATAAAGATATGATTTTAATGTTGTAAAGGCACGCTCAATTATCAAAGGCAAAAATTGAATGTTCAAGCTCAAACATAAATCCAGGATATCTATTATTGATTAACATTAAAGAAATGCGCAAGGACGCAAGACAATTTCGAATTTTGACTTTTAAGCCAATGCTTTTTTTGTCACGAAACATTTGTTTATTGATAGACGTTAGCAATCAATACAATAATTATCTACAAAAAAAAAATGCTTGCAAAGTGATAATTTTTATATATTAGTAAGGATTTGAACCTCCTAGTCTAGCCGACAACTTTCGCCTACTAGTGTGCTTTTTGGTTAGCAACTTGCTAACACTATGCTTGCACATTGATGGAGGTTCATTTACTTCCAGATTAAAGGCTGGTTCCATAATTTAATGAAGTGGGGAAGTGTGGTTTCGGCGTGACGGACGGCATCCTCTTCAGGTGCTGTCATTTACCATCCGCCACCAGACAGCACGATGTTGTCGGCTAGACTAGGAGGTTCAAATCCTTACTAATATATACAATAGCGACGTAGGCACATACGAACTAAAAATTGACAGTCATTATACTTCGCGGATACAAATAATTATAAAAATTAGTTGAAGTATGATGAACTTAATCCATCACTAAGCCTAATCGTGGTCGTGCTGTCTGGTGGCGGATGGTAAATGACAGCATCTGAAGAGGATCATTAAAGTGATAATTGTTTTGGAATGAAAAACAGGAAAGTATCTAAATATATAATGCTAACTGAATATTTTATTTTGGCTTTGTATTTCAGTTTAGGCTTTTGCAAATTTTTTTAATTGCTAAGCAAAATGCCAATATGAAAAATCTATGCACAAAATAAAAACTAAAGAAAAATTATTTTCTTTTTAATTTTTAAAAAGTTGTATTCTTTTTTTGTTTTAAAAACCATTGGTTATTACTTAAGCATCGATTCTGTGAGCTGTGCTGTTGCTTCCGAGGTGATTTAGACTTCCTTAAAGCACTATTGTCGTGTGGTCTATATTTTAAGCTTCTTTCGTATTATTAGTCTTTGCAAAATGGGGTAGAATCTTTTCAGTCTTTTCAGCATGCTGTTATTCATATCATAAATTCTACAAAAAAAATTGGTTAAGGTTAATTTAAATATATTGTGGTTGTGTTTTTTGGCGTCAAAGCGACAAACCTATCGAAAAAAGATGCACATCTTCATTTGTGATGATTCAAAGCCAATTTTTTTGTAGACTCATGTCTTTCGACGGAACTGGAGTCATACATTTATGATAATAAACAATAAAATGGCCGACTTATAATTTTTTGGGGAAATCTTACTTTCTCGTTAAAAATCGAGGAAAATACAAAAACTAATGAATAATTACAAATGATTCAAGTTCCGAAGATAGCTACTAACGTTTAAAATAACGTGGTAAAATGATAGTCCGATCGATTGGCTAGAAATTCTGTTACGCATTCTACCAATCAAAAAATAAATGTCTTCGAGAAAAACGCGTTTAAAGATTCAGACTTTCCATAAAAAATTTCGACTTAACAGACACTAATCAGCTACTCCCACTCCATGGTTTCTTCGTAGGTTTCATTTAATAATGACTATTTACACTGACAAACTAGGTGAAAACAAAAAAGTGAAAAAACCCAAAACTAATTAAATGTATCCACGGTAGTAGCAGCTGCTTGGTGTCGAGCAGAGCGCTAGCATGACCTGTTTTCATTTACGTGCTTTATTTTCGTACATATTTTGAGTTTTGATCTACAATTTTCACATTTTACTCTAAATATTTTTTAATTTCAAAATATTTATCAAAAAAAAAAAAATTGAAAATGTGAAATTCGTCACACTGCGATAATGCTGTAGGCACATTTTTTAGAGTTATATCGTTTTGCCGCATTTTCGGTTCTAATAAATCCCAGGGGGATGTAGATGATTAATTTAACTATTAGTTTGAAATTTTACGGTATATTTACTGTTTTGTTTGCAAAACGTCAAAACGTCTGTCCAGAGTGTTAGCCCTATTTATATTATATTAATGTTAACAATGTCATTTACTAACTTTTTATATATTTTTAAATTTTTTTTATTTGTTTTTATTTTTTTTAAAAAAAATTTGCAAAAAAAATTCTATTAATTTTTGAAATATTTTCGACTTCTAAACAAGTCTAAAATTTGCTTCCCAGCTCAATTGTACGGTTTTATATGATCGCCAGTAATAGGCAAAAAAAAAACAATTAATAGGGGGAAGCCCTCATAGTTTCTTATGGGGTCGTGACCGACGTGAACTTTTTATGCCATAGTAGTGGGGGACCTCCTTTCTTTCGAATCCCCCTATAATAGCCATCATAATCTTAATCTCTACCAAATTTTTACATATTACATAGTATCTTGTTCAAAATTCAAAAAGGACTATAGCTTGCAAAAAAATGAAAATCAAATTTAAATGCCTGGCAGCTAATTGTTACCATCCAAATATGACGCAAGGGGTCAAGACGTATTATCAATGGGACTGCTTAATTTAGAGAATGCATAACGTCTTGCAGATAATTTACTCGAGTCATTTCAATATACATAAATAACTGACGATACCACGAAACTTTGACCTGCCGCAAGACTTAACTGACTGCTTCGGCTCGAATTGCAACCCTAGAAATAGAAGAGAATATCACCACCAAAAACTGTCCCGGAATAATGATAATATTAACAGGTTTACTATAAATAGCTTTCAAATCAGAGTATGCGTCAAACAATTCTGTTAGTCGTTTTGGTGACTAACAAAGGTCACGCATAGTATCAGATAATACGAAGCCTCGATTTGATTACAAGACTTTCAATCTCATGTTTATTTGTAACATTTCGTGGATGTTTAGTCGACGAAGTGGCAGCAACATCAACAAGTCGGACGATGGATTCTATTGTTAAAGGATGGTTCAGCGAAATTCACGAGGAATTGCTGCCGGGACAGGCATTCTCATTGCGAGTGAAAAAAGTGCTACACGAGGAGCAATCTGATTATCAGGATATTAAGATAATTGAAACGTAAGTAGAACAGTATCATTTGACTTTCACACGCCCTGTATCAGTTTAACTCTAGAAATCGCATTGAAATAAAGATCTATGTAAAAAAATATCAAAAATTGGACTAAAAATATGAGTAATATGAAAATAGTTATGATAGTACGAAAGCTTTGCAATTTTTTAGGACAACTTAAAAATAATGTAACTGAAGATTTTACTTCATGAATACGCAATATTATACTAATATAGTTTCTGGCTTTTATTTTGATACCTGTTTATTCCAAATTATATATTCTTCTTTCAGAACAGATTATGGAAAGGCTCTCATCCTGGATGGAATTATCCAATGTACACTACGCGATGAGTTTTCTTACCAGGAGATGATATCATTCTTACCACTTTGCGCTCATCCAAATCCTGAAAAGGTTTTAATTGTTGGCGGTGGTGATGGTGGAGTGGCTCGCGAAACAGTCAAACATCCTGCCGTTAAGGAGGTGCATCAAGTTGAGATTGACGGGCGTGTTGTGGAGCTATCGAAAAAGTATCTTCCTGAAATGGCATGTGGTTTCACCAGTCCCAAACTTTATTTAAATATTGGCGATGGCTTTGAGTTTATGAAGAAACATCAAAACGAATTCGATGTCATTATCACAGATAGTTCAGATCCGATTGGGCCTGCAGTAGCCCTTTTTGAAGAAGGATACTATGGGCTGTTGAAAGCCGCTCTTCGGCCAGGAGGAATAGTTTGCTCGCAGGGTAACAACTATTGGTGCGGACTCGACTATTGTAAGTCGCTACTAGAGAATTGCAAAAAGCACTTCCCGGTCGCTACATATGCGATAACGACCATTCCTTCCTACCCTTGCGGAAGTATTGGACTACTTTTGGGTGGCCTTGATCCACATAGGAAGCTAGAAGAACCGGTCCATGTTTTTTCGAAGGTTGATGTTGATCAGTTGAACTTACGCTATTACTCCAGTGAGGTGCATAGATCTGCGTTTGTTCTGCCTCGCTTTGTGGAGAAGGCTCTGTATGAAAGTTAGTCGTTTGTGGCAGATTAATTAACCAAAATGATTCATACACACTGGCGTTTCCATTGAAACATTTTAGTAGTATATTCATATGATTATAAGCTCAGTATCGAAAATGGAAAAATATTAAATACAGATGTATAATTAGAATCTCAATAAAATTTCTCCATTTATTATTCTAATTTAGATTACAAGATTTGGTTCCGTTGTTTTCGAGAAACCGAGCACTGGAAAGTTGTCAAGATTGCCCTTTACATCATCTGGATGACAACAAAATATATATCCCATTGTGGGTATCTTCCTGTACCTTTCAAGTGGTTTCATCCATTCGAACTGTTCGCATATATCATGGCAAAAAACAGGGCTTTTTGTTGAATTATTATTATATATGTGAAGGACCAATCTTGATTAGGGTGTTAAAAAGTCAATTGAAATGGCAGCGTTAGATTATAATCCACAAATATCAAATGAGTCACCTCAATTAAGCAAAAAACAAATTAAATGACTTAAATACACACTGAAATCATGAACAAACTAAAAAAAATGCGACAAAAGATAGTTTTGTTAGAGACTTCATGATAACTTCATATACAATCGATAGGGAAATGATACGTGCAGATTAATCTTATTCGATTTAGAATGGCCCGGTTATACATATGTGTTCAATTTAAGCTCTTTTATGCTCATAAAGTATTGCATAATCATCATAAAACTGTCCAAAATGAAAACAAATTATCACAGAATAAACAATCACCAAAACGTTCTAAGAAACTCTGATAGAATTATTGGTGGGCAACGGTTGGAGTGGTTTTAGTTTTCAAGATAGCCTGGTATTTGAATTAGGTCGAGTCGCTGGGATATCGCGTTTAATCGCGCTTTTGGTTCTTGAGCTGCCAACGATAATAAAAGAAGCATAAATATGTTGAATTCTCTAGACGATAATACACAATAGGAAATAGGAATATGATGACTGATTTTCCACTTACAGTTTAGCCAGAACGTTTTGTTTTCATTTTGGAGAGTGTTATGTTGATGGGCACACAAGTCACCCGCTTGCATTCAGATTGTTTCTGTTCCCGCGACGCGACGCACGAGAGTCCGGATAAGGGAAAGTCGGATTGTAGAGCTGATTGTAGTTAGTTAGTCCTGCCGGAGGTATTTTTTAGTATTGGTTTGTGTTCGTTATGGTTTTTCATTTTGTTCGGTAGTGAGGTGAAAAAGTTAGCTGCGTTTCTCGTGTTGTAAGTATTTCTTTCTGCAATTCTATCACAGTGCTGTATTCATTACGGTGTAAATCTTTTGTATGAATTTAGCAGAAGAAACGAGCGAGCGCGAGATTGCGATGGCAACAATAAAAGATAAGTAACATACGTTTAGCAACTTTCATAGTTCACTCAGCCAGGACGGGTGCTCTGCCGTCGGGTCTGAGAGGCAAGCCGCGCCGTCCCGACCGCCAAGGTGATTGCATATGTGCCCACATTGTCTTTGGTTTGGCGTCGGGACATCAGCGCGGCACACAACATCCCTCGTGGAGACCCTTCGCGGCTCAGCGGCACCCGCCTTCGCACCAAGACTGCGGCTGCTAGCTCGCCCAAAAGGCCAGGGATGCGGCCGCAGTGGCACGCTGTAGTGCCAGTAATCTGGCGCCCCTGCTATCAAGTCAAGGACCTTCTGTCGCGCCTTGATTGTAGGTGGTAAGCAGTATATTCTGAAACTGATAACAAAGCAACTATAAACATTTAAGTATTTTTATCTAGACTCTTTGCATATATTCATAAACGCGGTTTGCCTTCAAAAAAGTATTTCTCTAGACGGAGTTAAATGAATGCATATATTTTTATAGTTTCGAGCATCAAATGTGAATTTTGGTTTACTTAAAATTTATTATTCCGATCGAAATGAAATTTTAGCCAAACATGAAGTTCATTTACAAATTTATAAAGTACCTACATACATTATAACTTACCTCAGCGTATGGAGAATTGATGGCAACGATTACTACACCCGTATCATTACCAACTGAACTGACGATGTAATTCCAAATATAAAAAGGAATTGATTTTGTTTGAAAGTTAAACTGCAATTAAAATATGTAGCACTTTGATCATATCAAAAATATTGTCAAGAAATTAAAAATATTTGAATTTGGCAAATACACTCTTGAAAGGTTGAGTTTTTAGTTAGGAAAGGATAGTTTTTTTTTCAAGTTCATAGCCTAAATCTAATGTAAAACAGCTAACATCTCTTATTTTGACAATCAGATAAAGAAAGTAACATCATACATACATGTAGGAAACAGATTATATGAAGAATTTTTCTTCTTAAATTGTATGCAAATAATTAGCGAAAATGGTTAACAGATACTTTTTTCTTAGTACACGTACCTCGTAGGTGATTGTTTCAGTTTCATCGCATCCACTAAATGGATATTCAATCACTCCTGAAGTACCCGCATATATATCGTAGCCTATTTGTCTATTCTTTTTTCGAATAATGTTGCTGTATTTCGCCCAGTTTCCGTTTTTCAAAACAGACCAAAAGGCTGCTCTTGTTAAAATGTTAAGATTTTTTGCATATATTTTCATGATTCCTCCCACATTTTCATCAATTGAAATCAAATGGTCCATCTGAAATATCACGGGGACTGCACTTTGTACATATTTTTGTTGCATCGCCTGTTGAAGGACATTATTCCTTAGGGTGCAAACAGAATAAATGACTATCAATGATTTAATTTTCTCAAGAAACGGAAACTTACTCTTCGGAAATGTCGCTCGTGTCGAATTTAATCTGTTCATCAGATGTATACTTCACAGTTGACGGGTTGAAAATAAACTTAGTTGGAAACAATGTCAACCATAGGGAAATGAGTCTAAATCATTATTAGCCCTAACCTGATTTTTTAGGATAGCTCCTCTGGTTCCAGATCGATAATGGATAAAATTAACCGTCATAGAGGTGATGTTGTAGCAAAATTCAGCAAAAACCACTGATGTTCCGTTCAATGAAAATCCATAAACAACGCCTGTATCTTCACAATTTTTAACGGAATGTTCAAAAAATGCACTGGCTGAGTCGCAATACAAGTTTTGAACCAATATTTTCGGACCTTCATTGACATCTTCGTGATAAAGAGAGCTTCCATCGCAAAAAACACTTAATTCTTGAGAAAATGTGTTTTGTTGCCGGTATTGGTTGTTTCCCCTAGGATATCATTAGGGTAGATTAAAAAACAAATATTACCATCGAAAATGGAAACTAAAAACCCAAAAAAACAATCCAGAGAAAATTCAAATCAAGCAGCATCTAGTTAAATTGAATCTCATGATTGGTGAAATATACAGAATATGGTTTAAGTATTCCTCTACTTTTATCAAGATCCAAAAAATATTTTCAATACAGAAAAATAATAATAATTAATTTTAAAAAATTATTTGCTCGAATTTTCTTACCTGAAAGGCAAAAGACAATATGCCGTGATGTAGTCTCCATCTTCAATATCAAGGTATGACTTTGCAGTATTAGCAATTATGTAGTTTGATCCAAACGGTTTTACATAAACACCAGGATTGTTTAGGTCAAAATTAAGCCTACAAGCTGATTTTAATTTTAAAAAAAATTACATCCAACCGTGAAGATTCTTACATGTCCCGACTGCTATCACCGAGAATAAAATAACTGATATTCTGAACATTATGAACACAATCACGAAAATGAGCTTCTCAAGCCTGTGATTGTCGCTTTTATATCACCACGTTCTAACTGGTAGATTTCTTTTTTTTTATTTAAATTCTACTATCAAATAAGTGAGCTCATCGAGGGTACAGTGCAAGTTTAAAATAATTTTACGCTGGATTCAGCACAACGCATTTTAGTCACATCATTCTACTTGCAGCGATTACTATCTTTTAAAGATTACGAGGATGATCAAGTCCCTTCGATTCTGAATATCATTTTCTTGGCGTTGATGTAATTTTATTGATGAAATTTCACCGAAATACTATGATTTTTTCCATGTTTCAAGGGACATTTTTTTAGGACATTGAATGCTAGTTACACTATTATAAATGCTCTTGTATAACAGTAATGATAGAGAACATGTCGGATCATTGTAAGTGCGTCAATTACATTCAATTTATCTTATGAGAAAAGTAAATAGAAAAAAGGGGGAAAAATAAATAACGACAGACACATCTACAAGTTTCGTATGGCATAAAAAAATGAAAACAAATTCAGGAAAATATGCACATGTAATAGAAAATAACGCGAAACATTACTGCTAGCTAGTAACAGAAATGTTCCTAGCGTTTAACGTGGCCATCTATCGAAGGGATTTGAAGCCACGGACCTCTTTGTCCATGGGTTTGCATTGAGTGACAACCACACACCCTCCGAACCATGTTGGGAGTTTGTCCACTGAGTGCATGCTCAATACAGGTGAAAGGGGGGCCTATCTATACCCTTTGAATCTTACGGTCTCGGCATCGGGTTGAATCGCAACTAAACGTCCAGTCCCCAAGGATGCTGAAAAAGTCCTCATACTTGGTAGTATGACGACTTCAATGCGCCAGTTACATGTAGCTGTACTAATTACGAAATTCCCAATTGCATCATCATCTTCTCAATAAAGCCTACAATGTGGCAGATTATATTTACTTCCCTCGAATTACGCTTCTCTGCAATATTAAAAATCGCGTAAGTTTCCTTTTGCAAACTAATGAAATGCAGAATTGCGAATTTGCACTCGGCGAAAATTAATTAAATCTTAATCCGTAGGAAATTAGAGATAAGAAATATCTATAAATAAGCTAACTCAGTACGCATAAGATCAGTCTTGTATTTATTCACTCGTCGAACCAGTAGATCGCTTTTAATAAAGTCTTTGGAAAATAAACTATTTGTTTTACTTCGAAAGAAAGTTCCACGTAGGAACTTACGACTATAATTTTTTTCGTCTCCGCGACAGCAGATTTATAACTCGCGTCTTTGAGGACTCTACCCGCAATATGGGGGGAAACACCCACCACGTTGGCATCCACCTATAGTGGGTGCTCTTCTCTGGGTTCCAGTTTCCAGTTTGACCTCTGATAAGGCTTCGTGAACATGAACCCTTCTCAAGCCCACTTCGATAGTGTCCGACTGCAGACACTGTTTTTTTATTTTGTTATTAGTTTACGAAAAATACCTTCAAGAGGAAAATAATAAAAAAATCAATCAGCACTGGTTTAGATCAAAATGCTCACCAATTACGATACGAGCGAATGGTTTTGAAGCTCAAGAGAATAATGCTAGGTAGATATGCTGCTTGCGTATTGAATCCAAAACCCTTCATGATAAAGTGTTTTATTAAAAGATTCGCATACTTCAATCTTCATTAAAATTATCTAAAAAAAAAACCTAGTACACGACACTCAAAGCACGATTTTTAAAAAAAATACATTTCGTTGACCAAGGCTATTTCGAGAAAAAGTCACAATTTCGCTAAAATTCTACGCGATTGCTAATAGCAGGCGAAAAAATGGAAATCACAAATGTAATGGCGCCTTGTTCATGTACTCTCGAATTCGTTCACTGTAAAAATGTCTGAGCTTAAGCCAACAAAACAATAGTTTAACCCACGCACGATGAAATCTTAATCTTGAATAGTCCTGATGACCCTAATCAGACTCCTCGTCGCCTAGCTGTGCTCGTTGCCATCTGCCGAGATTACCTGTGTTCCGTTAGGAATTCCAGGGATATGTAATTTCCGGTCGTTTGTTTCTCTTGTCGAAGCTTTTCAAGGTTTAGCCACGCAGTATTTGCATTTCTAAAATAAATTTATGCATGGAAATCAAATATTGGAACCCCCAGAAAATAATTTCATGCAGGAAAAATTTTCTAGAAATTTTTTAATGCGGCTACTTAAAAAAGCAAAAATTGAATCTTCACACCATACTGAGTAGTAGTAGTACAGTAAGTAGTAGTAATAATCTACTGATATTTCAGATAGTTCAGTTTCTTTGAATTAATAAGCCTTTGACGCCGACTGAATGAGACTAATCGCGATTGCATTTGAAAACGTACGACATCAAGGAAGAGAATACAGTTCCATGTTATAAAAAGTATTGCTTTTCATGAAAATAGTACCTGAACACACCAAAAACGAGCAACAGTAAAGAGATGAGCAATTCAATCCACTATCATTGTTGGTTTTCAGATAAGGGTTGGAAAAAGAAAGGAATAAAAAGAATTTTCTAAAAATTTATTAAATGTATCCAGTGAAACTCGGATATCCTAATAATTTTCTTTATTAGATAAAATTCTAAAAATCCTTTCGCACAGCCTACAGCCTAGTTAAATAAAGAATAAAGGTAAATGACGAATGAAACTAAAAGCAATAAAAAAACTGAGGCTCCAAAACTATAAACTATAATTATTGTATCACTGTTATTGACGACCATTGAACTGTTCACTGAGCCACCATTCTTTGCATTTATATTTTTAATAAATGCCACAATCAAATCTATGTTTCACTGTAATCCATCATGCCAACAATCAGCATGCTCATTTAAAATCCAAACATTGGAACCTTATCGGTTCCAAAAATATTTTCTTATATTTTTGTTGTCTTTATCAACATAAATAAACACTTATGCAGATTGAATGTCTGAACGCTTAAACTGCAATTAAAAACGTTATCGCAATAAGTTCGGAAGCTAATAGTGTAACGTTTACATCGCGAATAATTTCGCGCATTTGAGACTGCATCGTTTAGTCTAAAATATATCACTTTCCGAAGGAATACGAACATGTCACTCTTCTTCACTGGAAATAAAATGAAAGTATAAAAACATCGATAAAATGTCTACAACATCAAATCGTATCTGCAACGGAAATTGAATAATAGCTCATTAGTTAACAAATGAAAAGCTTTCAAAACGTCTTGAGTATCTCTTTAGTAATTTCTTTATTTGTTCGAAATGTGGTATCACTTCAAATGCTGTCAACAATCCAATTGATAATGTTCAGGGGGTTTTATCGATTGATTATCTACCGGAAACTGATTTACCACAGAAGTCACACAGAAAAAAGTCACACGCTACTGGTGAATCACAATATACAATGTAGATCTCCCAGAAACTGTGAAGGACCAATCTTGATTAGGGTGTTAAAAAGTCAATTGAAATGGCAGCGTTAGATTATAAGCCACAAATATCAAATGAGTCACCTCAATTAAGCAAAAAACAAATTAAATGACTTAAATACACACTGAAATCATTAACAAACTAAAAAAAATGCGACGAAAGATAGTTTTGTTAGAGACTTCATGATAACTTCATATACAATCGATAGGGAAATGATACGTGCAGATTAATCTTATTCGATTTAGAATGGCCCGGTTATACATATGTGTTCAATTTAAGCTCTTTTATGCTCCACAAAAATCAAAGCCAAACAAAGTGTCGCGTCGCGGGAACAGAAACAATCTGGTTGCCCATAAAGTATTGCATAATCATCATAAAACTCTCCAAAATGAAAACAAATTATCACAGAATAAACAATCACCAAAACGTTCTAAGAAACTCTGATAGAATTATTGGTGGGCAACGGTTGGAGTGGTTTTAGTTTTCAAGATAGCCTGGTATTTGAATTAGGTCATATGTATATCCAGCAACGATGCAAAGGCGCTGAGTCGCTGGGATATCGCGTTTAATCGCGCTTTTGGTTCTTGAGCTGCCAACGATAATAAAAGAAGCATAAATATGTTGAATTCTCTAGACGATAATACACAATAGGAAATAGGAATATGATGACTGATTTTCCACTTACAGTTTAGCCAGAACGTTTTGTTTTCATTTTGGAGAGTGTTATGTTGATGGGCACACAAGTCACCCGCTTGCATTCAGATTGTTTCTGTTCCCGCGACGCGACGCACGAGAGTCCGGATAAGGAAAGTCGGATTGTAGAGCTGGTTGTAGTTAGTTAGTCCTGCCGGAGGTATTTTTTAGTATTGGTGTAAAGAAATTTGTGTTCGTTGTGGTTTTTCATTTTGTTCGGTAGTGAGGTGAAAAAGTTAGTTCTGGATAGCAGATTGAATTCAAGTTGGTACAGTGAAATTTCGTACTACTTTTTATTGCCATCGATTGAAATGGACTCGAAAATTGAAATTGAATTTGATCAGCCAAATGCAGTGTTTTATTGAATATCCATGGTTTCGGCAAAACCGAATGGCACAAAGGGAATCAGTCGAAGCCACCAGATTATGTAGGTTTCGAGGAGTATCTCTTAATGAATACATATTTATTGGATTGCTTGAACGGTAAGGTGAAAATAACATTTTCATAAAATAGACTTAAACGAAATATGTACGTTTCGTGGATTGAAAGAAAGTTCTATCGAGTTACCAGTTGGTGTGCAGAGTTTTCCATTCCAATATCAGCTACCAAATAATCTGCCATCATCATACGAGGGGATGTATGGTCATGTAAGATACCAAGCAAAAGTTGTGATCGAATATACTGGGAAATACAATCAAAGCTACGAAGTCGGTTTCACGGTTTATAAAACAATTGATTTGGATCGGGATTGTCCTCAATCAAGGGTATGGATAATGTCAACCTTTTTACGTTTTCTCTTGAAAACATTATATGTAGTAGAGGTACTTTTGTTTTACCATTGCTATTGCATATTTGCTCAGGTTAATTTCCTGGCAGATTGGAATGGCACAGCGCAGGAGGGAGACCATGGATGGAATGGATGTTTGAACAACAACCTCAACAGTGGTTTCAGCATCGATTGCGATGGCAACAATAAAAGATAAGTAACATACGTTTAGCAACTTTCATAGTTCACTCAGCCAGGACGGGTGCTCTGCCGTCGGGTCTGAGAGGCAAGCCGCGCCGTCCCGACCGCCAAGGTGATTGCATATGTGCCCACATTGTCTTTGGTTTGGCGTCGGGACATCAGCGCGGCACAACATCCCTCGTGGAGACCCTTCGCGGCTCAGCGGCACCCGCCTTCGCACCAAGACTGCGGCTGCTAGCTCGCCCAAAAGGCCAGGGATGCGGCCGCAGTGGCACGCTGTAGTGCCAGTAATCTGGCGCCCCTGCTATCAAGTCAAGGACCTTCTGTCGCGCCTTGATTGAAATGGCAGCGTTAGATTATAAGCGCTTGTTCAAACACAACACAATGTTCAATTTTGTAATTGATTTATAGAAAATGTTTGAAATAGTGGCACCAATCACGATATAAGGATTACGAGTATTTGCATTCAAGTAGAGGTTGATAACTGATGAAATTAATATATGTAAATTTGTATGGTTCTATGAATGACGAAGCTAAAAGCTAGGATAGAAAAAAATCCTGTCGCTTGTATTTTGGTCAGATAAGAAGGAATCACTTCCTATGTCAATTGATTTATTCCAAAACTTTTCGTGTTATCTATTTTTTCAAATCAAAATGAATATCGGATGGTAGATATTCCGATCACTATTGTTATTAAAAATTCAAGTCATATGCAATCTGACTTTCATGTCTGTTTGAAAAGCTGTTATCTGACCGACGTTGGTATCAGTATCGAGTTTATATAAATAAGTGTTAATTGCGATCATGCATCACTGCTGTCCGATCCTCACAACATGGTTCATAAACTTTGTTTGTTCGTCTTGCTTTGTGCAGGAGCAGTGTTAGGAAGTACGACAAACTCAACGGAAAGCGTTTTTAATTAATTGTTAAACCAAACAAAGATATTATTTCAGAAGAATGTGTTCTACGCTACAATGAAGAGCATCCTGGACTACTTGTTCGGAACGTTAATGGATATCAGCATGTCGTTTTCGGAGAATATGGAAAGATCAGATTGGATAATGGTGATTCAATCAGAGGATATTGTACTGCAGGATTTAAGTAAGTTTTCTTGATGTCAATACATGGTTTTGTGAATATAATTACCGATATTCTTCGTATCTTTCCTGAAATAATTTATTTGGAATTTAGTAGACGTGTCTTCACATTAAATCTTTACTTATATAAAGAGAAAAAAAATTTGAAGATAACTCAAATTTATTGGCTGCAGAGATCTAACCATTTTTGAGATGCTATAATGAATGTGCGATCGCGAGACATGATCGCACTACGATTTTATTTTGGTTCAATATTAATGGGTAACCCTCCTTGAGATCCAAATACACAGATTTAGAAAACACATTGGATTGAACTATCTGCTTTCAAAAATAGGAATATGCGAATCCTACCACCATTGTTAATTGATTATTTACATTACTTCGAGAAATGTAGTAAATTAAAATTATTCATTCCATATTTAACTACATCGTAGGGGTCTACAAGGCGCTTCAACTTACACCAACGTTACATATTCTTGCTTCTCTGGAAGAATCTACTATGAAGATATGGCGAAAGGGAAACAAATTATGAAAAACTTCAAGTCGCTGTCTTGCGAAGATACAACCGCTTCATATTTCAAAGCCAATATTTCAAATTGCAATAAAGTCAATCAAACAGGACTAATCTATGGCGTTGTTATGAAAAATATATCCGTAGTTTTGGCGGAAGTGTGCTATGATCTTAACAAAAAAGAAACAAACTTCATTTTGTTAAAAAATCAGGTATGTTCAAAATAATCTTTTACTCCAAATTTGTCAAAAATGTTGTTTGAAGTCGATAAGCGTAATTCACAGTTTTTTAACGTTTAAATTAAACTGTGTACATAATTATTCCTCAAATGCTTTTTCATACCGCGTGAATGATAAAAATTATTAATAAACAAGTTGTCGTATATTATCAGATATGGATATGTCTCTAACTGAAAATTGTACGAAGTACATCATAATTCGAAAATAATTTCCGGGCGTTCTTAAACGAATGAATCAATTTGAACATTCCAATAAGAGCTCACTAACTAATCCACTTTATTTATTTTAGCCTTACAATGCTACTTACAACAAACAACTTTCTGAAGATAAAAAAATTATACTTCCAACTGTTGACTTCGATCAAGAGTAAGTATCCTTTATGTAGGATTCTTTACAATGAAAATAACAAATTTTAATAGATACAATGCATTTAAACAAGCTAAATGGGAAGCCGAAAGTGGATATAAAAGCGAAATTTCAAACTACGACATGAGATCACTAATATTTTCTGAGAAAAGCTTTGGGATACTAAGGAATGTTGCTCGTCATTTAGAAAGAACAGTAGAAATTGCATGGTGGTGGCCCTTACGTTCCAATTGGAGGCACGTCAGTGAAATCGTTGAACGTGTCCAAGAAACCGATCGATACGATGTTTATATGGGATCATCCGGAGTCGTTACTTATCTTGATTGGAGACATGGTTTCTTGATGAGGAACTTCACTTACCAGGTATGGTGTTTTCAGTTCGAATGAAAGGATATTCAATATAATTGAATTTCTTTATTTTACTCTTTGCGCAGGTCTACAACTCAACAAAAAACGTGCCAAAATATATTTGGAACTATGTCGTCAACCGAAATCAACCCACTTCGGGAGTAGTGATAATTGGATTGAATTCACCGTTATATAAGGTTTATTTCTTGTTTTTATATGAAAATAGTAAATTGAAACTTTTATTTCTCAGCCATATGAATTCAATCTCTGCAAAAGCGCTTGCAACAACTTTGATTGGTTAAAATCTATAGAGTTCATTCGGGGAGCATTACGTCAGGGCTTCCTTTATTGTTGTCAACCAGAAGATGTTCAAAATTTGCTTCCAAATTTGCCACAGCTGAAAGCTATAGAACCAAATAATAATTATACAACGCCTGGTTATAATTATACTAACTTAACACCAGATTGGAATACCACAACCCCTACACCTCCATTTTGGAACATAACTACACCTAGCTCGAACTTTACAACACCAAGCTGGAACTTTACCACGCCAGGATGGAATAATACAACTCCAAGTTGGAACAACACTACTCCGGGATGGAACAATACAACACCAAGCTGGAATTCCACCACTCCGGGATGGAATAATACAACTCCAAGTTGGAATTTCACCACTCCGGAATGGAATAATACAACTCCAAGTTGGAACTTCACCACTCCGGGATGGAATAATACAACACTTGGATGGAACTACACCACGCCAGGATGGAATAATACAACTCCAAGTTGGAACAACACTACTCCTGGATGGAATAATACAACTCCAAGTTGGAACTACACTACGGGATGGAATAATACAACTCCAAGTTGGAATTTCACCACTCCGGGATGGAATAATACAACTCCAAGTTGGAACTTCACCACTCCGGGATGGAATAATACAACACCTGGATGGAACTACACCACGCCAGGATGGAATAATACAACACTAAGTTGGAACCACACTACTCCTGGATGGAATAATACAACACCAAGCTGGAATTTCACCACTCCGGGATGGAATAATACAACTCCAAGTTGGAATTTTACTACTCCGGGATGGAATAATACAACTCCAAGTTGGAACAACACTACTCCGGGATGGAATAATACAACACCAAGCTGGAATTCCACCACTCCGGGATGGAATAATACAACTCCAAGTTGGAACAACACTACTCCGGGATGGAATAATACAACACCAAGCTGGAATTTCACCACTCCGGGATGGAATAATACAACACCAAGTTGGAACAACACCACGCCTGGATGGAATAATACAACACCAAGTTGGAACAACACCACTCCTGGATGGAATAATACAACTCCAAGTTGGAACAACACTACTCCGGGATGGAATAATACAACTCCAAGTTGGAACAACACTACTCCGGGATGGAATAATACAACACCAAGTTGGAGTAACACTACTCCTGGATGGAATAATACAACACCAAGTTGGAACAATACCACGCCTGGATGGAATAATACAACACCAAGTTGGAACAACACCACGCCTGGATGGAATAATACAACACCAAGTTGGAACAACACCACTCCTGGATGGAATAATACAACTCCAAGTTGGAACTACACTACTCCGGGATGGAACTACACAACGCCCAGCTGGAATTTCACCACGCCAGGTTGGAAATTCACAACACCAAGACCTCAAACAACGACTATAAGGACTACAACTGTAAGGACTACGACTATAGGAAGTACTACCCGTGGGACTACTCGTACAACTCCCAGGACTACAACACCAGGAAGAAATTCCACAACACCAAGCTGGATTACCACCACTTCAAGCTGGAATCGTACGACGACAGGTTTAAATTCCACGCGGTCTGACTCAAACAGTGCCGTTTAAAACAAAATGTACGACTCGAGTTACTATTGATCCTGATTTTCGTTTTAATACTCCAATTTTTCAATGGTGTTCATTTTTAAAAAATATGACCAGTTAGTTAAACTAAAGATACTCAAATCATCAACCTGTTTTGAATAAACCTAGTTTCAACGATGCCATAGCATGAAAATGTTCACAGATTATAAAATAATTTATGAGGCACACATCAGCAGTATTTTGAAATAAATTGAAAGTTCAACTAATTCACGACGAATTGATCTATCACAACAACAATTGTTACTGATGGTTTTTTTTAATCCCCCCCTTATGCTAGCTTTGATATCGATTGAATTTACTTTAAAATCCTTTTTTTCCAAAGAAACAGTGTTCTCTGTGTTTCTTAAAGTAAGCATTATTCTACACTTTTTATTATAAGACAACAATTCGATTATCTGGCTAGTTAAGGCTAATATTAAAACATGAAACTTTATCTGAAGGCAATTGGCACGTTTGTTTACTTATAAAGATTTCATTTTATTGAGTCGAATATAAATGCAGCAACATCATTAATCATCTGATATGTTCCGATATGTAATCATAAGCTACATATCACTTGGTGACATCTATGACTGTCACAAGGGTAATTTGTCAATCAGTGCTGACAACATTCACAATTGAATTTGTCTGCTGTCACTGTTTGTTGTTTCGTTCCACAACAGTGGACAGACTACGAACCTTTTGATGAGAACTAACAATAGGATTGGATTATTAAATAAATTAAAATCTAAAATTTGGCAGCCCACAAGCTAATATTCGAACTTAATTTTTACAAATATCCTTCTAGCAAAATTTTTAAAATGAATAAGGGATCTGTTTTTGAAAGCTTACAAAATGAAACTACTACTAAAATTTGATTGAATCTTTAGTACTTACCATGCAAGGTGGACGTGTTCATTTTAGACGCTTCACAGTGTTTTTGTGAAAATATTATTTTTAGAATTGATAATTATTCTTTGCTTATATATTTGATGATCTTTCTTGCAATTAAAAACTGTTCATTGGGACGCAAACAACATAATTTATTATTTCATTTGTATGATTGGATTACTGATTTAGTTTTTTTCATCACGTTGAAGTCATCATTTTATATGAGGGAATCCTTGCAAATACTGTGCAGCATCATTTGAAGCAATGCAATATAGGTATCCGAGCGCTGGCATTCGGCGAGTTTTTTCAAGCAGATGCAACCAACTTATTTCATTGCAAATATCTGTTCCTTTAAGGACATTTTCTTTTAAATCGTCCTAAAAAATATCGGTTTACAATATATGCGTAGAATTTAGATAATCAAACAAACCGATAGAAACGGAGAATTGATTTGTACTATGACCACCTCAGAATGACTTGCATCTCTAGGCTTGATATATTGCCATATTTGCAAGGGTATTGTGTCGAATCCGTGGACTCCTACCTGAGGAGAATTAATTGATGAATCGAATGAATGTGTGAAGCTTAAAAAATACTTTATAGGTAAAATTCTTCATTTCGTAGCAACCATCGTTAGCAGGATACTGAACCGTTCCAGAGGTTCCTACATAAATGTCGATAGCCTCTTTGATGGAAATGTTATCAATAATTTTCTGAAGAAATTTCCAATTTTCGTCTCTCATAATCGTCCATGAAGGAATAGTGTTAACGAGCTTGAAGGACTTTATGATATACTTCAACCGTCCAGAATATGTTTCAAGTGGTGCAAGGTCCTTAAAAGCATACTTTGCAATTTTCTGGTATTTTGTAAGTTCTTGTTCAATTGATTCACGTAACAAATTGTCTCTGTGTAATTAATAAAATTATTTTTAAAACAGATTGGTTCAAGATGACTACTACTTACTGTTCTACGTAGCTTACATTCGGAAATGTGAAGGTTTGGCCTTTTTGAAGTTGATAGGTTATGTTGCTAGGATTTAATGTTACCTAGAAGAAAATATGGTAGGTATAAACGTATCACCATTATTGAAGAATGAACATAGAACATACATAGAACTCTGATTAAATTGTGGTTTCTTAATATTATCTTTCGTAAAATAGGCGAAAAATTTTCTTAATAAATATGGTTTAAAAATATCATAATTAGCAGCTAGAGCAACGGAAATAGTTCTGGGTAAATATGTATCTTTCAAGTAGAAACGTTTGAGGCTTCTTGTGGAATTCAATGTCCATTGCATGCAAGTAATAATCTCGTGCTCTCTTGTAACATTTAATGACTTTTTGATTAGATCTATTAGATCTAGATCGTTTCAATTTGAATTTTCTAAATTTTCTAAACTTATTCAGGATCAGAAGGTTGAGAAAACACAAATTAGAACTGAATAAGTTTGAAAACGATGTATATAATTGCAAAAATTAGCCCTATGTCCGAAATATACGTGGTGAAATATATTATTGTTTTAATAAACGAAATTGAAGTAAACTATTGTAAATTTACTGATTCACCAGCAAAACACTATCTCACCTGATGTTCAAGTATAGATGATCTTTTTCCAGCAACAAAATGTATAAATTCCACTCTCATGTTGATCATATTGTAGCACACTTCAGCAAACACAATAAACACTCCATCGATATTCACACCATAAACAAGTCCTGATTGGCTGCAATAATCAATCGGTCCCATGAAAAAGGACGCTTGATTGTCGTAACACATTATGGAACTGTTTGCCTGAATTGCTATCAATTTCGGTGACGATATATAATAAATCTGTCCATTCTCGCACAGAAATGTAACATTATTGTACTTGTTGCGAACCGTCTGTTCATCTTTTGGTAAGAAGTTGTTCCTGTTTCAGTTATATTTCAGAATAAATGGCTTCAGTTGTTTTGGACATATTTCGCAGTACCTGAACCCTGAATTGCAGTAACCTTGCACTGTTGCACCTTCAGCGATGGATATGTAGCCATTTTCAACGTCGAGGATCAACTTATTTGGTCCGAACTCTTGAAGAAATACACCCGATGATTTTTCATCGATGACTAATTCACATCCCTTGGATGCTGCTATAAAAGCACTATACAAAACTACCGGCAAAAATAGGTTGAACATGTTATGCTTCTTAGTTTATTTATTTCAAAGATTGCCAACAGAATAATGTTACTAGACGTAACCTACTTGAATGAAGCCAGAACTGTTTCAACATGGGTCATGATTTAGTTATATACGAAAAGAACAAACGCCAATTAGTGGTGTTACTGATAAATGTTGATAAAAAGATACCCATATTGAAATAAAGTGATCAATCATTGATGCGGTGATGTGTAAAGAACCTACAGTTAGCCGCTAGAAAATATGTGTTTCATGCTGTATTATAAGCTTATTTGTCGGATAACTTAAATATGACACATAATCCAATAAATTGCAGCGAATTCTTAGTATTTTAAATATATAATTCTTCTGATTCATAGCTCATTTTTATGCCTCTTGTTTTCTTTTTCACATATCAAAGGAGTTTTTTCGCCATGAGTTGACGAGTTTACTACAAAAAATCGGATTTTTCAGAATAAATCGACAAACGCGAGATACAATAGATGAGATTTCCTACACGTAAAAGAAATTGCTTTGGATTAGATATGACTCCAAGATGGTACAAAAGTTTTAACGCACAAATCAAATTGCTTTCAAAACAAACCTATTTTTGTCTTTAAATCAGTATACGCTCGGCACTTCGGTCTCGTTCGAGACTTTTTAAGCCGTGTTTCACAAACCGCAATCCGTAAAACATTCTTCTAGTGTCTCAAAGTTTCCCCAAGTGTCTCAGAGTGCGTGAAACACTTTTTGAAGTGTTTTCGAGGGCATGGAACATTTCGCTGACTGTGAATGCCAAGTGAAGTTGACTTAGCTGATCCTCAATCAACCAAACAATCCTCAAATCCATGCATGCGAACAGTGACTCAACACAATCCAACCGCGCACTAATATTCCTTGTGTGAAAAAATAGAATTCAC
Source organism: Oxycera nigricornis (assembly GCA_963942545.1). NCBI lineage: Eukaryota > Metazoa > Arthropoda > Insecta > Diptera > Stratiomyidae > Oxycera > Oxycera nigricornis. The sequence goes on from OZ012659.1 coordinate 14,838,031, forward strand.
CATTCGTGTATTTCGCACCATATCAAACTCGCGCCGTGATTATTTCGATTAACTTCTGACTCGTTGAAAACAGCACTTTACGCACTCATAATGAAAAAAATCCTAAGAAATATTATGTGACATTCTTTGCTTAGCGATGCTGAGGTAGTTTTCTTCATTCTGATTGCTTTCTATTCTTACCGACACGACCAAAAAGTAAGTCGGCAATAATGTCAGCCGTGCACATCCAAAACAACTTATTGTTAAAGAAAAGAGTGAGAATAAGCAAGAAGCAAGCGTTCTTTCTTAATGCAGTGCATGGTGCTCCGATGAGTTTGGTAAGGAAACCAATCGAACGAATTTAATCAGCATGTAGTGAATCTAGTTTATGTAATTTGCATAACAGTCAGAGATAAAGAGTATGTTTACGATTTAGTTTCTGAGTCGCTTTAGTAAAAACCAGAAAACGTTGAGAACTATGTCATCCTTCACACTTTTTACTAGAAATGATTTATAAATATAAGATGAGATTTCCTACACGTAAAAGAAATTGCTTTGGATTAGATATGACTCCAAGATGGTACAAAAGTTTTACCGCACAAATCAAATTGTTCAAAAAAAAACCAATTTTTGTCTTTGAATCAATATACACTCGGCATATCGGTCTCATTCCTTTTCAATGTAAGGAATTATTTTCTAACAGAAAGATGATCAACTTTTTTGAATTGAAACGAGTGAGTTTTGAAACTTTGCAGATTGAGTTGATAGCTAATATATTTGAAACCTAATTGACACATAGTCAAATTTTGAGTCAGTAAGCATATAGGTATCCATTTCAATAAAAAGAAAGAAATACATGAGTTGTAACGGTTAGATAATGATTAAGTGGTCCAACTGGTGGTCGTACTCGAATACTATCATTTTTTTATGAGAAATTAGTAAGGGATGTAGTGACGACGGTTCATTTTACAAGAATGAAAAGTTGAAAAAAGTCATGATTAAATACCACATTTTGTGCGAGAATCTCCAGGACACCATCATGTTATGTTTTGATGAAAATGTGAAACAGACTATCTAGGATCTATGATCAAATAAAGACTGACACTTTATTCTGAATCCAGAATATTGAAGAGCTGTATAGAGTTTACGAAATTTAATTATATTCTGAGACCTTTTCTAGTAGTCACATCTACCATCGTGGGAATCTGAACAGAATTTGATTTATATAGAATCTAAATGACGTCAATTCATATTTACTCCACCACATTTTTATATGAGATCAAAGAGTTTAAAATAATTTTAAAATTTTCATTGATAAAATGAAGAGAGATGAAAAAGGGATCTAAAAAGAAATTCGATTGGAAATGATAAGTAGTTTAAACTCATGGAGGCTCTGGAATTCATAGCATATAACTCAAAAGGTATCCAAAAATATCATATCAAATAATGTTGGAGTTCCACGGAGTAGTTTATTTTGGATGCTTTTTTAACTTCCGAGTATATGCGAAGTTCTTGTAGTCGCCTCGAAAATCGAAATTGAATTTTTTAACATTTCTTTACGTTTTGAGGTGTATAGAGTATATATAAAGTGTTTTTAGAAAGAGAGATGTGTGTGTGTGTACGTACGTACGTACGTACGTTCGTGAACAGTTTTTTCTACGAGCATAATTCACGTAAACAAAGTCTTATTGACTTCGTTAAGGTGTCAATCGAAACGTCTTTGTAATTTTAAGAGCTGTTTAGTTTTTGGGACACTTCGGTCGTGGGGGTTTGTTGTTTTGCCCCTTTGAAGGTCATTTCTGTCATGCGTTATATCTCGCGAACCAAACATACGATTTGCATTACTAAGGTGTCAATCGACGCGTATTAACGTTTGTGTGAGTCTGTCAAATTTTGAAAATTGTTGGAGCCGTTTTTTAATTTAAGGAAAAAAAGTGCAAAAAATTAGGTTTTTTTTCAAAAACAATAAATTTTTTGACCTTATTTTCAAGTCCAAGTAATCAATGTTTATAAAATTTATATACTCCAAAACATTTTGTAAAAACACCATCAAAACTTGTTGTCATGACTACGAAAAATATTAAATAAAAAATAAAAAATCGTTAACAGTCATCATGACCTTCAACGTCAGTTCTGTCATTCACTATATCTCACGAACCAGATATAATATGTGCATGATTAAGGTGTCAATCAACGTGTATTAACCTTTTTGTGATGTGTTTAAGATTATAAAAAAATTGTTTCAGCCGTTTTTAAATTTAATAAAAGAAAATGCGGAAAATTAGGATTTATTCATAAAAAATATTTTTTAACCTAATATGCACAGCACAGTAATACCAGTTTATAAAATTTATACATTTTTATCAGTTTTTAAAAGAAACCAGCAAAATTTTTTTCCACGTTACCATTTAAAGAGGGTTCATACGAATGATATTTCTGAATATCTTTAATTCTAAAAACGTTGATATAAATTCGATCAAAGTGTTATAATATTCGCATAATTTGAGCAGGTTTTTAAGAGTTTTAAGAGTGTTTTAATTTTAAAAAAAAACTGCTTAAATTTTGAAAACCAACCAAATTTCAATCAAATTTGCATTTGTGGTAATCAACGCTTTGAATGGTAAAATCTTTTGTTGTCAATACTTTGCAAGATCATATGCTTTAAAAAGCTTTCATCAAATAAAAAATTGTAGCTTTTAGTAGATTTAATCTTTAGTAATCGTAAGATTTCAATTACTTCCTTTTTACTTTTTACATGCAATTGAACCTATTTTTGACTGCATATTATATTATTTCAAGACCAACAGAAAATAAGAAATAATTATCAATCTCATTTACGCAAAATCGTGAAAAAATATAAATTCAGTGATTATGCCGAAATGATGGCAATTTTGAACGCAACTCTTCAAAATGGTCATCACGCGGCAAAATCTCTTCAGTGGGCGTGATAACAAAAACTGCTTCCATTTTTGCTAGCGCTCTTTTGTCCTTCAAGCATCGATATGAAAATGACAAATAACGTAGAAAAGGCCCCCATCGATTGATCCGCGTGAATCAATCAATTCAATCTACCCCCATTCACCATAAAACTTATGTAATCAATGGATGCTCCCGTAGATGATATGATTAATATTAATTCATTACAATTACCGTTATGACTACTATCATTATTATTATTCAAAGTAATATTATTTTCAAAATTATTATTGTGTTTAATATTTTTAATGTTTATGTAGATATTGCTGGGAAGTTGACTGTGTGGACCTCAAGGGTCGCACCTCGCGGCTTGTTATGCTCTTATGCAGCTTATATCCACAGCAATGACTACTTCCCTTCACCAAATACCGAACTATATGATTTATTTATAGCCATTTGGGTACATTTCTCATCAGATCCAAATGTTTCCGAAATGTGTGAAAATTTCACATATAGTGTTTCGCATTGACTTGAAGTCATTGATTACGTTAATTTGATTTTCATTCGTATTTTTTTAACTATTATTTGAAATATAATCCAGATATAATTCTAAGCCATGGAATCTCTTCGAATGCCCACTTTAACCTTGCCGAGCTGAAGGAGACCAAGCCGTTGCGGTTAAGCATGTTGTTACGGTGTTGATATGAAAAATGAACAAATTGCGGTTTAACGTAATCCCAGCGAAACGAAGTTTTGTAATTAGTAAAGATTGGAGCACTTCACTCATCCATGTTTGTATCTACACACTGAAATCGATCGCTTGATATTGAGATACATATGTAAGTGCTCTAGACTTTAACCTATTTATCAAGCCAAGTGTATGTGCATTTGTTGGAAGCATAGGTAATAACTTAGTTTGTATTTATGCAATTGACAATATTCAACAATAGCTAGTGTACAAGAAGATAACGGCGTTCTATGTGTTTTCCAACAAACGCGCGAGTTACTTAAAGCTACGTGGTCTTAAAGATTTAGTAGGGATTGAAGTGACTACGTATTGCCGCCTGATTTGGTCAGGCGAATGCCAATGAAACTGCTTGTGGTTTCGCAAGTGCTTTGTCAAACAACTTGCTACTGATTCAAAGGACAAGAGAAATTTGAACTCCTCAAAACATGTCAGAGACTATCAGAATTTTACACATGACTGATTTGATTGAATAGAATGCGACATCATCTGAGGTTTCTTTGAATCTTATGTTGTTTTTGCTTCAGATTTACGATAATATCTCGTGTATTTCACTTTTGTGGCTTTAAAATTTAAGCGAAAATTTCAATGAAATAGAATACCAACCAACTAGACATACTGGCATCAAATCTATAACTTCCCACCCAATGGTAATTATTATATTTCCTTTCTTAGTACAAGTTAAACACGGAGCAATATGCACAATCGATACAAAAACGATGAGAAATGTAATTTTTTTTAATGTCAATTTCAAACAAAAAAATGTGGAATTTATATTCTCCAGCTTGAAGAGAGGCTAGATTAATTTAGCATAGACAATTAAACCATAATCTCTTGATACAATACGATGAATTAATATCGATCATGACCTCTCGTCCGACAAAGTTATATCTTTTATTAAAATATCGCACGAACATTTAAATATCCATTCCAGCACAAAGTAGTCGGTGATCTGAAATAAAGGCCAATAATGAAGCATGAAATTGTATCATTCATTCGATCAACGTGAATTTGAATGCAATGACAAATCAATGAAAAATAATTTTTATTTGTATCTGTGTTCGAGTAACTACATAAGTATCTTGTTCTCAATTCATGATACATTTTCAACGATTTCAAAGAGGTTAGTGATTGAATTGATTATTGTTTTAATCGTTTTAATCTTAGCGAGGCTTAATCTGGCGGACATTTTTTCCAATTTAAATTGAGTTTTAATGAAGTTATTTTCATTTCTGCTGCAAACAGTCGCAGTTGTTGATAAAATTGTTACTAATGCTCAAAAATTCAACGGCAATAACAATAATGTTCGAATAGTTTTTCTTATTATATGAGGAAAAGAATTACTTCTAATCATTTGATTTGTTGTTATTTTTTCATGGTCAAAATGTGAATTTCATCAAATCAGTTGAACGCATAAAATAAGGTAAAACGCAATTAAAATTTTCTTAGAAAAAATTTATCGCGAAATTTGCATTAAATAAAAGAACATTATACAAAAGTATGAACAATACTCGTAAATCAATATGTGTAACCTTAACAAAATATTTCGAAAATAATTCTTCATAGTTCGACTGGATGTTATTGAAAAAAATAAATAAAAGCTAGTAAACATTCTTGTTAACACAATCGTATTCAAGAACATCAATACTTCTGGCGAAAATTCGATTTTCCCTAAGAATTTTTTCGAAATAAAAATTAATAAAGCATGTTTTTTAAGAAGTACAAGACTTCTGATGGATATATCTGACATTTTTGCTATCAAATTTCGATGTTATTTTGGCATTATGTTTGATTCACTTTGAAAAATTACCATGCCAAGACTTATACCCAAACAATGTGTCATAATAGAGGAAATTTATTTCCGAATTTCATGTTCTGTTTGCTACTTCGTTCAATTTATGGAGCTCATAATTGTGCATCTATGTAAGCAGCGCATACGCAATCGATGGAAAGATTTATATCCACATCCACGTACACTCTATTGGACAATATTCAACCAACACGAGCTCGTACAGTGTGTACCAGGTCAACTAATGCTGCTGTAGTGTGACTGAGGATCCAAATTTCTGTCCGTCCACTGTAGTGATGAGCAGAATCGGTCTTGGTCATGCAGTCTTGGTCTTGGTCTTGCATAAAAACAAGACCAAGACCAAGACTCTACCTACCCTATCAAGACCAAGACCAAGATTTGCCCTGCAAGACCAAGACCAAGACCAAGACCAAGACTCGCCTTGCAAGACCAAGACCAAAACCAAGACTATGCGAGACTCAACCATAATAAATTTTAAGTATTTTTATAGTTAACACGTGAAACTGTGTTTAGAATTTTTTTTAAATTTCAACAAAATCCTATTGAAGAGAAGCATTCAATGAATTCAAATGTAGAATGTATGGCATTTTTACCACTGAGAAGGGTGTCTGCTATTCCGTATGAAGCTACGGGTGTGGCAAATTGTCCTGTAAACCTTACTCGTGATATACATATTTATCATGTGTAACTAAACAAACGTATGAAAATGTTGTCATTTTTAAAATCAGAAACATGAAATTTGGTATATGAAATAAATGCTTACATTAAATTAGTTTGGTACATGAAATTGAATCAATATTGATACTATTTCCCACTGCATAGTGAAGTATTCATTTCTATTGTAAAGTATTGATAAAAAAATTCAAATAAACCAACTGAAGAAAAAGTGTTGCCGATGCAAACTTTCTGTGCGTTTTGTGTCGTGTTTCTGCCTTCAGTAGCTACGGTTCTGCGTTGGTGAGTTAGTCAGCCGATTTGGAAGTCTTTCTTAATTATGACAGTATAAGTTTTTATCATAAGGCCGTAACGACAGCTTCCAATCAAAAAGTGCCAGGATCTCGTCGTCAACTCTAGGATGTTTCCAGGCATAATAAGTGAGCAGTTTCGACACATTCAAAGAAACAAGAAAATTACTTCGTTACCTAGTTCCATCTAAAATACTTAGCATTTTTCTATTTTATTATTTATTTTTCATTGCTGGCTACTTACTTGAACGTACACCGTTTAGAAGTGGCTACAAGTTATTTACTAGCTTTTTCTTTAAGATCTTTTATATAAGAGTAAATAAATCATTTAAAATATTTGTATGTGAAAACGCAAGACTGCAAGAGTCTTGCAAACAAGACCAAGATTTGGTAGGCAAGACCAAGACCGAGACCAAGACTAGGTCTATCGATGCAAGACCAATACCAAGACCGAGTGCGCAAGAACAAGACCAATACCAAGATTACCACAGTCTTGGTCTTGGTCTTGTTTTGCTCATCACTAGTCCACTGCATGGAAAATTTTGGGAAAAACTCCTGGAATAAAGCCCTATAAGATACAACTAGTGAAACAGTCGAAGCTATTGTACCGTCGTTTACGTCGTACGTTAGGCGACTGGGCTATAAATGAGTTGGAAATGGAATCGCATTTTGACCGTCAAATCGTTTTTTTCCAACGAGGCTGATTTCTGACTCAAGGGGTTCGTAAATAAGCAACATTTCCATTTTTGGTATAAGGATAGTCCTCAAGAGACTCAAGAAGCCCCATTACATCCCAAGAAAGTCACTGTGGATGCGGTTTACATGCTGACGGCATACTTGGTCCTTTCTTTTTAAAATCTGAAAACCGAACCTACAGTACCGATCACGACGATCGCTACTGACAAATGATTCGTTACTATTTGATTTCAAACACAAATGCCAATCGTCTGTGGGGCAGATGGTTCCAACCATAGTCTATGGATACAATAGTCGTTAAACTTAGAGTAAAAAGTGGACTATCAATTTTCAAAGCCGGGTAGCTCCGAGGAACTACCAAAAGCTCCAAGCTTTCAGCACGAGCATATGCTCTGCTCTGCCTAACACCTGTATTTCCTATAGTTGTTTCGCTGGGATCTCTCTTAAATTTCTCGTAATGCTCTCTTAAATTTAGTTTTAAAGCACAGTGTATTTCATTTTCCCACCAGGGTTTTCCCACTGTATATTGTATACACTGTGGTTCCAACATAGTGGTGCAACATGGTGGTACAGCGCGTGAAACCATTACGTTATTGGGCCGAACTTTTGGTGACCGAATCATCTCAAGAACCTGTGAACTGACCGCCCAGGTCATGTGATTTGGACTACTTTTTGTGTTTTATTTGTTTAAAAAGTTCTATGCCTCTATAAAAACACCCTTTATTTTGCTAGTTGTGTGACCAGTTGAGGTGATCTATTGCAAAGTGCAAAAAACCTATTTTTTTACATGAACACAAACTTTATTTTAAAAGGTACAGTCTTTGATCTACAAAAAAATTCAATAGATTGAAAAAATAAAAACTACCAACAGTGGAAATTTCGCATTTTACTATGGAGCTCCTCAATTCTGGTTGCAATTATCATAGAAATTATTTTATGATATTAGTAGGAAATACCCTCATATTATTTTTAAAAAAATTGAAGTTTTAATTATGCATATCTGATCAATATATTGCTTTCAAGCAAACTGGAGCTACTTTTTGAAAAAAAAAATGATGAAGAATTACTCCTGAGGACTTTTAATGGCATATGTTGATCTTGTACATTTTACATGAAGGTCATGTTACATGATTCTTTCAGCTTATTCCGTATCTCCTTAATCCGAGCAAGGCAAAAATAAATTGCTGAGCAATCTCGTCTTGGTTGTCATACGAAGTCATAAGTGGGCAAGTGAGCTGTGGCTTTATCAAGCGCAAATTGTAACCGTCATTGAATGCATTAACCAATAAATACTTTGCAGTTACTTCTTCAGTTCTACATTCACGCGCCGCTTATCGTAATATTATTTCGCGGTCCTAGATCCCTTGCAAGCTCATCTTCAAAAAAAGTACACAAGGACTATGTCTGATTCGCTATGTCTGATGCATTCGTAAGTGCAGTCCTGCCAAAAACTGCATGCCTCGACGAGCATTCAATATTATTGATCACCGGGCAGTTACTGGTTGTCGGTTGTCGGGCGGCTACTTGGACCGGTCGCTATCACCTGCAATCGGCCATCCGCAATAAATAATTGATGCATCATCGGTAATTGCTTTTAAATTAATCCACTTGCTTTTCCGATGCACGCGCAACGCCAGCTATCATTTGAATATAGGCTCGGGCACTGGTTTACCAGCTTGGCTTATTTTTTTTTGAATTTTCCCAGCACTCGGACCCATTATGCACCCGCATTGCAACGCCGCATGGGTGAAAGTAATTTTTGGCGCATTATCGAGTTTTAATTTTCCGAATGATGATGTCGGCATGCAGTTGTTAATGAGTGCACGCATGCCCGAGATGCCTTCTTCACACATGTGAATATGGATACGACCGAAGTCGCTTTTGTGATGCTTTTAATTACATGATGTTGACGATAATTAATTTGTTGCATATAGTCATTGTTGTAAATACTTAGACTATCGATAACGGGGATGTCATCATCAAACTTAACGAATGACTGTCTCACATTGAAGTTTTAAACATCTAAAAATGTTTCGATATTATCATTCTATAAAACTATTTCATACTCACTTTCAACAATTCGGTCCATCAGATTCTCTGGGTGGAAAGCAATAGACACCAAACTACCCTAAAATGCATAGATAACCAGCACTTTAATGTAAGAATCCTGTTTTGAATGAAGTAAACGTCTGCATTACGAATTAGATAGTGAATCGTACCGACTTTTCCCTTCGTCTTGCAAACTGGAAGTAAAAATTTGAGCATAGTATGATTCTATAAACGATAACTTACTTCCAGTTCTAATTTAAGGAGTTACATAGGTTCCGTATTTTCAAAAAATCGACCGATTTTTTTTATTTCATATGAAAGTAAAGTACTTCAAGAGTATGCGCTATGCCTTACCTATCTACCGCGTAAAATCAGCTCCTTTCTTTTTCATCAAACATCACAACATCAAAAGGATGCTCTGGACATTGCGAATGGGGCGACCAAATTACGGTATGGACTTGGAATCGACGACTCGATGTAAGTCGCTAAAAAATAACTTCAATTCATTAAATCGCAGTAAAAAAAACTTTAAACGCGTTTTTCTGGAAATTCTGTTTTTCGTGCGGTAGGCACGATTTGTCGAGAACGAATCAATCGATTTTGTTGAAACTTTGCACAGTTCCTCTTTATAGTATTCACTCGTGCTTGAACGAAGGAATTTTCATTTGGTTTACTCGTTTTTGTGTCATACGCAAATATATTTTAAAAACGACGAGAATCGGAAAAATGCTATAAATGCCATATCAAAACTTTAAATTCCATTTTTTTTCAATTCCTTCGTTCAAGCACGAGCCATGGGCATAAACTATAAGAAATTTTTTGAATTTTTGAATTGAGATGAACCTGCACAAAAATATTCTGCCTACCGTAGAAAAGATTGAACGAGGAAAATTGCAGGAAAATTGACAATTTTCAATGTTTTAGCTGAAATTTTTTTTACAACTTCTTGAATGCTAAACTTTTATGTGTGTAAATTTTAAATAAAATAGATTTTTGTTTTTAAGATAAATTTTTTTGAAAAAGTTGCTTATTTTCCTTCAAGACCTATGTAATCCCTTAATTTATTTTCGTATCAAATTCTGCACTGCCGTTCAAATGAGTGCCACGATCCTACCAGAATATGATTGTTTCAATGAATTATAATCCAAATTATATGTATATTGCGTTTTCTTGGTAGAATTTCTTGTGGCATCTTAAATCCGAGTCAAATTTTAAAAAGTAACTTAATGGTCATCAAGACTTGGAAAACTATATACAAACTCCCAATGTCAAAACTATATACAATCTGCAACTAGGAGATCAAGGTGTTTAAAATATCACAAAAATGAAACTTGAAAGGCATGATTTCCATTAAATATGAATTTTTTGTCTCTGATTCATTTATTTATTCAGGTATAAAAATTTACACCAAAATCAATATAGCTCAGTGAAAATAGATAGAATTTCAGAAAAAAGTGTGTAGGTGCATTATGAGAAACAACAATAATATAGTTATCGCATTTGCCAAAATTGAAAGACTAACAGTAGACCTCATAAAAAAACAGCAGGCTTTTTCAGCATGTAGCCAACGAAAAAGGGACGCAACAAACAAAAGTGAAGTTGAAACGACAAAACAATACAAAAATCTAAGTTTGCGATTGATTCAACCTGACCTAAAACCATAAAACACATCTTGAAATATAAATTTAACCAGAAGTATTCTTAATGTAGGGTTTTTTAGAGGTGCATAACTTTTAAATCAAATATCTGTAATTGTAGCTGTTGAATTTCGCTGCTATTTAGACATTCTGTTCAATTTACTTTGGCAAATTATCAAGCAAAGACGCACGCATAAAAACACCTCTAAAAATAGTGGAAATTTATTTCCGAAATTTGCGTTCTGTGCGCCAAACTTATAAAGCACCTCGTCCAATTTAAAGTGCTCAAAATAGTCCATTTGTGCTGCTCATATGCAATATGATGGATAGATTTATGTCGTATACGTATACTATATTAGACAATGTTCATCCAACTCGAGCTCGTACAGTGCGTACCGAGACAGCTATCGCTTCTGTAGAGAGAAGAGTGATTGTGGATACAAATTTATCGATTTGACGCCGTTCTCAACACCTCGGCGTCTGTCTGTACACCTCATGGAACATTTTTGGGAAAGATCTTGGAATAAAGCCCCGTAAGATCTATCTTCAGCAGCAAATAAAGTTGTCTGTGTTTCACTTGTTTAAATTGTTTTACGACTCTTAAAAATACCCTATATTTTTAATTATCTACCATCCCGTTCGGTCCTTACCATATGAGAAGTACCACACAGCATTGATAACTGAGATGTACAATATGTGCCAACATGAAAACTTGATGAAGAAAGTGATTTGTAGAAGATGGAAATGTTAGTAGGTGAAAATCTGAATGAATGTTTATATCTTCTATTTGGTATTTTCGTAAAATTTTATACAAGTAGGTATACATTAAATTAAAATGAAACGAAGTTGAGGTTCATAATCGCTTGAAAATGAATTCAAGACAAAATCCTTAGAAGTGGAAAATTCATCGCTTACTTTTTCATTGAAGTCTCCAATCTCAGCAATTAAATGTTTTTCAATGGAAATTATTGCGAATGCAGTTAATCGTTCTTCGAACATAATATTTCTGAGAAATGTCTTAATACAGTTTTGAATTTTTAATTACTGTCAATTAGAAGCCGCGGTGGTCCTATTGGAAAAATTGCAGATAAGACATGACTGAAACATTGCATAGATTTCCCTAGTGCACCATGCCACGACTAAATCCAAGCGATGCCGTATCTTAAAGTTCAAAAAATTAGTAAGAAAAATAGCTTCTCTACTTCATAACAATACTCAAAGAGAAATCAGCCGGATTCCCCAAATCTCCCAATCCACCAAATCCCCTGGATTCCCCAATCCCCGGGATCCTCAATCCCCCGGATCCTCCAATTCCCGGATCCCCAATCCCAATCCGTGGATCCCCCAATTACCGGATCCCTCAATCCCCCGAACCCCCAATCCCTCAATCTCCTAACCCCTCTATCCCCGGATCCTCCAATCCCCAATCCCCGGATCCCCCGGAATTGCAAGATTGGGGGTTATTAAAACAAAGAGAGAAGGATATCTATTTTGAACATTTCTGTTTTATTTGTTTTCCTATACATTTTGAAACTGTATTGCACAATATGGCTTATTGTAGTCGCACCATATGTAGTCGATACGTGTTTTCAAGTCCACCACAACAACAGGTACGCAAAATTATGCACAAGTATTATTTTTAGACATTTGAGACACCATCCTTAATCAATTCATTTATAGGTAAAATTTGAGATACTACATTTGAATCATTTGCTGATCTGGTATAATCATCCTCATAGAAAAATGCCAGCCAATACATAGCATACTCAAGTGACCACACATGTAAAAAAAAATACTCAATTGAATCATTTCACTTACGTAAATGGTGACGTCGGTCTTACAGACCGGTTTGGGGCTTATCTCTGGAATTCGCACTCACGTTACCGTTACTTGATCGACTATCAAGTGGAGATGTCCGATCAGGCAGCTATGCAAAATTACAGCCAGAATCGACCAAGGATTAAGAAATTATTCAATGTTTTCTACGAAACCGGTCTCACAGACATATGCGTCACCATTCGCGGGTTAATTCTCTTTGAAATCTCTTTTAAATCCCTATTTCTTTTTTGATTCTAACAGCTCGATTGCTTACTGGGTCTTACATATACTGTGGTATCTGTTGTTTACTCGACTCTTTTCAAGTCGCCACATATCTCCATGCAGATTTGTTTAAGTTAATTATCAATTTCCCCCCACCCTCATGCCACATCTGCATATCATCTATCTTCATGGTTTAAAGACTAACGAAGGTAAACCCATTAGAAAATCGTCATCCTATTTCACTCGCACATCTGACTCACATTGCGTCACGTATTCACTGAAATTAGGGCTACCAAAGTAACAAATCGGAGACAGCGCGTATGGCAGCCCAAAATATAACGACATTTCACATTTGAATCTGGCGTTGCAAAAACGCCACATATTAAAATTTAGCAAATTGTCAAGTAACAAAAACGAATGTTGACTGTAATCAATATTATAGCTTAGGAAACAAACAAATATTCTCTAAAGAATATTGAAATGACACATTATTTAACATTTTCTTCTAATACGTGTCACTCCACCAAGCAAGAAAATCACATCTTGTAAGCCGCAAAGTGTTGCTGAAATTTCTACTGGGCAATATGTCATAAGTCGTCAAACACACTACGTCATCGCAACTTCGGAAGAGATTACCTGGTCGTCTATATACCTTGGCATATACATACATTATGTGCAGTTTAAGAAATGAATATGAGTACATATTTTGAATTTCATAGTATTAAATGCTGTCGATATTAATGGGAAGCTATCCAAGGGTCGCACCTCGCAACTTGTTTCAAATAAACTCTAAAATTTAAATTTCGCAGTGGCTCCGACTAGTTTAGGAACCGCTGCTCCAAACGTAAATACATGTAAACCGAAGTTGGCAGCACTTACATGGCGTTTGGACCAAAGAGCGCCGGCCAGATTTCACACGCTCACCGTTGCTGCTCTCTGTTTGCTTGCAACGGAACGCCAGAAACGGGCCACCCCGATTCATAAAACCAAAAATGTATCTGCGCGGCCAACAGTCTGTTTACGTCTGTTGCCGTGGTTGCGCGGTGCCTGCAAGAGCGATTGGCGTGTCCGCGAGCCCAGCGTCTCACCTGTTGCGCGATTGTGGTTTGTTTACGTTTTCGGTGCCTGCGCTTTTGCTCGCGTTCTTGGCTGCGTGTCGGATTGCCGGGCGGTTCCGCGAAAAGCCGTCGCAGCTCGGCAAAGAAGTGTTGCGGCATGCGATTTGGCTAGTTCGCGGTTTTTTTTGGTTGCAACGAACATTTTTGGATGCAGCTGCGAAATTTGGTGGAAAATTTGATATACGCGAAATAAATGGAAAGAGGGCTGCCGCGATGTAACGAACGAAAATCGAAGTAATTGCGATTGATTGATTGATTGCGAATTGTAGAAAATGTTTTGCGCAACGGGAAAATTAAGTTGTTACTGTTCTCAAAGCAATGTCGAAGTGTAACTGAAAGATACACAAGAGTTCGTGTTGGTTTCTTGAAAAGCTAGAAATATTTTTGATTTTCCTGAATTTAAATTCAATAAAAAATAATAAATGCCACCACAGAAATGCTGTCTTGAATTTGATGGAAGAGATTGCTAAGAAGTGTAAGTGATTATGTTAAATTAAAAAAAAGATATATTGTTCTGCGAGGTGCACTACCAAAATATGGTCAGACAATTAACTACAGTGCCGATTAAAATATTCTGTATGTGAAATCCATTTGGTTGCCTTGATTTTGAAAATCATATCTGTCCTCTGAGAAAAAGTGCATTTGTTTTTGTTATTGTGGATTTGACCAAAAATTTTGCTTTTTAATTAAAAAAATTAAATCCAGTTCGGGTAAACACAACGCGGCCAGTGTTCAATAACCGCTAATTGGATGGATGGTAAGTAAACAGAATATCAAATTCTGGTACAAAAATGTAAAAATATGCAGATTCTCAATCTGAATTTGATCGTGAAAAGCTTATAGGATATTTAAAAAAAATTGTCTGAATAAAATCCTTTAAATAATATCTAGAAAATTAAAACAATCCACCAAAGGAATTAGAAATAACTACAATCAAATGAGCTAGACCGGCTTCTTGATTGGATTTATCCTTGTCAGCACCTTTTTAAGATATGAAGAGCAATAAAGTATACACACCCTTTGACAATATGTACACATATACAGTCGCGATCAAAAGTGTTCGTACTCCTAAAACTTTGACCTTAAAGATTGTGTTTCTTTCGAATATTTTTGACCGAAAATTTTGCGACTTTTCAAAACTTTTTTCATAAAATCTATAAAATATTTGTTTTATTTTAACCTGATCTTTTTATATTTTATTTCTGATGAACAAATCTTTATTGTATGTGAATATTAAAAAATGTTGTCTAGTATTTCGAAAGAAACACAATCTTTAAGATCAAATTAGTAGGAGTGCGAATATTTTTGAGCGCGACTATACATTTTTTTAATAATATTTGACATTCTAACTGTTGAATTTTGCTTTCATTTTGACATTGTGTTTCATTTACTTTGGCAAATTACCTTGGAAAAACTTACACCCAAAACAACTACTCGAAATAGTGGAAATTTTTTTCCGAAATTTGCGTTCGATGCGACAAACACTTTGTCTAATTTATGACGCTCATAATCGTTCATCTTAGAAGCTTATATGCAGAACGATGGAAAGATTTATGTCCGCGTATACTCTATTCGACAATGTTCATCCAACACGAGCTTGTACAGTGCGTATCGAGGCAGCTATCGCTGTTGTAGAGGGTAGTGTGACTGAACATCCAAATTTTGCACCACGACGCTGTTTTCAACAACTTGACCTCTGTCAGTCTACTATACGGAAAATTTTGAGGGAAGATCATGGACTGAAGCTCTAGTACAGCAGTTGAAGCCATTGAACCATCGTTTTCGTCATACGTTCGGTGCTTGGGCTGAGAATGAGTTGGAAATTGTATCGCATTTTTATCGTAAAATAATTTTCAGCGATGAGTCTCATTAATGGGTTCGCAATAAAGCAAAATTGCCGTTTTGTGTGAAGATGAGACTTTAACGTCCCATTAAATCCCGAAAAAGTCATTGTATGGTGCGGTTTGCATCCGGGTGGCATAATTGGTCCTTTTTATCAAATTTAAAAACACAACCTTTACTATGAATGGCGATGGCTACCGACAAATGATACGTAACCTTTTGATTCCCAACATCAACGCCAATCGTCTGAGAAACAAATAGCCGCAACGGCTATGCTGGAAAGAGTGGTTTACAATTAGACCGACTGGATGGCCTTTATAAGACGCAGTCGCGTTGATCATATGTCAGAAATTATTTGTAAATACACTAAATGCAATACAAATTACAACTTAATGAATCCAAAAATTGGCCATTTCAGGAGTTAAACTGTGTTTTATTTTTAAAAAAATTCTAGGCCTTTAAAAAACATTCTGTACGTGGTTTTCAGGCGTACAAAAAGCCAGGGTTATTAGTTATTTTTGGTGAAATGTGTAAGAGAGGCTTACAAAAATAACATAATTTATTTGAAAAAACTATGCATTCAGATAAAGAAAAAATAAAAACATCAAAATTCGAAGGTCAAAAGGTGTGCATGTGTCTTACTTCATTTATCATAAAGTATTTAAAAATAGTGTTTAAGATTTCGTAGGGCCTTCTTTTCGTTTGATAACGTCTTGCAGTCTTCTCGGCACCGATTTTACTAATCGGTTGGTGATTTCAGTTGATACTTTGTTTCACTCGACCAACAATTTCTCCTTCAGAACGGACCTGGTCGTTTTATTGTTTTTTCTCACTCATCTGTCCAGCTCATTGCAAAAATGTTCTATAGAATTTAAATAGGGGTTTTGAGGAAGAAATCCTAACTTATGGGGCACATTATACCGAAGCGACTCGCGAATAATTGCAGCCATATGTTTTGGATCGTTGACTTGTTGGAAGTACCAATCTCCTTGAAGATCCAA
Organism: Oxycera nigricornis; assembly: GCA_963942545.1. Lineage (NCBI taxonomy): Eukaryota > Metazoa > Arthropoda > Insecta > Diptera > Stratiomyidae > Oxycera > Oxycera nigricornis. Next base: position 14,854,829 of record OZ012659.1, read on the forward strand.
TAGTTCAGCAGACTGCTTCACATTGTCATGCAGTCTCTTCAAGAAGACAAAACGATCTATGGTTGTGTCGACAAAAGTCAATTTACCAGTTCCAGTAGTCGTCATGCAGCCCGACACCATAACTAAACCACCATCGTATCCAAATATGTTAAACTTGCTTTCGTCTGACCAAAGGATGTTTTTTCAGAACTCTTTCCCTTTATATGCGTTAGGTATGGTGAATTGCATGCTCTTCCTGCGATTTGCCTCTGTAATCAACGGTTTTCTTCTCGGAACTCTGCTGTGGTATCCCTATTTTCGCAGTACACATCGAATAGTTTGTGGATGTCCTGTTATTCCCGATAAACAACGAAGTTTTTCCACCAAATACTATGCTGTCACGTTCGGGGTTTTTATGACTCGTTCCACTTATCACGCTTAGGTGGTTGACCACTTCTTGGTTTATTTTCATATTTCCCTTAAAACTTGCCTTGCAATTTTCTTTATAACAATTCCCAGTGTAGATTTCCTAATGCCTATTGAAGATTTTCTTGGTTCGTTTATTTTAACTATAAGTTTTTGTACCCGCATAATATTTTCGCTTGTTTTTGAACTCATTTTACAAAATTATACTTCGGATTCACACATTATGTCCAATTTTAACAACAACTCCTTAAGCTACTTATGTCCAAAAAATCACAAAACTTATATCCTTACTTATATTTTACTTAAACTCAAATTTTATTGGTATCGTATGTACACTTTTTTGACCGCCATGAAGCTCTTTTTTCCTATTTCTGCAAGACAGACAAAAAATCTTTTGCATACATTTTCATACAAAATGTATGAAATTTACATATATTTTCATAATTTTCAAACATTTTCATACTTTTTAGTAGATTTTCATACAAAATGGTTGAAAATGTATACAATTTTCATACATTTTCATACAAAATTTATGGAAATTTATGAAAATCTCTGAAATTTAAAGAAAATGTATGATTAATATTTTCATACAAAATGTATGGAAATTTAGGAAAATGTATAAGAGTTAAAGAAAATGTATAAAAATGTATGAAAATTTTATACATGTTCATCCATTTTGTATGAAAATGTACTAAAATGTATGAAAATGTTAAAAATGTATGAAAATGATTGAAAATGTACGAAAATGTATGCAAATGTATGTAAATTTCATAAATTTCCATATATTTTGTGCGAAAATGTATGAAAATGGTTGGTTTTGTTTTCACATGATTTTTTGAAGGATTTCTTTCCATTCAAATTGACGTCTTTAATCGAGAAATTAATGAATTTAATAATTCGTAATCGAATTGTTGAAACAAAATTTTTAAATCGGAAACAGTAGTAGTAAGGATCATGCTTTCCCATCTGGCTAGCACCTGGTGACTTTGTACTTTCAAGCTAAATGTCGGACCCTCAGGTGAGACAAGCATATATGCATAGAAATTCACATGCAAGATCTAACCCATTCACACCCATTGGCGGCATAAAAAAAAGATCTTTCTTCGGAATGTCCGTTCTTTGTATTAAGTTTATACAGGGGGCGTATCTGATTTTTAACCACTCTTCCTATTGCCTGTCTTTACGCACACCTGTATAAAAAGATGGGAAAGCATGGTCCTTACTACTATTGTGGATGTGTATCATTCATTACAACACGGAAAAAAAAACATTTGAAATTCTACCCTGCAAATAATGTGCAAAGAAGTATGTTCCTAAAGGATTCAACTTATCAGATTCTACAGCAAGTTGAAAAAGGAACTCTGTAACGTAAGTTGCAACCAGCATGAATGTCAGGATGAAAGTATTTAAGTTGAAATTGTAGTGAAGACTTGTCCCCAGATTATCGTAGTAAGCTCTGTAATGTTCAAAGAACAAACACAAGGATTCGTCCTTTTGAAACATATACATATGATGTACTAAGATGTTGCTAACTTAAATTTTTAATTATGGTCAGCACGCGGAAGTTTAGTATGGAGATAAATCGATAAAGAAAGGACTATCACTTGAAAATGACAGTCGAAAAAATCTTTTAAAAATTCAATTATGTATAGAATTGGTTTCAAAAGCTAATTGGCAATTTGCAAGAGTTAAATGACATTATCCATCATCAAGAAGGTCAATAAAAGAACCCAAACAGGAGCTTACAATAATATTTTCTGCTGGCATAAACGCTAAGGAAATCAGAACTGAACAGTTTTGATAAGAACACAACTGCAAGTGGCGAATGTTTTCTTGAAAGGATATTTCCTTTTGCATAAAATGGAACAGTCTGTTTTTCTGCAGATATTAAGTGTATTGACGTTCGAGTAAGCTTACGCTTTGCGGGAATGAAACTTTATTAGTAAAAACGAGTAATAGCTGAATAAATCGACATTACAAATTGATTGAACACTTGAATTGTGAAAAATGCGTTTCTTGCCCGTCAACACAGCAACTATGTCTCGGCTTCATACTGTCGTTGACCCAAAATCGTCAAAATGTTTAGATGACATTAAGCATTGGTTACACAACACAACTTTTGAAGGAAAAAATTTCAGTGCAATAAAAAATATCCCTGAACATTTTGCGAAAGCCGGAAGGCCACGATTTGCATGTAATACGCAACGTAAGGCATTTGCTCGATGTAAGTTGAGAATTGAAAAGATGTTGACTGGAATTCAATTCAAAACTAAATGAAAGAGCAACACATCCATTTCTTGTTTCACTTGCGGCAAGAAAAAAATTTCTCCGGAGAAATGGTATCCGCTGGCCGTTGTCCGTTGTCCGGTGCTAACATCCGCACTAGAATCTCGAATACAATTACAGTCACGCACGGATTACTTACCACGGGAGACAATCAATTCAGGATTGCAACTGGACTGCTGTTAGGTGTGCAACAGATACGTTTTGCATATGAGTGAAGTAACCAGAGCAATTTGTCGGCCTTTGTTCGCGGTACGAGCATACAAGAAAATTGTCACTATCGGCCAAACATAATATGTTTGCGCTTCAAAGCAAATATGTTTCCAGTCGAATTCATGGCTTTCGGCGAGTGGAAGTTGCTCGCCATTAAATCTGAGAAACGAGGGAGTTGGTGTGACCGGTCTAGGGGGCGGCGTTGTTACACACTCGTAGATTGCGATTAATCAGAGCTTAGATATTTTCTTGTTAGGCTAGTTGGTTCGAGCCAAGACCCTACGGGGTCCCATGTGTGGCTGGTGATGTCAAATCTATACAGGAAATATTTAATTTGCGCGTAACGATTGAACGAGTCGCAAACGAATGAGACTATCCAAACTTTTCTAGGACCCAATAGACATTGTTTCAGAATAAGACACTTTCGATCGAAACATTTAAGGATGGCTATTAGCTTTAAGGACATTTTCCGTCATCACTGTAGTGTTCACTCTTCCTGTACTTATAAATTGACTACAAGTTGAATGTATCGATCTAGAATTTCTGAGTGGAACACATGGTGTATAACAAAAAAATAGTTCATCCAGGCCATCCTGACTATGATCCGTCTGCCAGATTTTCCCCACTTGTTGACCACGCCAATAAAGTCTTCCGACACTATAACCAACCTCACCGAGAATTGTCAATTGACGAGTCATTAGTTGGTACCAAATGCAACTCGGTGATGAAGCAATATCTACCGAATAAGAAACATCACAGGTAGGGAATTAAATTTTGGATGCTGTGCGATTCCATCACAAATTATTGCATTGGGTTTTTTTTGTTATAAAGGGACAAAAGTAGCTGGAAACCAAAATTATGAGCATGGCCTGGGAAATATTGTGGTAGAAAAATTACTTACCATTGAGGATTACCTAAACAAAGGGTATCGGTACAAGAAATGCAAAAAGCTCCCGGTCTTACTTGTTTCAATACACGCTAATACAAGCAACGTAACCACGAAAAAAACCGAACATTTGAAATAGAGAAAACAAAAAAAAAGCATCATACACAATTATAATAAGTTTATGGGTGGAGTAGACGAATCAGATAAAAGCTATACGTATATTTGCATAAACGGAAGACATTAAAATTTTGGAAAAATATAGTTCTGAAATCCTACATTTTATATTCGCATAATACAAAAGAGAAAAAATATCTCGACTACAATTTACTGGCCAGATAATCGAAAGTATTGAGAAAGAATGGCTTGAGATAAAAAAACATCCCAAGGACACCAACCAGATCCAAACAAAATATTGGTCTACCAGGGACGAAGCTTCGCCGTTGTGTTGTGTGTAGTAAGGAGGAAAAGGAGTGACTCGATCTTCGCTAGTTTGTGTGCGCTTTAAAAAGGGGGTCTATGGGGTTTGTGTGGGGAAAAAATTTTGCCAATGATTTTTTTATATTCCTGTTTGTTTTCTTTTTTTTTAAATTAAATAAATACAATTATAGTAAAAAATATGTTACATTTGAGTAGGTTACACATTACAAAAAGAATTACGAAAATCCATCTACATTTGAGGAAAATATTTAAGATTCTGTGCACACTTTACTAATAAGGATTTTTTTTTAAAAAAATCCTTTCGCAATTTATGCAAAATATGTGAAAATTAGCTGAGCACTAAAAGTGTTAAGGGAAAAATAGGGTTAGGGCAGCGTTTTCTCAGTGATTTTCAAGATTTTTTTATAGTATAAAAATTAATATAATATTTTTAAAACGTTGAGAATATTATATACATATATTTAAGTATATACTATAAAATTTTTGAAGAATTTCCCTGAAAAACACCGAAGATATTAGCGACCCCATATTGCAGGTCACATCCTGACTCAGCATTTTGTGTACAATCTGGAAGGCACAATTTTCATCTGAAATCAAACGAGGTTGGAATTTACTTTTAATATATGTCTCACTCTTCTATATGAACCTAAATGGAAACAAAAAAATAGAAAATTGAATTTTTTACAGGGGTCAAAACAAAATGCATGACTTTTTGCCATTTTTTACAATTTGTTTGCAAAATTTTTTTTTTTATTTAATTCCGATTTTAGCTTCATATAGAGCGCAATACTATAAAGAAAGGGAATGCCAATTTACAAAACGATTGGTTGAAAACTTCTCAAACTAGCGTGTACGCAAGTTCAAAAAAAGTTATTTTAAAACATATTACCAATAATTGCTGAATAAAATGAAATCTCGCGTCTATTCTGCAGACTGTAGCATTCCAAAGAGTAAGATGATTGAATTTCCAGCCAAAACTTTATTTGTTGCAACAGTTACATTAGTAAAATCAGTCGATCTTTACCATTTCGATCCTCGAAACTTCATTTCCATGTCAGTCGTTGATTTGATCACCCAATTTTCTCCAATATTTATAAATTGTATCAATATGAATAGATTTGATCGCAAATAGAATGGAAATAGTTGCACAATGTTAAAAGAAAACTTACGGATGGAATTTTAAAAAAGTCCTCGTACTTATGCTGAGTGAAATGTTCGAATGTGACAATGATGAATTCATGGTTGCCGAATAGTAAATAGTATTTTTATCTCTGATTAGGGTAATTTTTGTTGGATGGGAGAAAATTGAGATTATTATGGTAGATGAAAAAGGCCTCTCCAGGCTTAATCATGATTTACTCCTTATTGTATACAAAGCTTAATCTGTAATACTTTTTTTGACGAGGGAATCGGTGCCAATAAATATCGCATGTAATCCGCACACTTTGAGGTCCACACTTCTTCTTTTTGTTACGCAACTGCACTTAGGCATTTAGTTATTAAGGTTGGTCTTGTATTTTCAAAAAAATTGATCAATTTTTTTTTATTTCATATGAAAGTATAGTATTTCAAGAGTATTCACACCAAATTTAAAGTAAATTCGAGCAATATTACCGGAGTTAGAGAGATTTGAATACCGCGTGGTCGGAACGTGCACTCTGTACGCTAGGTAGTATTATAGCGCGGTTCTACCGCGTAAAATCAGCTCCTTTCTTTTTCATCAAACATCACAACATCAAAAGGATACTCAGAACATCGGGAATGACGCGAACGAATAACTATATGGACCTGGAATCGGCGACTCGATGTAAGTCGCTAAAAAATAACTTTAATTCATTAAATCGCGGTAAAAAACTTCAAACGCGTTTTCCTCGAAACTTTGTTTTTTTCGTGCGGTGGGCACGATTTCTCGAGAACGAATCAACCGATTTTGCTGAAACTTTGCACAATTCTTCTATATAGTATTGACTCGTGCTTGAACAAAGAAATTTTCATTCGGTCGGCTCGTTTTTGTTTTATACTAAAAAAATATTTTAAAAACGATGAAAATCGGAAAAATCTTAAAAAATATGAGACGAAAATTCATTCAAACCCATTTCAAAACTTTAAATTTCATTTTTTGTAATTCCTTCGTTCAAGCATGAGCCAAGGGCATTGACTATAAAAAAAATTTGAATTTTTGATTTGAGATGAACCTGCACCGAAATATTCTGCCTACCGCAAAAAAAAGGTTGGACGAAGAAAACTGCAGGAAAATTTACAATTTTCAATGTTTTTAGCTGATTTTTTTTACAATTTCTTGAAATGCTAAAGTTTTATGTGTGTAAATTTTAAATAAAATAAATAATTCGTTTTTAAAATACAATTTTTTGAAAATGTTGTTTTTTTTCCTTCAAGACCTATGTCCTTGAAGTCTTTCTCTTGGATAATTGCCATTAGCATAATCTTCAGTGAACACTGAATTCTATTTCATGTTAAATTCTCTGCTTTCCAATTTCACGTTTTACTGATGTATATGTATAATCCCTTTTGAAACTGAAATAAGAAAATCACTCTCTATCTTTCTTTATGTTAGAAGCTTATTCCTATTATAGGTGTGGCTACCAATGTGCAATTTGATTTTTTTCATGATCAGTTGCATATAAAATATACATACATATACCCATATAAGTATACACACTAGAGTAAAATATAGTCTAGAAAAAAGCTTGTCAACGAAAATTCTTTACGAAATAGATTCAAATATCAAAATGTTTATCTTACAGAATTCACGAAGGAGAAGTTCGGCATAGACTCTTTGAAGGGTCGCTATTTCATGTTTCTCGAAACCCCCCGATTGTCTCTTGAATGTTTCAGTTAACATGTTCAAATCGTTCAATGAGTTCTCGTCCGAAATTTATGAAATTGAAATAAAACCTTAGCTGAAATTCAGCGAGACAATGTTAGTTCCCCTGAACAAATAAAATCAACTGAGTAAACACTTTTAAAATAAAAAAAAAACTCAATTGCAAATATTGACTCCCTTCAACTCTTCGCTGATTTAGCGATTCTGTAACAAAACGTTTCGCGGCAAACTGATCGAACAACAAACATTCTTAAAAGGCAATGGCCTGTTACCCAACTGAATCATTCTCAATTCGATAGGCCGATAGATACTTATTCGGACTTTTACTCTTGCTTTGATATCAATCAAATGTATTTTGACTTTTATATAAGCTCTGGGTTTTCGCTTTCAAGATTCACGCCATTTCACTTTCTGCAGAAGCCCGAATTGGTGTATTCACAACACACCAACCGAAATTTGCTGAGGTAATGAAAATATTTTGTGCAGAATTTAACAATAGTATGGGCAAATGAAGAACCAGTCTCCCGTCGCCGCTTTCTTCGATTAACGAACGCACAAACTTATAAACTACGAGTATCTATGTAGATTGCAAGTACAGCAATGCCGCTCGTGTATAGATATCGTTTAAGATACTCGGCTCTTGGGCATATCTACATACATATATCTACTTGCGAATAGGTGGCAAAAAAGTATCAAAGTACCTGACTCGATTAATTGACCGGAGGAATCAAGACGGAAAATTACTTGTGGCGGATTAACGGAGATAATCGTAGCCTTGAATTAGACGAGATTGTTTTAAGAAGTTCAAATTTGCAGGCGCATTCAGTAATGAATGGCAATTCGATCAGGGTTGGCTGTTGTCCCGCAGAGTATCTTTGCTTGGATAGTTTCGATGACTTCGTTGACTATCGATCATTTCAGATTGTTTGCTATTGTGAGAATTCATCGTAGTCCTCTCATTTATGTAAATGTTAAACGTCTGATGATTGTTACACTTAAAAGTCTTAAAATTTTCGGCGGAAATTCAAATGACTTAGGTGTAAAAATGGCAAGTGTAGAAATACATAAAAAACATATTATTTCAGCCCAGAAGAAGATCAATTTCTCTTCCAACTTTTCCACAGTTGTATAAACTTTTTTTTCAAAAGTTTGGAATTTAAGGACCGTCATTTTGAATCTGCTTCCACGTGTGCTGCAAGAACAGTAATAAAACACAAAAATATTAAAAATAAAATATAATAAGTAGTACCTCAACCACATTACAGAAACTCCTTACTCAAAAAGGGGCTTTTCTTCATATGTTTTTGAAACTTTTTAAATTTCTGTGCAAACTTTGCAAATGTTTAAGCGGACTTAACAATTGTTTACGCAGACTTATCACATATCTACGCAGACTTTTCAAAGGATTGTCCAGACTTTTAAAATGTCTGTACAGACTTATCAAATGTATACGCAGCCTTACCAAATATCTACGCAGACTTTTCAAAAGATTGTCCAGACTTTTCAAATGTCTGCGCAAAAACTTTAAAAGTATGCGCAGACTCACCAAATGTCTCCGCAGATTTTTCAAATGACTCTTCAAATGTATGCGCATAATTTTTTTTCAACGTTGCGAGGTGGAAATTTTCAAAAGATACCGATCAGCTCCTGCCTCTAGGCATGCCGGATTTCTACCGACTAAAACCATCTCCGTTTCCTTCAATCACTCTCTCCATCAAATTTAGTAATTCTCCGTGTTTAAAATTTCTGTACATAGTACTTCACAGACGATATGAATCGGTACAAAGGATGGTACCAAATTTGTAAATTTTAGTGTCCTTTTAGTTAGATTAATAGTTAAAACTATATGTTTATGAATTATTTCGTGTTGATTGCATGTTTCGCTTTGATTCCAATGGAGCTGATTGTACTTGTAACTTACTTCGAAAGTTGGTCCTGGAGGAGATATTTTTTAGTGTCGTTTTATAGGAAGTTGGGTTCGCTATATTTTTAATTTTGTCAGGTAGTGTATGCAATTGTTTTAACGCCATACCTAAAAATCAGGTACTTCTTCATTTTCTTCATTCTTGTGCTAGTTTTAATTGAAAATCGGCGCACGAAAATATCTTTGAGTCGATAGATCAATCTTTGAAGAACCTCGCGTATGTAAAGCGAAATAAACTAAATTTTTAAAAAATTAAACCAAATTGATGTGCAATGCGGTGAATTAGTTTTGGAACAAATTTTTCGACTCTATCAAAAAGCTTATAAATACCTTCGAAAAAATTATTTGGCTTTGCTGTTAAAATAGGCCGAAATCGCCGATTTGATTTCACTATTATCGTTTAATTTTTTCCCCTGCAACCTTTCTTTCTTCATTTTTGAAAATAAATAATAGTCACTGAGAGCCAGGTCTGCACTATAGTGTTGGTGACGCAGTTGTTCAAAATCGCATCGATAAATGGCAGCCGTCGCAACATGGCTCGTGTGCACGGGTACATTGTCGTGCAAAAGAAGCACATCTTTTGTTAATTTTCCTCTTCTTTTTTCTTTAGTAGCATCATTCAATTGTTCTAGTAAGGAAGAGTAGTAATCTCCCGTTATGGTGACGTCATGTAATTTTTAATTGATCAAGAATATATCTGCCGTATTCTAAAAGATGGTCATCATGATTTTTCCGAACGATTGTGAGACTTTGTAGTTTTTGGCTGAGGGTGTAGTTTTTTCTGTCACTGAATCGATTCCTGCTGTGACTCAGGTTCATAATGGTGGACCCAAGTCTCGTTACCAGTTACAATCCCAGCCATAACGTCCTTCTTCTGCTCTCCATAATGATCCGAAACTCGTGAGAACATTCGACGCGCTCGCGTTTTTGAAATGCTTTCAGCATTCTCGGAATCCGTCTTGCACTGACTGTTGTTATCCCAATATCTTGATGTAGAAATGATGTAGATGTAAAAAGGTGGATTCTGATACTCCAAACATTGGTGAAAGCTGCTTTTTCGCAACCAATACGAACTTTTCTACTGTTTCGATGATTTCTTGCGTGGTAGCCTCAACCGGCAATCCGGGTCGAGGGTCATCTTCAAACGAGTCCTTTCCTTGCTTGAAAAAGACATGCCATTTATACACCTGGTTATTACCAAGGAAGATTCCTCGTAAACAGCTAACATCTCCTGAAAAATTATCTGAGGCGGTTTTCCTTGAGGTAGTGAGGAATTTTGCTACGGCTCTATCTTTCATTTTTTCCATACAGTATAACTTATTCCAGAACGAATTGTTTGCTCGTTGATCACTCGGAACTTGATGTCTTGATTAGGTTCAAGTTGCGTATATATATTGAAAATGAGTCACCTAACTAGTAACTACCTGTATAAGAACTCACACCACCGACAACCCTTTCCGCGAACTTTTTGACCTCACGTCGAATAACCATGTTTTTTTGTGGGAAAGATAAGGGATCAATGTTAAATTAGCGTTGCAGTTTGTCATTCTAGCGTTTCACCGTAATTAAAGTAGGTTATTGAGACTCTTTTGAGAAACGCATTACGAACTATGCTGCAGGTAGCAAATTTCATTGTTCAGACGTTTCAAAAAGCAAGATGTGTATAAAAAGACTAGGGCGGATCTGTAAAAAAACGACTACATTTGGCTGTTGAAGAGGAGGGGGGGGGGCACAATGATTTTTACAAGAAAAGTTGTGAAATAACTCGTATAACAATAATTGAACCTTGCCGCAAAAACAATAAATATAAAAAAGTCATGCATCCATCAAATGAATCCACAGCCGCGCAGCACTGTTCTAGAGTTTATTACCAAGTTCAGCAAAAATTCCTGAGGCTGCCCTAATAATGCGATTTTAATTTTGTAAAATGCATGTGATAGGTGAAGAGTTGTTTTATATGTGGAAAAAATTTCAAGCTTAAGTTTCTGACTTGGAAGCTATCAAATTTTTTGAATTTTTTTAAAAAAAAATTTGGATTGCACAGTTATTATAGGCAATCTACTGAATCGCTTTTGATGAAAATTTGTGTGCTATTTTATTATATTGTGAAGATTTTCTAGGCGAACTATGAAGGTTTTAAGTGCATTTTAAATGGTAAAAAAAAATTAAATTTTTTTTCTCTGTTTTTTAAAAAAATTATTGCAATTTTGCGGCAAAGGTTGAATGTTTTAAATTTTTTAACCAATCCTATCTAATAGGAATTTTTTTACGCAACTTTTATTTCCAATCAAAATTGCTCTAAAATGAACCGTTTTAAAGTTAGGAGTGAGAAAAGGTGGGAAAAACGTTTTTTTTTATTTAAATTTTTACACATTTCGATTTTTTATAATGTTCCCGACTTTTTTGAGAGGGAAGATAAGTCAAATATTGTTATACGTGTTATTTCACAACTTTTCCTGCATAAATAAATGTGATCCCCCTCAATTGTCAACTGAAAACTGATCCGCCCTGGTCTGAAAGTGTTTACAATGTATATTTCTTTTAAATTGTGATTCATGTGATGTCTTTATATTTCTCGATTCAGATGCCGTACTATCTAGCTCTTATACATTTGGAAAATATTTTGCAAAACGAATGAGATCTTAAACTTGTGAGAACTATTGCTAATGAATTTGTGCCAAAAATTGAAATAGAGATGCAAAGAAGATCTGCATAAACTTCTTGAAGGACGAAAGCATTCTTTGATGATTTGGAGCTTCCAATTATGTAAAACACAAGTTAAGGTTAGAAGTTAGTAAATCTTCCCAAACTTATTTCGTTAGATTTATTTATTTAGTATCAGCACAATTTACAGAGTAAACTCTAATTACAAATTGTGTAACCGTAAAATAAATATAAGATTACAAGATTAATATTAAGATTAAAAAAGTTAAATTAATTAGTTAAACAGTATATTCACTAAGTTTCGCTTAAAAGCGGCAAAAGAAGAGGGGAAAGGTTCAAGCTGGAGTCTATCGTGAGATCTAGGTAGACGGAGTAGAGTAGAATTAAAATATATCTCTGTTCTGGCAAATGGTAAAGCAAATATATTTGTTGATCGTGAGAGCCTAGAACTATGTCTAAAGAAAACTAGATTGTCAATGTCGACCTGAATATAATTATGGCAAAGCTTAAAAAGTAGGCATTGATCGAGATAGATCCTTCGTGATTCCAAAGAAGGTATGTTAAGTAAGAGGAGACGTTCATCATAGGGAATATAGGGAATTTTAAATTTTAACAGGAGAAAGCGGGTAAATTTACTTTGAGCAGATTCAAGGAGATTAATTAAATATTCAAAGTAAGGTGACCAAATTTGGGATGCGTATTCAAGAATAGGACGAACGATATTCACAAACAGATTGACAGCAGAAAGAGGATTAGAGAAAAGAGGGGAATGTTTCAACACAAAACCCGATAGCTTTGAGGCTCTGGTGATGATATTTAGAATGTGAGCATCAAATTTTAGCCTGGTATCAAAAATGACACCAAGAATCATATGTAAAGTGAAAATGAGAAGTTTTAAGGAAGAAAGTCAATGTATGGCACTTAGGAATGTTTAGGGAGAGGGAATTTGCTTGACACCAACAACTCAGCGCGACTAAATCTTCTTGGAGAGCTTTGCAGTCATCCAAAGACCGAATCACTCGGTATATCTTGAGATCATCAGCATAAAGAAGACAACGAGACTTCAATATAGGAGGTAGGTCATTGATGTAAAGGATAAAAAGAAGAGGGCCAAGAATGGACCCCTGTGGGACACACGATTGGGAGTAAAAAGGGGCAGAATGTGTACCGAACATGGAAACACGGCAAGACCTTGAAGACAAATAGGACATCAACCACAAAAGTAGGGAACCTGAAACTACAAAGTGCTGAAGCTTGCGACACAGTAAAGAGTGGTCAACAGTATCGAAAGCCTTGGAAAAGTCAGTATAAATGACATCAACCTGAAGGTGATTATCAAGACCTGAAGCCACACTGTTTGAAAGAACAAGTAGGTTTGAAGTAGTGGAACGATAAGAAAGGAAACCATGCTGCTCAGGTACAATCATAGGTCGTAAGGCCATGTAGATACTTGAGTGAACAATGCGTTCAAGAATTTTAGGGATTGCAGAGAGATATAGATATAGGGATATAGGACGATAGTTTTTAACGCACGAAGGATCACCAGATTTGAGAATAGGTAAAATGTTGGCCATTCTCCAGCATTGAGGAAAAACACCAGACGATAAACTCAAGTTAAAAATGAAAGAAAGAGGAATAGACAGAGAAGATGATAAGGATTTAATAAAAAAATTAGGAATACCGTCAAGACCCGGGCCAACATTGGGGTCCAAGGAGTCAATAATGGAGTTAACCAAGAGAGGATCGACGGAAATGGATGAAATGATAGGATTGATCAAATTTCCATTAGGAATGAGTGATGGCGGGGAATGAGAAGAAAATGTAGAGGAAAAATATGAAGCAAACATGTCATTAATGGCTACAGCAGATGAGGCAGTTATATCGTCCCAGTACATGGAGCTAGGGATGGATGGGGAAGACCTTAATGATCTTATATACGACCAGAAAGGCTTAGGATGATTAGCGAGAAATGAGGTTTCAAGGGAACTGTGGTAAGAGGAAATAGCTTGCCGTATTTCTTGCTTAGCAATTGACCTAAGCCTACGAAATTCAGATTGGGTATGAAGTGAGTTAGACGTCTTCATCCGTTTCTTCCTGACTTCGTATGATTGTTGTTGTCCAAGACCTTAGCGATATTTCTCGTAAACATTTCAGACCCTAACAAGCGTGACAGCGCTGAGATTGATTCGCACCGAAATTTCTTTCAGAATCAGCAAATTAACTTGGGCACTTGAGTGTGGTGATTGAATTGAGTTGTCGGGTAAACACTCACGTGCCTCCTCCACTCGAGTGATGAATTCACAAACTTTCATCGCGACGCCAAGATCGAAATTTCAACTTTCATAAAAATCACTTCCATATTGCGACCTGGCATATTGTGCCAATCGGCTGAATCCGATACAAATCTTGCATCTGAGCCCGTAAAAAGCGGCTGTGCCTGCTGCTTAGAGCAGCTCAAAGTGAACTAAATGAGCTTCAAGCGAAGACGAGGGCTGTCATCACCGCATCCCGCGGTCCAAGGCGGTAGCGATTACAAAGTTGTCTTGTTTTTGATGACTTGCAAAAGGTCCAAGATTGCTGTCAAAACTTGGCAAAGAATTCCAGACAATTCGCGAACTGGCGATTCAAAAGCGAAAGCAACGTTTGAGCCTTTTCATAACAATGGAGGCTACTGAACTTTGTGCAGATACTGGGTCCGTGCGCCACTTGCATGGACCGTCATTGAATTTGAATAAGAGCCTCGAATCCATAATTTTTTGTCGTCTTATTTTCAAAGAGTAATTCAAAGTCAGCAGGTCTAGATTAAAATAACACACGACGAACTGCGACACAGTGAATGCCAACATGCACACATGTGAGATATTTATCGAAATCTTTCCGATGAGGCAACTTGAAGAGTTTTGATGCAAAATATGGCCCTGCCTTTTCCTAGAAAATTCACTTGAAATCAGAACTTTTTGGTGGCGAATCAAATGAATCTTAACAAGTCTAAACTCAATCCTAACATCCAAGATTACTGATAGTTAAATTTGTGATAGGTACATCAGTCAAAGGTTTACCAAGCCATGTCCGGTCCTTTTAAACTGGGCCAAAAATTTGATGCTACATAAACCCGGAAAGTTTATGCAAAAGTGAATTGATACTTGAATTGGAATGGTCGAGGCACTGCAATACTTATCGTTGTGGAGCTAACTAAGCAATGAAATGTGATTTTCAGTTGGCCATTCAATATTAATTCTATTAGCCGCCGCGGTGGTACTAAGGAAACTGCGCAAAATCGATCTTAAGGAGAATAGAAACTTGAATTATTTTTTATCATATCACTCAAACGGAGGCGGAAGAAAATCGAAGAAAAGAAAAACAATATGAAAAGTGAAAATGTCTGAGCGAATGTAGAACAAAGCACTCAAAGCTATGTTTGAATGAAAGTGTAATTTGTTTGAGTGTGGGTCTCGTCATGAAGTACAACGTTTGTTGTAAATAAGTGGTGGATTTGAAAATTCCAACTTTTTGCATGCATCTATACCATTCACAAGTTCAAAATTGCGTATGGATTCTGTTCTTGTTGAGTCTATTTTAAGTGGTTTCTATATCAATTCATTGATTTCGACTCAATATCTACACTTTTTTCATAACTACAGTTATCTTCAAGTAGTATTGAGGTACTGTATCTGTAGTGTACGGTAGTGTATTTATATATCCATTTCATTTCTGAAAAATCTGATCAAGAAGACTATAGAATGTACATTTGCGAAGAAAAGTATAAAGCTTAGCTTTAGCGTAGCTTTTTTTATACCCACCTAACACTATACAACAACGGTTCAATCAAGATTTACCGTCCCTTCCGAAGTGAACTTTGACCACCTGTAAACATCTTCTCTACTTACCTTTATCATGGTTTTTTTTTAAGTTCTAATGATTCTTACTAACAAGGATAGGGTACACCATGGTACCATTGGTATAACATGCCACATTGGTATCGATATTGGGAGTATATTTAGCTCCTAATATAAAAAGAGCATCAAAAAGCCAAATCAGAGAGAAAGCTTTTAAAATTTGGTCGCAAATCCAAAGAAGTATACAACAGAATAATATGTTTTGTCTACCACAAACAATGAAGTAGGCTCTGGATTGGTATGAACCTGTAGTGTTGGTATTATTGTCATAAAATTAAATTCTAAAATCAGACGAAAAAGAAGAAGCAAATTGATACATCCTTTCAGGTATTTACTACATATTACCCTTCTCAAGGCAAAAAACCGATAATTTTCAAGAATTTTTTTCAAAGCTCGTTTATGAGATATCAATACAAATCTTTTTACATAACATTATCTACATCGTCAAGTATATAAAAACTTTTTTTTTAGTTTTTTTTTATATTTTGTATATTGCTCACAAATGGCACCAAAGTCGAGTCCAAAAAAAGGACTGCCTCACTGTGCAGGGATTATTCCATGATTGTGACATCTGAAACAAAAAAATCAAAAAGGGTTTTGAAGGTTCAATGCTCTGATAGGGCAATTCACCTCCGATAGTAAAAAATCGGCAAAAAATGTCGGCTGTCTGAACAAAATGTTCAAAAACGACCCTTTTTTCGCCCCAATTTTCGTTCATCTCTTTTTGTTTTGTTTTGTGGCCTAAATGAGGTGAATTGTTTTGTAGGAACGTTTAACAAATAACTGTGCAAAATTTCATTAAGATTGGTTCAGTAGTTTTGAAGTTAATCTCTGCGCCGTTTGAAAAAAGGTCGTTTCGTGAAAAACGCGTTAAAATTTTTTTTCGCTTTTAATCTTAGATAATTTTTGAAAAATCTGATTTTATAACTTACGGCTTTATCAATAACTGCTTTCGTACACGACTAAATAGAGAAAGGAGAAAGTTAACAATACACATATGTACATTAAGAAAGAAACCGGTATTTTGGAGAAGGAATTCATATAACAGCTGCGCGCTCGGCAGCTGCAAAAGAGCGTACAAAGAGGCGTAGGCGCGCACCGCTTAAAACTGATATAAAAATTTTTTTATTAAGATTTTCGACATAATATTTTAGGAGATGACTTTTGAACCTTTAAGTATGCGAAAAATGTAAAAAACCCAACATTGATTTCTTGAAATTTGAGAAGTGTAATACTATCTAACTTAAAACGAAAACACTCTGCAAAATTCTGCAGAAAGTATAAATTTTGTTAAAGCTACGAGCAAAGACTGAAAAGTTTTGAGTCAACGCACCTTTAAGTGTCGCTAATGGTTCGCCATGCATGTCATTAATTGCGAATACCCTCCGCATAATATAAAAACCGAGTTTCGTGTCATTAGAATCATTACGCTTTTAGTAATTGAACCGTAAACATCAACATGTCTGAGTCATCCGTGCATTCTACGAAATTGGAGTACAGAGCTGCCATAAAATACCCCACAAAGAAGCACCAAACGCCAACGAAAATATTTGAAAACATGTTTACAGTTTATGGCGAGTCTGGACCTTCATTTGCCACCATAACAAGTTGCAGCCGAGAATTCAAGCATGGCAGGAAGTCACTAGAAGATGATCCCAGGTCAGGATGGGTGACCAAACACAGTCGTACCGAAGAAAATATTGAAAAAAAATCCAGAAAATTGTAGCAGATAGCTGAAGCCAAAAGCTTTAGCAAGGAACGAATCGTTGACATTTTGCATAATCATTTGCCCATGACAAAAATGTGCGCGCGATGGTTGCCACAAACGTTTACTCCGCTGGACAATAATCCTGACGACATTTTTCTCGCCTTGTCACTGTTGACGGAACGATCCAGAGTCCAAATAGAAGTCAATGCCGGGGATAGAAAGGAAGAAAAGCCACCACGGAAATGCAAAATGTAAAGATAGGCATTCAAGCTAATAGCTTCTGTTTTTTAGGATTGTGAAGGGATTACGTTCATCGACTATCCTCCTAAAAAACTACAAAGAACGGGGACTGGTTGTCGAGAAAGGACAGGTAAACTGGCGAAAGAAGTCCTGTTTTTGCACGATAATGCACCCATGCACATTTCGCGAGTTGCAATCCGAACCTAGGTCAAAACAGGGTTTGAAGAAATCAACAAACATACGGTCCAGAACTTGCTCATAGTGATTATTTCCTGTTTTTTTTTTTATTTGACGAAAGACCTTCGAGGACGAAAATTATAGAGTAACGAAGAAATGGTGACGGCAGTTGACGAGTTTTTCGAAGATAATGATAGAAAAATGTTTCAGTGGGTTAAAAGCCCTTCGTTACGAATGTAAAAAGTGGATTAAAGTAGAGGGAGATTATAGAGAAAAATATTTTTTGACATTTCTGTCAGCATTTTTAATACTCTTGGCTGAAAAATGTCCAGTTTGACAATAGAAGTCATCTGTCTTAACTTTCTGAAGAAATGTCGAATGAATTCGCGTCAGTTTATCCAAAAATAATTTACAAATGAAACGGGAAAGACCATTGCTCAGTAGCTTCACCATAAATATATTGTTCCACAAGGCTTTATAAGAGATTCTAACATCTTTTTTTCACCATTCATTAACATGCTTGCTTCTTATTTGTCCTGCGAATACCTCGTACATGGATGCCCATGAACTTAAATAATTCTCTTCCATAATCAACTGCAGTGATTGTTTCAGCTTTCAAGGTGATGAAGACATCAAGACTAGTTGGTGGTTGAAAAACGGTCTAACTTCCAAATCAACGCAAGTTCCATGATCTTTTATTCTTCGAAAATTCCTTAACCAACGGCATGAGCAAAAGGAAAAGGACCACTTTCTATGACACACTTCACTTCAACTCGCTCGTATGGTTTCGTTCTTTGAACTTCTCAATGGTTGTCTTTATATGACAATATTTCCTCAAAACATTAGATAGTTTTCTTTAAATACCTACACCCTCACCTAAATTTCGAAAATATGCTATCCTTTGTATGCTTGCGATCGTGCATTGTTTGATTCTGTCTACCACATATGGTCGTTGCGTTTCAAACACTACCTTACTTAGCGGCTTGTGATCGTATAAACATATTGAAGTTGCTCAACGGGATCATTTATGATCTTCGAAAAGGAAACGTTTTAAAGTAACTTACCAGTCTCTACATAGGTATGTCCTACTTCCGATAAGATTGATCTTCGTTTTCATAGTCAATCCGCTAGAAGTTCCAGGGTTTGCAATTCACTACGGCTTACCATAACTTCACCTTGTCCCTTATGATGTTATTTTTCAAAGGGAACCTTAGTATATAATGTTACTGGTGTATGGTGTTGATCATGTGTGCAATCAAACAATTAATCTAAGTATGTATGTATATATTTGCCAAATAAATAAGTAGAACAACAATGCCAAAAAAGTATTCCATAAATTATCGTTACATGAAAGTATCTAATATCTATATGAATTTTTAACTGAATATACCATGAAAGATTTTCACTTCTTTCTCTTTGCAGGTTTATCGTCGTGAAAGCTGGTTCTTTTTAACAAATGCACATTAAGCTTGCTGGTCAACATGGACATGTTGACGACATTGTTGGCCTGCACCACAATGGACTTCTATTGTTGCGAATTCATTTCCGCGATAAAATTGAGCAATGCTCGCGTTTTTATACAAAGTGCTACCAATTCTTTGGACTTACGGTAATTTACTAGCCTTCTGCTGAATTTCACGTGTGTTAAAACATTAACGGCGCCATCGCGGCGAAAAGATGCAAACAATGAAGAAAGCTTGCGCTTGCAATTGTTAAGTGTGCGGCCAGAGTTATTCGTGTCATTAACATTACCATTTGCCATATGCAAACCTACGTACATATATGTCTGCATCTATCGAACTATCCATCTATCCATTTTTTTTACGAAACTCGCCATTTGCCATTCGTCATTGGCCATTCACGAATACTTAGAATAATAAGTGCTTGCAATTGAATTTTGCGCAATAGTCGCGAAATTTTGATATTTGGACAGCTGCCTCGCAACTCGACCGGGAGAAGATGGTGAACGATTGCTTCCGAACAATTGTTACTCAGGTTTGCTAATATGACGCATCTGAATCGGATAAAGGTGGTTGTTCTTGGCAGCTCGAAAGTTGGAAAGTCAGGTGAGCATTTGTATTTTTTTGCTTATATTTCGAAAGTGTCCTTTTAGGTGGAAGGTAATGAAGAGTACTCAAGTCAACAACATCAAGAATGTAAGCAATTTTGAGTACTTCTAGCCGGATGAGAAGTAGTAATGAACAAGGAAAATATCTAAATTTCCAATATTTCCTTGTGAAAAAAATTATGCAAACATGATTGTAACGCATATGTCGTGAGTAAAGGATTATCATTCACATGAGCCCCAAAAATGGAATGATTAAATCGTTTATAAACATACCAGCTTTTGTTCCTGGAAATAAGAACATAGCAATTTGCATGAACACACATCAGAAATGAAAATATTTTAGCAAAAGAATATTTCTTCATAGCTGCACCAGTACATTCAACTATTTTTCATCGGCCTCGCAAATATTTGATCAACTGTTGTGTTTCGAAGCTCGTCAAACCACATCAATTGAAATGGATAAAACTTAAACGATATATTTCGCTTAGTTACAATTTTAGCGACTAATAAAGTATGCTAATCGAAATGTCCTTCAATTTAGAAGTTCCTTATTTTTATCAAATTGCATCAATCGTTTGAGTGTGTTAAACAAATAAGGCTATAATTGGGGGCCATAATTGAACTAAGATATGCTTCCTAGGAAGTAAAATGCTTATATTTTTGCACTAGATTTAAGTACAGATCAAACATATTCATATGTAGTTTATGACGTTGTGATTTTTTCAATTATCTTCAAAAAAATCTAGAGTCAAAACTACTGGTATTGAAATAATATTGAGTGTATGTATTATATCTGATTGTCGGTCCATTCACATCTCATCATTTGTTTTGTGGCCAGTTTAAATAATAATAATATTTATTATTGTGACGAATTTTTACAGTCCAAAACTATCATACAACATTAAAGAAAATATTTTATATTATATCTAAACGCTTTTAAATAGCTAAGTTTTTCTCGAAATTCAAACGAATGCAACAAATTGAAAATTCATTCGAAACGAGGTCAAATGGCTTTGTAATGGCATTTATTGATGTATTGAAATTTTTGACTAAAAAAGCTTTGCGATAAATATTTTGCGAAGAAAATTTGAAAAATTTAGAAAAATTATAAAAAGTAAATTCGGGATATTTTTATGCGAGAAATTAAATTAAATTCTTTTGTTTTGTGAAAACTATCACATGAATATTTTTGTGGAGAATTCGGCAAAAGTAAATTTGCTAAAAATAGATATTTGATTTTTCTTAAATTTTTTAATTAGCAAAAAATCAAAAATCTTCTGAAAAATGCACCGAAATAGTTTGTGACTAAAGAAAAATTCATCGGAATAATTCCGCGGTATTTCACGAAGAAAAAAAAACTAAATGAAATGTTTTCAGACACAATACGTTTTATGGAAGAAAGTTCAAGTAGATATCTTCTGGAAGGTCTTACTAATAGATTTCTAAAATGTTCATTGAAAAAAGTTGGGACTTTCTACATTTTTTTTAATGGGAGGGTTTTCAATTGCTAATTTCTGCAATGAAAATGCAAAAAATGTTTTACAACAAAGATAAACGTGTCATTTGTTCAAAGTGTATATATATTCAAATAGCGCATAAGGGGCCATTCATATATTACGTAACACTCCAAGGGGGAAGAGGGTATTTGAAAATGTTACTTAGTGTTACATAGAGGAAGAGGGGGGGGGGTCTTGCAAATTATTATTAATTATTATTATTTAAAATTAATTAAAATAATCATAAAGTCAAATTTTAAATTTATTTGCCGCGCAACGAGGTGTCAGTAGACGCTAGGCGCAATAAACGAAATTTAGATGCATTGCTAATAGTTTGTGATTAAAATATTTAAAACACTAAGGAGTGTACAATGACTTTGTTACGTAACAAGGGGGTTCTTTGAAAATTTTACTAAGTGTTACATGGAGGGGAGGATTTAAAATACTCTAAAAATTGCGCTACGTAATATATGGATGGATGGCACCTAAGTAAAAAAAGTAGATATCACGGATGACTAGGTAGAGTGCCAGGCATCGATTTGAACAAACCTGGGTTCAAATCCGTATATCAGCATGAATATGATATTCATAAGCAGCAGTGAACTCTTAATGACGTAGATTTGACGGAAATATGAAGAGTATCACCCTGATATCATCCAGTGAACTCTTAATGACGTAGATTTGACGGAAATATGAAGAGTATCACCCTGATATCATCCAGTGTCGCGACTGTTATCGTCTTAAACGTAACCCGACAGTCTCATTCTTCCGCAATAATTTATTTAACATTTATAAATAACGTACTTTGAGGTGTGTTGGAAACTACTACATTAAATAATGCATTAAAGAGTATTATAATAAACTTAATGTTCTATAGTTGTCAAAGATTTTTCTACACTAGAATATTTGTTTCTCTGAAATTTCATAAATATTAACATGTACTTTATTAATTTTTGATTAAAATCCGTAGAATGGCGTTTTTAATCGAAATTTTCCATCTTTTGTTCAAAAAGTAACTTCGTTTTTTTTTTGATAAAATTTTATAGCAGTCGTTTGTTTTATTGTATTTCTAACTACATTTTTCCCGAAAATAACCAATGTTTTGCAAATTTTAAAAACAATTTTTTCGAATTGTCTAAAAATTCTCGAAATACTTATGATCTTCTAAACAATAAAAATAAGATTGGACTTGGAGCAATGAGGGTGACGTTAAAGCTATCTGCATACTAGTATTTCAAATCAGAATCTAAAGACTATCACTGTAACATTTGATTTTTTCGACTAACTAAAAAGTTTTTTTTTCATAATCTTGGAAAAAATCTATAAATTCTTCATATTGTGATTCTCCTTTCGACAGCTATTTTTAGCTTTTTAGTTTTTATTTGTGTATTCTCTCAAATAAAAATTCATCTAAATATAAAATAATTCAGCTGAACGTGATGTCACTTCACTGTGAAGTGACTCTGCACTGGGTACCGGGACATAGTGATATACCGGGAAATTGCGAAGCGGATGCCTTAGCGAGAGCTGGCACTGTGCTCCAGGAGTATACACTCACACCCCAAGTTAGTCAACCTCTAGCTTCTATAAAGCTAGGATTTAAGCAGCATCACATCAAGGCTGCAAATAGAGCCTGGTTGTTGGAGAAAACCTGCAGGACAACCAGGCAGACTTGGCGCGCACTGAGTCCCAGACGCACCAAGCAACTCCTGAACACGAGTCGTGAAACCTTGAGTTCTATCGTGTCCATACTGATGGGGCACTGTCTAATTGGCAGACACGCAGAAAGGTTGGGCGTTCCCTTTAGCGATTTCTGTCGGAGTTGCAGATCGGAAGAAGAGGAAGAGACAGTCCAACACTTTCTGTGTGAATGCCCGGCACTGTCCAGGAAACGCATGAAAACCTTAGGCTCACCATTCCTGGACAGCCTCACGGAAGTAGCTGATTTAAATATCGGCTGCATAGCCGGCTTCATACGAGAATCGAAATAGTTCTCGTCATCTCACAGGTTCTAGTGCCGCCCTCGTCTTTTTGTGGTATCACAATGGGCCTATCTTGGCCTAAGTGAGCCATCTTTTTGACAAAGAGGGCTGCCACTACAACCAACCAACCATAAAATAATTCATTCTAATATATTCATCTACCGTTCTCAACGAAATTGTGATGCGTGAGATAAGACTCAAATTTTCAGCTCATTTATTCGACACTATCAAATTCGTAATCAAAATATTGACAAACGGTAATCGAAATCGAATCAATTTAGTTCACAGGCGTGCTTGCTGTTCATGACATAATTTTGCAGTTCTATCTAAGAATTTCACATGATCTTTTAATCCGTTTTCGCGAACTAACGTTTCTGTCAATCAAAGCCGGAAACAAAACGCGGGCAGCATGACCAAATTGAAAAAAACCACTAGATATGCAAATATGGGAAGACTAGCGATTGGGACACATTTATCCATTGGCAGATTGAAAGCAATCTGCCCTGAAGGCATCACGTGCTACGAACTAAGTGCAGATTATCCAAAATTAATAGCTGTTGCCGGCAACTGTTGTAATCTTGTTGAACTCGGCCACGTACATATGAGACGGGTCTTTCCTCCGCGGACTGAGTCAATCAAAATTGTCTGACGCATAAGCAAACATTAGAACGAAATGATATTTTTATCGTAGGTAAATAGACAGGTAATACCTTACCTAGACAGCCAGCAGCATGCAGATATGCTTAGTTGGACTTGTGTAATTTGTAGTGACTCGGCCGTTAGAATATCATTTGATAAAATCATAATCAATGCTGGAAGCAGTTATGTTTAACTTTGAATGTTTGCGACAAGATCCGCAGATCAAGTCGTGATTTTGCCATACGTATGACGTAGTTCGAGGTTTCTGCAGAAGAATGGTTTTTCAAGAATCTGAACGCTTCGAAGTGGAGTAATAATTGCAGTGCTGGGTCCATTAGGATCTCTTCTCAATTAGTGTTGCTAATATGTCAGTTAATATCTAGACCTATTGGCATGAATCTTTTTTTGAAAATTTTCGAATGTTCTCTATAAACATGGCTATTTGGTAAAGGTTAAGATTATGGCCCCCACCCCCGCAAGGGGTAGAAGTAGGTAGATCGAAAGAGGGGGGGGGGTCCCCTACTACTATGGGAAGGGATTTTAAGACTTGTTTAGAAGTATATTTAAAAAAAAATATTTTTGTAAAAAATGAAACAAATAAAAAAAATAAAAAAACAAAAACACATTACATAATAAAAAGAAGATGAATGTAATTTTTACCATAAATGTAATATAAATAACCCCTCCCCTTCGGGCGTGGGGGCCATAATTTTAACCTTTAACGAAATTTTTTTTTTGGCTCTAGCCTGATATGAAGAATTTTATTAAATAAGACCTTCCTCCCCCGTTCATGTAAATTAAGAATTAGAATCAGAATTTATAATATTAAATTGAGCTTCTAGCTGGCCAGCTTTTTGAGAGTTTCGTTCGAGATTTTATTTATTACATTGTCGTGTCATTGCCATTCATCAATATTGAAGTAGGAGAGGCCGGGGCTACTATTAACAAAAAATGCATTTTTAGGTGTACCTCCAAAATTATTTAACATTTGACCTGATTTTTACGTCACATGATGCTTTAACTATTTAGGTATCATTTTATTAATCTATATCAAACATAAAATAAATTATGTCTTAAATAGAATTTATTCTCTCAAAAAAATCGTTTGTTAATTCTTACCCCGTGTTTGGGGCTAATATTAACAGCTGTGGGGTAAGTATTAACGTTATGTTCTACCAACTAGTATTGAAGAAAACAAATACACTATTGTTTATTAATGAAAGTGGAATCAATACCGACGTTTTCTTCACATTTTCTCTTATGACTTTTGAAATTTTTAATTTTTTCAAACAAGAACAAAATCTAAAATTCGTGAAACAGTTTTCGATAATTCATGTTTTTTGGTCACTTCTTCTTAAGATTAATCAGCGTTACATAAGCAATCAGCTATTGCTTCTATGCTAAATAAACATAAACAGTCGGATACTAGTACTAGTCCCCATATCTGGGATAGGTTTTAACACGTTAATACAAACCCCGCCGATTTGTTAATTTTAGCCCCAAACGCACATTTTTATTTTTAAATAACATAAAAACATATTTGTTAAAAATTTAGTCGATTAAGTTACATACCATTATTAAGTATGATAAATACTTCTGGGAAAACAAAAAACATAATCATAACGCTGTTTATGTTGAACATAAATCAAAAAATTGTCAAGTTAAAAATGTTCTTTACCTGTGTAATAAAGACGCTCGGTTCATACCTCAGTCGCACGACGCGCAGTGCACAACTGACCTATCTGAAATTATGAGGCGTGACCTACGCGACGTTTTAAAGCATGTTCTGTAGGTTTAGTATGTGTAGTTTTAGAGAAATTCGCTTGTTAATACTTACCCCTGTTAATTGTAGCGCCGGCCTCCCCTATGTAAGTTTTTTGTCTCCAAGCACCATGAAATCAGTTCGCATTTGTTTCAGAAAAATCGATTAGATATTATGAATCGAGACGAGTTTTTACAACAATTGGATTATTATTTCCAAAAAGTTCTTCTGGACTTACCAAGAACCTAGATGTGAGCTTCAATCATCTTCGTCCAATTTTCGTGGAAAGTCGGCCAATCTCTAGCTTCCATAAAGCTGGGATTTAGGCAGCATTATATGAAGGATGCAAATAGAGTTGCTGGTTGCTGGAGGAAACCTGCACTGAGTTCCAGACGCACCAAGCAGATTCTCAACATGAGTCGTGAAACCATGAGTTCTATCGTGCTCATACTGACGGGGCATTGTCTACTTGGCAGGCACGCAGAAAGGAACCAATCAGTAGAAAAGTTTCGAAGTTGCCTTTTGCCGCAGCTGCTGCTTAATTTAAAATTAGAAGGCTGATGAGATCCCAAGCGCTTAATTTCAAGTTTTTCTTCAAAAGAACGCGAGCAAAACGGGTTGGAAATTAAATTTTCTACCGAATTCATATTTTGAAAATACCGAAAAAATTTAACTAAAATTGAAATTCAAACTTCTAGCAAGCTTTGACACATGCAAGGCAAATCTTGTTAATTATATATTTAATCAAAATCATAAATACCATAACCTGAAGAACCCTTTACTCAAACAAACTTAAAACACTACAAAACTTTAAAAAATACCAAACACTACAAAAACTACGAAGGCACAACTATTCCCATGCACTACACTGATGAGACTACTTTTACATTAACAGTCATCACCTTCACCCTCTTCGGCCCGTCGTAAAAAAAAGTTGCTCATGCCTGCTCAAAAATATTATCCACACCATGCACGGGCTGCATATGATTAGCCCGTCCGCGACGTATTCACATGTTATTTCAAACACGCACACTACCGCCGCTTCAGCATAGAAATCACGAACACATTCAAATCGAAATACTCTTCTTCCGGGCTGATCCAATGTAGCCCCTTCTTCATAGTAAAGGTGGAAAATTGTTAAAGAGAAAATAAGTTTGAATTTTACTCTCAGCTTTTACGAGTCGAAGAGAAAAACAAATTGTTCTACAGTGCGTGGCAAGAAGACTATGTGAAAGTAACTACAGCATGGGCGAAAAAAATGCTACATTATATTTTGAAATGAAATGAAATTATAAAAACTATAATGAAATCTATAATAATATTTTATTACATTTGCACTAATATAGGCTCATCAATAAGTGGTGGGGCTGAGCCCCACTAGCCCCAAAGGTAGAGCCGCCACTGCTGAATATTCCTCTACGTTGCATGCCTGGTTTGGTTACCTTCAGGCATGCCTGATCGGGTCCTAATCATGTACATGCAAATATTTTTAGTCGGGTATATAAACTTTAAAGTATTTTTTTTAAAATCCGTAAGTTTTTGTTATAGTACATTGTCTACTTTGTCTTTTATTATACAGTTATTACGATAATAACGCTTTTAAGAAAATTTAGTAAAACTTTTACAATAACAGTTGTACTTTTATTTCTATAAACGTACGCGAAATAGAGCACGAAAACAATGCTGCCGTTCAAAAACTAGCAAATAAACATTGCCGGAGATTTGATAAATTCACGAAAAGGAAAATTCATGTTGTTGTGTCTGCTGAAATTACTACTTTAGCCCGAGCATTTCACAATTGGTTCCCAGTTTTCCAAATGGTTTCAACTTTTTTATCATTGATTTCTACATTTTCCAAACATATTTTGGACCTTTTGTTAAATAGTTTGTAAATGTTCCCAAAACTTGCAAAATCTTCCCCAAGTCTGTTCGTAGACCGTATGCTAAAATCTGGTTATTGGAAAAAGTTTTGAGAAAAATTCAAACCATTTAGCAAAAGATAAAAAATATTTTGGGAAAGGTTTAAATCAATTAGGAAAAAGTCAAAATCAATCAAGAAAAAGTTCATACCATTTGTAAAAAGACAAATTCTGGACATTGATAAAACTATTTTTTTTTGAACAATTACGAAGAACAGCGCTGAGTTTGACAAAAGATTACAAACTGTTTTTTAGTTGTTCTGAAAAGTTGAGTTTTTAGATGTTCGCTAGTTTACCATAAACCCATTTCTGAATTTTAACTTTCTTCCCAAAAAGAAAATAATTCCTAGGAAAAATCTAGAGGTTATCCCAAAAACTTCCTGTTGTTGAGAATACAGAGTTTTTATGCCACTTAAACTTCTATATTGCCTGAAGGACAAACATGTTTATGCTTGTAATGGTATGACTGACGACCGAAATTTAACGAAAAAAATTCTGGGATGGAGTTTGATATTTGCGACTATTAATTTTCCTTATTTTTCACCAGGTTTTCTAATAAAATCCTACTCTTGTGATAGATGAAGCATAACCAGGAATGTTTTATCTAAAATAAATATTCCTCCTCATATTCGAATCTGGAAAAGATATTATACGGATCATAAGTAATCCATCTTTTCAAGTGGAAACTGTGCCGAATCCCAACAAAATTTCGCACACGATGATTGAGTCGTGTGCAATCAAATTGCGAATATTTAACCTTTGAACGGAAACCTAAAGACCTTTTCTCGCTGCCAGGCAAAATACTTAACTCGGACAGGAAAATTTGCAGCCATATTATCCGTGGCGGACCTAATGTTTTATTCAACCTTCAGAATGAAATTTATTACCATTGAGACTCTTCCATTACCACGAACTACGCTGCACATGTCCAGTTGCTTGGTGGTGGTGTCCAAGATGCAATTATAGCAGCGCCAACAATAATAAAAGCTCACTAAATAACGTTACTCTATGCTTTATCATTGCGGATCAGACAAACTTGAAAGAGCTCTGAATTACCTGCGGACACGCAAAAAATCACCTGGCTTGTTGCGCAGACCTAGGCATCGTGAAACATGGATTCAAGAACTAACGGTCATCTTTAACCCACAGCCCAACAACTGTCATCTGCGAAAGATTTCAAAAAGAGTGTATGTGGGCGGTTTGGCGTTTATTTTCAGGTTGCAGTTGACATCCAGATTGCACGTCGTCCATCGAACCATGTGCTTCGAAATGCCGCATTTATGGCTGAAGTAGGGTCCGTCGTGGTTGGCGCAACATCGATACATATTTACTTTTCGAGAAATTTTCCCGCCAAACGTATGCATTCCCAATCTGTTTCGTAGATTTTCCTTCCTTTCTGAATTAATGTAATGCAAATTTGTATCTGCTTCTGATTTGTCCACTGTAAAGTACGACTTAAAATTTTATTATAAAAAAATCGGTTGTAAGAGAGACTAATATTGAGCACAAGTTCTGTAAATGGTGGCGAAAATTGTTCTTTTTCTAAAAAAATTCTACTCACAAAATTAAATTTAAGGAGTGTAGATTGTTCTTTTTGACTGGAAAGAACTTTCTACGATCAACTGGTATGGCATGAGAAGCTCTTAGAACCGTCGTTCGAGCTTGCAAATTTACATCTTAAGTTCCTGCAAATTATACACTTTTCTTTTTTACTGTGCAAATTGCGATAAAGACCTGATTTGCTATGATTTATTATGAAAGAAAAGGGTAGAAAACCCTCTATTTAACAATAAAAACGCTAAACGGTAACAACAAAACCCTATTTGGCAGTTAAATCTTCAGTGGTATTCAGCTTTATTAAAAAAATTGGTCTAGACTGCAATTACCGTTACTAAATATTGTTCAGATTTTAATTTCTAGGATAGATTTCATACCGTGATAGAGAAAAATCGGTTTACAGATAGATAAAACAGAAGTTCGACCATGAGCAAATAAGGGTTATTTTTACTTGAAGTAGAGCCACCAAAGCCTTTTGTGCAGTTTTTTTTATATTTCGATTCTTTATTTACTTAGTAGGGATTGGATCGTGAGGATCCGTAGTCTACAAATTGCAACTTTTAATCTATGTATAAATATACATAGTATTTGAAGGAACTTTCTGGGGTTTAGTATGTAATGGGCAGATATTTAATGCTGGAAAATATATTCATGCTACTAGAAAATCAGGCAATTGCTTTTACAATCAAGAAAGATGCTTCCGTTAAGAGAAATAGATTCTTTTGTAGTTTGGATCAAAAGGAATCAATTAAACTTGTATTGGAAGAGAGAGTTTTTGTAACCAGATAAGAATACTCCTGATCCTTCCGAAACTATTTCAAACCAAAGAAGCAAAAAAACTAACAAAAAGTTGAGCGAATACTGTACTTGAAAATATTCTGAAATTGCTGGAATAGATAAATGGTGTTGAATTTCCGTTAGATTTCAGACATAACTTTTAATGTCTTGTTTAACCAAGATCAAACGAAATGATATAAGCTTGCCCGAAGAATATATTTATATCGTCGGCCCATGCTAAAGTGTAGGTTCCAAGCTCCAATTAATTGTAAATAGGAAATCGATCCCAGTTCCGATATCTCATCACCAACCCCACGGCCAGGTGAAGATCGCCAAGCAGGTTAGACTATCTGCTAGCCGCTAGCTGTTTCCATGCCACTTATTTGCACACTGCAAAAATGATATGATTCGATCGTGTTCGCGTCCATGAGCAACGGGATGTGTAATTGTAAGATTTACGCTGGCAAATAGATGAAGACGGCAAAAGATACAACCGCGCGGCGAGTGTGCCTTTCGCCGACGACGAAAAGTCGGTAGCGTTTTAAAAGACATATCGCAGCTCTAATTGCCACTTATGATAAACGGCACGGCTTAGTTCCTCTCCTAATGCAAATCTGAATGAGGCTGACCCGACCGTGGACGAGGTGATATCTCAAAAGTTGCAGGATTCAGACGTGAACGTGGACGTGACTGTTACAATTTGTTTTTGGCTAGAAGTTAGAATTGTTGTGAAATTCCGTTTCATCTTACAACGAGATAAGAATTGGATCTGCATGTAAAACCGATAAATTACTGTGTTCTATCTTTTCTGGTCTGAATTCTCTTGAAAAGGAATGTCCTGTTAAGTTTTTACTAGATTTTTGTGATAGATACCGCACAAAAATCAGTGATTTGTTAAGTATGTTACAGCCAAAATAATGTAAAGTTTATTTTAGTTAGTCTCCCTTAGATTCTTTTTGACCTCATACTCAAGACACTTTGCGCTGGCTTGCACTAACATATCTATCTCCTAGTTCAACATTGATGATAATTTGAGAGACATTCTGCAGAATCTGAATGTTTTCCTGGACGTATTCGGTTCTTTTTTCATCGTTAGGAGGTGGAAATCTTCAAAAGATACCGAGTCGCTCCTGCTTCTACCGACTTAAATCACCTCCATCTCTTCCAAACCTCTCTATCCATCACTCTTTGATTGCACCTTCCGTGTGCAATATGTTTGTTCACTTTCTGTTCGTTCGCTTAGAATATCCCATACGGTGAATATCGGTATAAGGGATAGTACTGGATGCTCACTAAGTTTCCACTATTAATTTTAGTATAAAGGTCTGCTTTCACAAATTAATCCATTAAGTTTGGCTGTCCAAACCCTGAGCTTTGGTAAATATTAATATACTGAGTATTGCTTTTCAAGTAAATGTTCCCTTAGTGCTGTTTTGGAAGATAACACCTTGGTTTTACCGTTTAATTTGTGGGGTAAGTTGTAGAATGTTTCTGCACCGTAATTAGATTCCTCTTTAGGTGTTCTGTCGTAGCATATTTTATTAATATATGATTCGCGTTTCTCATATTTGAGTCGTTTTTTCCCAAATTTCTATCTAGTTCGATTGCTATTCTTTATCGTATTGTAAATTGTTATGTGTGAATTTCCTTTTTTCCATGTAAATTAACCCATCCAGGTTGCGTTCTTGGATCTTTTTTTTATACACCTCGGCCGTAGGAGTCAATCTTCGATGATTGTAGATAGTCTTATAGGTCTTGGTGATAATTCGTGCTGTGCCTATTATGTTATTTTTTTGTCGCTTAATTCCATATTAAGAGTCCATGTGCAATTCTCGAAATTTTATGTACTTTAGTGCTTTAGATTTTAATATGGATAGGAAAGTACCAAAATCGATGTAGGAGATCAACCATAGATTTCTCTCTCAATTCATTAATATGTGCTTTCCATGAGAGTTTTTCGTCTATTGTAAGAACCGGGTATTTTGCTTGCTTAAATCTTTTTAAGTTAATACAGGTAACCTTTATTCAAAGGTTCAATATGCGTTTTTTTGGCTAAAGATAATGTATTTCGTCTTGTTCGTGGTCATGGGTTATCTGCTATGAGGCAATCGTTGCCAATAATTGTTTAAGAATCTGTTTGTTGTTTGTTCTATGACAAATTCGGTCTTACCAAAGTAAATTTAAGCTGTCTCGTCCGCGTACATCACTAATTTCGCAGTTACCGCTGAGTTAGATATAGTGCTCGTATATGAGAGGAGAAGAATAGGACCTAGGATAGATCCTTTAGGTACTCCATCACTACTTTACGCTGATTGGCTGTATTTGTTGCCGATTCCTATTTTTTTCCTGGCTGTTCAGACAAGCAACTACTCAGAAGATTCTTTTCGTTGATTGTTATATGGTTATTAATATTTTATTTTGCACGTGTTATTTTGGAAACATATGAAATTATAATCGGAGCACTCTTCGTTTCTTAGTACCCGTTCTAGGATAGTAAAGCTTTCACGATTTGTTTATCTATAACATAACTTATCGCTGATGCATTCTATTTGAATACTGTCGTTTATTCTTAGTAATTAATGGACTACAAGCCACATTTTGCTGTTGCTAACGATGCGTGATCAGGATATTTTTGTCGATTTTTGTCCAGAAAATAAGCTTATTTATCTAACATATCCCTTCGCGAAAATTAAACTAATTTTGATATAATTTTTGTCAACCTTCAAAATTTTAACAATTTTATTTTTGCTATAATTTCAACTAAAACTATTTAAATTTCACTTTTTTGGAATTTAAACCAAGTTAACACGGCTAAGAAAAATGTTCTGTTTCTTACAGTTTTGATAGAATTAAATTAGTTTAAAACTGTTTGCTTTGTTGCTTTGAAAAA
This sequence comes from Oxycera nigricornis, assembly GCA_963942545.1. NCBI lineage: Eukaryota > Metazoa > Arthropoda > Insecta > Diptera > Stratiomyidae > Oxycera > Oxycera nigricornis. Next base: position 14,887,598 of record OZ012659.1, read on the forward strand.
CTTCCGAGCAGTTTTGAATCCAGCCCCTAATAAGTCATTTCTGAAATTATGAAATTGTTTAGCATGTATGTGAAACAACTTGAAATAGTTTAGATATTAATTAAACAAAATAACAAAATGTAAATGTGTAGCTTTTGCAGGTGTGCATTTATGGGCAATTATTTTTAGGTCTTCAAAATGCAACGATTAATAAATTTTTTATTGATAAATTAGTGACTTGTGCATTCAAAAATTTTAAAGTAAAAATGAAGCTACTAAAAAGTTGGGATGTGATCGCTTCTCAGTACATCAAAATTGTTCGATAGTCTAGTATTGGGAAGGGATTCTTTTTCCTGTTCAAAATTAGATTTAATAACGCTGGTTATGTTGTCTATCGCACATTTTGACGGGCAAAATTTACGCCAATTTTTTACGAAAAAGGAGAAAATAATCAGCGAATTTGTCGTTACAATTCTCAGTAGTGTGCATCGATTTGAAATTTATCATGTCGGTCAAAACTTTCTATCAAAGTTTGTCGTTAGCATTAAAAACTCCTTTCTAAAAGTTTACAATGGACTAAGAGCATCCCTTACGATCATGTAGCATAAAAATCAACATTTTGGCGCCTACAAATTTACAAAATAATCCTGAAATCTCATTTTTGAAATTTTCCAATTTTTTTTATAACTTTTGCGTTAAATTTTTTTGACTGCAGCTTTAACACCTAAAAAAGCCAGGGAGAGTCTGACTGTTGATTATGATATGGATTTCAAGAAGCTGTTTTTTTTAAATAGCCCAGTAAACTTTGGAGAAACCAAGAGTCACGAGCTGTATTAAGAAATATCAATCACCATTTATAACTGAAAAATTCCGGCAGCTCATGCACCTGACACTGACATCTCTACCTCAACAGTGCTCCCCACGTGTGGTTCAATTTTGATGCAGGTTCCAAGCGAATAGCTCCATGAAAAGTTGATTGAGTTTTAGCTGAAATCGTTTATTTGCCTCTGCAGACATTTCGTGGAAAATAGTGAAAGTTCGTCAACACTCCTGTTGACGTCTTCGTTAGGTATAAGCAAGTGCTCAGCGGCCGCACAAAGGTAACCGGGTGCTATCGTCAAAGAAATCGCTGATGATAGAAGTACTGTTTCAATTAAGTTGGCAAGAGTGAATTTTGCCCATAAATCACGAGGTGGTACCGGCGTTTTAATAACTTGCAAGAAGTGACTGTGACGTGGAGCTTTTGTTGGAAACGTGGTAAACCGCAACTGGGAAGACTTTAGCGGCTACTACGCTACGTAGATATCTTCGTACGAACACTTGGCCACCATCTCTGATAATGTTGTAATGAATTTGTAGTACAAAAGACAAAATAAACATGTATTTTGTAACAAACACAATTAGGAGTGGAGTTGAAAGAACTGACAAAAACAATGATATTTCTGTGTAGAAACCATCATAAAATATAAAGAATTGTAATTGGCCTCCACATGGCCGTTGTGAACACTCGCAATGAAAATATAATTGGCATGTTGGGAAGGATCGATGATTGGATGCAAGGATATTGGAGAAAATCGTTGGAAAATGCAATTAAAGTGGAGAAATTGAACATGAAGTTGCAATTAAAGTTTGAACGCAAGCAATCACTGGTCGATTCATTGATTCGCAACACTGGAATAAATACCGCGATGCAAATTTCTTGGTGTTCTTTGTATATTTTACCTTTGCACATAAGGAGCCTACGTTTACAGTAAAAAACTGCTCATATCATTAATTATACTTATCCTCGTAATTTGATATAGGAAAACACCATTACTTAAGACTATATTCTTCTAAAACGTTTTTTTTTGGTTAGGAACGCATTAAACTAATTGATAAGTAGAAATCAATTCGTCAAGATCTTCCAATATATACCACTAAGCCCTGAAAATCCAAAAAGTCAACCATTTTCCAAATTGAAGTTTCCATTGAATAAGTTTGTTTTATATAGCATTTCCGTCTCAAGTTCACCAATTTCCGGATTAAGTAATCAAATTTCCCAATCAAAATAAAGAAATATTTGAATCAAATAAACAAATTTTCGAATCAGGTTCCCAATTTCCCAATTGAAATACATTTATAAATTTGTTTATTTGATTTGGAAATTTGTGAATTTGAGACAGAAATGCTTTAAGTATCTACCAAGTTGAAAAACAATCGAATTATATTTATCCGTTACGAGTGAAGTTAATGTTTCTAAACTTCTGTAAATTCGGTAGGTTCGACAAAAAAATTTGAACCAAAATTTAATATTATGTATCTTATTTAATAATTGCAGTTTCATACGTTTTCAGTTTCATTTTCTTTCCTTCCAAATATTAGTTTAAATGGTATAAAATAATGAAAAGTAATATAAACTCCTTTTTACATGTTTAAAAATTCTTCTGGAATAATTTCAAAATCAATACCACAAAATTTTGAAAATTAAATTATTGCGATTCTAATTTCTGAATTTTGATATTTTTATTTCAAAATTCAAAGTAGTAACATCAAATAGAGAATATCATATTTTTTTCAAAAATTGTCCCGCGTCAAAAATTTCAACTCGAAAACATTAACGCTATTATTTTTATACGTTGCATACACAATTACTTTGTTTTTGTGTTGCCTCGTAAATGGTTTCAGTGGAAATGTTTTAGTTATTGGCGGGTTTTGTTTTCTGTTAGGCTCTTAAATGGCAACCAACTATTGTAAGCTACTTTTGTCAAGTTTAGAAAAGCTGGAAATTCTGCTGCAAAAATTTTCTTTGTTTTGTTTCGGGAAATGCTACCACTAATAAATAATTCGATCTAGCCGCAGTAATTTTTATGTAGTTTTAACTTTTATTGAGTTACAAACTGCGAATTAAAAATCCTACGTTCTTCGAAAAATGGAAACTTATTTGTTCCAAACCTTACATTTTCTAAAATGAGATGAAATGGAAAGCGAAATCTTCGAGCATTCAGCTTATTGTTTTCGTTTCATCCTTCTGTGAGTCATAAAAATAAGAATTGCTGTTGGATGCTTTGTTCATTTCTATTTCATTACAACGAAAAGCAACATTTTTTTCGATGTCAGACGAGACTGATGTATTTGCAAACATCTTCATCTTCTTAAGTAGCAATCATCCGTCAAGTAACAATAATATAATATTTTTTTCAGTCCGACATATGATTTATTTTTTCGTGCATATTTCCATTGTGTAAACCATCCCGAGTGCATTCCGAGTTCCAGTCTTTAAAAGCGTTAATGGATTTTATTGATCATGCTTTGCATAAATGGAGTTTTTCTGCATTCGTACTAGAAGCCACTCAAGTTACTGTGGGCTGTACTACATGATCCCAATGCTTCCACAGAAACCTCATTTTTTTATCATTGACTAAGTGTTAACTCTGACGCATTGCAGCGTAGGTGTGAAAATAAACAATAACTTTAATTTACACAAAGCTCAAAAGGTATTATCGTCTTCATTAAGTTGAGTTTTGACTCTGCTGTGACCAAAAAAAAAACCAAACTTAGATATGTATCTAATAGCTTTACAAGAAATGTTTGGTTCACGATTCCCTGGCGTATGCTTCCGTTCTATTTCGGTGATATTTTGCGGGTTGTAAGAATTGAATTCACACCAATGTATGGTTGGTTGATTTCATGTGTGATCCAGAAACGCTCAAAAAGGTAAAAACCCATCACTGCGTCAAATGTCGCACATTTCACATCATAAAAATACTGTTTTCTGTACTAATGGTAGATTAAAACAGAATTTTTAGGTCATTTGCTAAGTTAAAATTTAATTTCATGATAACAAAGTAAATTTGTAGAGAATAAATTTCCTAATGGTTGAAAACCACATTTTAGATGCCAGTCTAATGGATAAAAAACTTCAATAAGCGAGAAAAAATATGCCAAAGCTACCTATTTATATCAATAAATATTAAAGTAGCTCAAAATCAAAAAGAAACAAGTTTATGGAAAAAATGAGTGAATGAAAAATAGGTTACATGTATCCAGGAAATGTTAAATGTCCACATCAAGGTGAACAATTAAAACACAATAATTTTAAATTTTTTTTAAAGATTTTTAATGTTAAAATTACGAGTAACGAAATCAACTTCAAAGATATAATGAAACATAATTAGAAATTCATTTTCAAGCTCATATCAATAAACTTTATTTATTTATTAGTACTTAGTGGGTAATGCCTTTTGCTTCTTGACTGGTTTAAGCCGATTTGGCATTGATTTCACCAATTTCTTGTAAAAGGTAGGCTCAATTTTGCTCCACTCTTCCATCAAGGCAGTTTTCGAAGAATATATATATAAACAATACATATATTTTAGATATTTAGATTTTTATTTGCCACCCTAACTAGCGTTTATCTTCAAAAGAGACTTACGACTCAAACAATGTGTGATTAAATTAAAAACAACAGCAAAATCGTTCAGGCTTCGAAATTGGCAAGAATATGGTGCGATTCCTCTAGAAAAGATTTCGAAGTTAATAAAGAACTAAAAATTTAGAAAATAACGTAAAAAATAAGTATTGAATCACCTAGGATTTAGGTCAAGGATTTAACTACAAAATCATAGTTTCAAAAGAAATCAAATCAACCATTTATTGAATTCCTTCTTCTGACCAGCAACTCATCAGTAATTTACCACCCTTAGAGGCGTTCATAAAAGGTAACGAGGCAAGCAGAGCCGCAAGGAGAACATTTTTTTGTCGACGAAGAAGCATCAAATAATAAAAACCACCACAGAAAAACGTTTAATGTTTGCTGAATTTCTTGAAAATCGTCATCAATTTTTGTACGGCTAAGATGCAATTTTTAGCGTTGGACAGGCCCAACATTTTCCGATCATGAGATTTGCCTAGGGTTTATTGCCATCCTAAGAGTTGCTAACAAACATCAAAATTTTTCATTAGAGGTTGCTTGGATTCCTTTGAGGTATTAATGGTTCATGAGATTTCACAATCATAACTGATCATTATTTTTCTTTTGTTTAAAATTTTGTGGCATAAATACTGATGGTCCGAACAGATAAAGAACATCCTATTCACGTAAAGAGTCGATTCCTTTCAACGGAAAATACCTTGTTGATCATCTTACCACTTACAATGGTTTTAAAAATGATCATGTTATTTATACGCAAATTTTCATTTCATAACAAATTTTTATTATGAAATTTTTTGTTACCTTATTTTAGTAGATTCTACATAATTATCTCGCTAATCACTTTCCCTTTCGTCAATCAATTATTCGAATAAACTTTCTACAACAGTCCAAGAAACCTATGAAATGTGGGTTGGATATTCGTTTTTCCCCTCCCATTTAACCTATGATGAAGACGAAAAGATTGCAGAAAATCCAAAGATATCCACGTGAGTGTAAGCATATGCAGGTATCTAAAACGCATTGCGCTGCAGATTGAACTCTGCGGCACATTGCCCCACATCCGTTAATTGAGTGATCCGAAACTTATGCATCACAAATTTAATAACATGCATTGTGCACGTGTCAATATATTAAATTAATAGTGGTCTCTTAATAAGCAGATTATCTAATGGTAGTCAATAGATTTTGCGCAAAGTGGCACAGAAAGATACAATATTGGGTGGGATTTCGGATGATGAGTTGATGTCTTGCTATTCGCAAAAACTTGATGTATGATGGAGATGTGTTGCCAATTGTTTTGCATGTGTGATTTTGCGAATTAAAATTGAATAAAATATATGTATGAATCTTTATAATTATTCTGCACTACCGTGAGAAACAAGACGCAAAATCATTTAAATAGTTTTTTTTATTTAAGGAACTAGTCCACTTTATAAATTTGAAAAAAAAAATAATGGATTTTTCGACTCCTTAGCACTTCAAAAATGACCTCCAGAAAAATATTTTCGAAATTCGAAAGTTTAATGTGGCGACTTTGAGTGCTGCGTGTTTTTGGCTTTTTTTGGGTGTTCGTTTAGCTGTCGGTCCTGTAGCGTCTCTTTTATTCCCCTTCTCTAAAATACCGCTTTCTCCTATATACATTATATGTGAGGGTTTATTTTTATCCATTAAAATTTATATGCAATAAAGGAGCTGAGAAAAAATAATGAAAATTAGGCTGTTTTTTAGCATTCTAACCGGTAATACCCTCTTAAAAAGTTTTCTTTATTAATTGAAGAGATTTCCATTCGAAAACGAAGTCTAGCAGGGTGACAAATAGTTAACATATTATGTAGAAAAATTATGTATAAAAAAGGCATAAAAAGGGATTAATCTTTCCAAAAATAGCATAGAAGCTCGTCATATTTTGATGCTCACATTATGCTGCTCAATCATTATTGAAAATGGCATAAATATGGTGTCAAAATCAAGAAAATACTACTATAAATAATCAAACCTGACTAAATTGACCTATTCGGTAGTGCAGTGTATACTCCCCTAAAAGCTTGTACTAAATTCTGTTCCGGATGTAAATTCATCATATTGAAACAAAGATTCACAATTCTTCGACTCCGAGTACTCTGTCGAAGCCATTTATATCCAAACTTTTTCGTCTCAAAGTCTCATCAATGTACTTTTCCAATATTGACTGCGATCCCTCCTCAGGGTTGGACCTGCTCGAAATTCCCATATTTTGGCTAAAGTCTTTAAAAATACATAAGAGATTAGCATGTTATTGAAGAATCTTATTTCGATTTTTGGACAAGAAAAAATGAAAAGCTTTTTATTTGAGCAATGCAAATAAAAAGGCTCGTTTTTACGTTACTTATTTATTTATATATGCGTTTTTCAAATTGAGAAACTGATCAAAGTTTAGAAACCCGTCGATCCTTATGTAATTAAAAAAGATTTAAAAATTGATATGAAAATGTGTATATGGTCAAATCTTTCAAATTCACATAATAATGTCTAAACTTCGTAAGTATCTAACTTTTTTTCAATAGTGTTATTTATCCTTTAAAAATTTTTACTTACAATTTTATTAAAATTCAGCTCAATTTCAAAGTATCTTATCCAAATCGTATGGTCAACAACCGTCACTGCGAAAACAGAACTAATAACATTCCTACTAGGTATGTGTATAATCCTTGGAACACTTCGTCTAATCTCTTTCTGCGAAACTTTCTCTGTCTCTATATCTTTTCTTGGGGAGTCATCAATCGCTATCAAGTCTTAAATCGCACCAGTTGCCCTAAATTTGCTATGTCCGGTAACCGAAAATAAGATTGGAATTTGTAATCCGTTTTTAGAGCCGGATTTCTGTTTAAAGCTGCTGCCTGTAATCGATTTGCGAAATATAAAAGTGGTCATTGGTGCCCGTTCATTAAATTCTACTAATAAAAGTCCATCTAAAATTCAAGCTCCTTAGAAAATGTGTGTTTGATAATGCGGTCAATAATTTAAAATCATGGGTGATTCAGAATTTTTTTTTGCGTGAGAAAAATTTAATGTTTGTTTGGGCAGTTTTGTTTTTTTGACGGCAAATGACATTGTGAACTAAACAAAGTTATATAATTTATATTATTCTGAAATGTTTAATTCAATTTTCACGAAATAATCAAAATAGATAAACAGAATTTACGTTTTAAAAAACATTGGCTATTTACACACAAAAGTTGGAGTAAATTTAAATTGCAATTGAAGTTCGTTTCTAATCCAATTGATATCATTTATAGTAAAAATTTTGTTATTGAGTTGCCAAACAAAATTAGTCAGATTCCATAATGCTTTATTTTTTAATAAAAAGTTTTAATAGTAAAACAAGTAAAACTCGATTTAACATGCCTAGACTAGTTTTATCATTTAAATTTTACCATATCGCTTTATTTTTTGATAGATAGTCAAAACAAACTTAAGTGTTAATTTTTGCACGCCAATATTATTTAGGTAGGATTCTCCTCAGGTTTAATCTACGGCCAGTTTTGACAGTCACAAACTATCAGTTATAAAAACATAAGTACGAAACCCTCTTTTTTGGTGAAGGACTTATTTACAAATGTGTAACGCGCTTGCGTTAAAGGATAAGATATACAAAAAGCAAAATTTTAATATAAGATATACAAAAAGCAAATTTGTAGTAACATTTTGATCTTGAATAAACAATTTAATAGAGATGCAATCGAAAAGAACTTTTGATATTTCATCACTTAAAATATTCTTAGTGTTTGTGTTAAGTTTCAGTTTTGCGTAAATGTTTCCAGAACTGAATGTCCATTTTGAATGGACTTTCTTCAGAACACAAGCCGTGGCTAGGTCTAGAAGTCCACTGCGATATAAATCTGCCTGCGAATTCTTGCAGAAGAATTTATTTATGCGAACAATTTGCTAGACATATGAACTGGTATTTTTTTTATTTCCTATGTCCTCTCGAAGGATTTACAATAATAAAAAAAATTAAATTTAATTATTATAACAAAAAAAAATTGCTGTGTTGTAATCTTTCTTAAACGTTCAAAATTTTGTTAAGAATTTCTAAATATTTGAATCCTAATCCGCTTACGAGCAGCACTCCAAAGGATATGAAACTTGAAGGCCTATTTCGAGAGGCATAAAGGTCAGAAGAAATAGAACTCTTTAGCCGCACCAAGATCGTTTCGGCTAGACCTACAGGAGCGTTTAAGCGATTTCATAACATATATTATGATATTTTTATGTTTTTTTGTCCAACTAACCTCCAATATTGGTTTGCTTGTTTGCAGGCTCACTATCTTACTGTAGCAGGAGCACCCTGATGACTTCGTTCAACTGTTGGAACAATATTTCTCTTTCTTAGAACATCTTGTCTTAAATTTGTATCAACAAGAAAGACTTTAAACAAATCATTGTTTGAAGTCTTTCTTGTTTTGGATTCTCCAAAAAAAACATAATATAACGACCAAAAGTACGATAAAAAGTTGTTTAATAGTTGAATCAGTTTTTATGACTCATATTTTCGGCATGAGTCTTTTCGCCCGTATGTTACGATATTATAGCAATTCCCTTTTCTGTTACACCAAAACTGATCGCTTTTTTCAGACAGCTAAGACCAAATCGAGTAGCAATAAATGCTTTTTAAAGACTTCCCACCAAACAACAATTGACATTAGTTGTATACATTTTCGTACCACAACAGCTAAAAGAATTGAATCAGAATTTATGACCCCACTATTATACCCAATTTAATATTTCCTTTAGGACCATAAACTATCAACGGCGTCGAAGTCTTGAAGGGCAAATCTCCTCATCCACAGCTTTGAACTTGACATCGCGAGATGGGTTAATGAAAAGTTATTTCAGACAACTAGTTTAAACCTCTTTTAAATTTTTATAGTAAAACTATTTAGTGTTATCATGGGTTAGAACCTCCTGGTCTAGTCGACAAGGCAACTTTCGTCTCCTAGTGCGCTTTTGGTAACGACTTGCTAACACTATTGTTGCACATTAGTGGAGGTTCTTGTTTCCAGGCTTTTGGCCGGTACCATTATTACGCCGAAACCACACTTCCCACAGTGTGTCTGACGATGATTCTATGCAAAAAAGCTTAATAAACTAATCCAATCGGTAACACCGTCTCGACTCTGTGGATCTAACCGACTAATAGCGCCAATTACCACCTTGATCCAATCTTCATTGAATAATTACACGAACAAGACGACCATTGTCTGGTGCCGGTTAACCTGTTTTGCCTGGAATCGCCTGAAATCAGGTGTAGATCCTTATCGCCGGAGCTAATTCACTCCTTGGCAAACGGCCCAGCTTGATTAGTTAATTGTTATTCGTGCTGGTTTGTTGCCGGTGAGGTAATCCGCGCCGCGGTCCATGCTTTCGCGGAGATGCAACAAACAAAGGCGAAAACAGCAACTTCTTTGCAAACACGCGGACAACAGCTTCGAGTGCGATTATGCAATATTGATGTACGGCCATTTCAAATAAATAATAATGAAATTTATTTATTTGATAGCCAGTTTGTTTACTCATTAATTTGGCACCGTCGAAATGGCAATCGTTTAGAGACGTGGTGCAGAAGTTGCGAAGTCGCGTATGGTTGGCAAAGGAGCTGTGGTCACGAAAAGTATCGCGGATCGCCATTGAATGTTCGAGTTTGGCTCCTGGCCTCGTCTGCAAAGAATCGCGAGCTCTTTTGCGGTCGTTTGTTGCCTGTCGCCGATGTGCTGAACTCCAAGTCACCCAATTTAACCACAAACTTGATATGGGACGAAGAGGCAATGATATTGGGATGGAAGCTATCAAATAACCTGCCATCGATACTTTCCAAATCTCTGGTCAACGTTCGTTATTGTCTCAGACGGACACTTCCCCAACGTAATCTTTGCGCAACATTCGCCGGTGCCAAAGGGAAACTCTGCAACATCAAAGTGCACAAACACTTTATGTTCATTTATTTTCAAAGCAATCGAAGACGACATCTTCAAGTATGGGAAATGTAATTTAAATGATTTGCTTGTCCTGAAATAATGATATAAAAGCATTTAATGCCAGTTTCAACAAGGTAGGCACGCATGCCGCGTTGTTTTGATTTTGCTTTGAATGGGTCTGACAATAAAATTGAAACGAAAAAGGGACAATCAAAATGGTTTCTCAATCCGTAGACTTGTTAACCATCTGTCGATGAGTGTTAAAGAGGATTGAGTTGGATATTTTAGTTGAAATTTTGCAACCTATTTTGATGTGTTAACCAAATTTCGCATAGAGTTTTTGAGAATCCCGATCAGTAGTGATCGGTGGCACATTAAATGTGTCGAAGTAAAATACCTTCCACAAGTTGAGTCGAGTTTTGAAAATGGCAAAGTTCCGTTTAAAATAAAAATAACTATTTTAAGTTTTTTATTTTGCCTTAAAAATAAGTATTTTGCAATCAATCACAATGCACAGTAAGTGAAATAATTGGTCAAAGTTTACATTATATCTAAAGTAGGTTCAAAGTATCTTATTCTAAAGTCCAAAGCACCAACGGAAGCTGTGTGGTCACCAAATATTATTCAAATCATACTGAAAATGTTTAAAAACTGTGTAATCACTTCCGCGGATTGGAGACAAAATTTTTTTCGTAGAATTATATTTTTAAAAAACTTTTAAACAATATTAGTGTAAGGATTTTTTTACGCGTTTGAGGATGAGTATGCTTATTCACCGGAATTGAAACAAAATCTTTTAAATTCACGTTTATTTTACAAAAGATAGAACAAAAAAATACTTCATATAAAAAAATAAATAATAGATTGTCCTCCAGGACATGGTTATGTATTGTGATCACTAGGCACTAACGGTCTATTAAGTGTGATAATTAAAAAAAAGGTTCTGTCTTTATTTAGACAAAGACCTACGTCACATATATTGCCAATACGATCGATGAACAAACTTAGCTACGCTGCAGTAGACACACCCTAATGATCCCATGGAATCGATTTTTTGTAATTATTTGCAAACCGCCGCTTTTATTTGCTTTGGGGTAATTTACTCCAATATGCCCTTCAGCAACTGTTAATCGATATTGTTTTAAATTTATAGTTTTACCGTCCCATTTGGTATAAGACAAGCTGCGAAGTACGACTCTTGAGGTCCACACGGTCAACTTCCCAAGAAAAGATTTACATAAATATGAAAACTATTAAACACAATAATAATTATGAATTATACTACTTTAAATAATAATAATTAGAGGTACTCATAACAATAATTGGAAGGAGTTAATATTAATCGTATCATCTACAAGAGCGTCTATTGATTAAGTAGAGAAGGGGTATGATTGAATATTCACGCGGATTAATCGGAGGGGGGGGGGGCAGGTTACAATGCCTTTTTAACGTTATTTGTTATTTTCATAACGATGCTTGAAGGACAACGCAGTTTTTGTTTTTTTGCCCACTGAAGAGATTTTGTCGCGTGTTGGCCACTTTAAATAGTTGTGTTCAAAATTGGCATGACTTCGGCATAATCAGAGAAATTGAATGATTTTTTATTTTTAATTTAATTTTTTTTTTGTAATCATAGAATACGGGTTTGCTAGTTTTGCTTTAAAAACTGATAAGAATTAATGAATTTTATAAACATTGATTCAGGTTAAAAATTTATTGTTTATGAAAAAAACCATAATTTTTTGGATTTTTTTTTATTAAATCAAGAAACCGCTACAACATTTTTTTTAAAATTTGATGGAATCACAAAAATGTTAACACGCGTCGATTAGCACCTTAACGATGCAAATCCTACGTTTGGTTCGTGAGATATAGCGCATGACAGAAATGACCTCCAAGGGGTTCAAAACAACAACCCCCCGACCGAAGTTTTCTAAAAACTAATCAGCTCTTAACATTGCAAAGACGCTTCGATTGACACCTTAGGGAAGTCGGTAGAGGAAGTGGTGGTAATATGGAACCCAGCTGGTTCGTTCCATTAATGTCCTACATTCTGTTGGGAACTAGTCGAACTACTTTCGTTAGTACCCCTCCACACCACACGAGCACATGTTTTACTTAGAAGTTTCATGAGTGCTGTGTGAGATGTTTGTTTGTGTCATTGTTGTATTCAAAACATTTTAAGGTAAGAATATTTTAGTTATAATTCCTGCTGCTGATAACATTTAATTGTTTGACTTATTGCTAATATATCTACCCATGAGTAGCTAAGAATGTCATCAACTATCATCTGATTTTTACTTGTGTTCAGCTTGTGACATCTCAATTATTTCAAAATGGCGATGTTTGTAATATGGACCTCGACGGTGTTGGTAATATGGAACCGGGCTCCATAGTACAGTTATTGCACACAATCATTTTGTAAATAATTGTTTTTAATTTTTGAGCCTTGAACTTGAAATTTATCTATTATTTTTAACCTTTAAAATAATTATTTTTTATTTTTTAAAGTAACAAGAAAAAATTGGTTGACTGTTCGAGCTTTTTGGTAAATTGGTTTAATAATACAAGTCGAGACTTTTTCTTTTACCAAATTTTATTTCCTTTTCAAATATATATTTCGGCTACTACTTGCAGCCTTCTTCAGTGATATGTTCACGAAAAAAATGTTTTTCGTTTTTTATGCTGTGAATTTTTAGCGCTTAAACATTTCATTTATATTTGTTTTTTGTTAAACATATCTGAATATACATTGCATTAAAATTGATTTTTTTAAAATGTTTGTTGGTTTTATTGAGGGTTCCATATTACCACCACGTTTTGCTAGAGTGGCATTTGAATTTTTTTCTGAAAAAATGGAACTATGAGAGATTATTATTACCTGATATAATAATTCCATCTAGTTATCATTAGGGTTTGGGCTATTAATTGACAGAAATCAGCAGTTTCCTTGGATTCAGTTTGCAGAAAACAAGTAGGAGTTCCATATTACCACCACTTCCTCTACAACTTTATTTATGTGAGTTATGCTTGTAGAAAAAACCGTCCACGAATGCACGTACGTACATACACACATACATACATACTTCTTTCTAGAAACACTTTAAATCTACTCTAAAAACCTCAAAACGTGAATGTGATGTTGAAAATTTCAATTTCGATTTTCGATGAGATTACAAGGACTTCTCATATGCTTGAAAGTTAATAAATGCATTGACATTCCAAACGTCGAGAAATTAAAAAAACGGGCCAAAATTTATGTAGTTTCCTATCTAGTGAATCAAGTATTAAAAATCCCCTGAGCAATATTCAATTTCTAACATAGAAGCGAAATGAAAAATGATTGAAAATTCTCTACTTCTTACAGAAGACGGTAAACTAAAACTTATGGGTTTATTTGTTTAGAGATTTACTTTGAATTCTCCCTTACATTTCAAACATTCGCATCAGCTTTCAGGCGTATTCTTAGCTAAGTGAGCTAAGTAGCATAAAAATTGGCTAGCTTCTGCATTCTCTTAAGACATTAGAGTGGTTCATTAAATAAATCAGAAGGTTTCACGTCTGGAGGCTTAGGCTTAGCAGCTTAATAACCTAACCTAATCTAGTTCTTGCCAGCATCGTCTGAAATCTTTAAGTAATAACCGTTTTCAAGGGTTTTTTATGTAGCCGTCGTATAGTTACCGAACCAACTAATTGAAAGAAATATTTTTAAAAAAAATTTTCGTCGTTCGAAACGATTAAAAACTATTTACACATTTACTACGATGGTCAAATTCAACTAAGCAATTTATGCACGATAAAAATTGAAAACATCAAATAGGAACAAATAAATCAAACAGTTAAATGGAGTCTCTCAAGCGAATGAACTCTTCTCGTCCAAAAATTCAATTATGTCTTATTTCGAGGCAATCTTGATGGTTTTGATGCGATCACGTCCAAATTGCTCCAATGAATGCTCGTCAATTTTAATTGAATCCATTTCAACTTTAGCTAAATGATTTGTTCTGTATACTCTTCAAAATGTTCCACGAATTTCTAGCCTTGTTGGTGTATGTATCTGCTGCAGACTTATTATATATGTATGTGTTTTCCTGATGAAGCTGTTTTTCGATTAAAGGATTCACAGACAGTTAAATTGGGTGATAGGTAATTTTTTGGGAAGGTAGCCTAAATGGTTTAGAATAGAAAACAATCAACTTTGAAAGACTGTAAAATGTTGAAGCAACTAGCTTTTTTTTATGGATTTTAATTCATAGAAATTTCGCTCAACTAATGACGATTTTATTGTTTGGTCATAACAAGATCCGATCGATTCGTAATCAACGTTGCGAGCTCTGTCCTGCAACTTGTCTAGTGATAGCACTTACATATTAATTTTTTTACAATAAATGCTATTCATTGACTAAATAAAGAGGACATATTCTTGCTGGTGTCTAGAGGATCCTAGTGACTAGTAACTCTTCCGGACTTTACCGAATCGCTATATGCCCTGGAAGGGTGCTAAGGCTCAATTCGATCTGTTGTGCCATTGGCGTTGATGAAGAGATCGTCAGAATTAATCTTCAAATAATTTATTTTTCAAATGATATTTAAGTGAGTACATTAATAATCTGAACATAAGTTTGGATTTCGGTCAAATTCCGCCAATTTAGACATAAGTTTGTGTTGAACCCAAATCGCATTGTTTCTTTGGTCCACGCGAATCTTGGATGAAGAGTAACAATTTCCCAAGCCTTGCATGGAAGGTGATAGTCAGCCGACAGTCAGCAATCAAAACTTTGAATAAATTTAAAGCAAAAAAGTATTTGGTCATTATTTCCTGGTCATTTAAGACCAAGCAATTAAATTAATTTGTGTGTTGAAAACAACAGTTGTCCTAAATTTGCATACATTTGCAATTACGTAACTGTCGACCAAAGTAAAAATGTTTAGTTGTTTTGGATTGCCAATTTGATTGTGGTGTAACATTTGGAAGACAATTTGCGTCTTAGTTGATTGCAAGCAACACCTGAGTTGACGCAATGGCTGGAGACGATGCTGATCCTTGCTTCAATCATCCAAAATGTCTGGTGAGTGTGTACGAAGGTTATCTTTAATTTTTAAAATACCATTGTGACACTCCACCGGCAAGCCTAGACGGACGTGTTTATCCGCTAATCTGTTTTGGATATTGACAAATTACCTCATTTATTGTCCGTTTGATTGCATCTTTATTGGTGTGAGCTCAAGTGTGTTATGGCTGCATAATAGATACTGTTAATCAAATGTAAAGCTCTGGAGATCTTTATGCTGAGCAGTGCGTCTTTTACGGCATTGTTGCGGGGCTACAGCCAAGAATGATGGTCGTAGTCACCTTTACGCTAAATTTATGTATCTTGTTTGCCATCATTGGGCATTGCGATCCGCGTGTGTGTGGTTGTAGTTTCGCGGGCCAAGTCCGGCATAGGTGCTCGCCGGGCTGATTGGATTATCGATTTATCTCGCTGTTGCCGGGACAGGAATCTGCACAAGAGCAAAGACGCAAGAGCTAGCCAGTCCAGCCAGCTAGTACCAAAGCCAATCCCAGTATAGTATATTGGTAAGTCGATTAGCTTAGCCGATAGTATTCGCGCATCAAGCCTGCTATTATGCATTCGGCTGCTATCGGTTTGTAGTTCCTCGATTATGATGAATGGACCAGAACGGCTGGATCGCCATTAGGCAGGTATACAACAGCCACGTACAGTTAATTCCGAATTATGATCCATTTGAAGCCATTGGCAGCCAAATTGGCGGCTCTAATGAATTCGCGGATTTGCAAGCGTCGCAGAGTGAAAAGTGTAATTCGTTTGAATTGTGCCAATAGAGAAATGCAAAAGTGACCCTGCTGATGAGGTCAAGTAGATGTTAATGCAAGCCGAAAAGGCTAATTAAATAGTTGGACTTTGTATCGGGCAAAGAGAACAAGAATTCATCATTCCCAATGCTGGCTGGCACGATCAAGTGATCACTCGTGGTATTGTTTAATGAGGGACTCGATGCAAAAAGCGCAATGATCGGGGAGAAAAACTCACATAAGAAATTGATAGATTTGACTTCTAATCCCAGGTTAATCGGAACCAGGTTATTGTTCGGTGTATGTAAGAAACCTTAAATTAGGGCGACCTTGATTGGAGTTATATTTTTCCCAGTCATAATAAACGTCATTATGAAGGAGGACTCTATGAATAGCAAAATATTATCTTGAATCAGCCGCGACTATTGCTTACTTTTGGAAATTGCTAAGCAAATCGCATACATCATATGAAATGATACTTGAATTTGGGAACGCACAGCAAGTACTATGTAATATTCTGTTTAAAGATTTAATCTCTCTCTCGTTTTTTCAATAAAACATTTAAACGAGAAAGGAGACATTTTTTTGTGAAAAATTATTTATTATTATTTATATATAAACTTTCTAGAAAAGTAAACGGTCCGGAAATTCTATTCCATACTCTATAGAGTGAACATTTCAATCTTGATTCTGCAAAAAATTCTTTGTTGCAAATGCATATACTATCAGTGTCAAATAAAGTAAACACCTTTTTGACTCATATAGAAATTTAAGTAATTAAAATCTAATTAAAATGAAATAAAAACTAATATTGAAATTTTTTTCACTAACATACTACGAATTGAATCCAAGGAAAATTGTTGACAAAAAAACAGACAAAACTATTTAATTCAAATATTGAAAGTAGTTAATTTTTCGCGTAAAAAAACTAAACATATAGTGAAAAATACAAAGAACAAAAAAGAATTCAAAGACTAAAATTGAATAGTTTTCAATACTCAGAAGGTTTTCCTTTGGACTAAATGACTTCATTCAGTCTTCTGGGCATAGATTCGACGAAAATTTTGTCACATCAGTAGTGATTTTAGTTCATTCTTCCTCTAAGGTCCCCTTTAGGTCCTCCTTTCTCCTTCAGTAAGCCTATTTAGCCGTCCAGCTCCCGGCAAATTCTTCACATCGTGATACTTAGCGTATTTATGAAGAATTTTCTTTGGTGCGGTGATTCCTTCCAGCAATTTTGCTGATCTTGCGCCAGAATTTGCCTTTTTTTACTTAAATCCCATATGATTTTTCGATTCTTTATAAAGGTTTGCTTTCCCATGGTGAAAAATGATGTTTGCGATAATCACTGTCCTACACCGAATTTCCTTTTTGAAGGTTGAGTAGTGTTTCTACTAGCTTTTTGTATGCTTATTACGTAACTGATAGTCAAAAGTTTCCATCACATCAGAATTTTGTGGAATTTTTTTTTTAATTTTTGCATAGTTTTTCTATAGGAATTTAGCTTGAGGGCGATGGAAAGGAAATTTACCTGCCAATCGTCATAAAAGTAAAATTATCTAAGGTCTTCATTCTTAAAAGGATAGTTATTAAGTCAATATTTAAACATTGATCTTATGTGGTATATATAGACTCATCTATGGATGTAATAAATCAGTCGTTAAATGTACTGTAAAATTATATTATATATTATATATAAATAGAAAGTTTTTTACCATGACTTCGCTTAAATGTGCTAACTCCCGTCAACGTTTTTGTTACATTTGTGGTGAGTATTTGGTGTTAAAACAACAAAACACCATTACGGGCTTTATGAAAAACATATACGAACGTTACTTCGGTATTGTTATTCGTAACTTAGACAAAACTTGGACACCGAATAAAGTTTGTAGGAGCTACGTATTAGAACTTCGCAAGTGGTCACTGGGCAAGGAGAACTGTTTTAACATAGTTAAACCCATGGAATGGAAGAAACCTCAAAACCACTACCAAGATTGTTACTTCTGTTGCTGCAATGTGTACAACGCAAAAACAAAAAAGGGATCATTTTCCCGCAAAATCAATCAGTGACTTATCCAGTACTAAGTGAACCGAATGAAGATCAGCCGTTGCTTCCATCTTCTTCCAATACTATGCATACTAACGAATCATCTGAAAGTTGTAGCCCAGAAGAAAAGGAAGAAAAGTTGCCTACTCTGTACATTTGAAGGAGTGTTACGAAAATTTGGTATCAATTTTGACTAAAGTTGATTACGAGCAGCATGGATGGATTGTGTGTGCAGATTTAAAAATACTTTCTATGTTATTAGGACAGCAAAGTGGTTATACAAAATATCCATGTTTTTTATGCGAATGGGATAGCAGAAATAGAGCAGAATATTATACTCGGAAAGAATGGCCGGCAAGAATTAATTTAGACCCAGGAAATAAAAATATAGTTCGACAGAATTTAGTCTCACCAGAAAAAATCTTACTACCACCTTTGCATATAAAGCTTGGTCTTATGAAGCAATTTGTGAAGGCTTTAGATAAACAAGGGAATGGTTTCAAGTATTTACTTACAGTATTTCCATCTTTGATCATCAGTATTTCCATCAACTGAAGGAAGGTATTTTTGTTGGACCTGATATACGAAAACTGATGAAAGATGCAAATTTCGATGGAAAACGGACTCCTATAGAATTGGCAGCGTGGGTATCGTTAAAAGAAGTTATTAAAAACTTCTTAGGAAATCAAAAAAGCCTCGGTTATGAAAATATTATCGAAAACATGCTTCAAAATTTTCAAAGATTAGGTTGCCTCATGAGTCTCAAAGTCCATTTTCTTCATTCACATTTGGGCTACTTTCCTCAAGGCTTAGGTGCAGTTAGTGAAGAACAAGGCGGAAGATTTCACCAAGATATTAAGGAAATGGAGCGAAGGTACCAAGGAAAGTGTAATATTAGCATGATGGCCGATTACTGCTGGATGATGGAACGTGATGATCCAAACCGAGCTCACAAGAGAAAATCGCCCTACAGAAGCTTGTCAAAAAAAAAGAAAAGGTTCCACAAACCTCTGTAATATTTTTTCATGTTCATTATAACACTACATATTCGTTTAATAAAAAATAATTCTCATTATTCAGCTGCTTATTTACTTCTGATTGTTTTTTTCTTGAATAACCCAATTTTCACATGATTTTTATAAATGTGTTTTGTGAAAAATATTGATGTGATAGAAAGAAACCGACTTCAGATTCGTCATTAGGAGGTCCCAAAACCTAATAAATGAGCACTCACATCAAAAAAGGAAAAAAAAATTTCAAATTCGTAGGACTGTGTAATTAAAACGATTGAAACTCTTGTAAAAAATGAATATTTTCTTTTTTTTGTATTCCGAAACAATAAACCTGCTTTTATCGAAACAAAGTTGAAAAATTTCTACGTAAAGCATTCTAGAATTCGCGAAACTTAGTGCTGCCACTATTTATTTTATTTTGACTTTTAAAGAAGAGATTATTTTACTTTAAAGCATTTTTGGTAGCATAATTTTAATTCGAAAAGTAATTAGTTCTTGAATAAAACTTTTTCTGACTCATTTATAAATAATTAATCTTTAAATTGCTGAATTACAAACGAAATACGAGTATTTCATTTTTTGACGCTCACAGTATGTATCTTCGAATTGAAATCATAAGGGGATTCCCCGAATTAAAGAATTCACTTGGCATTAGTGATGACTTCGTATTCTAGCGAACTGGCTACTAAAGCACGTGTGTTCATTAAATTTTCGTCACGTCATGTTATACATAATTGCTACAAAAATAAACGGATTCCACTTTGTTTTTTTGAAAAAATGAAATAAAATTGTTGAAAACTCTTTGAATGTCACGTCTAAAGTTTGTAGAATACTGCTGGAAAATTAGCGATTAAGTGCAACTATAATTTTTGAAAAAATAAATGCAGAACTTTGAAGACAGCAAATCGATAATGATCGAAAAATCTTTTTTTTCTGACGAGAGTTACATGTGATATTTAAAGGGAGTAGATGCCAAGCCGATTTACATTCAAAAACTATCACTACATGTGCGTATTTTTTTATGAAACAAATGATCTAAACTTAGAAAAATTTTGACAATCTCTTTAATAATAAAATCCTATTATTTAGTTAGTATTTTTCGTATGACAGTAACTTAAAAAATGTGATAATTTATGTTTACCTTCTTTCAACTTGGATTTTTTCTCTCGATTAGAGTTTAATATAATGAAAAATTGTCTGCTGTATTAAATTAAATACTTCTATTTCATTTCCAAGGAAAATTCCGTGTCCATTTGATTCCATAGATTCTCGAAAAAAGCGTGGTCTTTCTGAAAAACGCGAGTTTTTCAGACAAAAACAATTCGATCAATATTTTCTGCTCATACTGGCTTATCTCCTACTTCAAGGCAACGTAAATGCACCGAAAAATAATTAAACCCGGTCAGCAATCTTGGAAGCCAAGGCTCGATTTGGATCGTAGCGCCATTGATGATGGTAATTACTTCAAGATTCAGAAATTAATCAATGCGGTTCCGATTTTTTTTTTAACTTTTTTATCTTATTACCATACTATAGTTAATTTGTCATCTGTTGTTGAATAATAAAAAAAAATTAATTATTTTTTTCTCTTAATTTTTTTCCAGCGGTAACAGTGAGATACCTTACAAAACGATATATCGGTGAATACAGTTCAACAAGCGGTAAGCAACAATCACAATAATTAAATTTTATTATTTGTTTCAATTTGTTTTTATTAAAACTTAAAACTTTGCTGGGTATGTTTGCATCCAATCTTATGATCGAATTTTGACCGATTATTATAAAACTATACACACGTATTCAATCACGGTGACAATACAACAATATGTTACTGATTTAATAATAATAATAATAATAAAGAAATGCCAAGGTTTTCTTTGATTTGAACTCGAATTCTGGCGACTGATTTTCGAACTACTTTTACAAAATTAATTCTAACGAAATTTTTCATACTTAGTAAGTACTAACAACAATGCAACAATATGATGATAATTGAATGAATGTAATAATATTACAACGGTTTACCATACTTCATTCAAATCTTGCGATCGATTTTTGAACAACTTCTATTTGATCGATTCTCATGAAGCTGTGCACACGTATTCGGTACCAATTACAATATAATATTGTGATGTTAGTTTAGTAGTTTTAACAATAATAAAGATAAAAATTGTAATTGTGTCACTAAATAATTTTTCTAAAAAAAATTAATTCAAAAAATGTTGAATGTTGTGAACTTTGATTTATCAGCAAGCGAATTAAATTGCCAATTTGTTTTTCTTGAATTCAATTGGAATTAATACCCATTAAAACACGCACATTTGTTCGGTCAGCTCAAACTAAAAATGATTTCCCTTCGTGTTTGCATTGCGAAGAGTTACCATTTTTTTGAATTGGTTCTTATAATTCAAGAAGATCGCAGGCTTACTGAACGAGAGATTAAGACAATTTTTGTTTTTTTAAAACATGTATCTTTATGCATTTCCTGGATATATTTGTTTGTCGACAATCTTCCATACAAGTCATTTTATAAAATTTACCTCCCATAAAAAATCAAAAAAATTACTCCAAGACACATTAACATGCTGGAATCCTGATATCTACCTGGTCAGTAATTTTCAAACCATATCACGTTCAGCTTTTCAAAGATTGGTAACTCCACAACAGCATGACCAATTTTTTTTTACTTTCATGTGCGTGAAACGCAATTACTATCTGCGATTGGATGCAGCAGAGTTTGTGCATTTGTTGCCGCAAGCAATTTGTCGGTTAGTTTTCATGATTTTACAAGCCCCTAATTTTGGTAATTTCATTACTCTGACCACCAATTCAGATACATATATCTACGTCCCGTGAATATTTTTTGTGCGTTCCTCAGATTAACCACACAAAATGCATTGCAGTTGCTTGAAATTCAGTACAGAAAGTTGATACCACTGCTGTGTTTGTCGTGCTGCAACGAAAAAGGAGGAATGAACTTGCGAATTCGGTTCTGGATTTAACGATACACGAAGCACAGACATTGTATTAAAATTCAATTTTTAAGAATATAATTGTACGAGTCACGACTGCCCAAATTGAATGTGTTATAGTTTCGGAAAAGATATTGCATGAATTATAGCTTTTTAATCATCTTCAAGAAATACATTCCCTGAAAGAGAAAATAAAATGTTTGGATTATATTCTGCCAATAATTCAAAAATACATATCCTTGTGATACAAAAATAACAATAATCAAGCGTCATACGGTAAAAGGAGTGATTGATTTGAACGCACTATTTTTCGAAACATATCGTCACTCAAACTGCAAAAGATCGTAAGTCGAAAGATATATTTTATTTTTTATTAATACAACATGTGCCTCGTTAGTGCCGCAATAAGTGTTCCGATCAATAGTTTAATGCTTAACCAAAAATTAGACAGAAATCATAAAATCAAATCAAAAACAAAATGACGGTTTTTGTCTCATGAAAAATGCAATGTTTTAGACATAAATAAATATAAATACATACCTATTTTTGAAGTAATGGCCGGTCCGTTCGGTTCTCTTTTTTTGAAATCTTGCGGTAACAACTGAAACTTAAATTATGCTCTTGTAAAAGTCACAAAATTAACGGTTTTAACAAACTGCTGTTTCTTTCTCAAAATTTTGACTGTTTGGAGCAAAATTCTAATTTTTAATTTAAAAAAATCATTTTTTTATGATGCAACTCGTAAAAACGGATAAAAAAATCTTTCACTTTGGCACAATATTTCAAAATACCGCATATGAAGAGAATAGATTCAGCTGTATTACTTTTTACTTATTTTGGTCACTAATTTGAAAATGCCCTTTGGACAAAAAGAATTGAAATCGCGTTTGCGATCCGTCTTCAACAATTCTTGCAAATTTTTTGTATTTCTTTGTATGACCGTAAAATTTAGTACTCAAATTTTAAAAAAAAAAATCAAGTAGTCTTTTGTAGTGTACCCAAAAACACACTTACTGATATGAGACTGAACTCACTTCGCAGATCACTCATACTATACAAAAAGATTGTAGGAACACATGTGAGAGAAAGCCCTAACTTTGCAAACTGCATTCATTCATTCATTCAATAGTATATCTTACCAATGCTGAGGCACAATCTACAGATGGGAGGGCTCATGAATAAACCGTTCTATAACTGTAAGGTGCGCCTTGGTGACGATTTACCAACCATAAGTGTGACAATTAATTAATGTTTTTGTGGGTCACCCACGCCGCGTATTGCCGGGTCGTTTGAACCATATGCGTCGGCATATACTAAGAAAATGTTTGGGAAAGTGCTTCTGTTTTTCCTTTTTTTTAAAGGTTTGTCATTCAAGATAATTTTATCCAAACTAACTTGACTATCTATTTTTTTTTAATATTTGATTTGACTTTAAAAAGGCAACCAGTCAGGCAGTTTAGTTCAGTTTATTAGAAAACTGCAGTTGACTAATGATTCCGTTAGTATTACGAAGAAAAATTTTCCCATTTAAATGCGTTTCAATTTTTTTAAATAATAAATAAAGGAAACATCATTTAAAATCATGTGATTGCAATTTAAAAAAAGACGCAAGATTAAGTCAACCGTATACAAGGGAGATTTCTCTAGGCGTTGTTCAAAGCAATATTTCTTACTCTGAATTTCAAAAATGATGTTCTAATAAAAATGCTCACTTAAACATACTGTTCCCAGCTGCCACTATATTTAATCCCATTTCAAAATTAATCTTTAAAAAACTCATTTTAATTTTTGCTTTCACAATTTTATACCAGAATAAAATTCTTTGATTCACATAAAAAAATTATATGAAAATAAAATCTATGATCAAAATACAGGTCAGGGTGAAATAGTCGCGGTACCCGTCTGGATTTTATTCTAGCCCTAACGAAAAGAAAATGTAACTCACTTAAATTTTAGATGGCATCATTTTGAAGGCTAGATTTCAATTGAAAAACAGAAAATTACAATGCATGAAACGTTCTTGTATTCTTCTTCTTAGTTTTTCTATCAAAAGGAAAATAAGGAGTGTATCGAAAAAACTTGACCTTTATAATTATGGCTCTAAAAGTGGTATAAATTTCTTCATCCAACTAAAAAAAATCTTTTATTATTATATTATATTAACTAACATTTACATAAAAATTAAATGAATTTTCATTTCAAGGAAAAAAAATTCGGACCTTTCTGTTACCTTCACGCATTGTCCTGACCAGGCAACTGTGCGAAATCGGCCTCTACGTATGTATGTTTCATCGCCAAATACAACACAATCGAATTTAGTCAGGTAGTCCTTGTTTAGCTTTCGAGCCCGATTTTTCGCTTCTTTCCACTTTTCTTCGAGTCGATCGGGTACTTTTTGGACTTTATATGATCTCGGATTATATTGCTCCTTAATTCTCTGTATCATTGAGTTCGATGTTTGCACTTTTTGAATCATCTGGAATGGATGTGTTAGGAGTCTGCAAAAGTTTCCTCTTTACCTTTCGGTTCAAATTTGTATCGGATCGACCTTTTTTCCACCTGATGCAGATTTTCTAGCACTAAGTAGGCCCTTTTTGTACTTTATGATCGTTCGTTTCTCTGTTGCAATCGACGAATTTGTCTCCTTTGCTAGTATCGAATATTTACGAAGGGGATTTTCCAGGTATTTGCACGCAATTAAACTTCGCTTTTTTTCTTGACTTGATGACATCTTACAATACGAATGAAATACACGTTCTTTTTAGTCGCATTTTATAGCTAATTTTCTATACCTGATGAAGACTTAAACTTTTTCCAAACAGGAGCTATGCAGGAAAAAATAAAGGTCAATTTTTTTCCGATACAGTCCTTAGTTAAAGTGTTTTAAATTTTCTTCCAGAATTTTGAACTGATACCAGTTGGAAAACCCAAATATGTATGCCACAATGGAACATATTTGTGAGGCGTCTAGTATCAAAACCTATAACTGTAAGAAGCAGAAAAAACTATAATGTAAGGAATACTTTAGGTTTCTTCCCACTTGACCCGCGTAAGCTTTCGATTGGATCTCTTCTCCCGTAAATTGATTAATTACGCAACTAATGGATACTCCCTTAATAAAATCTTCGAAACACTATAATTAATCCTTTTCCATTTCATTCTTCACCCACCACAAATTCTAAGCTATCCCCCATTATTCAATCGACTCTAATTCAGCAACTATCATTGCCACTTATGTCTAAACATACAAACAGAAAAAACACACGATGTAAACACATGACGATAACATTGTTTGATTACGAAAGGTCGCTACACGACTTTTCTAATTTCGATTTCAATTCAAACACGTTTTCACTACCGCCAGATACGTTTCCGTAATTAATGTCTTCATTGTTACGTGCTACCAACAGTTTTGCACTCAAAATTTATTTACCCTTTCGTCTGGCGATAGTTAGTGAACATTAAGTTTCCCATCTTCATCTTAAGATCTTGTTCCGTTGTGGTTTCCGTCCGAACCAACCATGGTCCGTACAA
The DNA here is from genome assembly GCA_963942545.1 of Oxycera nigricornis. NCBI lineage: Eukaryota > Metazoa > Arthropoda > Insecta > Diptera > Stratiomyidae > Oxycera > Oxycera nigricornis. The sequence continues at coordinate 14,913,323 of OZ012659.1, forward strand.
CAGTCCAGGCTAGGCTAGATTAGGCTAGGCTAGGTTAGGTTAGGCCTGGTTACATGCTCCAATAATATTTTGTCAACCGAAATGTTTTCTTTGGCTTTCGATACTATGGCAGTTAACGTACATATGTAATAACTGATGAATGAAATTCATAAAGGCCGCGGTGGAATGGTAGAAAAAGTTAATTAAGTGCTTACAAAAAGCATGAGTACAAACAACGTTACAGTTGTTAGTTCGAAATAGTGTTACCGAAACTATAATGTTGTTAAATTTGTCGATATTTTGAGTAAGAAGTCTTGAAAATTTGTCCTCAATGAGGCATGTTCTCCACAAAAAATGTTTTCCTTATACCAAATTTTCAAAAGGAATATATTGAACCCCTTAAAACATAAACCACATTATTTAGCGATCTTAAAGGCTAAATTTTCGAATATGTACATGGATCTCATCCAGTCAGTAGAAAATCAAGGCTAATCCTTTCTCGGAAGAATAATCTTAACTATAAGTTTTATTTGATCACTATCAACTGAAATTCTAAATTAAAATGCAATGGAAACCCTTTTTCGCCTGAACTGCTTAGGCTTTCGGCTAGAAAAGTAACAAAAGGTCAGCAGTTTGCATTTGGCCGCGGGAGCGATGTTATCGGCCCTGGACCTTGTTTCTGTCTTTTGCTATTTGACTTTTTTGTTTATACGACTTTCTTGGCTCTCTTTTTATTTTGCATTCATTCGTTTAATTTGAATCCATTTCGCGGTTGGTATCTCTCCCTTTTGTCTATGTCCATATTAGTAGCAATTACTAGAAAGCACGACTATTTGCTAATGAGAGAAATTCGGTTAGTTCACAGTTTATTTATTATGTAAACCAACTAGAAGATACATACATACATACATACCTTACTTTTAGTTTCAACGTTAAAAAATCTCCGATTGTATGTTTGTTTTGTCGTTGTCATGACTTCACGGCGACATTGACGTTATCGTTGTCGTCAATGTTGTTGTTATTGCAAACCGAAAAATCGTTCTGCTCAAAACGTTACTGAAAAAATTTAATCTAGAGTTGCAAATCATAAACTACACGATCCCGAATGATGTAATGCTTCGGAGAAAGTATGTTTAAATTAAATCAAACGTAATGTTGATCAACTAAAGAAACAAACAATCCGCAACAGTGATGTTTGTTTCGTAATCGGAAGAAAGTAGAACTTTGTTTTTGTAATCGGAGCGTATTCTTTGGTTATTCGTGGGAACGGTTGATTTCTTTCGAAAGATAACAATTTCGGTTTGATCACTTGAATTTATTTGATTATATGTTTTGATGATGCTAAACATTATACAGTAGAACCTTGATTATCCGGGGTTCGATTATCCGGGTCTTCGATTAACCGGGATTTTTTTTTCTTTCTTAAATTTTCCCGATTAACCGGGGATTTCCTTTTTTCATCTATGAACGGTGAAGGAATAAATACTCGTACATATGAGAAATGAATCACTTCTGAAATTAATTATGTATGAACTTTGGTGTTGACCCTTTTAAAAAGAATCCTCCGTCTAATGTTTACGTTTGAAAATTCAGCGAAACTCTTCCCATAATGTTTTACGTCATAACATCTTTTTCAGTGTTGTTCAATAATTTGAACTGTACGCATCGAAAATGTCGACAAAATGTAAGCGTGCCGTTTTATCATTCGAAAAAAAGGTTGAAATTATAAATCGCGTTGGTGATAAAGGTAAAAGTGTAAAAAAAATCGCCATAGAATATGGAATTGGCGATCAAACTGTCCGGGATTTAATGAAAAATAGAAAAGAAATTCTGCAATTCGTTTGTTCGGTGGAATCAATTGCTTCTATTTATTCCCGGAAAACGTTGAAGACATCAAGAATGGTAGAACTCGATAGAGCCATCAAGCAAAAATGGTCAGATGGACTTCCCATTTCCGGACCGATGGTAAGCGAGAAAGCTTTATGGTTTTATAAAGAGTTAAAAATTTGATGAGCTTTTCTCCGCTTCGCAAGGTTGGCTTAGTAATTTTAAAAAACGCAACGGTATTAGGCAACTCGAGATACAAGGGGACAGTCTGAGTCTGTGTGATTATCTGGAAAAACAAGGCCTTCCTCAGAAAACTGTACTACTTCTTGACAACGTTCCGTCCCATCCTGGTCAGTCAATTTTGAAATTTGATGATTACTCGATTTTCGTTCATTTCTTACCCGCAAATGTTACGTCACTGATTCAGTCTTTGGACCAGGGAGTTATTTCTAATTTAATTAAGCGATACAAGAAAATAATTTTACGATTTCCCCTTGAAGTGGCAGAAAAAGAAAATCTTCAAGAAATTTTGAAAAAATGGGCAGTAAACGACGCAATTTTTGCTATTTGTGAAGCTTGAAATGATTTACCGAATTAGACATAAAAATTGGCATGGGCCAAAGTTCTCGACCCTGCACTTGATCAGTCTTCTACTTGCCATATATGAGAAGCTTTGGCTGCTGAAAAACAAGTTGACGAATTTTTAGCTGTGACTCAGTCAGTTCCAGGTTTCACTGATGTTGATCAGGTGGACATGATTCTTGATTGACTTAATGAAGATGAAAATTTTGAAGGATATGAAAAATTAAGTGATATGGAAACAGATGAGTTGAATAGTGGCACTTTTACATTTAAACTTCAACCAGAATCAAACGGTGAAGAAGAAATCTTAAAAAATATCGAAACTCTACTACATTACTTTGAAAAAGAAAATGCTGTCTACACAATAGTATAAGAATAACGAGAAATGAGACGAGGGATCAAAAATAAAACAAAAATTTTGCATGATTTTTGTTCTACTGAAAAACAGATTTTAATTATCTGTAAATTCGTTATTTTATTAAAATTTTCATGTAATATAAACACATACACATATAATTTCATTATTGTTTTGTATGTATGTATATGCACAAATCGTTTTTCTCATAAATATAGATTTTGTATTGTCACAAATTATGATTTTTTTGCATCCTTGCATCCATCGTTTGCACAAATTCGATTATCCGTGGTTTTCGATTATGCGTGCACCTTTTCTTTCCCGGAATTATCCCGCATAATCAAGGTTCTACTGTAGTTTGTTCGGTGAATTTAAGATGATTCAGCCAATCCAAACCGATAAAATCAAAATTTGTTTTTTTTTTTTGGATTCGAAAACGAAACGGTTTCCACAAAATGTTCACTTTAATTCTATGTTTTGGTGGTCACGATGAAGCCCTTCGATTAAGATAAATTGAATCAGCAAAAGAACTTAACTGACGGTCTCATCTTCATTTTTTGAGGAAACAATACATATTTCCTCTATCTGAAAATAATTTTTTGGAGGATTTTTAATTTCGTTTTTAAAGAATTTCATTTGGCATGCTCATAAAGATGAAGATGTCGGCAAATTTTTAAGAGCAGTAAATAATTTTGTGAGTTCAATGCTAACGTGCATTCAATGCGACCTTAACAACTTTCGTCTTTCAAGCCAACGACTTATGTATTTGAAAAATAGAATTTTTTATCATTTGCTTCGAGTATTCGTTTGCCGTTTAGAAAAACTCCATTGTAAAATAAAAAAAAATGGATGCAAAAGATTAGAAAATCTTAAGAAAATTCCGCGAAAAAGTGAATTTTTAAAAGCAAAAGGCATCTGCTGCCATAAATTTTTATTTATTATTCTCAATTCTTTGTTAATCTGAATACAATATAAACACGAAGAATCAAGCCCCAATTTTTTAAAAGTTATTTTTGATATTCAATGGTAATTTTTTTTAGATGAATGAAAATTTCGGTTTGGTGTGTAAGTTTTGCAACTCGAATTAAGCATTTACATAGCCAGTTGAAGTTTTGAGTGCCTGGAAAGCTCTAATCGAATAGAAATTACTGACACTTCTTTCGATTTGTTTCAAATAATTTGGAAATGTTGACTAAAACCAAACCCTCTAAATTTGCTGTAATGTATTGGGGAAGATCGCAAACGGGTTGGTGACCAGGATTAGTAGAAAATAAATATATTGGTGAATTCTGGAATTCACAAGTCTTGTATAAAGGATTTGTAGTAAAACAAACAGTTGTTGCATAGGAAGATTCTGCAAATTAGTTTGGCGAGCAATTATCATAAAAACTAAGTCTGTGTGCTCTACTCATTTGTATTAGAATAATAGATTGATCGTCTATAAAATACGAAAATAGCCTAGGCTTATGAAAAAACAAGCTCCAACCAACTTTCTCTGATTTCAAAAATCAGATTTTCTTTAAAAAAATTATCAGCCACACAAAAATTATTACCAAAAAACTACGATTTCACTTCATAAGAAATAGATCAGTCTTAGAATAAATGCTCACATAAGTTTTATGGAATTGTCCCCTTTTATTTAAGATTAGATACGAAAAATATGTGAAACTTATAAATAAATAAATATTTTCAGAACACTGTGAACTGTTGAAACATTTTCCTGTGAAGCAAACATTTTCAATTCACAATATGTTGGAGGCCCTAACAATATCACAAGCCAATTTTTTTGATGCTAATTTTTTCTTAATAAAGCAAAAATATCTATTTTTAGAATAAAATTTGAAGTCTAAAACTCATAAATAATTTCAAATTTCAGAAGGTCTATAATAAAATAAAAAAAAATTGGCGTGACAACGATTTTTGTTTTTGAAAAAAAGTAATAACAAGAAGTCAGGAAGTTTTTAATCCAAAGTCGGTGTTGTGTGTTTCTAAGATCACAGTCGAATTTAAAGCATTTAAAAAATGCAAATCTTAAAAAAATTGTAAAGTGTTTCAAAAACTATAATTTTATATTTTGCTGAGCTTAATCAGGTTACTGAATTTTTTGCAAAATGTCCGTCCGCTCTTATATTGTGTGCATCTGCGCTAGTTAGTTTCCTTTTAAAAACAGGAATAGCTCTGAACAGGAAATTTAGCGAATAGTTCAACAAAGTAAAGACAAGAGACAATAATTGATTTTTAAAAAAAAACATCGTTAACACATCCGCAAATTAGTTGCTACTCAAACAAATCAAAATATGTAATTGATGCTAGTTTTTTGAGATTTAAAAACGACCAGGATTTTCATTCCTTCTATTGCGAGACTAGGACTGAGGCACTGTTGAGATCATGGATAATTTTCTTTGCTCATGGCCTCTGGGCTCCATCTTAAAAACAAAAAAAAATAGGACACCCCCATATCTGCGAAACCGTGGCAAACTTGCGTAGAGTATAATTGTTAGCAAGTCGTCAACACATCACTTTTCCGTGCTGTCAATAATAACAAAATTACAAGTCGAAAATCACACCCAAATAGGGGAAAACAACTTTCGGGCGCCACAACTCTTCTAATTTCACCTTTAACGCGAAATACGCTGGGATACTTTTCTAAGACAATTTTGTCACAAACCGTTTGCGGTATTGCTTGTTTCATTCACTGTACCATGGCGGGAGTTATCGTGTCTCGAAGGGCGCCAAGTCACACGAAAAAAGCATTTTAGGACCGGATCAACGTGTGTTAAAATGATTTTTTTTCTCGCTCAAGAATGTGTGATATTCCGATGCAAGTTTAAATGCTTTGTACTCATCAGATAGTAATTTCTTCCAAGAATGATTATCTTCTGACTTTGTAGGGTTTTATTTTCGTCTAGCTTGGTTTGCCCAACGTATTACCAGATTACTATACCGTTATGAAAACCTGGTTTTTTCATTGTGGTATAAAAGGATGTGAAATTTAAAAGAAAATATCGTTGTAGACGATCATAAATTCTGATTGTTCTTTTCTCAAAGCATCTTCACGGAATGGCATCTCAAGCTTGCCGCCGATACTTGTTTTGTATCGGTGAAAATAACTTTTCAATGATCACTTAAGAAAGTGACAAAGTCGTGAATAAGTTTCGTTTGCAAAATACAACTCAAGGGAATGAATCATTGCTTCCCAATTTGGCCCAGCCAACGTACTTCGACTTGCAAACATTCGAGATATGATTAAGACGGTTGCTGCAATGTTGCAATCTCAAGATGTATCGATCCACTTACGCCGAAATTGCAGATGTTTTGATAAGTGACGCATGGATACCTTTTCGTTCGGAATGTTGTCTGTTGGAAAGGAATTCGCCAAGTAACGATATTTTTTGGGAGAATTTTATTTTTCGAAATGGCATTCCGATGTCTCAACTAAACAAACAAACTTTTCAATCAACGCGACCGTCTATTTACACATATGTTTGTCTGTCGTCTTATAGGTAATATGTTTTTGCCAGACTTTCTAAGCGTATGACAATTCCATGACTCGATTCGAAGCCTTGGCATGAGATTTCCCATTTAATGACCAGAGAAATTACAACAGCACCCACTCGACGATCAAAGCCATTACAAGACTTTTACATACGATATACGATGATTACTTAATAATTAATCTGACGGGCATTTTGTTATTCTTTTTTGCAGACTTCCTCTACCGGCACAGCGTAACGTTCGACAACGTCTCCACGGAGGTCGAAATCATGGATACGTCTAAATGCGCGGTAAGTGTTAGCAGCTAAGAAGCGTGGCCTTCAGGTGGTTTTCAAGTTCAACGTTGCACAGGTGTCGCTGTTTACCGCCTGCCGCTCGCCGATCCGACCGAGGCATTTCTTTGCAATTGGGTCAATACAAGTGGCTTTTGTTTAAAGTCGATTGTGCAAATTTTCGAAATTTGCATGCCGTTTTTTGACGATTTCTTTGGGATGTGTGGACGCGGGCATGGGATCCAAAGCGAATTGGAATTTTAACGCCCATGATTGGAAACGAGATCATGCTATTGTCCACTGTAATGATGCGATTATACTGTATAAAAATTGTCAAATCGGATAAGGATCAGTGCAATGTGTTCCGAAAACAAAAGTGGACTGAGGTGCGCAATCATTCGAAGCAATAATTTGTGGTACTACGAGGCGTTTAAGATTTGCAGTGCTAATTGGATTACATTCCAATTATGGGCCCAATCAAGAAAACTTGCACGAATTGAGAAATTTTCTCGAAATCCTCTTACCATTATTACATGAAGAATAAATAAGCAATTCCGTTTTCAGCTGGGAAAGACTCAACGTTGGAGTATTTGAAAACTTAATTTTTACTGCTATATTTAATGATTTCTTTATCAAACCATCAGATTAGTCCATAAGTTTCGCGTTTTCAAGTTAATTTTAAGAAGAAAAAAAAAACGATTAGTTTTAATACCAATAAATTATGGAAGAAATTCAACAATTACTACAAAAGTGGGAAAAGATTGTAGATAATGAAGAATAACATTATCTACAATTTCTTCCCACCTTTGTATTGTTGAATTCCATCAGAATAAATTCTCTTAAAAAATTTAGTTAGACTGATTTGGATATTATCTTCGTTTTGACATAGTTTTCCACCTAAAAGCGACTGCCGACGTCTTCACGGCAATAACAATGTCTGAGGCATATGCTGGATGAGGCATAATTTCTCAGTCATATTCCTTAAATTTTTCCAGGGTGACTTTCGCAGTATGCGGTCGGGCGTTATCGCGATGAAAAAGAACCTTCATTTTTTAATCAATAATGCATTCAAAGTAATAAGTTGTCGGTAATACACATCCGCTGTGATGGTTTCATTAAGATCAATAGTTTCATGAGGATCCAGCAACTCAACATGGGTAACTTTTAACATATCCCATGAAACAGATAGAAGAATCTTTTGTGGGTGCAGTCCTGGTTTGGTAGTTGTTTTTGGTGTCTGATTTATATTCACCGATTGCCTTTTTGTACCCCGTTACAAAAAGATAGATTCCGTTTCATTGTGACGTAACAGATGGGAACTCTATAAATAGGTAATGCACAAATACATATCCTTGAAAAAATAGAAATATTTTGCCAGAAAAATTCTAATACCGTTTTTATTAGCTTGTTTTGGGTTCTTAAAATTGATTTTTTTGACCGATATGTGACGATTGACAAAAAAAATTAACACTACTATAGCAAACGAAGAAGAAGAAAAATTAAAATGGTCAATTTTTTGAATTGAAAATTTTATGGCACTTACTGTTTAAAAACAATTTTTGGCCTATGTTTATGGGACCTGCATCTTAGGAAGGTCATTTTGGCGCTCCAATTTGGGCGGACGTTTTCTCCAGCATAAACGGTAATCGTTTCACAATACGCTGAAAATGATTTGACGGTAAAATTGGTTCCATTTCCAAACTCATCGTCATCGTTCAGCTCATTTACCAAACGTATAACGCAAACGATGGTCCAATAGCTTCAATTGCTGATCTAGCTGGATCTTATAGGGCTCCAGCTCAAGTTCTTTCCTTAAAATGTTCCATTTAGTAGATGGGCTGAAGCCAAATTGTTGAAATCGATAAATTTGGATCCTCAGTCACACTATCTTCGAGAGCAGCGTTACCTGCCTCGGTACGCACTGTACGAGCTCATGTTGGACGAACATTGTCCATTAAAATATACGTGGACTGAAATTTTTCCATCGTATTGCGTATATGGACAATTTTGAGCACCATATATTGAACAAAGAGCTCTATAAAATTTGGCATTGGATTTCCACTATTTGGGGACATTCTTCTGGTGTAAGGCTTTGCATGATAGCTTGCGAAAGTAAATGAAACAAAACCTCAAAATGACAGTGAAATTTGATAGCTGCAATGACAGATGATGTATTGAAAGTTTTGAACCTTCAAAAAAACATCTTATACTTTTCATATCTAGATCCTTCATCGATTTCTAAACCTTCAATAGGCATTCTTTAAAGTCATTTTTCCTAATAAATTCCGAAATGTCAATTTTGCATTCAATTAAGGTAATAACCTCATTAACTTTTGTTTCATTGTCGTCTGATTTTTGAAAAAAAAACATTACCAGAAACTAATCTGCACCGAATGATTCCACATATTTGGCAAGTGATCAAACACATCATATATCTTTAAATTGTGGGTTGGATTCTTTGCTTAATGCTTCGTTTTAAAGATTAAATGTTCACTTTGTTCCTGAAATTCGTCATTAGACTCCAAATTTCTTTCCAACCAAAAAGTTTGGTAGTATTTTGTTCCTGAAATACGCACTGAAATTCGACCAATCCCAGGTCGTTTTCGTAGTGTGTTTTAGAAGCGTAACATAAATTTCATAAGTATTTTACGTAATCTTCAAAATTTAAACGGTCCAACTGATTTTGTGCTGCAAATTATGAATTATTTTGATGCGATTTCTACTTCGATTTTTTGGGATCGAATTCTTTCTTCACACCACAGCAACTTTGAAATTGCCAAACTATTGTTTCGCATTCATTCAGGCTCAAAAATTATTTGTAAAAATCACTAATTTCTTTCAATAAGAGTTAGAGAAAAAAAATTTTGAACTGGACATGATAACATATGTAAGATTTAACTTTCGTATTTTCTCTTATTTGTTTCATCGTTTCAATAGATGTTTAATTTGATCATCATACCCTTTGGGATTGCTTTAAATCATACTGTATCGGCTTTCAGGAAAGTGAAAAAAAAACCTGAAAGCTATCTATTAGAAACATTAGACTAAAACCGCAACCCGATTTTGTTATCATCCTGAAACTGTTAATGCCGAAGAAATGTTTTGATTTGTTAGAAGAATGAAGAGTAGTTTCCATATTTAGTTATCATCTTAGTCTGGATGTAATCTTTAATAAATACACTTTTATTAAATCTTACCCACATTCAAAACAAAGAATAACTATTAAACAGATTCCATCAGTAAAATGCTTGTAGGTGTTTTAAGAAACGACTAAATGTACCTATATCTTAAATTATCAAACGTAGATGAATATTTTAAAAGTATGTTTGTTTGGCATAAAGCTTCTATGATTAAGAAAAAACAATAAAACAACAATAGTCATAGTTAGCATTCTGTAACACTTTTGATTCGCCAGGCAGCAGCGATACCTACCTTTTTGATGCTCAATTGGCATTTTTACATATAGGTACCATAGTTATGTAATGTGATGTAAGAACCTCCAAACTTAGGTGGTAGTCTGAGCACAGACATAGTTCCCAAAAAAATTTTTTTTGGGATCTGAATCGTATTTTCCAAGAAACACGGTGAGATTATTTGAACGGTCGAAACGCCACTTTCTCTTCGACAAAGGAGTGCTCATCGCTTAAGGACACAACCGAAAGCAATCAATGGTTTCGGGTGAAAAGCGTGCAGCAGCTTTCCAACGCGGATGTAAATTGCTGCGAAGACAATAATTTGCACGGGGTAATTTACGCGCGATTTGAAGGTAACCAAGCATTGACCACGCATTTGCTTCCACAACAATCAGCATGCGTTCTGTGTTTTGTCAGATTTCGCATGCGGAATTTTTTTTCGTTGCACTTTTGGAATGCACGAAAAGTGAATGGTCGACGTTTCCTTGTTTTCACAGACAAATAAATTGAAAGTGCAGTGTTTTTGGGCATATCCGAGCTACTCAATGCACTGAAGCAATTGTAGCTTGGTGCACTTTTGTATTTATCTTGGTTTCCCAGGTAATTTGCAGTAAATCTCGTAATGCTGTGCTTCTTTGGACTTGAAAGGAGTGCCGCCAAAAATGCACAAGATTTCGCGGAGTCAGTTCTTCCAGCAAATAACACATTGACCCACATTCTCAGCAATTGCCAGATGTAAGTACGCACTTATTAAACGGTTTCTTATCGTGCGCTTTCTTTTCCAAACTGAAATCCAAACGCGGCTGGTATTGTAATGGCCAATGAAATTTACCTTTGTTCGTCGCAATCGCAGATCTTTATTGTGCATTTCCAGAATATTTTCTTTGCTAGGCGGCGGTTTCCGCTCAATAAATAACTCTTTATTGTCGCCTGAATCAGTGCTGCAGGGAAACGATTCCTGCTTCTCTTCAGAAAAATTGACTCTGAACGACTTGAAAAATGACCATCACGCCCCATTGTGATAATTGTTCACCATTGGATTTGTTGGACTTGGACCCAGTCAACAAAACGAAGCACATTTCGAAAAGTTATTGTGGCACATATTGGACAACGAGTTTTTAATCTAAAATTTTGATTGACTTCCCTACTTCTGGTACATAATATCCAAATGGTAGTTACCTACGAAAGTTTTTCATTAAGAAAATGAAAATAAGCCAAATTTTTGCTACTGGTTTAATACGTTCTGCGAATAGATACTTCGCAAAATAACATCGTTTTTGATAGCTTATCTTTGAAAATATAGTTTATTCCAAACAAAACGAGAGAATCAAAAAACACCAATGTTAATTATAGACCTTCAACTTGACCGCTGCATTCCAAGCTTTGATCATTAATCCACGGTGCGATCCACTGAGCATTATCGATAATAATCAATCCACTGATCGGTACAACTACAAGAATATCGTCTTTGCCATATCAGTTAACAATTGCTAGTTGATTTTGTCTGAGACTATGGCTATTAGCTAGTTTTCAATGTGCCAACAAATAACGATGTAATGCTACTTATCGAGACACATATGATTACATGTAGAGAAATCGATACGATCGATTAAACAAAACATTTGCTGACATTGAATGCAACAAAATCCTCGAACTGTCACAAGGCATTATCTCACTCTGGATGACTGGTCATCGTGTTATTTATTGTCTGCCCAATGAAAGACAGTCGGTAATTTAATACGCCTGCTCCACATATTATAAAAATAAAATTCTCCCACGACGAACGGCGCAAAATCACAGACGCGATCGTTTCCTTTTGGTCTGAATTTTACCACAAAAGAGGATTCTGTTTCATGTCTGCCCTCACCCAAATGGTGATTTCTGTAAGCAGCCGTCGTGGTTGTCTGGATGTTCCTCGAATTTTAAGGTTCAATGCATTTTATCGTGATAAGATCCAAACCTCACCAGCCAAGAATCAAGCGGAAATGTTAGATTTTTTCTGACTACTGAATTCGCCTAAAAAAGGTAAAGCCAAAAACTTGCTGATGGACATCTTTAAGTTGATGTTCCTGTGGCTGAGTCAGGCGAACAACACGTGTGCAACAACTGCAAAATATGTGCCGGATATTTGGGGGTAGCCACAATATGACTTTAACCTTGTAAGAAAATAAGTACGCAATGGTTGAAATGTTAGAAGGCACTGGTTTGGAAAATTTCGCTTGCTAATCCTGGTCAGTGCTGTTTTGAAATAATGAGATGTTTTGTAAACTTAGAGAAAGGTGTGCTGATTTTAAGGAAAGCAGAGCATAACCGTGACAGTTCTTCGAAACTTCCCGAAAATGTCCGATACATAATGTAAATCTTCGTATCATACCCTAAAACTTTGTTTTGTACTGTTAGTTTCCGTAACTTACAATATGTCCCCGAATTCTACTTACTGAAGCGGTCAGTAAACATTGCTTCCTAATATAGGGTGTTTTTGAAGGTATATAACTTTCGATAGGGATATTTGTCATTATAGCTGTCACATTTCGCTGTCATTTTGCCATTATATTTAATTAACTTACCACGTGAAGACTTACATCCGAACAACGTCTCAAAATAATGGAAATTTCTGTAAGAAATTCACGTTCTGTACGCCAAACATATAGAGCACTTCGTCCAATTTATGGTACTCATAATCGTCCATCTGAGCAGCTCAAACGCAATACGATTGAAATATTTATGTCAACGTATACTGTATTGAACAATGTTCATCCAACACGAGCTGTTACAGTGCGTATTGAGGCAGCTATCGCTTCTCTAGAAGGTAGTGTGACTGAGGATCCAAATTTATCAATTCAACGCCGTTCTCAACAATTTAGCATCTGTCCATCCAGTACATAGAAAATTTTGCGGAAAGATCCTAGATTAAAGCCCTATAAGATACAACTAGTGCGGCGATTGAAGCCATTGGACAATCGTTGGCATCGTAAGTTTGGTAAATGGGCTAAAGATGAACCGTATTATTACGGTCAAATCATTTTCAGCGACGAGGCTCATTTCTGGCTTACTTGGCTCGTAAACGCATAAATAAGCAAAATTTCCATTTTTAGTGTCAGCATAATCCTCAAAAGACTTTGGAAGACCCATTACATCCGAAAAAGTCACGGTATGGTTCGTTTTGCACACCGGCGGCATAATTTGTCCTTTCTTTTTCAAATCTAAAGACGTAAACCACGTTACCCTTAATGACGATCGATATCGACAAATAATTCATTATTTTGTGATTCCCAACACCAACGCCAATTGTCTGAGGGGCAAATGGTTACAGCAGAATGGCACAATATGTCATACGATTACTTTATTGGGATGAACCTTTGGTGAATGAATCATCTCAAGGAATGGACCTGTGAACTGGCCGCCCGGATCATGTGATTTGAGTCCACTGGACTCCTTTTTTGGGGGTACGTCGAACCACTTGTCTATTCTGATGAACTAGCATCTATTGATGACTTGGAAACCAATATTTGACGCGGTTTTTGCGAAATAAGGCCGGCTATGCTTGAAAAACTGGTGCAAAATTGGACCAAAAAAATACCCTTCCTAAGTTGCAGTGGTCAGATGTCAGAAATTATTTTTAAACACCATAAAATGCCACAAAATCTGCGAAGTAATAAAAGGTATTGGCGATTTAAAGAATTAATCTATGTTTTATTCGTTTGAAAACTGCTATACCTCTAAAAAACCAGCATACATGCATTGCAAAACTGACCTAAAAGTTGATTATCATATACATACCTATGGTCCAAAATGATAAATACCGAACTGCACGCACTCCTAAATAACCTAGATATAGATATTAATTAGTTTCAAAATCAATTAAGGTATCTCAGTGACCTTCTAAGTGGTTGATATTAAGGTAATGCTGTAAATAATTTATGCGGAATTGCTGAGGCAATAACAACTGACGGAAATGAATGTTCCAATACAAACATGAAAACGCATTAGTCTGGAAAACTTTGGTCTAAATTAAATTGTAGAAACATTCACATGCCAGGCACGAGCATGCATCCTTTAAGATGGCACACCACTCCCATTCCCTTTGACATCACTATAAACCGTGCTTTGAATGAGTTTCTTTCAAAATCTGTCAATAAAATCATCGGAAAGTTTTAGATTTATTTACAACTTATGAACCACGCTTGAAAAATTTAACTTATCTTTTTTTTGATGATTCTTTCCAGAAAACTGGTTGTTTATACGAACACATTCGATGGGGAGATGCATTTGTTGTTGTTTACTCGATATGTGATAAACCAAGCTTTTCTGCAGCCGAAGACTATTTGGAACAATTGACAAAACTAAAGTTGCCATCATACTATACAACCTTACTATTAGGAAACAAAAGGGATCTTGATCACGTGAGGTACTTTCATATATAGATAGATTGAAACACATAACGTTGAGGTAAGATTGAATCCATCCAAATAAAACGACAATTTCCTTTTTATTGCAGAAAAGTATCAGTGAACGAGGGACATGAATTGTCCTTGAAATATTCATGTCAATTTTATGAAGTATCTGCTGCTGAAAGTTTTGCCGGTGTATCTTTGGCGTTCCAATCGCTTTTGCGCGAAGCAAAATCAATACAGTTGCTGAAAGCGTTGCCGATTCGGCGAAAACTTGGGGTAAATAGCGTATCCAAGGTAAATTGATTAGACTATGGCAGGTAATTAATTTATTGAGGACTTATATTGTGGTTTATACGATGTTTCAGGATTTTCAATTGCATTAAAAAATAGATCGCCGTATTTGTTTTATAAGATTTGAAATATGTTCGTAATAATGGAATGTGCTTACCTGAAATTCATCAAAGCGACGTCTTTCTTTGAGATGTAATTTAGATTTGAAAAATTCACTTTAGGTCATAGCCGATTTCGTAGAATATTAGGCAATGGGGTCATTCGTTTTTTGAAGCTCAGTAATTACACTTTTTCGGATAGATCTTCCACTGCAAATTCAGTTGATTTTCGCTTGAATTACTATGGTTTAAATACTGATGGCCCACATTTTTTTTAAAGTAACGCCAGCCTTAAATAAATTCAAATTAATTTAAGAACTTTGTAGTAGCTATTTCACATGCAGTAAGTTGTCCATGTAGCTAAAAAATGCATTTTTCGCGTCATTAAGCTCTTTTAATTGCAACAAACGTTATTGCAAACGACTCGTGGTAAAATATTCTTTAAACACATTACCAATGTGTATCGCACTATACGAGAAAACAGCGTGGTTTTTAGTTTAGAGCTTAAATATAGTCACAGATACGTAAAAATATTGTAGGTA
This sequence comes from Oxycera nigricornis, assembly GCA_963942545.1. NCBI lineage: Eukaryota > Metazoa > Arthropoda > Insecta > Diptera > Stratiomyidae > Oxycera > Oxycera nigricornis. The sequence continues at coordinate 14,928,571 of OZ012659.1, forward strand.
CAAGATTTTTGAGTTAAAATTTTCTAAACTAAGCCACACACAAGGTCACATTCTTCGAACAAAATAAATAAAACCGCTACGAATGTCGTTTAAAAAAATGCAAAATTTATATAAAACAATATTTTCAAAAATGGCCTCAAAAACTAGCGGAACATTATTAAGATAAAAAATGTACAATATAATATATATATAGATATTTATATGCATATTAGACTTCATATAAATAACGTCATCAATGATTTCCTGCAAAAAAAAGAAATTATTCAATCAACTTTTTCGAAAAATTAACCTTTGATTTTTCTTTTAAAAACTTATAGAACTAAAAAGTTCTCAATTAAATTTTTTTTTACTTGATTTCAGCTGGAAAAATGCGAATAGCTCATAACTTCATCTTTAATATTGCAATAAAGATTTATATTTTATCTTCACTAGCGAAACTATTCTTTGACCCTAAATTCCAACGTGAAATTGCTGAAAAATCTACATTGCATTCTTTTTAAGGGCAAACAAATCAAACCTGATCACAAACGATTTCACTTGCCAAAAATTCAATATTCAAAATTTATCGTGTTTTGTGAATGTTAATTCAAACCATTTTTTTAAATTAACCAAGTTTTGTGTTACAAATTTTTTTAATTACGTTTGAGCAATATTTCTGAAAAAAATCTTATTGACAGAAGTGAGGTACAAAAATTTGTATTTTAAAAATTGTGGAAACTTAATGGAATAAATTCTTTATAGGTGAAAGGCTAGTGGAAAAATAATCTTTTGAAGTATTTCTACAATAAGCTCAACAATTTCTTCGAAAGTATAAATATTTCATTCAAAAGAAATATTCCTTTGGGGGAGGGAGGCAGATAGTAATTTATTGTCTTTCGAAAAAATATTGGCGCTTGGAATTTAAAGATTTCAAAATATTGTTTATTAGTTAATCAGATCGCGTTTCGTGTTCACATGTATTTATTTTTTGGCATGAAAGTTTTGCTTGTGCTTGTCAAATTTATCTTTGTATTTGAAAGTTCTTTTGCACAAAAACTGCTTCGCCTTTATTAGCCTTGCATTTTTTGAACGGGTCTGTATCAAATATTATTGTAGAACATTTCTCACTGATGGTGGCTCTAACTATCACATATTTTTCGTTAGCAGGTTGCAAACTGTGAATAAAAATTATGCGCAACAGAAAGTAGGTACTCATATACATACAAATACTTCAGAAATGCATATCTTGAAAAATAATCAAGGTTTTCAAAATTTTGTCACATTATTGTATTTCTCTCATACGATAGATTCGATTCTATATGGACAAAAATAATATGGAAGAGAGAGAAAATTCAGTCAGAAAATAATAAGGAAATTCCGGAAAATATCGTTGTTTTGTTTATTGACTTAAATAACTTTTTTTATGAATTCGCAGTGTCTATAAATATTCCGAAGAAAGTCGATAGATATCATAATTTTTTGATTTTATACATTCAAAAAAAGATGGAACTTGTGCACAATTTTCCTAATATTTTTTTACAAAATCACCTTCATTTCCATGATGATATACAAATACTATTTTCCACACTAAACGAATAAAGTGCAGTCTCTTTCCATTCAATCTTATTAACAAAGAAACTGTTCATGCCATCAGATAAAATGCAAACTTAAATTTGTGTGATATTTATAGCTCCATCAAACTTATACTAAAAAAACAACAGCCGGGTCAATATTGAATCATTTAAATGGCTGTAGATACTGCTTGAGCTTCACTTCAGCATATCTGAATGCAACGAATTAACTTTATGATGATAGTTCATAAAAACACCCATCAAGTGTTTTGTTTCGTGGTTTCATGGTGGACAATTAACTCGGCAAATGGGTTCAATCGGCAAACGATTCATAGTTGAACAGCTTGTTGGCTCTGAATTCTGCATCTCACCAAGACCAAGCTCGTAATTTAATCAATTTCTTGTCTTTTAAATTTCAGAATGTGAAAAGGGTTCAGTTGATAATGTTAAATTATAAATGAATTCATATCCATCTGAAGTGACCCATTTTGATTTGAAATTGGACAAACAAGTTTGTTGGCAATGAATTTCATGCAGCTTTTAAAGTTCTCCATGCTAGGATATCCAGAAACATTGCAAATGTCACTCATAATTGATTACATTCGATAATTGAGTTTCGTACGATTCATTCGGATTCCAGAAAATCTCTTACTTATTCCTAATGTGCAAGGTCTTGAATTGCTCTCGATTTTACGAGTAGAAGCTGATTAAGCCATATTTTCAAGAAACTCTACATCGTTCACAATTGAGTAATTTTCTGAAAAGTGATTCCACAGAAAATCTGGGAAATAAATAAACTAGTGGAATTTCCAAGGTTCGTTGTTGATGATGACGGTTATATGAGTTGGCATCATTAATTTCGTTTTCAACACCATAACGTGATATGGATTTTATGCAGTCCAGGAGCTTGCATTACTAGAATAATCATTTCAACGGCAATGCAAATAATTCAAGGAACATGAATTTTGAATTGAAATATTAGTAAAATGTATTGACCGAGAAAGCATTTCAAATCCAAAATTTTTGTTTGTATTGATGTTTTTCGAAACCTGAAAAAGTAAATATTGAATCGAACATTTACTTTTCTCATTGCTCAGCCTTGGGTTCAAAATATGAAACTCACATTTTACATCTCCACGGAATAATTATTCATGAAACGACCTATGTTCTAAAATAAAATCTTTATAAAACTAAACACTTTTAAACGTTTTTGACTCACAAATTTTTATTAGCACGACGTGTTTCGATCCTTAGATCATCTTCAGGTTACATATAGTGTGCAATATTTCTTGGTTTTATTCTTAAGTAATTAATGGTTGAAGGAGTGGTGATTGGAAGGGAAGGGTAATATCATTTAGCAGGTTTTCCTTTCTCTTTGTGGCCCGCCTAATCTCAAGGCATTCCAGGTAGTCTAGCTTTTTCCCCTTGTTTATTTTATGTAGGATATTAAGATTGTTAATGCTAAAATTATGACCTGTATCTAAAATGGGCTATCCCAGAATTTGGATTTACCTCTCTAGTTGTTTTGATGTGCTCATTGTATCTAATTTTAAAGCTCCTACCTGTTTGTCCTATATAAGCTGCATCGCAATTATCACAGGATGCACGATACACTCCTGAATGGGAAACAGGATAACTTTTGCTTTTGATGTTATTTTAAATATTTGGACATTTATTATTGATGGGTCCTACATAATTTAACTTTCTCGATGATTGAACATTACCATCTTTTTGAACTGGATATATTTCTTTAATAATTTTCAATTTACGTTTTTTGTTTATAAGGCCTAAAATTAGTTGCTTCCAGGGTATCCATTGTTTTTGGCTATATTTTCAATGGTATAAAGTTCCTTTTCCAATTTTTTTGGAAAGTGGAATATTTAGAGCACTATTTATCATGGAATGAAAAGAAGCTAGCTTAATATTTAATGGATGGAACGAGTAATAAGGAATGAGCACATCTGAATAAGTATTTTTCCTGTAAATATTAAATTCTAATTTTGATTTTTTACGAGTAATGGTAAGATCTAAATGGTTGATAGTGCGGTCTATTTCTTTTTCCATAGTAAATTTGATGCTATTATTGAGGCTATTTAAAAAGGTTAAAAATTCATTTAATTGACGATCTGTACTATCCTATCAGCAAATTATGTCATCGACATATCTATACCAGAAGAGTATATTTTTAGAATGGGGATTAACTGAACTCAAAATAATTTTCTCTAAAAAATTCATGTATAAATCTGCTAGAAGTGGAGAAAGTGGTGATCCTATTGGTAAACCGTCTTCAAACGAGAAGTATTGATCCTCATATCTAAAATAATTTTGATACATACTTACAAATGTTGTACAGATTGAGTAGTTCATTTGCTTTTGCCTTAGGTTTAATTTTTCCAAAGATAAGGTCTTTTACTACTAGGTCAAGTTCCTTAATGAGAATGGAGGAAAATAAATTTACTGTGTCGAAAGAAACTAAGCTAGAATTTTCAGGAATTTGGAAGTTTTTGGGTCAGTTTTTAGGAATTTTTAACAGAAAATTCTGACACAAATCCTGTTTCATCCACAAGGGTTTTGTTATAAGTGGGTGCGTTACAAAAGGAAACTACAGGTCTAATAGGAATATTTGCTTTGTGAATTTTCGGTACGCCATAGACAACTGGGGCAGAAGGGTTCATTGGAATCCCTTCAATTGTCGACATTTCGTCCAGTAGTTACATCCTTTATCGGGCATATTATTCAATTCAAACATGACTGAGAGGTAATGAAATTGATGCTAAAAATTGGGGAAAGACATTTAAATTTAGTTTCTTACCGCCAATTAGAACTCTACTCGAATCTATCTCTAATGTTTTGCTGAATATAATCTTTTGAAGCTGCTAGAAAAGCTGTCGATGCAGAAATGAAAGATACAACATGTTTCTAGTTTGTAGATAACTCCAACAATTACAATTGGTATCTAAACTGAAGCGATCAACTTTATTATAGGAAAAAAATATTTCACAAATAATTAGTTAAACAAGCCGCGAGGTGCGACCCTTGAGGTCCACACGGTCAACTTCCCAGTAATATCTACATAAACATCAACAACATTACAACAATGAGAGGTATTCATAGCAGTAACAGGAATGAGTAAATATGAATCATATCACCTACGGGAGGACAGATTGAATATTCACGCGGATCAATCGGTGGGGGCCTTTTTGGTCTTGAAAATTGTTGTTGGTTTTCAAAATTTAAGCATTTTTTTTAATTAAAAGACTATAAAAACTATTTAAAATCTGCTCAAATTATACAACAATTTTTTAGAATAAAAATAAATAAAGTAAAAGCATTCGTATGAACCCTCTTTAAATGGTAACTTTGAATGATTTTTTATTTTTCATTTAGTTTTTTTCATAATCAAGGAAGAAAATTTTGCCGGTTTCTCTTCAAAACCTGATAAGAATGTATACATTTTATAAACAGGTACTGTGCTGTGCAAATCAGGTTAAAAAATATTTTTTATGAAAAAACTAAATTTTTGCATTTTCTTCTAATAAATTAAAAAAGCTGAAACGAATTTCTATAATGTTAAAAAATTCACAAAGATATTAATACACGTCAACTGACACCTTAATGATGCAAATATTATATCTGGTTCGTGAGATATAGTGAATGATAAAAATGACCTTGAAAATCATGATGACTTTTAACAATTTTTTATTTTTTATTTTATTTTTTACGTAGTCATGAGAAAAAGCTTTGGTGTTACCTTACAAATTGTTTGGAGTATATAAATTTTATAAACATTGTCTACTAAATTTCGCAAATCAGGTTAAAAATTTATTGTTTATGAAAAAAACCCTAATTTTTTGCACTTTTTTTTTCTTAAATTAAAAAACGGCTCCAACGATTTTTTTAAAAATTTGATAGATTCACACGAATGCTAATACGCGTCGATTGACACCTCTACCATGTAAATCGTTGGTTTGGTTCGCGAGATATAGCTCATGACAGAAATGACCTTCAAAGGGTCAAAACAACAACCCCCCCCCCCCCCCGACCGAAGTATCCCAAAAACTAATCAGCTCTTAAGATTGCAAAGCTGCTTCGATTGACACTTCAACGAAGTTGATAAAACTTTGTTTACGTGAGTTATGCTCGTAGAAAAAACTGTCCACGAACGCACGTACGTACGTACGTACACACATACATACATACTTCTTTCTAAAAACACTTTACATATACTCTATAGACCTCAAAACGTAAAGAAATGTTGAAAATTTCAATTTCGATTTTCGAGGCGATTACAAGAACTTCCCATATACTGGGAAGTTAATAATAGTTAGTTCATATTGATTCGAAACAAAAATCCGAAATTATTTATTGTAGTAGAAGATAAGAGCGGCACTAGATCCTGCGGGATGACATGACCCATTCAGATTCTCGAATTAAGCCGGCTATGCAGCCAATGTCTAAATCAGCTACTTCCGTAAGGTTGTCTAGGAGGGGCGTGCCCAAGGTTTGTATGTGCTTTCTGGATAGTGCTGGTCATTTGCACAGAAAGTGTTTGATTGTTTCTTCCTCTTCCTCTGATCTGCAGCTGGTCGTGGACTAGCTCTACTGAGAATATAACATAGATTCAATATCTAAAGTAGTGTGAAAGATAGTGCTTCTAGTCACTATTTTACGCTTTCGATCCTAAACACAAGAGAACGCTGTATGAAGCCTACACAATACGTATAATAATTGTGTTTGTGGCATATTCATTTCAAAAAGTTAACCGCTTTCAAGATATCGAGGAAATACTGTTTCCGCGATTTATGACCCTCTGTTATTGACCTCGTGGCGGTGACAAAAAATAAGGAACTCCTCAACACAATATTTTCAACCTTCATTAATACTAAAGTGCATGCTAAAATTGAATTCTTTATTATCATTCTCCACGTTTCTGTATTTTTTGAACGAGAACGAAAAGCTGTACATCACCAAAAAACCATTCTTTCAAATGATGCATTAATAACCAATTCGGTCAGTTACAAAATATTTGATTGCCAATCGAACGTCTGTAAATTATATTTATGCAATCAGTTTGTTTCGAAAGAATTGCAAATCAATTATAAGACACGTAACTGGGAAGTCTGAGCGATTTAAATTGATAAATTGTTATTATATTATGTGTTGCATGTTGACCGCGATCAACGACACCTTTTTTGATTATCCAAGCTATATTATCTATTATTACGGTGCTTTGCTTATATCAGTATTCGATCATAATATTTTATGAAACAACACGCCTACGTCCTATTTTCTTTAAGTTTATCTATTTCATAACGATTCCTTTAAAAGTGTGCCATCGAGGAATAATATTCCACAAGAAGCCAGGCCACTGATCAATATCTAACGCAATACCGAATATTAACATGATGTATCATTACCGTAAAAAGGTTTCAGATAATAGATACTCATATTACCGCAAAGCGTACGCTTAAAATCAACCAAGCAATCGGTTCATCAATACAATACCACTTGCAGATTAATTGTTGCGAACTTCTAAGCGGCACACTTTGGAAAGTATTCGCGATGTTTTTTGGCCGTTTACCCTGCTCCGTGAAAGTTCCGTTAAAAATATTTTAAACCTTTTTCATCGATCTGATTAGCCTGCGGATCTAATATTTATATCGGTGCTTTCCTGTTAACCATACACGTTCCACGCCGGTCAGTTGAACAATTCGATTTGCGCCATTTCGATTAGGATCTAACCAAATCTTGTCAACCTATGGAACCCATATTCGCACCATTTATCATCCCTAACACTGCAACGGTGTCTAACTTGCGAATTTTCGTAAAAATTTTGTCACGACATTTCAATATAATCTGCAAACTTTCTATCTAAACTGATTCGAATATAAAAAAACGTTCAGCTGGCGTAGAAGTTTTAGATTGCGACAATAGATAAGGCAATATTGCAAAAGATCTTTTGTTTTATTTTAAAAATGAATTTTTAAATTCACTCCTGATCTTTGCGCAATTAAATAAATTTCAATATTTTACATTTCTATTTTCTAGGTTTTAGGAAACATTTTCGGAAAGAACAGCAAAGATCGGAAAAAACGACCGTCACTAAGTATATGACAATTAAAACAAATTACCACGAATTTACATTTAAATTTAAGCCAATAAAATATAAACATTGAAAATGACAATTCCAATAAAATTTCAAATACTCTTTGCTAATTAGCAAATAATTCTAATATTCGACCAATACGTACATAAGTTACTTCTTTTTTTAAGTGGTTTGACCATTTTAGACGTAATTAAATTGAAAACAATTTAAGTGTGTAGTACAGTACCATAAAATAACGTATTTAAGTTTTTGAATCTATTTAATAAGGATTTGTAAATATGATTGTGATACGACTTAATATTACCATATTTAGAAGATTTCATGACAAATATATTTGTGATAAAATAAAATTTGAAGGCATCCACTGTAACTTTTGAAGAAAAAAGAAAATATTTCGTTTCAACTATTTAGGAGATGGCGTCGGGGACTGGCATGAAGGGTAAGATAAGGTAAGTTTCGTTTATCCTCTTACTATTTCGAGTTGCATACAAATCGATGAGTGATTTTTAATATGATTTTTTCTATTTATTTCTATCTATCCTTTTTCTAGTCTATCATTTTTTACCAAAATTCCACAGAAATATGTTTAAGTATTCCGTTGGTCCCTCAAGGAAAGATACAATCGCTGTCTCTTCGGGTGAAATTGTTATAACAGAAGTTTTTCCTGGGCTAGAACCTCCTAGTCTAGTCGATAACATTGTCTACTTGTTGTGCTTTTTGGTTAGCAACTTACTAACACTATCATTGCACATTGATGGGGGTTCTTAGCTTCCAAATTTTATGAATGGTTCATCGTTTTAAATGGAAAGTGTGGTTTCGGGATGACGAATGGCTTCCTCTTCAGGTGCTGTCAGGTGCTGTCAACAAGCCATAACCGTGGTCGTGCTGTCTGATGGCGAATTGGCATATGACACCACCTGAAGAGGATGTTATAACATATTATAGAAATTATGCGCAACAAGGAATCAAAAAAATCCTTCTTTGGAACGCTTGAGTTTAAATCATCTGACATCCAAAGTTTCTAGTGCAAAGAACAAAAAATCTCGAAAATGTACCATATACCTACATTTGATAAAAAATGTACCTACTTTGAGAGTTGACTAGAGTTTAAAAAGTTTTCAATGGATAGACAAACTGTTAAGAAGCCTAAAATTCTTGTTGTGAAGATTTTTATAAAATTTCCAAATTGAAATGTATCCAGAAATTTTGCCGAATAACAATTTTGCACACAAAACTTTTCGAGGAGGAATCATTGAAAAAAATTCAACAAAAAAGATTTAAAAATTAATCGAGAAAAAATTAAATAATACTGTAAAAATATTAAACAAGTCTGAAAGGATTGTTTTGTCCCTCGTTTTCAACGGTGGAAATTTGATTAGCCCCTTGCCAATATTTTCCTTAAAAACAGAAAAACGGGATCTAGCTACGATGAAACTATATAATATTTATATATAAATGAAAACACCATCAAATGAACAAAATTATCTTCATTACAGTAAAACATAAAAACCATTAAGTATTTAAAAATTGCATTCTTTGAAATTCATTAGCACTTTCTAGAATTTTGTTTTTAAATTAATAGATTTAAATGCAGATAAATTGTTTAAATAAATTATATTAAGTATTGCATCCTTTATTATTAATAACTTCAATAATGCTATTCGGCATAGAACTAACAACTTTTTTTTAGGTCTTATGACTAATTGAATCTCAGGCAGAGATTATAGCGTGTTTTAGTTCTAGCACAGTATTGAATTGCCTTACGTTTTTGTACACATCTCTCGCAAGGAGTCCCCATAAATTTTCAATCAGATTAAGATTTGAGAATTGCGATGGTTAGACCAAAACTTCATTGCCAGAAGCTTCCAACCATCTATTCACAGCGGTAGCTCAGCGTATTGGAGCAATATTCTCTTGAAAAAGATAGTAAGGATTCTTCCGCCATGGAAACTAGTTCTTCATTTCAAAGCTCCATATACAAATAGGCACTCATATGCATTGACATCCATGTGAGACGGGACTTACAGTTGTAAGAAAATGCAGCCCATATCATTACGCTGCTTCTGCCAAAAAATCCGGCTCATTGTAATTCGCTTTTCAGTTCTTGGGTCATGCCAATAATATTTTAAACCTTACGGGCCATCCAGATTAAACTTCTTCTCGTCGCTCAAAATAACTAGATAACATTCTTCCATCCAGTCCATGTATTTTTGTTAACAGAGGCTTAACAACCATTTTTATGTATTGCATGTTGGAATCTTCAGTCAGAATTTGACGAACCCTTCTAAACACCCCCGGTAATCCTAAACTGCAACGAATTTTCGAAGATCCACGACAAGTTCTCTTCGCTTCAATTAAAATTGCATGTTTTTGGACAAAGGTTTTTGTTTGGTGCAACTTTACGGTTTTCTTTGTATTTCTTGCCTAGACGAAAAGAATTGCTGATCACTTTTCAGGATATTCTGATTTTTATGCTGATCTCTTGAACGCATAGACCAGCTTGCATTCCGAACGTCAATCTAGCCCTGACGTCAAATCCTTGCCGTGATTCATTTTAAAGCTAAAATCCATATTTAGTATAAATGATACAATTTTTCCTTGTGCCGTTAATTACACACAATTAAAATGGTTTAATCCCTCATCTTTTATAGAATCAGTGAAAAAAGCAATGAAGTTTGCACTTTTTTACTAGAATTAGTCTTATGTGCTAATCAAATTAACATTTTTGCAACGTGAAATTCAGAGATCACTGAATTTATCAACCGACAATTAAACAATAGTTTACACATCAGTCACGATTTTTTGTTATTTTGTTGAATATAAACAAAGCAGTGAATCCTTAGAAACCAAAATTAATCTGTATGCACAAAGCATTCGTGAATTTAAATTGAGGAAGCTCTAAGTGGCTAATCACATTTCCACCAGTGTATTTCGCTTATTGTGGATTTGCATGTGAATCCACCAAATTCAGAGAAATAGCTGAAAGGAAAAAACTAAGTCTCGGTATCGAGATTAGAAGCATGGCTATCATGAGGCTGAGAGTTAGTCGCTGTATTTGACGCTTGTGTTACGTGACGCAAATATATATACCACGATCCTAAAAATATTTTCATTCACAAAATATTTTATCCAAAACTTGTTCACAAATAACGCTATTCAAAATAATTCAACCAAAAATATAATTTGGGTTATTTTGACGGAGCATATTTTTTTTACATTTTACGCAAGAAAAAGTTTGTATTGGATTAAGCTTATTACAGTCCGTATTCTCTTCGACCGTTGGAGCTGAAGTTCAAGGATTCAAAAAAGATGATCAAATTTTATCACTTCTCCGGGAATGTTTTAAATCGTCCATGCTACTACCCGACTACCAAAATGTGTCTGAACATTGTTCAAGACTATGAGTACTTCGCGCGGCAGAGATTGTAGAATGTTCAAAGCCATTCTTTTATCGGCAGTCAAGGACTGTGACATGTTAAGTTCAGCTAGTACTATCGAGGTTGAACCGCCAAAATTGCTTTGGGTTTCGGCAAGCGATCAGAAAATGTAAGCATCTTCGTTGTACGGCTGATACGTCGAGCTGACCGTGAATAAATGCTAAAAACTAAGGAAGCTTCCTCCGTATCCGAGCTTCCGATTGCGTTCCTCATCTTTATTAATTCGAAAGAGCTTCGAACTTCACGACCTGATCTTCAATGTGAGTGCACTTTGGTTACCTTAGCCGCGTTTTTAGCTACTGTACGTTCTCTGCCAGGAGGACCAAAAACGTGCCTGTGTATGTCCGGTTTACGATGTTGACCTTTTGCTGCTTCCAAATATTTACTTCTTGGGTGAATGTTATGAATATGCAATTGGCTCCTCTGGTATCTTCATGTGCTCAATGAACTCCCAAAGCGTACTTACAAAGGTACCGTCCAAAGGACAACAGTTCAACATCAATTCGTTTATAAACACAACCTCAGTATATGAGTGCAGTGCGTTGAAATAGCCAATCTGAACAATAGCTGCGGCTGAGTGCACTGTGCTTGCCAATTGTCGAGGACTTGATTCATGCTATCGCCAAGACATGTTTCAAGACTAACCAAGGGCTAGTGGATATGTTGCCTGAACACTATCTCGATTCCGAATCAATTCCACGTTTTGCTGCCGAAGAATGTGTCGCTCAGGTCCCCGGCAGATATTTACAAAGTAGTCGAAAAATTGCCAAAGCAGGCACTCTTGAAGCCTTAGCCGCGCAGTGCCTCATTCAGGACAGTAAATGATTAAATAGTTACTTTGCCCGAGGTTAAGTAGATCTTGAGATGCTTCGCAACTGAACGTGTGCCACCGTATTTCGATGTAATTAGGAATTTCAAAATAGCCACTGAACGGCATTAAGTACCGCGTTTTGTTTAGTCGCTACTATCTCGATCACATGTACCGCATATGTCAGCCTTTTGGCGTGCGATTGTGATAAAGCCAAAGAAATTTACCCGAAACAAGTTAATTTCGTGAGGTTGCCGTTGCGACAACCGAAATTGCACATGGAAACCTGCAATAGTGTACCGAGTGGGTGTTTCGCCATGCCATGCCACGGCATGGCGGTGTGGCGAAACTGAGCAGGAATATAGCTGCAATTAAAATCCTATCTTGAAGTGGACACTTACGGCCACTTATTTTGAAAAATAATAGAAGACTCCCTTTGGGAAAGATTGTTTTGAAGGAAAACACACACACACACTGGAGTGTCTCACTCACGACCAGGCTGAGACCTTGACCCGCTTTACTCAACCGTTTCAAGAATTGTACAATCATCTTCATATCAAGTGGGCTCGTTGCGATATCTTTGAAGTGACTCATGGATTTGAGATACTTCGCCCCCTTCGTTTCATTTGGACTTTGACCGCATTGGGGTGAGCTTGAATTGGTCAAAACACTCGAGTTTTTTTTATTTTTACTTAAAGGTCAATTTATTTCGTATTTGCACTTAAAAGTGACTTGTAAAGATACTCGCAATGTTTTTAGATTGCCTCCAACACTCGATTTCAACTGAATTGCTAGTTCATGATCTCAATACATCCGGCAAACATACATGAGAATATTATATTTCCCATTCAAAGCTCCTTGTTGTCCTTCGTCATCTTGTCTTTGAAACCGTCTCCCATCATTCACTGACTAACTGAAGAATGTGCAAAGTCAGAATAACTTGAAAAGCATTTTAAGGTTGTCTTGCTTACAAATAATTTGCTCATAAAAATTCTATTCAAAAAGGACAATAAAACGAAAAGATAGGCGTCACCTTTTAAGCAACCGATTTGTAGTATGCACAGCTTTCCTGAACGAAATGTCCAAAATTTTCTAGCATTCTAAAGACATTTGATACGAATAAGGCCTATGCTCTAATATAGCATAGGCTCCCAAAATCCTGGTTAAATAAATGTAACAACCAAAATACTTTCAGCATGCATGTATACTAATCATATAAGCCGGTATGAAGTGTGAAAGTGCTCCATGCACGCTCCTTGCGAAAGTGGTCACACATTATTTGCAGGAAAAGCCAATTTTTATGGTGTATTTTAAAATTTTCGTAATTTCTAGCTGAATTAATTACATATATTAGATCATTTTCATTTGAGCGATTGGTACTTATTGAGTCCTATTCATTTGCTTAACCAACCGTTATGAATTTACAACTTTATTTAAGGGGTTACATAGGTCTTGAGGAAAAAAAACAACTTTTTAAAAAAAAATGTGTTTTAAAAACCAAAGATCTGTTATATTTAAAATTTACACACATAAAAGTTGAGCATTTCAAGAAGTTGTTTAAAAAAATCAAAGCTATTAACATTGAAAATTGTCAATTTTCCTCGTCCAACCTTTTTTTGTAGTAGGCGGAATATTTCGGTGCAGGTTCATCTCAAATCAAAAATTCAAAAATTTTCTTATAGTTTATGCACTTGGCTCATGCTTGAACGGAGGAATTGATAAAAAATGAAAGTTTCGAAATGGGTTTGAATGAATTTTCGTCTCATATTTTTTAGCATTTTGCCGATTCTTATCGTTTTTAAAATATTTTTTTCGTATAAAACAAAAACGAGTCGACCGAATGAAAATACATCGCAACTAGTTGATAATAATTTTAGAGAGGTTACAACTGTGCTGCTGTCTATATTGCTTGTTTGAGTGTTACATCTCACATTACTGAGGAGATATTGCGTTTTTGGTGATTTAAGATCGGCAATTTTTTAAAAATTGAAATGCCTGTAACAGGGGTTAAGAAATCGGAAAGAAATTCATAATATTTTTTGTGTAAAATTGCCAAAAAAAAATTAATTGTGCGATAATTTCTGGACACCCTGAGAAAAAACACAGAGTATTTTCAATTTTATCCATTTAGTCGAAACCATTTTGTTATATGTTTTTGCTGTAATTATAAATTTAATACTTTTTAAGGAGAGATATCAACAATTTCAATCAGAACTACTGAAAAGAAAAAGTGTAAGTATATTTCCAAAGGACCAGGCCGTAATCTGCTGAGCAATATCAACAAAGTCTATTGATGGGAAGTGTGGTTTCGGGGTGACGGACGGCATCCTCATCAAGTGCTGTCATTTCAATGTGCAATAATAGTGTTAGCAGAGTTGCGAACCAAAAAGCACACTAGTAGGCAGGACTAGACTAGACACGGAGGTTCGAAAACCCAAATATGTATGGAATTGCTACGTATGCATAATTAACATACGCTAACGAAAAAATTGTCAGTCGTTATACTTCGCGGATACAAATAATACAAATAGTTGAAGTATAATGAGCTTAATCCATCAATAAGCCTAACCGTGGTCGTGCTGTCTGGTGGCGGATGGTAAATGACCTTGATGAGGATGCCGTCCATCACCCCGAAACCACACTTCCCATTTATAATGGTACCGGCCAGAAGCCTGGAAACAAGAACCTCCATTAATGTGCAATAATGGTGTTAGCGGAGTTGCGAACCAAAAAGCTCACTAGTGGGCAGGAGTTTGTCGACTAGACACGGAGGTTCGAAAACCCAAATATGTAAAGTCTATTGATTTAATGCGTTTAGAAAATATATTTAATTTGTTTTTTTTAATGTCGAGAGAATTTTACTTATTTATGAAGACGTTTTAAGCGTCAATTGAAAAGTCGGTGCCCTATCTCGTAAACATGAGTTGAAAATTAAACTTCTGAGAATAAAATTCGATGTTGGTTAGTTTGCAATATATTATGCGAGTTTACATATTTTTCGTCAGCCAAAATTAAATGAATTGTCCCTAAGATCAAAACGATTGCTCAATAGATAATGCCGTCGTGTTCAATATAATAATTAGGTTGTTTTTCAAGAATCGGTTAGTTCAACGTTAATGTGACAATAGTCAAAAAATTTAAAATATCTTAACAGTAAGATTTAAAGAAAACGACGGCTTCCGATTGAGTCTTTTATTTTATTCCATGTAAAAAAATCCTGATGATGAGCTTTGCTTTTCTGAAGAAGATTCAAATTTTTCCAAGAATGCAATGCAGCATTTCATGACTGACGAAAGAATCAGGACCTTTGCAGCTCTGTGATTATTGATTTTTGACCTATTGGCGGGGACAATTCAGTATGCTGAGAAACTTTCATTAATTCTACATTTCAGCATTTTTTGAGCATATTTGACAGCGATTAATATCCAATTCCTCAAAAATCACACGGGAATCTGTCTTGAATGCGTGCGAAATCTGCATAATTCACAATATTATGAACCATTGACCGATTGGCAGTTGTTCAATTTAATTTGTGCACTAATTTTATATAAGCGAAAAGAAACTACCGAAAGAAATGGTGACATTGCTGATGTTAAATTCGAGCACGACCAGATGGTAGACGAGGATAAAATGTAAGACGTTGCTGACCTTCCATCTACCAAAATGGATTGTCTACCATGACGAACGGTTGCACAACGGCGGAATGAATAGTAATGAAAGTCACGATATTTTAATTTCGGCTATAAACAAACATTTACGAGTACAAATCTATCTTTTTCATAATGAACACGTATCTGGCCGGTCAACAATTTGATGAATTTTCGGATGTAGTACAGATTTGTTGTTGTTGTTTTTATTTTTTCGAACTTTCGCTTTTTGGGTGAGTTTCATTCATGCTGATTTTTAAAAAAAGTTTTCATTTAAATTGATTTTGAATCAATACAAAGAGAGATGAAATCAAACGCTCAGAATAATTGTGAATTACAAAGGATAATTAGGAGTTTCACTTTCATGCAAAATTATGAAATGTTTTATGAAACTTTGTAATTATTCTTGATTTATTTGTTTAATCAGTAATTTATCAACATTACTCTAGTAAGTGAAATTTTATCTGACAGATCTACAAAAATATTTGACGATTGATTCTTGAATTTTGTCTTGATTGAAATTTTTTTTAAATAAACATTTTGGTGAATATTTTTCGTGGAATTTTGTTTTGTCGTTTTCCTGAAACCATAGGCGACAAAAACTAATTTTTCACTTTAAAAGAGCTCAGCTCGTCATGAGAACTAGTCTAGTATATTTGCAATATTGAAACTATTTCGCTGATCAATCTCTAATGCTTCATTTAAGGAAGTGCTTCTTTAGAATATTAAAAAAAAATGATAATTACAGCACTATAAACTTTTCTCACAAATGTTGGAAATTTCGTTTGGACTATTTGCAACTTTTGTGTGGTGCGGATTACGGGGCGCTCACAACTTCTAAAGTATGCTGGATAAATCTATGCACCATTTTTTATATCTATTTCTTTTATCGCAGCATAATCTGTAAAAGATGAAAATCCAAATTTTTAAAACTTTCTACATACAGTTTTAACAATTTCACAAAATCAAAATGAAGAAAAAGCTTTTCGGCTTTTGACACAAACTTTATCGATTAAAACTAGAATCAATTTTTTCGACCATTAAAATTTTTTTTTCAACGTTTTGGATATGAATTTTTCCACATTGTAATTTCAAAATGTGTCGTGTTGCTTTTCTATAGAATTTATTATCATTTAGTCTCTTCGATGATACAAGAATTTTTTCTAGGTCTATGTTATCATTATACATTGAATTTCATTCTCAAAACTGACTATTTGAACTTTTTACTGCAGTTTCACGTTAAATTCAGGTTCCTTTATGAAACCATCACCCATAAGAAAACGTGAGTTTTACTCAAAGTCTTCTTTAGACAGTACAGAGGGAGGGAGTCTCGTAACGCCGGGCGATATTGCTCGTTCTGTCGAAAACTTAAATAAAATTTTCTTTTTTTCATTCACTGCCGACTAGAAAAAATTGCCTCAATCTGATCAAGAACCTATCAAGCATGTTACGCAGGGGAGTGCTCAGAAGCTGATCAGGTTTGCCTAATCAGAAACTAATAAGGTTTTCCTGACCAGCAAGGCACAGAAACATACCCACACACACACACACACACACACGCAAATAATAGCAGGACTCGTCATTTGGTGTCTCGGTTGAACAGATGTTTTTTCTTCATTTTGAGAAAGCATTTTTTCTCCTGCTGGAATCCATTTTTCGTATCGGATATCGAACCTCAAGCTCAGCATCACATGCTGAATTTTGAAACCTTCGGCTGTTATTCATCTATGGACGTAGTTGATAAACGAAAGGTCCGAATGAGCAACAAAAATTTGACTTTTTGGGGTAGGTATGCCGTGGGATTTTGGATGAAAATGTTTTGCTATTATCTCGAAAGTCGCCGATATTACAATAAATATAGTAACACCCATCAATGTTTCCTTTTTTGGATGTTTTCCTGTTGAATTGATCGTTTACAACTTGAGTGCGCCAAATGTTGCTGACTGAGGCAAACCGCACCAAAGCCATATGGTCTGGATATTCTGCTCGGTTCTTATCAGTTATGCCTGGTATACCGTGATGTTTCAATGACCTGGATATTCTACTCGAGTCCTGATCAAGGAACAGATCAAAATATCACTGAACTGGGCACATTATCGGATAGTTACGTTTGCTTCGTTACTACTTGATTCGGAATATCTTGAAGCACTTTAAGTCTTGCACTGAATCAACATCCCAAAAGCAACAAGCCATTCAACAATAAAACTTTAAAGCGATGATTGACAAATTAATTGAAATTTTTGTTTCAAGATTTGCCAATTTTGACGAATTTAAACCACAATTAAATAATTCAACGAACACAAACGTGGACGGAGCCGACAAGAAATTCCCAATGGAAGTTTGTGAGCTGCAAACGGATGAACTTTAGAAGTCAAGTCAAAAATAGTGACTGGTGCAGATTTATTTGATATGCTTCCAAACGAAGAACATTAGAAGCTTTCCTCCACAACTTGGAAGTATTGCGGTCTGGCTTTATAGAAAGTCGTTTCACGATTTCTTCAAAACATTTGTGTTTTTGGTTTGCGAAAAAGATAGTCCGAAGTGTGTCGGTTGATTGATTGAATTATATTCCATCAGATAGTTAAAAATTGCATAGTATAATGTCCTTTGACTTTTGCATACAAGTGGTAGTTTGGTCGTGATGCGCGTTACCTGTATGCTAATAAAAGGACCTTATGCTGGATAATGTCGATATCTGTTCATCTGAAAGATTCAAAACAATTGGTAGGGCAATTGTGTAGCTGATCCTATGATCCATAAGTATGTAATCTCATCAGAGTCTGCACTCGCTACCGCCGTTTTATCTACACAATTCTGCCTCAACTCTTCGTCCAAACGTGGACAGGGGACGGACCAGCTTGGGCCCAGCTGAAATGAAAGTGAGTTGAACATCATTTACGTGGATTAATTCAAAAAGCTGATCGACCACAAACAAGACAACGAAATTGGCCATGTTTCCGAGCTACGACGCTCGAATTGGGTAGCCACGACTTTACCACTCTTAAACGCAGCAAAGCAAACTAATCAACGTTTGCCTACCTGAAATATGATCTGCGGTGACTCGTAACTGGCAAATAACATAATAAATTCTGGGAAATGGATTTTCGAAATTTGTAGTCTTCATTTCCAATAAACTGTATTAACTTACTACTCTTAACGAACCGGCCAATAACAATCCATCAAGACGCTCGATCTGCGTTTTGCGTCGTGCAATGAGGAAATATGCACAGTGCAGAGCGGGCAACCTCGATGACCGTCCATGGAGCCAATATGGAGCCAAAATAAATAATAATGGATGTCGTACAAATTAAAGTGTCCAGAGTGAATGAATCCAAGAAGCCAATCCATCCATCGACTCCAGTTAGCAAGGGAAGACAGCAACCAGAGTTAGGGCTTCGACTCGCCGGTCACTAGCAAATCAGGTGCACGACGTCAAGGTGGAAAAAATCAATTAGGATGCTAACGAATTGACCCCAGAAGGTCGCGGTGCCTCGTCATTAAGACGATGGAAACAATTTGCCAGTGCCACTATCGATTAGACTCCATAAATACTCAGTTAAGTACTGTATTTATGCTAAAATTATCGTTTGTGCGCGAACTTTCACTGCTCTAGGAAATAGTTTCGCTCGCCGTGGGCTGTAAATATGCCATCGGCAAATATTTCGCCGACACGCCACCAACAGGACATGCTTCTTATATTGTTGCGACTAATAAAACGTGCTTGTAAGCTTATCGAAATAGTGAGAGGATCGATTTCGTTTGCGTTGCAATTCTTGATCAGTCACCCTTACTCAGGCCAATTCATCTTGGCGAAAAGGACCTCATAACTGGGCAAACACTATCAATCACGACGGTTCGGTCATCCCAGCCGCATAAGTTTCACTTGAATAATGGCCCGTTTCGCTTAATTTAATCTCTTTATCACAATTAACAGTGGCGGGCAATTAAATTCTGGGACGTAATTTACGATTTATGAATTCAATATGAACCACATCTGAGGAGGATATGGATGCGATCCGCCTACTAATGCATCGTCATAGAACGGTCCGTACAATGGGGCAAACCATGCGTGCCGCTCCACATTGTTGGTTTCCGTTTTGAAAAATGTCGATGTCTCGCAAGACATACCCACGGGGCAGAAGTCGCCATAATATAAGGCACGTTATGAGTTTGACAAATTGCTCGGACAGCGAATCATTTATTTGAGGATTTAAGAATATACGACGGCGTCCCGAACATGTAATTATTGAACGATAGGATCCCACGTTTAAAAACAAGCATAAACGGCGGTCTGTCGGCCTATTAATGCTCGTTACGGGGATGATTTATCGAGAACATGAGCTTCGGCGAAGGGAAACTTTGGTAGCTGCATATTTAGATCCTTTCCATACACGTCTGATAGATCAAAAGCAATTGATTTACTTTTGAAGAAAGGTCACTACGAGAGCGTACTTTTTTCCAAGATTACAGAAATGTGGTACATGGTCCTATTCCAATTAGCTCCCAGGAAGCCATGGGACGTATATCTTACATAGGAAGCTAAAACTCAAAACCTTTCACAAAAAATGTCACAGATAGGTATTGAAATGATGATGACATCTTCCTTTTTAAGGTTTCGGGGTTAGTTGTATGCAATTGCTCTTTTTACTTCGATTTATATATAATTGCATCTGTTTTAACTCAAATATCTACATTTGTATGTATATGACCTAAATGATGAATTCTGGTGTATGCCGAAAAGGATAGCATTTTAGCTTTACTAGAAAAGAAAAATCAAACATTATTCTTCATATTCTTTAAGAAAACGCCACCATCGGATTTCCTAAAAAATTGTATATGATTTCTTTAAAGATTGAACCATTGAGTGGTACAATATTTTGTAATATTACTAACTATCCTCAACTTTGCCTCTCGATGGAGACTATGTCACAAATCCTTGTAATTTTTAGAATTTTGAAAACAATTTTTCTCAACTACGACATCCAGTCCCTTAAGAACACCTCTTAAAAAGGGTAGTGTTTATCTGTCTCATCATGTGTTAATAACCTCTTTGAGTAGTTTCTTTAATCTAAAAAAAACACCCAATAATGGTGCTTGCAAACAATCGACGATAAAAATGGTCCAGCTGGCATGTCTGTAAACCATTAGCAATAACAGGACATTAGGCATTAAGGCAATATATAGCTGAATGAATTTTGCAGAAATGTTAAACTATGATAATGGAATCCCGCTTCTGTATTAAAATAAGGAAAAATACAACGCAAGATTCTGCGGAGGCTTCAGTATTACTAGCGATACTTTTCATTGTTAGATCCGTTTAATAGTGCGTTCAAAATTGTCTCCGAAATTATGGTAGGTTTTTTGTGTAGGTATTTGAAAAACAAATTCCGAAGTATGTTTTCGCATGTTGAAACTTAAAAAATATGACCAAGACTAAGCCAATATATGCAGGACCGAGATAGCAGGCGAAAGGTACTCTTCAAGGGTTGGTACCAAAGACTCCTTTACTACTTCAATTAAATTTAAAATATATCTTTACGTTTACTCCTTAAACCTAGAAGCTTTGGAAATAAATAATAGTCACTGAGAGCCAGGTCTGCACTATAGGGTTGGTGGCGTAGTTGTTGCCATCGATGAATGGCAGCCGTCTCAACATCTCTGGTGTGCACGGGCGCATTTTCGTGCAAAAGGAGCTCATCTTTTGTTAATTTTCTTCTTTTAACTTCCCAGTGTATGGGAAGTTCTTGTAATCGCCTCGAAAATGGAAATTGAAATTTTCAACATGTTTTTACGTTTTGAGGTCTTTAGAGTACATTTGAAATGTTTTTATAAAGAAGTATGTATATATATGTGTGTGTGTATGTACGTACGTACGTGCGTTCGGGGACAGTTTTTCTACGAGCATAACTCACGTAAACAAAGTCCTATCGACTCCGTTGAGGTGTCAATCGAAGCGTCTTTGCAATCTTAAGAGCTGATTAGGGACACTTCAGTCGGGGGGATTTGTTGTTTCGACCCTTTGAAGATCAACCAAAAATAAGATTAACATCGTTAAAGTGTCAATCGACGCGTATTGACATTTGTGTGATTCTATAAAATTGTTGTTTGTTTGTTAATTGAATAAAAAAAGTGCTAAAAATTAGGGGTTTTTTCTTAAATAATAAATTTTTAACCTGATTTGCGAAACACAGTAATCAACGTTTATAAATTTTTTATACTCCAAACAGTTTTTGTAAAAAAAATCAGCAAAACTTTTTCTCTTGATTACGAAAAAAATTAAATTAAAAATAAAAAACACTAAAATTAATCATGACCTTCAAGTCATTCAAGTCATTCACTATATCTCGCGAACCATTATAATATGTGCATCTTTGAGATGTTAATCGACGTGTCTTATCATTTTTGTGGTGTTTTCAAGTTTATAAAAAAATTGTTGAAGTCGTTTTTTTATTTATTTAAAAAAAAATGCAAAAAATTAGAGTTTTTTCATAAAAAATAAATTGTTTATAAAGTTATTATAGATTCTTATCAGTTTTTGAAGAGAAACCAGCAAAACTCTTTTTTTTTAAGTACAAAAAAATAAATGAAAATTAAAAAAGCATTCAAAGTCACTATGTAAAAAGGTTTCATACGAATGACATTACTTTAAATCTCTAATTCTTAAAATATTGTTGAAAAGTCAATCGAAGTTTATTATTATTTGCATGATTTGCGCAGGTTTTGAATAGTTTTCGCAGTGTTTTAATTTTAATTAGAAAAGTACTTAAATTTTGATAGCCAAAAACATTCTATCAAATTTGCATTTGTGGTTATCAACGCTTTGAATGGTAAAATGTTTTGTAGTCAATACTTTGCAAGATCATATGCTTTAAAAAGCTTTCATCAAATAAAAAATTGTAATTTTTAGTAGTTTCGTTCTTTAGTGTTCGCAAGATTTCGATTACTTCCTCCATCATCATTCGTAGGGCTTTTTAGTTTTTACATGCAATTAAACCGATTATTGACTGCACGTTCAATGTTTTAACTGAAAATAAGAAATAAATATTAGCGTGATTTTTGTAAAATCGTGAAAAAATACAAATCCAATAGTTATGCCGAAGTCATGGCAATTTTGAACCCAACCATTGAAAATGGCCACCACGCGACAAAATCTCTTCAGTGGGCGTAATAACAAAAACTGCATTCATTTTTGCTAGCGCTCTTTTGTCCTTCAAGCATCGATATGAAAACAAAAAAAAACGTAGAAAAAGCTTTCTTCTTCAGGATCGAACGATTTTTTTTTGTTTTCTTGGCTACGCTGGTAAGTCCACAAATATGAACTTTTTCAAAAGGTAAAATCATTATAAAGCTACTACTGTACATGTAACCACATGAAAATTTATCTGAAAAACGCTGTTATATTATATTATTATAGTTTATATTGACACTTTTGATAACTAGTTGAACAGAGATTGAACATCTTTCTTCATAATAAAACAATCGAATGGAATACATAATTAGACACAAACGGTCAAGCATGGAAGTGTTACATGAAGTCAACGTTCGCAAGTTACGATTTAGCCTGGGATTTCAGGTTTTCTCCTGAAATAAATGCAGCAGCCAAAAAAATCCAGCCACCTCGAAATGTTAAATTTTATGGGTATGTAATTGTAAAAATGTTTGCCTAAATCGAACATGATCAATGCCTACGAATAATTTCTACGATGTGTAAAACATGATCTGTTTTTGGTAACTTCGTGGACAGTCTGTCGCGTCATTTTACGCACTTTTAGTTAACCAGTTCAATGTTAAACGTTGTGTCACCCGAATTAATTGGTGCGCCCGCCCGTAAAGCTATGCGACAAATTAAAAGTGAGCTCCTTATCACCGCGATCAAGCCCATCAATCAACAAATAAATATCTTAATTAGAATATTGTGCAAGACAGGCCGCGGTTTCGGTACATTTGCCTGAATATATGTATATTTCGATTTCGTCATAGTTTCACGCCGAAAACATGTCCCTGCATAGTTGCGGTTCGTTGCGCACCAGACCTGGGCGCGCAGCCACAAATATGTTGCACAACTCTCCCAATTCATCAAAGCATTTCACAGAATTAATACAATATAATCGCTGCTAGATTCGGCGCTGCAACAGCCAACGTGTTCTCAAAATTAGATTAAACACGCATGTTACGTAAAGGTGTGCGACACCCGAATTCGTCAAGCGCAGATACTTTACATAATTTCGGTCCCGGGACGGGGCCGGGTCCAGGCCCAGCCAAGCCAGGACGGGCGGGTGACAAACTCTGTGAAATTGGTCATTGTAGGCACATTAGGACACTTTAAGCGCATAATTAGAGCCGTCAGCTTAATTGCGATCAAATCGGTGTTTGGCTTAATAAAGGTGCGCCCCAACAGGCGCGACATTGTGCGGTTGACACGGTGATTGAGCGCGTCATTTGGCGGTTGACGCGGGAGCTGTCTGACCGTTGCTAAGACCACGGTGTTAGAAAGTGAAAAGAAGAGATTTGCCAACAAAATCGCGCCAATTTGAAATCTGATAATCAGATTATACACACGTACGTCCTCGCCGTTCCATCTAATCTTCGCCTGACCCGTCAGCGGAATCCCCGGCGCGTAAACCGCAACGACAACAGCTCAGATCCCAGCAGGTGTGTTACCAACCCTTGCTTAAACCTCTGCTTCATGGCAAATAATATTGCTTCATCCATTGATCCTTCCACAGTGTAACTCGAAGGGTGCCTCCCGACGCAGCCAACCGTTGCATCCCCCAATGACGATACCAAAGCTCCAAACCAATTCCTTTCATGCAACAGCTTAAAATAGGAATTGGCTCCGTGCTCCTCACAGCAATAATTTATTAACTCGAGACACTTTCATTAAACTGTAACAACTGTAATAAAGAGTTGATGGCAAGACCAATTGGAAAAGTGCGGCATGGTACGAACTCGACTAGGTAAGGTACGGTACTTGGCAAACCTTTACTTTCTTCAACTGCAATCGTGACACAATTACGGGGCAACGGAAAATAATGAAAATTTCGCTTAATCTTCTTTGCGATCAGATAGTGGCGGTGGCTTGATGACTTCGTTTACGACTCATAAAAATGGCTGTGGCTCAAAGTTCCTGGCCAGGCGATTCACTATTTCTATTCATACATACTAGCCATTGTCCGGCCCAAGCACAACCATTGTCTAGACCTGTCTTAATGGCTCGAAGACATTTCGATAGATTCGCCAAATGAACGAATGAAAGTATCTTCGAATCGACAGTCTCGAAAGATATGGATGGTAGTTGTTATTTGCAATTTGTATTGATAGGCTTAGCTCGCAATGGCTTTGTATTTAGTTCACAATATTAATTCGAGCAGTTGGGAGACGATAAGGCCTCCACTCATGCAACCAAAAATTGTTTCACAAAGAAGGATGTCAGTTCCAAAATCAGGCACAACAGACGGTTTTATGCGCATCATGAACAGGTCGAATTTTTGTCCTGAATTTATCACCATAAATTACAATGAAGCAATCAGGTAAAGCCTAGTATCAAGCTTATTGACAAACTAAATTTTATCAGGTCAATATTAGCAGGTAAATGTGTTGCAGCTAAATATATATAAAAAAAACCGTGTATATCAAAAATAATTTCAAATTCCTTAGCCATCTGAGAGCGAAAAATGATGCTAAAGTCCAAAAAAATTTCATAAGCTTCCTCCCTGTAATTATTACCTGTATGCATTAAATGGCAAGCAATTGTACTTTGTTTTGTTCGAAAAATATACAATTATTGAGTTTTAAAGGGCGAAATTGAATTAGATCCACGTAAAGCGAATATTTTTTATTATAATGAAAAGGAACACATTTACAAAATTAATATTTGGTGTGACCTCCTTTTTGCCTGATGACTTCTATTAGCCTGTTTTTCATACTTAAAACTAAATTTTCGAGTGTTGCCTGCTCGATTTGTAGCCAAGCCTTCAAAATAGCATCTTTCAACTCACGTACAGATTTATATTGGTTTCCGCCACCGTATACAGCTCTCGCGAGAATTCCCCATAAATTTTCTATGGGATTCAAGTCAGGAGACACTGCTGGTCAATCGAAAACGTCTATTTTTTTAGCTTTGAACCACTCCATTACCATCGATGCCTTATGAATTGCGGCATTGTCTTGCTGGAAAGTCCACGTGTCTGTAGGTTGCTGCTCTCCAAAGTCGATGAGAACCTCTTCCAGCAAGTCAAGGTATTTTCTGCTATTATTTTGGTCGTTATCCAGCACATTGGTGATTTACCATAAAACGAAAAAGCAGCCCAAACCATTACTGTGCCCCCACTGAAGTTTCTACTCATAGTGACATCCTTTTGTTTCGTCAAATCGTGCCAGTAGAACTAAAAACCATCCGGGCCATCCAAATTAAACTTCTTCTCGTCGGAGAAAATCACTGTTTTCCACATTTCTCCAAAAGCTATATACATTTCAGCAAACTGAAGTCGTTTTGCTCGATGACGATCCATCAACAATGGTTTTTTAGTACGTTTCCTTCATTTAAATCGCTTTGACGCTGCTAAAATTTGCTAGATTATCCGAATGGAAATTCGTAAATTGAGGTCCCGTTTTATTTCTGGTTCTGTGACTCTTCTAGATGATGCGAGCCTAAAAATGTTCCTTCGTTCTCTATTTGATATTTTTACATTTCCTTTTGACCGGTTCTTTGTTTTTTATAGAAAACCCAACGCAGGTGTGAGATCTTCCTATCTTCCTGCCTATTTCCCGATTTGAAAGGCCTTGCTCCTTGTAGGCAACAATTTTTCCACGCTCTCCATTCGTAAGGATTCGCCGCTTGCCCATTGCTCCTTTACGCCAGTTGATCTGTTTGCTTTTGGTTTTAATATTTACTTGTAACTCACAAGCACTTCAAACGCAAAATTTAAAGGCTAGCTTACGTCCAACTTTTTTGACAACCAGAGAAAATTGAGTGGTTCTAATTGAATTTCGCCTTTTAATACCCAAAAATTTTCTATTTTTCGAACAAAACAAAACAAGATAAAATTATCTGGCACTTAATGCAATCAGATAGTAATTATAGGCTAGTACCTAGCCGTCAAGTCATTCTTGACATCAGCTCAGGTAAAAGGACTCTTTTAAGCGTAGAAAAATGATGTGGTTCTAATTGAATTTCGGTCACTGTATATAGAATTATTATTGAAGATTTTGTAACCATAAAATGTATCAGAAAATTATTGGTTTATATAAGTTCATGAATGAATTTTCAATGTAAAAGTTTACAGTTTTTTATTGAGACAATAATATCAATCAGAGAATTGAAATAAAATATTTTGCGACTTAACTTACCTTAAAAGAACGACAATCAATTTGAATATGTTTTTGCATTTGAAAACAAAAAAATATTTATATATTATATTTGGTTAGAAATAAAAGCTCTAGATTTCCAAAGATACATACATACATACGTGATTTTTTTAATGTAAGAAGATATGCTTTGCTTGAATTTATTCACGAGTTCCATTTGGAAAACTGATTGCACTACTAACAACGAAAACGAAAACATGAAATGTAAACCTGCTAAACAAGGTCAGAAGGATTGCAGCTTTGGCAATTACCGGGGCTCTACGGACTACCCGGACAAAGACATTATTTATGCTATTAAATTGGCTTCCGACAGAGCTACTTACGAGACAGCAGGCCTAGTGCTCTGCTGTTCTGTTGAATGCTCTACAACTCTGTCATGAGGGGAACATTGACCACTCCACAATACTACGAAGGGATGGACCAAGGCTAGGGAAAGTAAACCTTGCTTCTCCGATTCCCTGTTTTCATCATGGTTTCAGGTCAGTCATCCCGAGTAGGGAGGAAGCAAATGCCAAAGCGAGAGCTGCCACTGAGCTTCAAGAGTATACACTTACCTCCCAGGTCGGCCAATCTCTAGCTTCCATAAAGCTAGGATTCAAGCAATATTACATGGAGGCTGCAAATAGGGCCTGGATACTTGAAGAAACCTGTAGGACAACCAGGCAAACTTGGCACGCACTGTGCTCCAAACGCACCAAGCAGCTCCTCAATACAAGTCGTGAAACCTTGAGTTCCATCGTTTCCTTACTGACAGGACACTGTCTGATTGGCAGACACGTATAACGATTGGGTCTCCCTTTCAATGATTTCTGCCGAAGTTGCAGATCAAAGGATGACAAAGAAACAATCCAACACTTTCTGTGCGAATGCCCAACAGGCTTGGGCATGCCTTTCCTGGACAACCTTACGGAGGTAGCTGATTTCGATATTAGCTGCATAGCTGGCTTCATACGAGAATCTGGATGGTTCTCATCATCCTGAAGGTTCTAGTACCGCTCTAATCTTCTGTGGTAGCACAATGGGCCTATCGTTGCCTAAGTAAGCCACCATTGGAAAAAGGGGGCTGCCACTACAACCAACCAACCTACTAACAATTTTATATTATTTTTCTTTCATTAAAACTTATCAAAGTGGGTTTATACAATTGGATATCCTGAAAATATCTTTACATTCAGTTTGGATACTAAAACACATTTTTGAGTGGCAGCAGTGATCTGAAATTTTTATCTGGTACACTTGCTTATTTCAATGCGTCAGCAGAGCCCATCTTCGATTTATGATGTTACTTTAATGAGCAAATTAAATGAAATTTGAATACTACAAAATTTTTGGGGAAAAAAACAAAATGGCTTCAACAGAATGAATAAGGTATTCTGCATTTCTCCTATCAATAGCTCTAAAACGCCTTGTTGTCACAAATGGAATCGGTCAATAATGTCCTAGTTTCGAATAGCCAACTTCAGATGCAAATCCTAGTCAATTCAGATTCCCTCATTTTCGAACTAATAGCAAGATTTCAGAAGCTCGTCGCATGTACTTAGAATCCATTGCACGATTTTGGTTACAACAGCAAGTGTCGTAGAATCAAAATTCATAGACAAAACTATAATATGCTAATCCTAAACATGCGAACAACATCGAGCGAAAATATAAGTGAACTGCGAATATCTTTTGGTTGGAAAGAATCATGATTTACTTTTTTTGCTGGAGTTTAGATAAGCCAAGATGCCAGCTATTTTATTAAAAACTTTATTTTTTATTTCAAGTTTCTTGGAGTCAGAGAATCATTAAATAATCAGCTCCAAAAAATTTGCATTTATTCTGCACCGTTTACATGAGTTCATTTCAATGCAAGTAGGTTTATTGGTATGCCGCATAAAAATCTGTAGTGAATAAAAATTGACCCATTTTCTGATGCCGCTCACATGACTTCAACTTCCTAAAAACTGTTTATTGAAGTTCATGAGGAGTCTGATTTTCAAAATAGTCAATATACCTATGATTAAATATGATGAACACCTCAACAATTGGGCATCGCTATTTTTTTAGTACAGTTTGCAAATCCTTTTTATTTAAAAGGAGTGCTATTATATTTATTCTTCTAATTGTAACGACATTTACTTTCGATGACCTTTCTATGCAGTTCTATATCTTTCATCCTTGAATAGTAAGTTTGCTACGATGCTCGCCTTTAACCATGTGTAGGTGCTCATTGGTTATTACTGCTTAGCTTGTCATTCTTTTCTTTCTACTTATTTCACGAGTAATTATCTACTTTTATTTGAATTCATCATTTTATCAGTGTGTCTTTCATTTGGTGTTTATTATATAACAAACTTTGGCTTACGGTAAAAATATTTGTTTAGCAATTTAAATTTCCCCTTAGAAATCTCACCGTTCTTTTTCATCACGCCTAGTTAATTAACAACATCAATGCATGCAAACCGTTCGAGAGTGTGACAAAATTCGCCGAGCTTACCCCATTAGATGTGGCTACATCTTTACTTGTCACTTTAACAAGCATTTCCTTTGATGGGCACGTACCTATCTCGAGCCGAACTGTTGGGTCCACAACGGAAAGCTAGCGGAAAATGATTCAACCTTAGTCGAAAGCAAAAGCTAATTTTCACTATCAAGTTGAAGGCTTTTGTTGTATGCAGTTAACTAAATGAGAAAGGCGATGGAAGGAATTAATCCATGTGTCCATGCTTCAGACAACATTTCCAGCAAATCTACATTTTACACTTTGTAAAAAGTTGATTAAATGAAGGTTACTACCAAAGATGTGAGCAATGTTCAGTAATTAGCGAGAAAAAGTAATGGATTTAGAGTTTTGGTCCATATTGTGGCGCGCATGAGTAGTTCATAAAAGTTGTGATGATGGGTGGCAAAATTTGCTCCGTTTTTAATGAGAGCTAAACATTAATCGTATATCATTCAAATATGATAATATCGTAAATTGTTGATTAAACCATTATAAAAATGTGCATGCTTTCGGCTAGTGTCTAATCTAAAGCTGCTAGCGCTATGGTGAGGAGTAAACGTTCACACTAGCTAACAAACCAATCAGTTCAAAGACATTCCTTTGATGAATCACTGTTGCACTTACAACGCCAAAAGAATATGTTGGATAGGTGCAAGGTGTTGAGCTACATGTTGCTAAACGCTAATCACATCCACCGATGAAATATCTACTTGCAATCTGGATATGCCCAGCGGCCCATGCACGATAATCATCCACATTTGCTTCCATACCGTTCACACATACCATGGTGTGTATTTTCCAAAAAGGACGAAAAAACGATGCAACACTACTTTGAGAACGATTCGCGATCACACCTATGCAGACCAATCAACTTTTCAGTAGGCGGCAGTGGTGGTTTTCGTTTGGCAGAAGACGACAAGTGGAAGTTTCCTCTGGAGCTAAGCCTGCGGAGGTGAGCTCTTAACAGCCATCTTAAACACTTTCGGAGTGTGTACTGTTTAAGGTTCGGCGACGAATTATTTGGCTCGACGTGGATCACTTGAAGACTGCAGGCAGGTTCAGACGCTGCTTCCATGCGGTCCGACGCCTCTCGGTGCAGTTTGTCCATCAGTCTAGGCGCCGTACCTGCAAATTTGCTCGTCTAACAGCCAACAACTGCAATCATATATTGCCAACGACTTGACGTTGGTTGAAACTGTTAAAATTTCAATTATCTGAATTAATTATATTTGTAGATGCTTTCAGACACGTCCATCACTCAGAAAATCGTATTGTTAGCGAGTGGTGCGTAGAGATTGTATGGACAGTAAATACTAGTGTCTCCTTATCGAAAGGTGTCGAGATTAATCCACATTTGAAGCAAAATTAATGTGTTTACCCAGAGCGGGCGCTTGTTTAGACAATCCTTTCGAGAAAACTAGTTTATTTTCAATCGCTTTTAATTCTTCGATTATTCATGCAAGTCGACACGAAATGGTCAGAAATTTTTAAAGTATATATTCCATTCAGGTAAAAGTAAAGTCTGAGGCTCATATTACGTCTAAGCTCTTGATTTATTATCAATGGGCACTGCTATGTGATAGATTGTTATTCGCAAAGCATACTATAATAATAACATTATGTCTAACAACAAGGGCCAATAATCTCTGCCAGTAGTGCCACTTATTACAGGAAACTAGGATTAATTTTTATTTGATAAGAAAAGAATTGTAGGAGTCGAATAATACTGCGCAAAATGCTTCCTATTTGTGAAAAGTGTAAGGCATTAGGCTCAAATTGACATTTCTTCAACTTTCATTCAGAACAGAGCATACTTTCACCACTCAAAGGCACACTGAGAAAAATAACTAGTAAGATTTTAAGAAGATTTCCCGTTCAATATCTTACATATTAATCTCAGTACTCTGAATAGATGAAAACTCACATGATTCTTCTTGATTCAACATGTTTTTTTCGTTTATTTCACAGAATATGCTTCAAAAGGCCTCCTTATTAAATTGACAAGATTATCCGCTTGATTTACCGAGCAAAAATGTCATCATTTAATTTCAAATTGGTATTCCTCTTAAAACATCTACTTTTTATATTCTTGCAAGAACTAGAGGAGACCCAGTGCTTCTTTCCACGTGAGGACAAGCTTAAAGCGACTCCCTTCATTAAAACTCTACCGAATATTTGTGGACCAGACTTATGGAAAGGTGTTCGTTCCAACCTAGACTGAAATATCGAGGAAATTTTATCTTACTGTATAAACAGAAATGGGATAGTGTGGTTCAGCAAGGTTAGCTACCAATAAGTAAATACCACAAAGTGCCATAATTAAAAAAGAACTAATGGGCTTTATATTTACGCTTGAGACTATGCTCAGCTAATAAATGCTCCTAATAATATCTAAAATCTTCAGTTGACAATTGTTTTAGATATTTCACTTTCCGGTTAATTTTTATTTAAGAAGGAACTGTGAAAAATATAAAAGGCTGCATTCCACATTTGAGAAAAAATAAGCCGACGTAGAATGATAAGTTCTTAATTCTGCGCAACGGCATAAGCTTGACGAAACAAGTGATCCTTTCACTACTAACTCTTGACTATGCTGTAAGTTCCAAGTAACTTTCGCCTGATTTTTCATTTCACTTTCCGAAGACATCACTTTTCAAGTGCTAGGTCGCGTTTGTTGAAGTTTTTGAGGCGACAAGCTGCGCCTGCCATCTTGACGCGCACCTTGCGCATATCCAGGTGCTGTTTTGATGATAGTTCAAACTTGTCTTTAGGTAAAACGGTTTTTCGTAGCATAAAAACACTATTAGCCTTCGCCGTTACGAATACTATTCCCCAATAATCGGTTGCAGGCATGCAAGTCAGCAAAAAGCCCTAAACGCGTTCGCCATCATTGCAGAAGGCCAATAAACCGAGTGGACGTTGCTCCAAACCATATTAGCAAAACTGAAGTGGTTGGGGTCACTGGGCGGCAATTCTGCCCGCGTACTTCTTCAAAATCTGGCACACTATTAAGTAGTACTATCTTGACGGCAACTGCATCTGAAATCAATTTTTCCTAGAGATATGTAAATTAGTGCTTGTTTGAAGCACTTGTGAAATTTCGCAACTGGCAAGAGCCGAGCCGAGGTGGAAATGCCTTGGCGTACATTCGTATGTGTTCATATGTAGCTCGTGTTCATTCAGTAAATCACCATCTTATGGGTTACGTAAAAAAATCGGTTGCCTAGCAAGAGCGTTTCCTATGATGGAAGTGGCAGCTTTTTCAAATGCGTGGTGACCGCAATCGGGAATGCACTTAACGTCGAAATAAGTAGACCACGCGATAAGACTTTTACTTTCTAGGTAGCTGACTTTTCAGCACGGACTCCTGAGCTTTAACTGATTGCTCAAGGAAAATCCACAACCGAGTCATTGCACTGAACAGCCACAACGGGAAGCGTGAGAAATATTCGACTTTCAGAGTTCACCCTCGGTGTTCTACACAGTAGCAAACACTTCATCCTTGTAATTGAGCCGCGGTTTTGTTTGTTGTGCTCTTGCATTTGGGCAGCGGGAAATCTTCAACAGGACAGAGATTGCACTTGGCTTTTATAAATGTTTGACCTTAGACGTGTCTAGACGCCAGTTTTTTAGTCGAACACCATCGCCTATTATGAATTATCTCATTGTTAACCTTCTGATTCGTCCTCAGAAGGTGCATTGTTAGTAGCCTTAGGCTATTATAACTTCCATTTCTCAATGAGAATTTCGTCATTTATCGCTGAGAGTCCTTTGAAGCTATTCAAATAGACAAGGCTTTGAAGTACTTTGTTGAGTAACCTTAATATTTCCGCCGATTCCTGTTGTTTGTATGCGTGACAACATGTGAAAAAAATAGGGCAATAGGGAATTCACAAGATTTTCACCAAAGGAACTTCTTGAAATTTATTTAACATCTTCATTTTAGGTACATATCTAAGCCCGATTGAACAAAACAATAGAAACATGTATTCATCCCAGAAATGAACGTGTATCGAAAAATACTTGTTAGTGCTATTACACCCCTGTTGATACAATTATACCTTCATTCTACTGATAACACTCCAACAGGCGCCTGAAACTATTAAAAATAGTTCAAAGTTAACTTTTTTTGAGTCGACAATAATTTAATTCTTCCTGAAATCAATCAATTATCAAATAATCTTTTGATAAATGAATTGATATTTGTCGTTTTCTACAAAATCTGCATGATATCTTTTTTTCAGGATATTACTAAAAAGCATTCTGCCATAATTACAGATTCTCTGTTGATTTTTGCTTGTTTTACAAATAATTTCAGTGTGAATATATGATTGCAGTGGTAGCCATCTTTTACAGAGATTGCTTAGGTTCCAGTAGGAGAAGAAAATTCGGCACTTAAATCCTAGCTTTCAGATGTTGAGAACCATTTAGTTTCTTTTATGAAGCTGGTTATGCTACTAACATTAATGTTAGATGCTTCCGAAAGGCTTGTCAGGAGGGGGACAAAGCAAAGGTAGTGTTAACAGTAAAATACAAACAATTTTGATAAGAGGATCATATAAAACTGACACAATAGCATGAACTCAAAGGTAAGGATGCAGTTAATGAAGATAAATTGAATTTATCAAAAGTTATGGAAATAGTTTTCCCAGCGAACTTTTCAAATTCACGTTATACTTTTCGAAATTGCGTAACGTATAATGTGTTGACCAATTTAGTTTATTGAGCACTGATATTATCGGAATGTAAACTTTTGATTTCTTTTTGAATGACAAAATAGAAACAATGAAACAAACAATTCATAAATAAACTTGAAAAAGTCATTTTTCGATCAAAGCAGAATGTAATCTAGCCTAAGTTTAATTGGAAAGGAGTTAAACAATTGATACAAAGAACAAAATGTTGAATAAATATGTTTCATGAGCATTAAATCACTTGGAAAATAGGATTTGATACGAGGATCGTTTGTAAAGTTGCCAAGCCTTTTCAAGAAAAGCACATATTTCGAGGCAAAAAAATACATCTAAACACAGTCTCCTCGCAGTTCGCAAGCGTTTTTCACGTCGGCATTTGCAAATTATTTCCATCGATGAGTTTTTCCAAATTCGGAAACATATAAAAGTCACTAGAAGATAGAGTAACAACGAATAAACAGCCATGAATGGATCCTTGACGATTGAAAACACATGCACACACTCTTCGCGGGGGGGTCTTGCAAAGCTCTGATCTGCAATCATTTGATAATAACTAAAGTATTTTAATGCTCTTATGATGATTAAAATGTTTTGGCCGAGACAATTTTTTCCTTCTATCAACTCAAAAAAATTGATTTCGAAAATTAGGATTCATCGACCATCATGTACTGAAATATCATCAAAAAAATTGAAACTCTGTTTTTGATAGACCAACTTGACGATTCATAACTCCAATTTTTTAAATAATATTTGATAGGGTAATTTTTTCAACATATCAATGGCGTGGTATTCTTGTGATAGTTTCAAGAATTATTAATGGCTATTTTAAAAATTATATTGACTTTTCGGCAAGTTCAAATAGTCTACCAATCAGTTCTGTTTGCAATGAAATAAATTATTTTAATATTCTGAATTTTCTCCCATGTTTAGCGCTTCGGACGATTGCTTGATATTTTTACTATTCCTTTCCATTAAAACGCTATATATATTTTTTTAATTTTTTCCATATATATATTTCGGGAGTAAGTTGCTCCCTTCTTCAGTGGTGATTATTTTCTTATTTTAATGTTTTCAATAACGGTTTAACAAAATTCAAAATCGATTGGATGTAATTTGAGGAATCAGATTCAAGGAATATATTATTTGCGTTATTTATATTATTAATGGCTCCAATTATAATTTTAAAATATTTCCTATCGCTTTTGAACCATCAAGTATGTTTCATTATGTTCATAAGTAGTGAAAAGATTAGCCATATTCCGCACCATTGGCCTGGAGATAGAAATTTTGCCACCTACCACGTCATGCGATTGGTATCAGTAATGACTAGTATACCTGCCTTTCGTGTAATACGGGACCTGCAAACAGAATTTATAGCATCATGATCGTGCCACATGTAATGTTGCGATCTACCAGCCTAATTAGAGGAAAAGGATGTATTGTTTGTTCAGAAAACCAGTAGTCACAACAATGTATGGCTATCAGCGTAAAACCACCACAGAAACCAATTCACAGCCTAACTAATTTAGCTAGAAATTGAACTTAACTTTTATTGTTCACGCAATCCTTGGACTCTCACTCCTGTTCCAACGAACGAAGCACTGGCACTCGTTGGAGATTCGTACCGAAGATTGTAAATAGGCCAACATTACTAATAGCTGACTTCAAGTCCTGTTTCGCGATGTGATCTGAAAATGATCTAAATATTTGAGGTAAAACCAACATGAGACAAGACACACTGTTATGAGGCTACAAGCCACACTGCGTCCGCGCCATTAAGCACTGTTGCATGTAGGAAAAACACGCGCAGCACACATAAGTGCATATTGCACTTGATCTTGAAAATCGATACATGCCACATATAATGTGCCCAAAGAAAAGAGCTGCTTCAGGCGGATAGAATCTAATGTTGCTCCATAAACATTTTATCTTTTCAGTTTTCCACTTTTTCAAGGGGACGGGCTGCCATGCTTACTTAGTTGGTGACTGTGACGATCACTGCTTCCATGGACATTTTTCTTGCAGAGTTGTTACTTCGCGGCATCAAAAATGTATGTTTTATGCCACAGAAGCTTCCTTCAGTTTTTTTTGGACGCATTCTTAGCTATTCCGAAACAAACACATTGCAGCATGTTCTCTTGGAAGAAACAAGGATCCTGATTGCGGAGGGAAGAACTTCAAATATGTACTCAGAGGAGGTCATCGTAATATCATTGATTACTTATGGTGACAGTAGATACTTCTGTGCAAACGCTTCCAAAAGGATGCTGGCTACTTTAGGCAATGGTGTCGAAAATATATTTTTGGAAATTGATCGGTAGGTTTGTAGGAAGCTCAGCACGAAGTGAACCTTAGAGTTCGGGTTGGTAAATCTCCATAGAAGTCGCGATAGATTCCCTTGAAGCCGCATCAAGTGGGATCAAACTTCGACTAAGGATCGACAGCACTGGCGCTGCACTTATGCGTCAAGTAAGATCGTGAAGCATTTTCCCAGCATGTCCTATGGCTGGCTATTGGCTCGTGATCGTGGCCATTCTTTGGATGCCTTCGCGTGTTCGCAAAGTGCCAACCCGGAGCGACGGGCTTCCACTTGCTCTTGTTTTTGGATGCGCCAATGCAAAGAATCTTCTGCAGGTTGAATTATTCCGTGGTGTGGTGGTGTTGCTCCGCACATTGCAATACCTGCACTCGAGTCCACGAGGATTTATGCATATAAATTACTACCTTGATGGGATCGGAGCATTGGAACAGTTAGACATCATAATGTTTCGCGTTGCAGCAGATCGTCCAGACTTTTGTGGATTTCTATTTCTTTTGTGCATCCGCTGATCAGGTAATTGAACTTGTCAATTGTAAATGTAGTGGCGTGTGAGTGTATTGGAACGAGAATTATATTATGATTGAAATAAAATTTGCCGGTTTCTTATGAAACCATCAATCATAAGAAATCGGGAAGTCCTAGTACTTGCTAATCAATCCGTATGGTAGATGATTCGAATTGCAGACATATTAATCCAAGTCGCAGAATAAGCACAAAAATGTTTAAAAGATTCTAGAAAAGTTCTTAAAATGATAACGTTGAAAACAAACGTGCAAATAAATATTTTATTATATGGCTTGCAAAAATATTTAACCTGGTAGTGGTTTTTCAGTCTGAACATCAATATTTATGGATGAATGCATCTAAAATATTGAAATTGAAATAAACAAAGAAAGTTTTCAGTTAACACTCTTTGACGTTATCGTCTGCAAAATTCTTTTTACTACAGCTCTATTGAGCTCTATTGTTTATTAAATTTATACTTACAGTGATTTGTCCGACAGTTTAATTATAAGCAAGTATTTATTTAGTCTTTTATGTTTTGCGAAATCATTATGATATCTTTTTGTCACGTTTAATGGCTTCTTCAAAGTGGATTTCAGTCCAATTTACAGAAGAACTTGTCCCCCGCTTGTAAACTGTTTTTGGTACCAGGATTATCTTGTCAGTAGGTTTTGGATCATAATTATGCTTTCGGTTGCGCCAAATGCTTTTATATTTAAGGGCTATTTCATTCCAATTTTCCTTCTTGAATCTTTTCGTCAAGAACAGTCCTGACCCTGCTCACTCTTTGTTTCATCAAGGACAGTCCTGAATCTGCTTACTCGGTGTATATTATGCAAGTCTTTACTGAATGACTTGATACATCTAATTTAATGATATTTTTTGATTCACGTGATACATGATATACCATCCATTCCCGGCTTTTAAGCTCAAATTGATGTTCAAATAGATTGTATCTCATTTTTCTAATCTAGTTTCTAATCTTGAAATCCCCAAAAGCCTATTGTGGCGTATGCTTACTCCTTTAACTATGCCAAAGTATAATGGATAATCAACAAATTAATCAGATTGACAGTAGAAAGTAAAAGAGAGCTTCGTATGAAAGACATTTTTGGCAGAAAACGCAACAAAAATCTCTTCAGATGCAAAAATGATCAACGCCATATTCGACAGATCCAAACCATGGAAACTACTTTCATCTAGAGTATCTAACAATCGGACAATGGTTAATTATCGTTCCTCTGCATTTCAAAGTTGATGTCGCCGATTCAGGAAGTAGACTAGATTTTAATAACAGAAGTTAGGGACTGAAATCATGAACAAACAAAAAAAAATGCGACAAAAGATAGTTTTGTTAGAGACTTCATGATAACTTCATATACAATCGATAGGGAAATGATACGTGCAGATTAATCTTATTCGTAAGATATTAGAATGGCCCGGTTATACATATGTGTTCAATTTAAGCTCTTTTATGCTCCACAAAAATCAAAGCCAAACAAAGTGTCGCGTCGCGGGAACAGAAACAATCTGGTTGCCCATAAAGTATTGCATAATCATCATAAAACTCTCCAAAATGAAAACAAATTATCACAGAATAAACAATCACCAAAACGTTCTAAGAAACTCTGATAGAATTATTGGTGGGCAACGGTTGGAGTGGTTTTAGTTTTCAAGATAGCCTGGTATTTGAATTAGGTCATATGTATATCCAGCAACGATGCAAAGGCGCTGAGTCGCTGGGATATCGCGTTTAATCGCGCTTTTGGTTCTTGAGCTGCCAACGATAATAAAAGAAGCATAAATATGTTGAATTCTCTAGACGATAATACACAATAGGAAATAGGAATATGATGACTGATTTTCCACTTACAGTTTAGCCAGAACGTTTTGTTTTCATTTTGGAGAGTGTTATGTTGATGGGCACACAAGTCACCCGCTTGCATTCAGATTGTTTCTGTTCCCGCGACGCGACGCACGAGAGTCCGGATAAGGAAAGTCGGATTGTAGAGCTGATTGTAGTTAGTTAGTCCTGCCGGAGGTATTTTTTAGTATTGGTGTAAAGAAATGTGTGTTCGTTATGGTTTTTCATTTTGTTCGGTAGTGAGGTGAAAAAGTTAGCTGCGTTTCTCGTGTTGTTAGTATTTCTTTCTGCAATTCTATCACAGTGCTGTATTCATTACGGTGTAAATCTTTTGTATGAATTTAGCAGAAGAAACGAGCGAGCGCGAGATTGCGATGGCAACAATAAAAGATAAGTAACATACGTTTAGCAACTTTCATAGTTCACTCAGCCAGGACGGGTGCTCTGCCGTCGGGTCTGAGAGGCAAGCCGCGCCGTCCCGACCGCCAAGGTGATTGCATATGTGCCCACATTGTCTTTGGTTTGGCGTCGGGACATCAGCGCGACACAACATCCCTCGTGGAGACCCTTCGCGGCTCAGCGGCACCCGCCTTCGCACCAAGACTGCGGCTGCTAGCTCGCCCAAAAGGCCAGGGATGCGGCCGCAGTGGCACGCTGTAGTGCCAATAATCCGGCGCCCCTGCTATCAAGTCAAGGACCTTCTGTCGCGCCTTGATTGCAGGTGGTCGATAGAAGTTAGGGACAGTGTGTTTTGCCTGTGATATTTTCTTGGCGTTTCAGGGGTGGCGGCGGTAACGTGAGGATGGTTTGGATGGTTCCGATAGCTTCAATGGCTCGATTGGCTTGAATGGCTAACAGTCAGCATGCTGTTACTTATTTATGTAAATATCACATTTTCTTTATGTCCCAGTATAAACAAGAGCTGCAGATGTCGGTTTCTAGGTCGAGAAATTTAAATCAAGTTAGGATGTAGTGAAATTTTATTGTTGCCGTCGCCGATAGAATCCAAAGCACTTTCTGGTTTTGCCATTTTTTTCCTGATTCGATCGACATGCAAAGTTCTAGTGGATAGCCAGTTAGATACTTAGTGGCGGAGAAATTGCATTGTATTAATTGTATAGTTGGCGTTCAAAATTGTAGGAAATCGTAAGATTGCATTGATAAGGTGGAGAAAATAGAAGATGGTTTCGTTTTGTTGAGTTCCTGATTGTCAAAATTCGTCCGTTCTGAGTTACGTAGAGTTTTCTACAAAGACCATGCCCTGAACTGTAAGCAATTCGATCATGAAAAAGCTAAATTATTCACTAAAAATGGCAAAGTTTTGATCACAAAAATGCAGAAGTGAAATTAATTTTAAGAAATGTTGTCTAGAAATGTTGTTTAGATATTTGATAGATATATAGAGAGCAAAAAAATATTTAACATATCGTTAGATTTTTGTTCGTATAACACAAATTTAGAACATTCTGATCATCTATTTTAGACATAGGATATTGGAATCTATACCTGACACGCGGATTCTTTCATGAGTTGATTACACGTCGTCCACCTGTCGTTAACCCATCGTTTATTCGACTTCAACGACTTAAGGATGTTTTCCCTCCTGTTTTCCTGTTTACAATGGATATTAAATTAATTATTAGTAGATCAGTTCTTCGCCCATTTTTGTGAACGACAAGCGATCAACCCGAAAAAATGAACATTTTCGAGTGATGCTTACCAATTATCATGATGTCGCATGGGCGAAAGTCCTCATTTTTAGAAAGTGAAATATTTAAAAACATTATGAAGCAAGATTCAAAAATCAATAGATACAAGCGATGAACGTAAATTTGTGTAAAAGGAAATATTGCATATAATAAAAGTAACAATTTATCATTGTCTTATGCAACATAGGTAATAAATTCTTCAGAAAAAGTACTCACTGTCGTCAGTAGGGCAAAAACAATCGATTATCAACATAGATTATTACCTGCACTTTGAATTGCTACTAAATATTCATATTAAAGAGCTAACGAGATAGTAAGTGTAACAATTATTGCTCGAGTAATAAAATGAATAATCACCTTAGCTCAAAACATGGACTGCATCCACTGTACTAATTGTTAGAAATCTGATTGCGGTCTATTCCCGAAAAAAATATTGAACAATAAATGTGAGAATTTTCCAGCAGAGTTAAATGTTTATTGCTATAATGTAGTTTGGTAGATGTAGTATACCATTTAACGTTTGGCAGTTTGAGCATAAGTTTTTATGCCCATTTTATGGTTCTATGTTTAGGTATATATGTAAATGGTTAGTTCACCTTCTAAAAGCTTGTACTTAAATTATACTTATAGACTTAAACAATTAGGAACAATAACTTGGAAATTGTGAAAGCCAATCCCCCCTAACATATTGAGCGCTCATACCTGCGCTACTGAACAACACCAACCTTTATAGTTTTCTAATATGGTAATTTTGCAAGTTTTATTGTTGGCAATCTCAGCACCTTCACTACCATTCATAGTCAAACGAAAATGCAAATAATACTAATTAAGAACATCTACACTCCATTTGCATGGGGAAGTTGGCCTTTGTAGCGCTCCTGTTGCCCGTTTGCAAAGGCGCAAACGTATGAACCAAGTAGACAGACATGAATACTAAGTTGTATTTTTACGATAGGCATCTTGATAACTCTCCATACTGTGGTTGCTAGTAATTAATGCCACATTCTGAACGATATCGCGATCGAAAATTGAAATAGGCCGCGGCATTGCCTCCTCGGGGTGAAACTCCTTAAAAATCGCCTGCGAGATGCAACACTGCCTTCTTGCACTAATGAATTTTTAATGAGATCGTATCGATCTTAAATTAGATTCAAACTGTATAAGTATCACTTCTAGTTGAATCGATAAGGGAATATTTAATGATGCAGAAAGTGTCGAGCTGTGATGAAAATCCATCCAAAGTCTACATTGTTAGAGGTTTCAGTATGGATCAGGAGCTAGACAAGGAAAGGTACAGCTTCTGTTTACAAAAAATTTAAAATATTTGAATATCTTCCCGCTGCGAAAGTCACCATACTATGAAGAAATTATTCTAATAAGCAGATCCAGCTACCAAAAAGTTTATCGTAGAAACTAATTCAAATAGAACCAAAAAGACACGGATTATTGATTGGCATTAAAAACACGAAGAAAAGCTCTGCCTCAATTTAGTTAGAAGAAATTATTTAATTTAAACTGACTATAACTTGCGAAATTGTAGTATAGTAGGCATTAAATGTGATGCACTGAATTTCTGAAGGTAATTTTTCAGACAATTTCCTCTAGCTTTGAACACAAACAGTAATTACATAAACTCGAACCGGACTTTTTGATTATCTAGTGTTGTAGTAAGGTCAAAATATTTTGCTGTTCAGCCACTCAAACCATTTTGGATTTGAGTGAGAGCAATGTCATACCAGACCATCCATTATTCTCCATTAAAAATGGGACGAGAGAAAACCCAACTAACATCATTTTAGCTACTTTAGATGTTCTGTTACATTTATTAAAAACTACAAAAACTAAGGAGTGTATCGGAAAAAATTGACCTTTATAATTATGGCTTTAAATGTGGTATTAATTGTTTCATCTAACTAATTTTTTTTCTTTTATTATTATATTATATTAACTAATATTTACATAAAAATTCAATGAATTTTCATTTCAAGGAAAAAAAATTCAGAACTTTCCGTTAACTCCACGCATAAGGTTCCGTACAACGGTGTCATCGACCACCTTATATGCGTTTCTCCAATTATTTTGAAAATCCTTTTCGGTTTTAGCAATTTCGCTTGTTTTCTTTGAAGTTTTCTTCATTTCAGCCCAATATCTTTCGATTAGTTGAAGTCCTGGACAGTTTGGAGGGCTAGCTGATTTCAGTGTTGTCTTCATACCACTTCATTGTTGATCGAGCATAATGACTTGTCGCTAAATCTAACCAAAATGCTACAGATGCGTTGTGTTTCTCGATAAATGGTTCTAGTCACTTCTCTAAATACAATTCGATGTATACTGCTGAGTTGATGGTATCCTTCGCTACAAATCCCTCTGATCTGAGACCACATCGAAATATTGCCTGCCCAATCATATCATCATCAATGGCGCACCAGCCCAAATCGAGCCTTGGCCTCCCGAAGACACTGCCTCCAACTGTCTCGGTCCAGCGACCGCGTCCTCCAATTAGCGAATCCCAGCAAGGATTCGCTGTCATTGTCAACTGCATCCTCCCATCGTTTGTGTGGTTTTCCTGGTGGGCGGCTTCCTGTTGCTCGGCCTTTCATGGAGCGCTTGGGAATTCGCCTGTCATCCATACGCTCCACATGGCCAGCTCACTTAAGGCGTAGCAGTTTCGTCAGAATCGAGACCGGTGGCTTGTCATAAAGAGCGTACAACTCATGGTTGTACCGGATTCGCCAGTCCGGTCCGTCCTTCACGGGCCCCAGAATCCGTCTCAAAATGCGGCGTTCGAAGACGTCAATCCTTTTTTCTGAGGCTTGAGTCAAAGTCCATGTTTCACATCCGTAAATCAATACAGGACGGATGATCGTTTTATAGACGCGCAGCTTATTTTTTCGGTGCACTTTGTTACTTTTAATCACCGAGAGGACTGAAAAATATATTTTATTGGCTAGACCAATTCGCCGTTCAATTTCGTCCTTATCATTCCCGTCTTTGGCGAGGTTGACACCAAGATAAATGCCCAATCATATACCGCTTGGGAAATTTCGTTGCTTTTTTGGTTTTATGTTTTGGGCTAACACCACCCTTTGATTCTGCTGTATAGAAGTCCTGATCAGGCAACTGTGCGAAATCGGCCTTCGCGTATGTTTCATCGTCCAACACAACACAATCGAATTTGGTTAGGTAACCCTTGTATAGCTTTGGAACCCGATTTTTCGCTTTTTCTCCTTTTCCTCAGATCGATCGGGTACTTTTTGGACTTTATATGATCTAAGATTATAATGCTTCTTGATCCTTTGAATCATTGCGTTCGATTTTTGCACTTTTTGAGTCATGCCTGGAATGGATATGTTAGGACTCTGCCAAAATTTTCTCTTTACGTTTCGGCTCAAATTTGTATCGGATGGTCCTTTTTCCACCTGATCTAGACTTTTTAAGAACAGATCAGCCCTTTTTGTACTTTATGATTGTTCATTGATAAATGATCAATGGATTAGACGTTTTTTTTGTCGCATTTTATAGCTAATT
Source organism: Oxycera nigricornis (assembly GCA_963942545.1). Taxonomy (NCBI): domain Eukaryota; kingdom Metazoa; phylum Arthropoda; class Insecta; order Diptera; family Stratiomyidae; genus Oxycera; species Oxycera nigricornis. The sequence continues at coordinate 14,972,590 of OZ012659.1, forward strand.
TTGCAAACCTGATGACGACTTAAACTTATCCCAAACAGGAGCTATGCAGGAAAAACTAAAAGTTATTTTTTCCGGTACAGTCCTTATATTTTTTTTTGGTTCATAAAAATAACGTTGCATGTGTAGAATCATAAAATAAAATAACTATTTGTTATTCCAATACTTTTATTTCACTTCACAGCTTAACATTTGTGGCCGCCGCGCGCACGGAGTCGATGGTACTGCTCTTTCTATCGCGATTCCGGTCAGGGTTGACCAATATGGCAGCGCCACCTAGTTTTTCTCCAACGCATAAATAAATTCTACAACACATGTGTTCCATTGCAAAAGGTGATTGCATTTATAGAAACTGATTACCTATATTTGGGATGGTAAAAAGATGGTCGATTGATTGCCAAGATACGTTTATGTGAAAATCATCTTTGATACGAGGAATTGGAGTTTCAGCATAAACTCTTCTAACGTGCACGTCTATAAATATAATGCATCGGAAAGAAGTTCCTGCATTGATAACATCAGAGCACCACTACTCGTAGGTGCCTCTAGACTATTACTCTTTGATCCGTTTCCAGAAAAACCACAAGCGACATTTGTTTAAGTGACAATTGTGAGATACTTATTACAGATACGATGGATCCTCTTAGAAATTTTTGAGTTTCGTGAAGAAAACGCAGAGTAAACAATGGGAAGAGGCTTTACCTGTATTTAAAACTATTTTAGGAAGATGTTATGATGTATTATATTCGAGCTGCATAAATGGATATGATTCAATACTAGAAGTGGTTCCATGATTTTTTAAAAAAAAATTATATATGATTTTTTTCGTAACGAGATTTTTCGTCTGATTAAGTTGACACGTAAGCAGTTTTTTGTTGATCTTCAGCAAACTTGTTTTGAATCTGAATCAGTTTTAAGTTTATGTCTACGATTTAAATTAATCAAAAGCCAAGACAAATTGATGAGAGAGATATTAATAATTTATTAAGAGATATTAATCCATAAGAAAGATGCAGTGACTACATCAAAAGATTTTCTTACATATCGTAGAATTATTTATTGAAAGTTCCTTGTTGAACCCATCATCATTCGTTTTCTTATTTATCGTTCACTTACAAAACGATGAATTGTTCAACTGCACGACAAAAGCTTTATTTGCATTTAAAATTCCATGTAAATACACGTAAAAAATGGTGATTGGTATTCAACTTATATTTTATTTATTTTCAGCAAAAATTCTTCAAAAATAAATATAAATGAGAATATTCTTGCTCTTCAATAAACAAGAAGCTCGATCACGTTCTTCGAATTCAATCCATGTTTATCTAGTGACCACAGATTCACAAAAGACTTTGGCTGATGCTTTTTATTTGGATGAAAAATTTGTCGGGTTTCAAGTAAAGTTTCGTGCAAAATAAATAAGATATGATTAAGACAATAACGGATATAACCTTGAGCCGATACTCGAGAAGTCAATGTTAATGTTGACTGGAAGCATTTCCCTTTTCATTCAATTTTTTTTTTGCTGAATATAGATGTCTATTTATCTTGACGTCATTGTTAACTCAGCTTCGTGATTCCAATAAACAATCTGTTGTCTGGTAGACCTTAAAGACAAATTGGAGATACATATATTGATGTCTTCCTGAATTAATTGTATGAGGTCAAAATGCAATGTTTGCATACAAATTGCAGATACAGCAGTATGATAATTTCAGTAAATAATGCGAAGCATCGACATTTGATTATACGTAAAACACTTTAAAATTTACGAAAGTTGACATGAAATATAACAAAACAAATTAAAAATTATCAAAGGGAGCTGATGATACTTGAATACTTCATATGCAAATTAATTTTTGTATATATCACCTCATTTGCTCAAAACAGCTTGCATCAAAAAAAAAAATATTGAAGTTTTACAAGAAATTATTTAAAAAAACTGTAAACCCTTGATATAAAAATATATACTTTAAATAAGATGTTGATACGAATCATATTAAATAACTTCACGTATTTTAATAGCATTGTTGTGGTGCCAATCAACGCATGTTAGTGTCTGTATGAATTGTGCAGATTTTCAATAGTTTAGGTACAACCGGCTTTTATTTTAATAAAAAAAACGCTAAAAATAAAAGATATAAAAATTAATTTTTTTTAACTTGGCTGCAAAAACCATATCACCTCTTTGGAAGATCAGATGATCGGAAAATTTCTTAATGAACAAATAATCAAAGTTTATCAAGATTTTAACACAAATCCAACCAATTTTTTTGAACATACAGGGATTTGAACCTCCGTGTCTAGTTGACACCACCGCCCATCAGTGTGCTTTGGTTAGCAACTTACTAACTCTATTTCGCACATTAATGGATTTTTTCTTGGTTCCTGGCTGGTACCATCGTAATTAAATGGGTGTCGACTAGACACGGAGGTTCAAATCCCATAAATAGAATTGCTACGTATTCATAATATACGAAAAAAATTGACAGTCGTTATACTGCCCGGATATAAATAATTTATAAAAATAGTTGAAGTATAACGAGCCTAATCCATCAACAAGCCTAATCGTGGTCGTGCTGTCTGGTGGCGGATGGAAAATGACACCACCTGTCCGTCAGCCCGAAACCACGCTTCCCATTTTAATATTACATGTTGTTTTAAGATCAACTGCAAAATAGCAAATTCTTATTAGCCTTTCTAATTTAAAATGGTGAAGTAGTCCAAATACAATGTCTCTGCAGCATTTATGGAAATTTTTGGAAACAAAAATAGTCATTTTGCGATAAATTCTAGTTCAGTCGGCGTAGAAACATGAACTGGATTGAATAGCCCTTAAATCTTAATTTTATCAAAAAACTTGCTTACGCTCTCTTGTCTTTCAAGCGTCGATAGTGAAATATCCACTTATGTAAAAAGACATCGTCACTATTTGTACAACGTAAGGAATCAATCAGACTTTCATCTTCCAAAAGTCTTACGTTATTTATGGACGATCCCTAAAATGATGTAATAAATATTAATTCATTCAACTTTCTGTAGTTCTTTTTATGACTACGAGTAGTAGTATTTTGATTATTTTTATTATATTTAATATTTTTAATAGTTATTCAGATCTTACTGGATAGTTATTCGTGTGCACCTCAAGGGTCGCACCTCGTGGCTTGTTTATTTTTATATTTAATTTGTGTATCTATTGCATTATCCATTATAAGATTCACGCAAGCTAACCTTCATCACTAATGCAGATGCAACGATCCTTACAAAATGTTTATTGGTTAGTCGACTCTTGTTAGTTTCTAATTAAATTTAATTAGTTTTATTCATTTGATGCACACGATTGCATGTTTGAAAATTCTCACAGAAATTTTATGACGTAGTGTACAACTGCACAGTCCACTTAAAAGGACAAATTCTTCTGGCTAGAATCGCGAGAATGCACTTAAAGATGGTCGATATTTGCGTAGAACTTATTGAAGCAGAGCATGCAATCGTTTCGGGGCGATTTAAGGCTGACAAGGAATAACGCATAAATTCAATGGCAGTGTCAATATTGTACGCTGCGGCCTATGGTATCAATGCCAATGTATCTTTGCTCGGGCACAAATATTTGCGCATTAGTCGAAAACAAATAGCTTTCCTTGCTTCACGCGACACACCAATGGCAAGTGTTGACTTTAGCTTGCAGAGGAATTCATGGTAGAGATAGGTCCAAGATCTTAGATAAGTTCTATGGCGGTTCGCAAGCAACAAACGAGTGAGTTTGAACCTGAGGCAGTGCAGAATAGTCCTGTCTGGAGAATAAATATGGAATTTTCCACTTTGAAGCTTTTCCAATATAAATTGCATGGACGCTGTTTATTTTCTTCGGCTAATTTGGTTTAGCGTAGCTATGTGCAACACATTTAAGTTGAGGTGGACCTCATTAGCTTGTGTCCACCTGCTGCAAAGACGTGGAGGTCTTTGTTGGGGCGATAAGAGCGTATTGATCTGATTTATTCCGCATCGCTGGGTGACAAACTATACTACTATACTACTATCCTGATTAATGCTTCTCGTATCGATTTTTATGTAACTTTTATCACGAGCATTGCAAAAGATGCAGCCTACTGTCCCGCACTCGCCATTTCTTCAAGTGTGGCGTTCCCACAATGGCAGGTCTCCCTTTGCGTGGGCGAGCCAGCGCTCTTTACCTTCGAAGACACGTTTATTATGACTGATTGGGATTTTGCGAAAATTGTGTAATATTATTAATGAAAGCATGATAAAGTGCGACGTATTCATGCGTGGTAGGCACAATATAAGTGTCCGTTGGCCCGTTCGTCCGTCCGTCTGTTTGTCCAGTCCTCGCGAGTCGATTTCGTCCGATTGTGCGAATCAATGGCGCAATTGTTCGGGCTGATCTGCGATCAGGGCGATTAATCAAAATAATACCTCATTCATTTCCGTATGCAATTAATGGGCGCGCGATGCGAGAAATTCACACTCAGCACGAACGCTCAAAATTCGCTGTTTTCAGATTCATTCATTCATCCAATCGCACCGAGCGCACAGTTTGGAAAGCTCTTGAATTGCAGATGACTTTAACAAATTGTGAACGGCGTTATGCAAATAGCGCAGTCACTTCATGTCCGTTGATTTGAAAACTTATAAATCATAGCGAAATTTGCAATTTACATTTCATTTTCATTTTCACGGGCTTGTTTCCCGTTGAGGGGTGTGCTACAAGATTCACGGCATCGGTATTTTCAGAAAATTCGACCATCGATATGAACAACGATAGTCTACAACATCAATTTGATGTTTTTCTCCACAATGAATTGTGAATTAATGTGAAATATTAGTTTCATTAAATAGATATAGATTTTATCATAAGGATCAAAATAAATAAATTTCAAATATAAATTGATAGAACATGTAATTGTTACAGCCGCCAGTTTTGCTACTGAATCGATAAGGACTTGTGACTTTTGTGGTGCAAATTGCTTAACAATCCCTCATGAACAGATGGAAAACTCATGCAACAATTTAAAATTGTTCACATTTTAATGTTGCAATTGTTATTTGACTCCAGCAGAATTTTGTGTTTTTCATTCGATTTAAGGTGGGTGAGACCAGTTTTTAAGTACGACTTATTTTTGATGAATAATGTTTTCGAGTTTGATTGGCCGCTAGTTTTAATAGTCAAAAAAGCAATCTGCTGGATTTTGTGATCATTGACTCGAATTTTTCGAAATCAAGAATTTTTGTTTGTTACTTCCAATGGGGAGGACAAAGCTGACGGGTCATGTTGTTTTCGGTGAACACACAAGGAGAATTTGGCTCCCGTCTTGCGACCATTGTCGGAGCTGCGACGCCGAAGAGGAAACAGAGTCGGTACAGCACCTTTTGAATAAATGCCCGACTCTAGCTAATAAGAATCAGGAATACTTAGGGCTGAGCGATAGTTGCAGTCATATAATTGGAAAAATTTGTAGCTCACTGAGAAAAACCAAATTTGTCAATAAATTCTTCGATATAACTCATTCGCTTTAGGTTTTTTTCCTGATTCAATGGCATTTGAGGAAGGCAAAAAGTTGGCTGATGCTACTTCCAAAAGTATGACAGGACAATTAAGTCCTGGGAAGCTCAAGACTTAAAGTGGACCCGTAATTAAAAACACTGTGTTTTACTATAAACAGGATGGCATGCAAATTCATTTTGATCAGTTTGAAAAAGCCAGTTTAAAAGTTTTCAATTTTGATAATGATGGCAAAGACTAAGAGTTGCATTCTTCTAGTTAGACAAGAGATTATAGATTTGAGAGAGCTAGGTTTGTCATATCGATAAATTGTCAGCCGGCAGAGTGTTCCATAAAAATAGTTTACAGAGTATTGAAACCCGTGGAAAGGCGCAGGACTGTCTAAGATATTTTCCGGGCTAGAAGAGCTCGAAAGGCAATTCATAGTATACAAAGACAAATTGTTCGTACATCGAAACGCAGCCCAAAAAGATCAGCTGTTTAAGTTCATCACCGACGTTTCGGGAAAAGTAGTGATATTTCGGCGAGAACAGTCAGGGGACGTGTTTTGGAAGCCGGACTACATGGAAGGCTAGCCAGGATGAAACCCCTGGTAACGGCAACTAATCGGAAAAAAAAACAATGGACTTCACACAGAAACATTTAACCTGTAAAAATGAGTGAAATTTCATCGATTGGAGTAACAAAACAAAAATAAATCGACTTGGCCCTAACGACAAGAGAAGTAAGAAATTTGATCCTTGCTACACTTCAACTGTGGTTAAGCTCGTTCCTCTTGGTTTTGTGTTGGACCAATAGATCGTATAGAAGCAATGTTAAGCAAGGAAAAGTACGTTGACATTTTAGAAAACATCATGTTGCCTTGGGCTGAGCAGCATCTTCTTTTTCTTATGGACCCCAAACATACGGCTTGACACAAGAAAGATTCAGGAGGACAAAAGCGTTGCCATTTTAGACTGGCGATCGAAGAGTCTGAACTAAAATCCAATAGAGCTCTTATACAGAGACATAAAACAAGCCATAGCAGTAAGAAATTCCACAAATATGGACCAAATGTTCGAAGCGTTGAAATAAGCATGGGCACACGGAAAGAAAAAATTTTCTAAATGGCAAGAAATGAATTTCTTATATTAAGAAAATCACATTTTAAGTAAACATTTCGCATTTCAATCCCTTAACGATTAACTCAATTCGAAAAATATCATATCAAGTATTTTATACTTAAAGCTGGAAAATCGTCATTTTCTTATGATAAGAACTTATGTCGCATTTCCAGAATTTTGAATTCTTTAGAGAAAACCAGAGTCCCATGATGGTGAAATAGTGATTTTCTAGTTATTTTCTAGTAGTCAGAAAATCATCGCCGGCATCAAGAAAATATTTTTTGTCATTTTTTGAGAACCAGAAAATATTTCTTATCATTTGTGAAAACTAGAAATAGCATTCCTCCGTACAATAGAATAATTTTCTACAGTTCGTTCGGTTTAGTTCACTTTGTTGAGCCTTTGGTGACAGTAGTGCTTGTGATAGTAAAATATATAGTGTACTCAAACGCAGCAATTTTTTGCAACTGTTCGGATTTAAAGAGGCAAGTAAAATAAACTTTGTGCTGTAACCTTTCCGAAAATTCAGTATCCAGTCTTTCAAGCCACCAGAAGTATCATTCCACGAAATTCTCCAAAATTGACCAGCGTATACTAAGCAAAATGGGGATAGACTGGTAACTTTCTGTTTTATTTTAATTTACAACTAAACTTATTGTTTTAATTTTAGATCGACATTGACTTCGAAGTCAATTTTCCAAATCGCAATAGCCTTCTTAAGGAGTGACAGTCATTTGCAAAAAAATTGTTCCACCCATCCATCGAAAAACAAATAAAAGAAACACACCGGGTCACACTATTTTCGCTTAAAAAAAGTATTTAATTAAAAAGTGTTTTTTTTAAATGTTGCTAATTGAATCTATCTTCATCCACATTTTTTCAGTTGGCTACGAAATCAACAAGCACAACTTAGCCATATTAGACGGACTACATCAGTTTCTCGTGCCTACCGGGCAAACTAAAGGCAAAGACAAAAAAATTGGAAATACAGCATTGCAGACAGCTAAGACGCCTTCATATTGAAGATCAATATTGTCTCAGACTTAGGAAGATCTATGAAATTGCGTAAAGAAAAATATTCAAAATTTTCCCAATTAAAATTTCAGCCATTTATTGAAGTTGTTAATTGTTCTGACACCGATATTTTGAATGCTTACTCGGTAGTTGAATAAATTAAGAATATGTTTCTTACTATCAAGAAATAAATATTTATTCCATGCGCAATTTTCTTATTTTAATTTACTGGATATAAGAAGAATAAGGCATGAAATGATCTTTGATTTCTAGGACTAAGAAAATTGGCACTTAATATGAGAATCATACATCTAGCAAAATATTTTCTCGATTTATGCTCCAACCACTTGAAATGATCTGTTTATCACGTGGACGAGAATCGTTCCCTATTTTCTTGAATTGATAGTCTATTCGATTGAGTTTTAGAACATTTTTCTTTCCGTGCATTTATACATGCGGAGAGATGTAGGAAACTTATAAAGACAATGCCAAATCGCCTAAAAGGTTGTGAAACACAAAGTTTCCCGACACTTTACTAATATGTTTTTGTAATTTATTGTTTTTATTCGGTCAATTATTTGCACATATATAGGAATTTTGAAATAATTTTTATCTGTTTCTATTACGTGTCCGCTTAAAATGATTGGGTTTTCCAAGATTGTATTGTCCTGTCGTCCGTTTAGAGGCAGCATCGACTAGTGCTTTACCTCTTTCATTAACCATTGAATCAGTTAAAAACTAACCCAGGAGAATGAGTTTTATCGAAGGATTCGTTGTCAAATTGGATTGTTCTTAGTAAGATGCAAGTATTTTTAACTGTATGTCTGCAGCTGTAACTACAATTGAAATGGACCGGCCCCTGGCTTTCCTTAAGAAATCAGTATGGTTCATCGAATGAATCAAAAGGTTTCCACGTCTACAGGGCACAATGGACCAAAAACGGTTTAAAGGAATCTGAGGCCGTTTGGCTTACCATCGCCATAACCTTATCTAACCTACTTCTAATGATTTTATATAAATTTTATTATGAATTGCGTTTTGTTATTGTTTATTTTGAACAAGTTTATGGAACGCGCGAGACTTCAATCAAATTTGTTACTTGATTATAGCCTAAGTCAATGACAATATAGTTTATCAAAATTTATTGATCATAAAGTCAAGTTCTTGAGATTTACCTTGAAATTAAAATTCTTCGTTTATATTTCATTAAAATTTCACTACATATCTGTAAAATACTGTAAATAATATTATAGATTAACAAATCTTCAATAAGGTTCGATTCATTTGAAGTTATTCAGGTGCATCCTTAGACTTAAGATCCTGAAGAAATAGCTAGCACGTCAAACTAGGAACTAGGAAATCATATATAATCCAAACTAGATCCAAATCGAAAACTGCTAGTTTTCATGGTTTTGTGTAACCATTACCAGGCTTACTTATAATCGAAGAAATTGCCATAGGCTTCATGTCAAATCAACTTAATGAAAATGTCAATATACACGCACCAATCACACAACCATGACATGACGAATGTGATAATCAGCTTTAAATTGAATTCTCATCTTATGTGATTGTAGTGATTAATGAGCTGCACTTCAGGCAATAATGGATGCGTTTAATTAGGCAGCACAGATGGTGTGTAATGAAAACGTAAAACTCATAGCAGAGAAAACACTGAAATTATATGCATTTTCTATTGATTCTGATAGTATGACATGTTTTTCGAAAAAGAAAGTGTTTAGGTCGAAAAATGCAGTTTTGAAAAATTACTTTTGACTCGGCTATGTGCGAATCAGATACAGGAAAAGTTTTAGAATGTTAATGATTTTTTGTGGTCTCTAACAAATATAATCAATTATAATCAAATTTGCAAAGGCAATAAAAAGATGCAAATTGCAGAGCCCTCAAGTATGCTTACTTCAGAGAAATAAGTGCACTACGAAAAACATCATTTTTAACTGACTTAAAAAATTTCTTCAGACTATTCTGCATTCAGAGAGAAAGAAATGCCAACTAATTTTTTATAAGCTGCTATTCGTCCAAACTGAGGGTCATCATTCCTTATTAAAAGCTGGAATGTAACGCATCGTAAATAGAGAAAATAGTAATGAAGTGTTAAGAACAGTATACCCAAACAAAATTCAAAAAAATTTCAAGCAAAGTCAACTAATGAAAACAGTAGGTTTTTTTGGCTTAATTGACCAAAAATTGAGAGAAATCAATTTTTCTGCACTCCAAGGGAATAAAAGAAAGTAGGTTTACAAATTGTGTAAGGAAAATCAAATAATCAATTAAAAATTAAATAAATTAAAATTGTCAGTACGAGCAGAAATTATGTACGGAAGTGTTTTTCGCCTATCTTCAAAATCACATTTTCCGGATAAAATAGCACTTTCCGCGAGTCCTGATTAACCAATAGACTAAAAAATTGATATAAAATAAAACAATTACATTAAATAGAACAGGCTATTTTCTGATATTGTTGAATCTTTACTGGGTAAACATCGTAAATTTAAAAAAATCAGTTTTTTAACAAATGCTAGGCCATGGAAAAAAATCTGCTTAAAACAATATGACAACATTCTTAAAGAATCTGTCAAAACAGCACTAAATGTTGTTCAGTGGTTTTAAATATATATATATATAAATAAAAATTGCTTGTTACAAACGAAAGTAGGTTAAGAAGGCTTTTCTTTCCGTAAAATTGTTCTAGAAATTTATTTACCATGCAATTCAAAATCTATGAACTTTTATCACATATATTAAAAACTTAATCAAATTTTGCTAGACCATTTTTTCCGCCCTAATTCACTTCCGTAGGAATTTTCAAATATGTGAATTGGGTGTATCACGAATTTTTCGGATTTATTTTGCTAGTTTCCTAAAATAGTGTTTCATACATATTGAAAGAGGAAATGAAGACCATTTCTGTTAAAATAAAAATGTGTCATATATCGTCCTAAAGTTCAATTTTATTAACGCTCTTGATCTTTGCTCAGCTTAAAAACGTACATCAAATGTTAATCGCGTTTTTATAAAAACTACTTTTTCGTGCTCCTCGGTCAAGATAACTCAGAAACTATTAGATCGATCATTTTGAAATTTGACATAGTTTTATGTAACATAATTATCTTCGACGGTAACCTACATTTCTGTGAACATAACAACAATTTTTTGACAACATATATAATATTAATTTTATGAAAATTCAAACTTCGTTTTCATCTGCTATTCCTCAAGGATTTACTTTTCTTTAAAAATATAATAATATAATAATATATATAAAGCGTTGAAAATCTTCAAAAAATCCTTCTTATCTTTCGTATCAATGCAGCAGAAGCTGGGTTGTAGGCCATGAAGCAACTCAGCCAGAAACCATCCCTGATGAAACTCTAGTACAGCCGTTTTTATAAAAACAGAACCAAAAATGCAATTTGTTGTGAAACGGAAAACAGATAGTATAAAGTACAAGAAATTTCAATTTAGTGGAATAAATATTTTCGTCACATATAGTAATAAAATTTCACATCTTACAAACTGTCTAAATGTATATCTTTTTAAGATTCCCTGATTGAATCTTCTCACATAAATATTTTTACTATTTTAATGACCAGAAGATTAGGAAAATATTGTTTCTCTATAGTTTTTCCATAATCTTCCACGAAGAATTTCAATCTGTTGAGGTATGCTTTGTTTTCTGATAATATTTTTTTCAATCTTTGCAGGGTTCGATTACAATTTACACAAAGATTGAAATAATGCACTGGACTCATCGAATTTTCAATTTTCATATTTTTGTGTTATGGAAGTAATTTTTCAAATAGTTTTTTCGCCAATTTTTTCCTATTTTAATATTCGTTCAATCCAATTTAGTTAAAAACATCTGCCCAAATAGTACATTGCTTTCAAAACTAAAAATTCTGGGTGAAAATTGTAAGCGCTAAAATTAATATTTTTTTAGAGAAAACTCCTCTGTTGTTTATATGAAATCAATTTTGTATTATGGGTATAATATTGACGGAGAACTGTTCACATTTTTTTCAATCTTAATGTCGAATCAATTATTCTATTTATCTATTTTTGATGTAGACTCTCGTTCAAGAATGCTTGGACTGTTACAACGTTTCCTTACAAAGAAACAAAATGTATACGAAAGTATTTTTTAATTGTGATAAATTTTCCTACAAGAGTTCATTAGTGTACTTTGACTATTTGAAATAAGCCTGGAAGAAACAATTTTATTGTTGGCGAGAAGCTTTATGACTTGCAAAACGGTTACGATTCCTTGCACCTACAATTCCGCTCGACACGACACGGAAACCAAAGCACTTTGCTGCAAAGACTATTCGGCGTATAGGTGTGTTGGGCCGTGTTCGCCACGAATACAATTTTATGATGGTCTTAATTCACCATCGATCGCTGATTATCGCACGTCTAGCAAGTTAGGTTGCATAAAGTGCTTTGCTAACAGCTAACAAGACCACACTAAATTTAACCCTAGGCTTCAAAGCAGTTACTTACGAGTAATAATCTAGCAGTTAAAGATTCGGTTGAAAAACAATACCGATTTCCTTCGAAAAAATCAGGTCCATAAAATGCTACGAAGGATATTTTTGTGAAACGCTGAACTAGCTGAGCTGGAGCCACGTATAGTTAAGAAGATATCTCATGCAAATTCCAATCAGAGCCGCAACCGCCGCCGCTTTTGTTTCAGGGCATAAATAGTCTGGGCCTGCAGCCTTTTCTTCCACTCCGGATTGAGTGAGTTTTTGTGTATCTACTTGTAGGTGGAGGATATAGTACCGTCAAGGTCCAATTAAGATAGGCTCAAAGATAGCTTTTATTTTCTAGCACGGACTAAATGACCGTTGTAGTTCTTGAGCACCCGCGATAAATTTCATCGCTAGTTAGTTGAAAAGTCTTGGCGCTGATACGTGGATACGTGCCCGGGACGTGGCGAAATGGTGTTAAATAATTATGTATTTCACATTTTAGCGGCAATGAAGATAAACAGCTCGATTGCAAACCAATGAATTCCATTGTGCGGCACCCGATCGAGGTGGTGAATCTTTTGAATGGAATGTACGCTCTAGCCACCTTTGCAGAATGTTCATATATTAATCAATGTATAATCAATTGTGTTCTTTTCTTTGTGCCCGTCATGCTCAGAAGCAATAGCCTTGGCTATCTAAAAGAGATGCTTATAGCTAGAAGAGTGTCTACTTTAGTTTTGTTTCAGAGTACATAGTAGTAAAAATGAGGCCAGAAAGTGCTGTTTCAACCTATGTAACATTGAAAATCCTGCATGACAAAAATGATGAGACTGTACGACATAAAATAAAAAATAAAAGTAATCACGATAATCATTAGAACAATAATTGCCTACAAATTGCTTTTGCGCGATGGTCGAAGGATGGACAGAGTAGACATAAACCAATTCTACAACAAGCCGTGAGGTGCGACCCATGAGGTCCACACGGTCAACTTCCCAGTAATATCTAAAAAGATATTAAAAATATTAAACACAATAATAATTATGGAAGTACTACTACTTCAAATAATAAAAATGTACTTCTCGTAAAAGTTATTGGAATGATTTAATATTAATCATAACATCTACGCGAGCGTCAATTGATTAAGTAAGGATTTTGGTGCATTGGTTTGATTGATTATTCACGTGGATCAATCGGAGGGGGGAGAGGTTACAAAGCAGTTTTATCATTAAAGTTAAAACATGGTGCTGTGAAGACGATTAAAAATCTGCTCAAATTTTGCAAATATCAATAAACTTTGATTGACTTTACAACAATGTGTTTAGAATAAGAGATTTAAGGTACTATGATTCGAATGAACCCTTTTTACATGGTGACTTTGAATGATTTTTTTTTAATTTAATTTTTTTTTGTAATCATGAGGAAAGGTTTTTGCTGGTTTCTCTACAAAAATTGATAAAATTTTAGAAATTCTACAAACATTTATTATTACGATGTGCAAATCAGGTGAAAAATGAATTTTTTATAAAAAAACACTACTTTTCCAAATTTTTTCAATAAATTAAAAAAAACCGCTTTAACGTTTTTTTTAACATATAGAAACATCATTAAAATGATAATACGCGTCGATTGACACCTTAATGATGGAAATATTATATTTAGTTCTCGAGATATAATGAATGACGTAAATGACCTTGAACGTTAAATGAATTTTTATTTTTTATTTAATTTTTTTTGTAATCATGAAAAAAACTTTTGCTAGTTTTTTCACAAAAACTATTTGGAGAATGTAAATTATATAAACATTGATTACTTAGGTTTAAAAATCAGGTTAAAAATTTTGACTTTTTGAAAAAACCTAATTTTTTGCACTTTTTTTTTTAAAATTAAAAAACGGCTCCAAGAATTTTTTTAAAAATTTGATAAAAACACATAAATGTTAATACGCGTCGATTGACACCTTAAACAAGCAAATCGTATGTTTGGTTCGTGAGATATAGCGCATAACATGGTTGACCTTCAAGGGGTGAAAACAACAAACCCCCCCGACCGAAGTGTCCCAAAAACTAATAAGCTCTTAAGATTGCAAATACGCTTCGATTGACACCTCAACGAACTCAATATGACTTTGTTTACGTGAGTTATGCTCGTAGAAAAAAGTGTCCCGAACGTACATACGTACGTACGTACGTACGTACATACACACACACACACACATACATCTCCCTTTCTAAAAACACTTTATATATACTCTATAGACCTCAAAACGTAAAGAAATGTTGAAAATTTCAATTTCGATTTTCGAGGCGATTACAAGAACTTTCCATATACTGGGAAGTTAAAAAATAAAAGACTAGTATGCCTGGCCATGAAGGTGCTATGAAATTCTGTCCAGCAACTGCAAATCAAGTCTTACACAATCTGTCAAAAAGACGAGCAGATAGAGTTGATATACAATGATAGAAGGGAGCTAAATATTAATCTGCAAACTTCAAAAGTACCTTGGAAATTCTATCCGGACTTCAAGTAGAAGAGATTTTAATTAGGCACTCGGACTAAATGCTGAAAACTTTCCAGTCCATAAAGCATTTCAAAGTTGAAATTAGGCAATTTATAGCGTTGACACACTGACCCATCATCAGTACGAAAACCATCATCAGCACAAAAAACCCCATCATAATGACAGTGAGATAAGCACGAAAATGACCATACTTATCTCGATAAGTACGAAAAACTGCCATCTATGTTTGGGTAGAATAATGAGAAACCATCTGCCGTGAATAGAATTTGACATTATTTATATCAGCTTCAAACCAAATCTGACGTGCCATCGCGGACAGTTGACGTTTGTCATCAAAACGACACCAACGACCGAATGATAATGACAGCACCAATGGCGAAAACATGTGTGTCACCCCGTCATTTGCAGTTTCGTGCTGATGACGCTTTTCGTACTGATGATGGGTCAGTGTGTCAACTCTATTAATCAATAACTAACACTGCAACCTAAACTGGAAGAAAGATCCTAATTCTGGTTTACTATTGGATCCATTGTGAAAGAAAGGAACTGACGCATAAGTGAAATGGCAAAGCTTCATCATCTTTGAATCACAAACTCACAACAATCTTTCAAGTATAAGTATACGTTGAGGACCTTTGTATCTAAAAACGTTTTAGGAAAAAACCGTAAAAAAAGAAACTGTTCTCCAAAAAGGGAATGATATGACTCTAATTTGTATGCCAGATTACTCGTGAAATAAAGACAATGAAAAGTATGATCGCCATACAAATATCAAAGCGAAGAGTGTACAAAAGCTAAGGGAAATTCTGAATTTGCTGTGGAAAATTGGATAAAAGAATATGTGAAATGCTTCTAGAAACCTCTGGCATACATACATGAACGACACAGATAACAAGATATGCAGACTCTGCTAGAACAAAGTTAAGACACCGAAGCATATTTTATATGCATAAACCACTTAAAGCCCTTGTAAAACTTAACTAGCTCCAATAACAAATTTTGAGATTCTGCAATTTTCTCAAACTGCAACAGCAAAGAACGAAACAAAATAGAGTTAATTACGTATTTGTTGCTGCAGAGAGTACCGCGTTCAAATTCATTTCTTAAAAGAATGTTGCTAACGTATTGTATGCGCAAAAATGTAGAAATGATTTATTTACAAAAATCTTAAAGTAAAATGTAGTGTTTTTTATGTTTTCAAGCTGCATGTGAATTTTGTAAGATTTAATTTTTAAAATACATACTTGTCATGCAGAGTTGCATTGTTTGTAAAATTTATCTAGTTTAACGGTATCACTAAATTGAGTAAAAACAATCATAAATCAAAATAGAATATTCTATTTTTCAAATTTTTCAGCTTCAATTACCTCAACATTGGATGTGCTATATGACATGCCAACTACACCCTCAAATTCGACAATTGGGAAAAAATTATACTGAAAGCTTCCCATTTTCAAACAAATTAGTAATGAAAGTATTCATTTTCTCTAGTTTTTTTCAAAGAGAAATGTTTCGAAGCACCTGCAAGATCAAATAACGACTGGATTAGGTTAACATTATCCCCGCTACTACGAACTTCTGCATATTTTCCGAAAATATTTTTATTCCGTAACTTTCCTGGACAGTATTTGATGTGATCATTGGATTGGTGAGAAAATATTCATATAAGCATGACTATCCGTGATACTCTCTATATCCGTGACTAGCTACTGCTTTTTAATTTCTCCACTGCTAGTACCCATGTACCTCCAACAGTTTTGAGTTCAAGTGTGAATCCACATGCGATTATTTAATAACATATGTATTCACATTAAGATCAAATCGTTGTGGTGTTTGCACGCTCAAAACAGCCGCTAACCACAATCGGCGACGCCATTCTTTCAAAACGTTCAACCACATCTTCAAAAAGGCTCGCAAGTAGTTCCTAAGATGGAACTCATAACGGTCGCGTTACCTACAAGAAGTGCTTGTTTGTACCTAGAACATAAACCACATTGATTTGTGTCTCACGGCTCGCTACTTGAGCGCACCCGCAAACCATCATAGCTGAAGATCTTATTCTTAAGATGGAGTTCACAGCTGGACCATTAATCACCTCTTGCGGACGCTGTGCTTGGGATATATTTAAGTGCAGCATTTGTTTTAATAACAGAACCTCAAGCACATGCAGAGCCACCCACCGCCATGTTTATAAACAATCAGCGGGTGCCAATACCACAAGATTTTATTACCTGCAGCTGTTAAACAGTGCACCGTTTATGACACGCAGCGAATTAATAGCTGAATGTTCTTCCTCAACAGCCAATAGTCAGGTTAACCTAGTTCTGGATTCAGATACACAGATTTGTCTTAAACGCGAGTTCCCTTTTCCTCAGGCGCATTGGAATCGAAGCCAATTAAGATGCGAAAGACTACAACAAAAGGTTTGGAATATATATTTGACCCTCGGGAACTGTTGCATCTGCTCCAATTACAGCATTTTTGCGGTATCCATCCCTAAATCGATCGCGAACCCAATGAGATACGAAAAATTCAAACAGCAAAACATTTTCGATTGTTCGGCTTTAGATTGTGATTCGGGCGGGCTTCAATCCTTTCGCAAAGGAACAGCCTTGTTTTGAAGAATTCGTGTGTGAGAATCTCTCGAAACAAGATTATATAGGTACATGTATACCAAATTTTTTGAAAAAACAAAACAGACAAACTATTATCTTTTAAATTAATATTAAAAATCCCGATGGAAATTTTGATACACAACTTTCCGAGAATATCCTAGCAAGACCTTAAAAACAATCAGTTCTACAACGACCAAAATCCATGAAAGTAGAAATATAGAACTTTAATTTAATTCCTTCAAACAATCGGAGATTTATTTCAAACAACTTTTCCAAAGCTCTGGTACATGATGCTCCATAATCACAATATTCTAAAATTATTTATTAGATGGATTTAATCAAAGAATTTCACGATGAAACTGTTCCCAATAATCGGTTCGAATCGTATTCGAAAATTATTTTTCGAACATTTAAAAAAAATCATTAAGATATTTGATTTCAATGGAAGTTTTCAAATAAAATATTTGGTTTTATTTTGTGATACTCATGAAAATATTTTTGTAAAATAATTTTTAAATTCAATGTGCACTCAAAAATTTTCACAGTAATTTTGTAAATACTTTGACGATCCCAAAGTTTTGAAATAGTCAATGAGCGAATGGAGAAAGTTTGTAGTCCGCATTTTATTCAGGATTAATTATATAAATCCATAGACATTTACATATTGTAGAAACCCGTTGCTTCTTGTCGAGCATTGTTTTCCATATGGAATGTGAAATGCAGGGAAATTTCTGCTATTTTCTTATATGACTTCTTGGCGTTCCTTCAAAAAACTTGACCACTACGTAAAATTTTCCGTATAAGACCTAGAGATTACTTTGTTCTCAAAGTTTTCAACTCTAATTTTTTTTTGAAAATCGGTACAGGGTATTTTCAATCTTATAAAGTAAGTTTGAATTTTGTTTCTCTAACATTTTTCATTGTGATTTTGTAGTAGATTTTTTCAAAAATTTTTGAATAGTTGAAATATGTTTCTATTTTCTCAAGTACTTTCATTGCAACTGAAACTGAATTGTATTTATTGTTGTTTGTTTTTAATATATAATTATTTCTGCAGCTGGGGTCTTAGTATTCGTAAGTAGTTTTCAAACATGGCCAAACCAATTTAGAGAAAAAAATTCACACAATAATGTTTTTCGGTTGAAAATCTGTTTCAGAGACAGCTTCCATTTTTCCACAGTGTCAATGGTAATCATTTCTTTTTTAACTTTAAGTTTTCACTTATGTTCTGTTAACTACTGACTTGAATTTAAAAAAAATCTACTTACCAACCTTCATAGATCTTTGATTGTATGTAATTGATAAATTGATTAGCTACCAGATATTTGCAAATGTTTTTATAGTCAGGTGAAAACTGATCTACGAATTTCACTGGTAATGGGAGAATTTGTATCGGTCGTGATAGAGAATCAAAGAGTGTAGCAACGAACAAGTAGCATATTTTGAGATCATGAACAAAATCTAAGATTTAAAAGAAATGGAAATTTTGAATTCTAACCAATATTTAATTCGGTTTAAATGTAGCTACAAACTATAGAAAGTCATTTGTGCTTTCCCTTTCAGCACTTCGAAACAGAAATATGTAAACAATGCTTACTTTCTTCTGATAAGCGAAAATAGTCTTGTCGGAATGGAAATGCATTCACCATTCGTTAACATTCGGCAATTGAAAAATCACACATTGTTTGTGGTTTTCCTTTCCGTCCTGATTACAAACTACTCAGATAGCCATAAACCACTTTCGACAGAACTCGATCCATAGAAGCCGAACGGAATTCCTAGTTTAGACCTAGGACCACATCGCCTAGATGAGAGTCAGATCAATACAGAATCGCTGATATATCATTTGTATTTATTTAAGAAGACTTTGCTATTTATCTTCATTTTCGCGAAGGTTATTGTGACCAGAAAACTAGCAATTGTATACGCTATGCTCACTTCGCTAGGAGTTCCCTAATCTTTTGCATGCAAAACATAGAAACGCTGTTATTTTTCTAGTGCAAAGGAGGATCGCTACGACTCTCCGAAAGACAATGTGTCCATAAATAATAGCATTCGTAGCGGGCCAATAAGGCGAATGCTAAGACTATGGCTAAGGTTGAAGCTAAGGCAAGTATCTGTGGCTGGGATGCCCCCCAACATAAATAACCTGGCGAACAGGGAACTTGTTAAACAACGCGCCTGCGTTTTATCTAAGTTGCGATCGTCGTGACTAAGGAAGGTTCAGGTCGGTTGGCTAAATGACTGGCCCGGATCCTACGTGGACGCGATGGAAGAGGTAGCAGGTCTCAAGGAGCATTTTTTCAAAGACTGTAATAATTAGACCCAATTGTCGCTGCTTATGGGCCCGTGGTTCGTGGCACAACACAACCGGCAATTCGACGCTACTAAGCCACAACATGCTCAGATACCATCGAACAAGAGTAGATAAAATCATCTTTGCCAAGCGATAACGGCCGCTTTTCACAGAATAATTGCCATTACAGCTTGTCGCTGTCAATTATGAAATCGCTATATTACTTCCGTTTGGCTTCGGCTGCAGGTTCTTATGTTTCTTCGGGGAATATGCCAATAAGAAGCACTCTAGGACATGCTTTTGAAAGTGAGAGCTATGCAGGTCGGGTTGCAATGTTTAATTAATGCTTGGCTGTTTTTATGGGGCAAACAATAATTTCATCTAGGAGTTAACGTAGTCGGAAGTTAATGTATCGTTATAATTTAAATTGAGCTTTGAAACGAAAAGAATGAATGAATCGATTACGTGAGCAATCACTTACTAGTTTTGGATGAAACTCTTTTCAAGAAAGGCGACAGTATGTGCTAAACGATGGAATTGATTTCTAGTACTGGAAATTGTGCGAACCTTATTCGTGACGAAGTATTCTTAGACTGCAGTCCGTCATGCATTTTTGATACTAATAGGCTTACTTTGCTGTGAAAAGATCTACATACCAAAGGCATTCGAACAGGACCAAAGTGTGTCATCTATAGCCGAAAATTTTACAAAATTAAGAGAGATTCCCACTGAAAGTGATGCTAATTTTTGAAATGCAATTATCTGCAATGAAGCCAACATAAAAATACAATTGAATCATGAATAAACTATGAATTTTAACGGTTCTTACCGTTTTTACGCCGAATGAATCAAATTCCAAAAATACGCGACGAGTATCTTCAGAATAGTGAAGATTATATACATTGTCGACCTAACTTCATCGCACTAAATTGTTGTTACTTATATCACTCAGAATAGTGTAGAATATTCGACGATGTGTGACGAAAAACAACAAATTTGTTTATTCATCTTGTTTGTTTTCGAGTTACTGCTCGTGAATGGTGTCTTACGGGGTTTGGTTACAAGGATGGTTCCCTTACTATGCACTATCATCATCCAATACACCTTCAAATTTCACTCAAGCTTCAGCTTAGGCACTTCCAAGCATTCCTGGAGTTATTAATTAAATTGTCTTCTAAAATCCAGATTACCGTTGCCGCCATCGACCTAGTTACTTGAATTTTATCCAATGTCACGTTCTCATTGCGGTTAGTTAGCTGCTTTGGAAGCGCTACATTCCCATTGCATGTTCTGTAAACTGAAATTTATGTGCT
Organism: Oxycera nigricornis; assembly: GCA_963942545.1. NCBI lineage: Eukaryota > Metazoa > Arthropoda > Insecta > Diptera > Stratiomyidae > Oxycera > Oxycera nigricornis. Next base: position 14,993,463 of record OZ012659.1, read on the forward strand.
GCAGCGAGGAGCGCAAATAAATCCATGCCGTAGAGCTGCTACGAGCCTTGATCGTCAAAGGATGATGAATTGGACAATGATGCGAAATTATCTTAATATCACTCCTCGACGGCTTCAGACAGAAGCTGCGTTGCGTACTATGTATTCTCGACGCTGACTTAGCCTGGCATCCACAGTAGAAGAGTTGCAGGGTTTCAAAGTCAAAAACCCCATCAGACATGAGGATTTATGCCCCCGTCAAAAGAGCCGAGCCAGCATATACCCCTTGGAAACGAGAATCTCCAAGCGGGCAATCTGAGCCGTGCATTACTTGATATATTTCGTTAATAAATTAGTGGACTGTTCGGTTCTGTTGAAAAAGCGCGAGCAATGTCCAAGAAGTGCTGCTTGGCGAAAAGAAGCAACCATCGCCAAACGCGTCTTAGGTGACAAATGCTTGATCCCGTACAGTTGCATGATCGCGCCATCCAGCGTCGTTTCTTAAGTGAAATCTTTCGGAGAAGGTAGATTTACTGCGGCCTGACTTAATGCTACAAGAAACTGCTTCTTGCATGAGGATCAAACTTTCCCGCCAACCTGAAAGGATTATGTTACGCACATTCGTAATGTTTCGGAATTAAACGAAAGTAGTCAAATAGCCAGATTGTACTTACGCGCTATTGCCAATAGCCAGGCTGGCATGGCTGCATCATGAGCGTCGCGTTATCTGCTTTCCTCTCATTGGAATATAATAAATCTCGCGGACCAATCGTGCCTGTCCGACTTCAGTAAATACGAATATAATAAAATAAGCTGCCACACATGAGAAATGCGAAAACAGGAACCCTTTCTTGTAATCGGAAAACTGCTGTTCCTTGATGCCAGCGACTACTGAGCAGCGACACAAAACCGCTTTCATAATATGCTATCAAAGATCATTTACTTTCTACTTGAAAATAATTTGACTTCTGGACGTCAATTAAGTACCCTGTCAGGCTTCCAGAAGAAAGTCTCGTGAACTAAGCAAATCAGAATATATGAGGCACATGTGTCCTGTATCCTGTATGCTGAAGAGAAAGGCATGTACCGCAAAGCAATGAAATGCTTACTCAGGAAAGCAAAAATAACGATATTTCCGCCGACAAGTTTGATTCCAAAGTTACCTCCAAAATACGACACTAGTATCTTTAAAAATATATTCTACACACACAACTCTGGACGGACATTCGGTTGCAAGGAGCACATTTTCGTAAACAATTCTTAAATACAACACCAGTCAAAATATTTGAATAATCCAATCATTACATAGCATCATCTCGAACCTCAACCAATTTTGAAATTTTTTCATTACTTCACAATATTCCAAGCCAGATGGTTTCTCCAGTTCCTGGTTGGCTCTCCATCAAACCCTTTCATGAACTAAATTATAGCCATTCGCTTAACTTGTACACGTTGTAATCAGAACATAATGTTACCTTCTTAATCAAAGTAAGATTATGATTTATATGTCTTAATTATCATCAACATCATTATATTTGATTAATTAGCCCGAAGGTATAATGGAAATTGATGAAACATACTATTCCAGGATATTTATAATAATGGTCTTTGAAAGCATTTAAAACAAACAATTCGCTTGCATTTGGGATTCCCGTTCTGGATACTGCAAATTGAACCATGAAAATGGAAAGTGTTTCAAGTTTCAATTTAAAATTATTACTAAGGATTTGAATTTTCTGACGACAAAGATGTAATTTATTTTGGTTTTCGATTAGAATGATTATGAATGTATTCGACGAAATCAAAGGAATTGAATATATATTGTATCCTCTAAAATTTGTTTTAACTATTACTATTCAAAAGTTATCTTGGCCGTATCAAATATATTTTCGTTTTCACATAGGCACCTCCTTTTGTTCTTGTTGGGATGAAAATTTAAGAGAATATGTGCTTTCTGGCTCTGGACGTCAGAGAGCTGTTTGAGTGCATATATTTTTTAGGGATGTTATAGGAACCATGATTTCCTGGTCACCATTTAAGCACCTTCAAAGCTTCCATCTTTACACCTTACTCTTTCTTTCTCTCGCAAATTTTGTACGTTTTTAGCTTCTAGTTTCATAAAAATATGATGAAATAGAGTTTTCCAGGTGAATAGGATACTCAAAGAAGAAAGATCGTTTAGTAACGGAATGATTCCATCCCAAATATTCTAACATGTGATGCTGTGAAGAAAACAAAGTTGAAAATAGTTTGAAAAATTACGACGTTTTTGAAGACAACTACCGGCGCCAAATAAAGGTGAATCGGAAAAGTAGTTCCGAATATTGAATCAGGTAAATTTAGCCAACAAGAAGTACACCGCTAATACAAATATTCCTCAGCATCCTTAAACGAATAATTTTCGAAAGCATCTAAGATCACCAAAGCTAGAAGAGCAGGAATAAATTTTTAATAGCCATTCAAAAATATTTTGATTATTTTCAGATAAGCGCAAAATTTTCATAAGCTTTCTAAAAAGTGTTCTGAAGCTGATGGCGTCTTCTGGAAAATTTATTATTATTAGTATTTAATTTTTGGAGTGATAGCAATAGCGTAAGGTTAAGTATCAGATGGATTCATAAATATAAGAACCATTTCTAAGCAGCTACATCATCTTGAGATTTTCAGCGAATTCCGAATTCTTTTGACTACATTTATTATTGTTCATACCGAAAATACTCGGAGCGTTTATCCAATCAAAAATTCGAACTACATTTCTGGAGTTTGAGCAATTTGTAGAGTCGTCACGCATTTCACTCGAAGTCCGGTCAAGATACTTGGTGTTCGTATTAGAAAGTGAAGGCCTCTGCAACTATTCTCAGAAATATTCAAGTTATTTTCATACAGCCATCCAAATAATAATCAAACCGATATACGACAGATAAACCAATTCCGATTTGTAAGAACACCGTTTAAAAGTATATACCCACAATAACAACAAACATCGAAAAGCTTTCAATGGGTCTATGGTGCCAAAAGTACATTAAAGTGGCGCGAAAATTTAATAATGTGGTTTACAAATGATGTAATTAAAAAAACTGAAAATTAATCCATGTATGCTGAGACTAACCTAGAGCTTTTAATGTAATAAATAATAAGAGCCCAACAGGGGGACTAACGAGTCCAGGAAGTTGAAAAGAGTAGCTCAAAAATAATTGAAAAACAATGCTACGCTATTGAAATTATTAATGCATGGTCACGGAGTTGCAGATTGAATGAGGTTTTTAAAAATCATTTGGTTTTAGGACGCTGACGTCGTATTTTTTCAGGTGTATTTTTTGAAACCAATATTTCCAAGCTGATCGGCAATATATTTCAAAATAATTCGACAGACTTTGAGGTCATCGTGGTATGAATATAGTATGGTATAGCTCTTAAAATATTATCTAGAACTTAGCGTAGGATTTTTTTTGATTGAACGAATGCTCATTTCTTATAAATTTTTGAAATTCAACATTGCAATAAAAAATTTGATATTTTTCAAGCAACTATAATTTCTACGACAATTTTTTGTTGTTGTTCTCATATTATAAAAGTGACTTTTTCCTACTTTGAAGTTGCGTCAAATTTTTTCTTGAATTTTATACCCATTTCCCCAAGCGACAAAGAAATGTAGCCTCTTAAACGAAGGTAATAAATTAAAACGAATTTATTCATCTGTAGTACAAGAACATATTATTGGGAGAACTTAATTTTTTCGGACATTTGTTTATTGTTTTCTGCAATAGTTTTTTGGAAAAAAAACATTAAAGGCTTCCCGGCGTGGATAAAATTTCCAAATGTTATGCCCATTTTTTTCGTTTGCCCCTAATGAATAAGCCTTTAAAAAACAATCTACCATTCTTTGAAGAAGAATTTGTCCCAACCATGTATTTAATACTTACGAAGAGAGTGAGTCGTGATGGGACTTGAACCGCGAACTCAACAATATAAGTTTTCTTCTTTACGTTTTTATCCATAGAGGCACCATAAAATTATGGGGAAGTTCCCTTGGTAACAGTTATGCAAGAACATCAATGGATAAATTAAAGATTAATTCGTCTGTTTGCATAGAGATTTCTCCAAGCTTCATATTCTCCTTATTTAGCCCGAACGACTTTTTATTCACTTCTAAACAACATTCTAGTAGAACAAAAATCGCTAAATTTTATATACAGTTTTGAAATAATTGCAATTGAATTTCCAGCTTCCTTTATAAATTTCGAAACTTCGAATAGAATGGTTTTCTAGTTTTTAAAGAATCTTATAAACAAAATATATATACAGATGACGGCAAATATATGTTTTTATATGTCTAACATTAATTCAGCCAAAATCAAAATTTTGGACTTAGTCACGCTAACGATATGCATCACTTTTACGAGAAAGCTATCTAAATCGATTTGCCGTTTTACTAACGGCAAACTCGCAGATAAATCTTATTAACTTTTTCCAGATAAATACGACAAACATTAAAAGAATACGGATATTTCGCAGATCCAAGGCACTATGTGCATAAAACAGTATATAATTGGAAGGTTAATGAAAGGTCCTCTTCAAATTTAACTTGTTTGGTTGCACAGGTTGTATCCTATTTTAGTCAATACATAGATGGTTAAAAGTAGTTGTTCAATTATAAGCACATAATAGTCCTTACACACTTTGTGGTCTGTTGTGTTGTTGTAGTGAACCCACATAAAATAGCCCACATAAATTACCACACAAGTGATCCGTGATCTACATCACGCGCGTGAAAAATCACATAGCACAGATGGGCGCGTGAAAAATCACATAGCACAGATGGCAGCCGATGCACATTAATTATCTGGCCGGCGACAGAACTAATAAGATGATAAGCATCTTACATGTACATGTATGTGCTGCAAGAGTCAAGTGCTTCTCATAATTTATGCGCGTAGACAAAATTATGAGTATTGGACTCTAGTTCTGTTTATGAAGTAATAAATTAGGTCAATAAAGTATCAGAGTTTATTACTTCTTTTGAGTATTGGTCACGTACTAGGAATATAAGATTTAATTTTGTAAATACGAATTTTAGAGTAGGGATTATATATTTAGTTGTAAGTTGTACATGAAAAATAGTATTTAAGAAATATGGAATTAAAGGACGAGATCAGTCTTCTTCTGATCGACTCAAATCGAAAACACGATTTTGATTTGTACTGCCGTGACTTGGCAACGATCAGTCCTGCTTGCCGTAATTAGGCAAGACGTAGACTTGCAAGCCGTGACGTGGCTTGATAATATCGGACGCTTGGGTCTTGGATCCTGCGCCAAATTTGTGGCAACAGCAATGATTTGCCGGTAAGGTCTTCTCCCTCTTATTCTTCCCTTCTGTACACTTTACGAATCCCCGTCTCTCACATAGCCTCAAAACAAGCATCTCCCTTGCGGAGTACCGATCAAGAAATCACAAAGAGCAGAAGGAAGATTTATTACATGGCGATCCTGCAAACTACGAACCTACGACCGACAAATTAGCAAAACAACAACCCGATGACTTCGAGGAGGGCGAGCTACACGATGACATTTCAAACGATGAGGAGTTCAATAAAGCCTTTAAGCGATGCTTAATCAACGCCGAGCGACACATAGAAGAAATAGTGCAACCATACGTAATCATCAAGAACCCTGAGGCACCAGCATATGCAGCGACGAAATTACCGGGACCACAACCAAGAAACATTCAGGAGTTCAGGAAGAAGCGAAACGAAAATCCGCAAATAACAAAGATCAAGAGGCGACAACGAGGCGGAAGAAAATACAAGGAAAGGAGAGACAAGGCCATCCTACACAGATTAGTCCACATAGCAGCGGGAGAACAGCGGAAAACTTATACTAAAGAATTAAGAAATTTGAAAAAAAATTAGAATTGTAAAAAACTAACTATAATGAGTAATAATTGTTCAACCCAAACAAACATAATTTTAGAATATAGTCAAAAAATCAATTTCATCAAAATAATTTCAATTAGCAGAAATAACGCACTAGAAAGTAGTGGATAGGAATATTGTTTTGGGACTCAATAACATACTTCTCATAAATGTCGACAACGCGATTGAAGGAAATTTTATTTGAACTTCAGAATACATTATCAAATTTGAAAAAATCAAAGACCTACACAGTCAATACATTAAAAGAAAAGTTAGAGTACACTATAAACGCTGAAATAGAAGGAACAAATTTATTTGATAGCATCAATGAAGGAGATGCAATAGAACTAAAATCAACTTTTTCTTCAGTTTGTGATAACCTAATTACAAACCTGAAACAACGGCTGAACGCCGCGAACATATTAGTAAAGATTGAAGAAAGTATAACGCACAAAGACATGGCTGACTTTAACATCGAAACAGCGATTAAAATAATACCGACTTTTGAGGGAAAACACACTGAGCTAGAGACATTTTTAACTATTATAAAACTGTTGGACAAGAAACTTAACCCAGAAGGAAAAACAGAGTTGCTAAACCTAGTTCTCCATATCAAACTTAGTCCAAACGTTAGAACGGCACTAAACGTTTCGACAATAGTCAACATCGATAACTTAGAAACAGAACTACGTCTCAAATACAAAATAAATAAAACTATTCCGCAAATCCATACCCAACTGGCAAATTTCACGCAAAAACGCATGCCTGTCACAGCATATAAAGACAAGATCCTATCGTTAGTGAATGACCTGAACCAACTACAGATTAGCGCACTTGGCGCGGAAGTAAACCAAGTTGCTAAAAAAGCAATACAAACGATTAACGATACATACGCACTAACAATCTTCAAAAATGGTCTTAACGATCAAATCAAGGACACTATATTCGCTGCACGACCGCAAACTTTCAGTGAAGCCATCACGTTAGCTACTGAAATTGAGCATAACGAAGCTCAACCTAATGGCATAATGTACATTAACAGAGGTAGAAATAATAACTACAGAGGACAAAATAATCAAAATAATTTTAATAGAAATATCTATAGGGGAAATCGCAATCAATCGCGAAACAATTTTAACAATAATACATTCAGAACTAACAACCGATACAATGATAGATTTCCAAACAATAACAGAAATTTCAACAAAAATAGGAACAACAATGGTTATAATAACAACAACAGATATAACAGTAACTCCGGAAGAAACGATACCAGAAGAATAAGATTAGTAGACAACCAGGGAAACGTAACAAATTCCCGAGAGGAATAAGGCAACCTCCCGGAAGAAACAAAGTATCTAAAGCCGAATACAACACTTATAAGGTAGATAATAAGATATATAGAATTACGGGTATATGCACAAATTATGTAAAAATCTTCAGTCAATCTGAGCACAGATATCTTAAACTTCTAATAGACACTGGAGCGGATATCTCCATATATAAGTTACATAATCTAGCAAAATATGATTTGCAAACGCACAACAGATGCAAATTAACGGGCATAACAAACGAAACAACAATGTCACTGGGAACAATCAGGTTAAACTTTAACATTGAAGACACTATAATATCCAACACATTTCATGCGGTAGATGATCAATTTCCTATCGAAATTGATGGCATCATAGGACGAGATATGCTTATCAAATATATGTGCAAAATAGACTTCGAGACGTATACCATATCCTTCAGTACTCATGACAGAGATGTAGTAATACCAATGTACACGAGAAAAGTAAACATGGCACGCATAACAATTCCCGCGAGAACAGAAGTTATATTACCAATAGACGTAGATAGATCAGAAGACAGCATAATATTAAACAAGGAGATTGAAAAAGGAATATTCTTAAGCAATTGTATAATTCCAGCGAAAGGTATATGTCATGCGAAAATACTTAATACCAACGAACATGACATAACTCTAAAAGACTTTCAAACAGAGGTAGAACCGCTGAGGAATTACGAAATATTAAAAACAGTGCAGAAATTTGACAGGAAACGATTGAACGAACTGATAAACATTATCAACACCAAAAGTCTCGATGAACAAGCTAACAAGAGCCTACTGGAAATTATTACAGAATACCAAGACGTATTCCACCTTGAAGGTGAATACCTCACAAAAAATAATTTCTACAGACAAAAACTAAACACATGCGATGAAAACCCAGTCTACATAAAAAATTATAGACTACCACAGACACAGAATGAAGAAATCCAAAAACAAGTACGTGAGATGAAAGATAACGACATCATCGAACAATCAACAAGCCCGTACAACTCACCATTGTTAGTTGTACCCAAGAAAAGCTCTAACGATGAGAAAAAGTGGAGATTGGTTGTAGACTTCAGGAAACTGAATGACAAACTAGTGAACGACAAATTCCCATTGACAAGGTTGGAAGATGTCCTGGACAAACTAGGCAGGGCAAAATATTTCTCAACCTTGGATATGACCAGTTCATTTCATCAGATCGAGCTGGAAAAGGAATCAAGACCGTTAACCGCCTTTTCCACCAACGATGGACATTACCAATTCAAAAGATTACCTTTCGGATTGAAAATATCATCGAATAGTTTTCAAAGGATGCTCACTATTGCTCTAACGGGTCTAAGCGACTCAGCATTTCTATATGTGGACGACATCATGGTTTTCGGATGCAGCGTAAAACATCATAACGACAACTTGAGAAAAGTTTTACAGAGACTTCGTAAGTACAACTTGAAATTAAATGCAAACAAATGCAAGTTTTTAAAATCAGAAGTGGTGTATTTAGGACACCTTATTACAGCAGATGGCATAAAAACAGACCCTGCAAAACATGAAGTAATCAAAAATTATCCCATCCCAAAGACCGCGGATGAAGTGCGAAGATTCGTAGCGTTCTGCAACTACTACCGTCGTTTCATACCAAACTTTGCAGAAACGGCCAAGAGTTTGAATTCACTCTTAAAGAAAAAAGCACCGTTTGTTTGGGAAAAAGAGCAGCAAACAGCTTACGAAATTTTAAAACGCAAACTGATTTCACCTGCAATACTTCAATACCCTGATTTCGAAAAACCATTCATACTTACTACGGACGCGTCAAATTTCGCACTAGGTGCTATTCTATCTCAAGGAGAAATTGGTTCAGATTTACCAATCTCGTACGCGAGCAAATCTTTGAATAAGCACGAATTAAACAAACCGATCATAGAAAAGGAACTATTAGCGATACATTGGGGCATAAACTTTTTCAGACCATATTTGTATGGACGCAAGTTTATAGTCGTATCTGACCACAGACCTTTAGTATCCCTGTTTACGCACAAAAATCCATCTTCAAAACTAACAAGAATACGGCTAGATCTATCAGATTACGATTTCGAAATAATATACAAAAAGGGCAATATAAATACAAATGCAGATGCACTGTCAAGAATACAACTTGATTCGAGTATGTTAAAATCCATGATACCTCCAACGAACGATGAGAACATCAGCAAAAAATTGCTAGCAATAACAAGGAGCAAGACAAAAAAGTTACAAGGCGAAAATAATAATATAGAAATCAACAATAAAAGTGACAAACAGAACGAAGAGACTGATCACCTCCATGCGTTTGATTGCACTTCATTGTCAGATATAAAAGGGGCTATGAAATTAAAATTTAATATGCTACGCAGCGAAAAGAAAGAAAACAAAAATAATATTTTCAGCAGCAAAGGAAATAATAATGAAATATATAAAGAGAAAGATTTTATAATAGTGCGCTACAGCGATAAAGATGACGAGAAACCCGTTTCCGCCAACGATAAACTGAAAGTTCGCGATAAATGCAATGACAATTCGTACACGAAATTAGTTTCTGTCATGAAGAAATTGCTAATTTATTCACGGAACAATAGCATTGATGCACTAGCACTTTCTTCTAATGATGATATATTTAGGTACGTACCAAAGAATGAGTTCAAGAATATATTTAATACGTTGCAACGTGAAGAGAAATACAGACTGAAAATACTGATATATAAACCGCCCATAAGAATTCGGGACGCCGAAAAACAACAAGAACTAATTAATGAATACCACAATTCGCCACATGGAGGACATACAGGAGTACGCAAGACATTACTGAAAATAAAACAGAGATATTGTTGGAAGAATATGAAGAAAATGGTCAAAAAGCACATAAATCAATGCGAAAAGTGCAAGTTGAATAAGATCACTAAGCACACTAGAGAAAAAATGATGAAAACTAATACACCATCTACAAGCTTTGAAATAGTAAGCGCAGACATTGTTGGCCCGTTAAGAATTTCAAAAACTTATAGATACATTCTCACTATTCAGTGCGAATTAACTAAATACATAACTGCTATACCCATAGAGAGTAAGGATGCTACAACAGTGGCAAAAGCTTTAGTAAATAAATTCATATTATTATACGGTCATTTTAAAGTTTTAAAAACAGATTTAGGGACTGAATTTACCAATAGCCTAATGAAGGAAATATGCGAGTTACTTCAGATTAAACAAATATTCTCAACCCCTTACCATCATGAGACGTTAGGTGTAGTAGAAAGGAACCACCGAGTCCTTAACGAATATTTGCTATCTTTCGTTGATAACAACAATTGGGATGAATGGATACCTTTTTATACATTCTCTTATAATACAACCCCACACGTCGATACAAATTACACACCCTATGAACTTGTTTTTGGCAAACTCTCGTACCTACCTAACGACATTTTAAAAGATTCAGATAAAATATACAATCTTGATGACTATAAAAATGAACTAAAACTTAGATTAAAGATGTCTCTAACGAAAGCAAAAGACTTAATCGAAAAAACTAAAATTGCAAGAACCAATAAACAACCTTACTCAAATCCGCTAAATATTGAAATTGATGATCTTGTGTTAATAAAAGTAGAGAATAAGCGAAAACATGAAAAACCGTATAAAGGTCCATTTAGAGTAATAGAAAAAACCAAAGTAAATTCATTACTAGACATAGACAATAAAACAAAATGGATACATAATAATAGACTTAAGATTTTTCAAAAGAATAAATATCAAATATAAGAATACAAAAAAAAAATGCAAAATGTAAAAATCCAATCCTAACACCTGACCAATCAAAAAAAAAAAAATTAAATTTTTCTCGTAGTTTCGAATTTGGATCCAAACTCTCAACTCAAAAGGTTAAGGGTGTAGTGAACCCACATAAAATAGCCCACATAAATTACCACACAAGTGATCCGTGATCTACATCACGCGCGTGAAAAATCACATAGCACAGATGGGCGCGTGAAAAATCACATAGCACAGATGGCAGCCGATGCACATTAATTATCTGGCCGGCGACAGAACTAATAAGATGATAAGCATCTTACATGTACATGTATGTGCTGCAAGAGTCAAGTGCTTCTCATAATTTATGCGCGTAGACAAAATTATGAGTATTGGACTCTAGTTCTGTTTATGAAGTAATAAATTAGGTCAATAAAGTATCAGAGTTTATTACTTCTTTTGAGTATTGGTCACGTACTAGGAATATAAGATTTAATTTTGTAAATACGAATTTTAGAGTAGGGATTATATATTTAGTTGTAAGTTGTACATGAAAAATAGTATTTAAGAAATATGGAATTAAAGGACGAGATCAGTCTTCTTCTGATCGACTCAAATCGAAAACACGATTTTGATTTGTACTGCCGTGACTTGGCAACGATCAGTCCTGCTTGCCGTAATTAGGCAAGACGTAGACTTGCAAGCCGTGACGTGGCTTGATAATATCGGACGCTTGGGTCTTGGATCCTGCGCCAAATTTGTGGCAACAGCAATGATTTGCCGGTAAGGTCTTCTCCCTCTTATTCTTCCCTTCTGTACACTTTACGAATCCCCGTCTCTCACATAGCCTCAAAACAAGCATCTCCCTTGCGGAGTACCGATCAAGAAATCACAAAGAGCAGAAGGAAGATTTATTACATTGTGTTGTGCTAAAAAAAATTTACGTTCCATATTCAATAGTTTTTGATTTTGCTTCATGAAGGTTAGAAATGTTGTTTATACTATTGTATGCATTTCAGTTGATGGGGAAGAAAATAACTAAAATAACTTATTTTGTGCAACTCGAGCATGTTATCTCACTAGTTACTTTTAACTTTTATATTAAAAATACATTAAGCTGCATTAGGAAACTACGTTATTTTATAAAGACTTACTTCAAACTGGTGCTTTTAAAGAAAATCAAATTTTTCGAGTGGTACAGAAGAAGCTCTTTTGAATTTTCATCAGGATTGGAAGTGAAAATTTTGTCAATTTTCTGCACAATGCAAATGCCACTGAAGCGATCCTTGCATAATGCTCCTTACTTTCTTCGGTCTTGGCAGCTCCGCATCAAACCCCAATAAAATACTGTCGCACTTCCGAATCCATCAATAACATTTTATTTATCTTTGAAACTTTCTTGGACCGCGGCCCGCTGAGGTGGTTTCTTGTGGCGTCTTGCTTTGCCCGGCAATGGGTCGAAGCCGCTTTGATCATTGGCTAATTGAATCGGTGAGCATGCCTGCCTGCCGCAAGTTTGTCTTAATTATAGTCAAGGCCAATTATTTATCGACGTTGACTTTAATCGCAATAATTTGTTAAGTCAATGCTCACGGAGTGTAATAATGGCAGAAGTGCGCCAGCAAACGGAATCCGTGCAGACATGGTGCTCAATCGTATCGCATGGTACGCGTTGCGCGTGGTACAAGTGCTGACAAAGAATACAAGCAGCGATTTTATTGGATTTGCCGAAGAAAGGAGAATGAAAATTGTTTTTATGATATTAAAATGACTGGTTGTGATAACGCGAAGGCTGTTTGAAACAATAATTTCCCCGGCCGAGACGTTAGCGGGCACAGCTAATGGCCGGGTATCAAATCCTTCTTAGTGCAGTTTTACAAAAGTAATAAACTCGAAAGGCAATTATTGTTTGTAGTTACAGACGTCTAATGGTTTGTTGACTGGAGTATTTCAGCATGTTCGCAAGCCAGCATTTCACCACCCAGGTTCCCACCCGATAGCGACTGCGATGATAACCTAGAAGAGGCTGCACCGCTGATCCTTGGATACTTTCATAGCCAGTGTGGCTGGCAAAGTTCAAGCGAGGGAAAAAGCGCATCAGGAAGAGCTCCGCAGCGATCTCGCTGATTCAGCCCGACCAGTGCAATCGGCCTTATAATCTTTTTCCCAATTACAAATAGTACACGGCAATTTCTTCATAGATATGTTTACCCGGGCAATAATTGCAAAACGAACAGACCCGGTGCATCTACGTCCTGGCGCTCTGCTGATTGTAATGTCGTGTAAGTAAGTCAGTCACAATGGCAAATGCACTCCTAACTCCGTTCAAGCACAATAGATGAACCGAGGAATCAGAGCACGAATGAAAATATTGTGGATGACCTGTTCGACCTCGTTCATCTTTAATGTGGTTATTGCGATAGAATCATCATAAAGAGCAAAAGCCATCGTCTTGAATCTTGGTCTGCTGCGACTTGAGCCAAGAACGAACGGGGCTCTTTTCTATTCCGGCATGGAATGGCAGAAAACAAAAGGGCAGCATGTACGAGTGAGTACCAGCAACATGGGCGCAATCTCGATAGCAAGCTGAAATCAGTAACGCTTTCAGTTCAGGTCCACGTCCCCGGCAGGAAAGAAAGATGAAGGAATGGCTTTTTGTAGGAACCGTGCGATTAATTTGCAATTTCACTTGCCAGCCGAGCTGTAATTGAAACTCGAAAGAAAACATCCGTGGCTTGGCTGTTTTCTGGGTGAAATGCTAGTGCAGCAATTACTTGACGCTAATTGCAATCGAAAGGTTTGGCAGTCATTAGCCAAGAAGTAGCTTCTGCTAACCTGGCAATGTGACCTTTTGTCGACGAAAAGTTAAACATAGCAGTAGGTTTCCATCCAATGGAAGTTGCACGGCTGAGATGAAATTGGATTGAATGGTGGAAAATAATATATGAGATAGCATTAGACAGTAGGTAAAGACCTCAAACTGGGTCGTGCATGCTAACGATGAGGTGTGATCCTTTTGATAACGAATTTTAGTCATAGGTTCTTCCAAACGTGCTTAACCTTGGATCCATATCAGCATAAGACCAGTAATGCAATGTGAAGACAAATGAAGAGAAATGGGGAGTCAGTGTGATTCTAGTAGACCAATTACTACAATTATTGAATTATACACTAAATAAACTTTTTTTTAAACTTTAGATTAGATTAATGGTAAACTGAATATAATCAATTGATCGTGGCCAAAATAAAAATGATCCATTACAAAATCATCATCATTTGTTTATACTCAGTTCTAGCAATATTCTGAAAACTATTCAGCATACGATTTCAAATATGAGCCTTTCCTACCTTAAAGGCAAGCAGGGCAGACGCTTTAAGCACTTTATGCTAATGAGTATATTTTTAAAAAAAATCGACTCGTTTTGTAATAGAAAAGTGTATTTAATACTGTGCTTTATGTTCTGTCATATTCGAAAGCTTAGTGTATTGACAAAAGCCTTTAATCCAAAATTGTATTTAGTTATAAAAGTAATCTACATCGCCGTGCCTGAAGTATACAATACGATAATCACATTGCTCTGACATTTCACTAACAAACATGGTGGCTCCGACACTTAAAAGTTCTATCATTCTTTGTCGAAACTTTCTTAACTGTTTTCCATAATACCAGCTATAGAAAGTTGAAACTTGATGAGCCATAATGAAATTAAATCTTTATAAAATTAAACACTTGATTTTATTGACTCACAAATTTTTATTAATACGACGCGTTTCGATCCTTAGATCATCTTCAGGTTTAATACAGTTTACAAATATTTCCTGGTTTTATTCTTAAATATTTAATGGTCCAAGGAGTGGTGATAGGAAGGGAACGGTAATTTCATTCAGCAGGCTTTCCTTTCTCTTTATCGCCCGCCTATTCCCAAGGCATTCCAATATTTTATAAAGATTTTATTGTTTTCCAAGATCAAGTGGTCAATATTTTTCTCTAACGACGTATTTTAAACTTATGATACCAGAAGCTTACACTTACGATACGTCTACGATACATTGTTGTGTTCAAAATTGGCTATATAAACAATTTTATCAAAAAAAGTAAATATAAAATATTAAACCAAGCAAATAAAGTTTTTTCCTGGGTTAGAACCTCCTAGTCTAGTCGATAACATAGTCTACTAGTTGTGCTTTGGTTAGCAACTTACTAACACTATCATTGCACATTGATGGGGGTTCTTAGCTTCCAAATTGTATGAATGGTTCATCGTTTAAATGGAAAGTGTGGTTTCGGGATAGCGAATGGCTTCCTCTTCAGGTGCTGTCATATGCCAATTCACTATCAGACAGCACGACCACCGTTAGGCTTGTTGATGGGTTAAGCTCATTATGATTCAACTATTTTAATATTTGTATGTGCGAATTATAATGACTGTCTACCTAGTTTCGTATAAGCTTCGTTGCTAAATTGATGATAGTGTTAGTAAGTTGCTAACCAAAGCACAACTAGTAGACTATGTTATCGACTAGACTAGGAGGTTCTAACCCAGGAAAAAACTGAACTTAGCAACGAAGCTTATACGAAACTAGGTAGACAGTCATTATAATTCGCACATACAAATATTAAAATAGTTGAATCATAATGAGCTTAACCCATCAACAAGCCTAACGGTGGTCGTGCTGTCTGATAGTGAATTGGCATATGACAGCACCTGAAGAGGAAGCCATTCGCTATCCCGAAACCACACTTTCCATTCAAGCAAATAAAGTTTCAAAGAGTATTCCAATGAGAATGAAAATTTCTAACAAAACACGACTTGGTTTTGTTAAAAAGAAAATCAAAATCATAAAAAATTCCAAGCCAATCATAATGTAAAATACAATGATGAAGATTGATTAGGTTCACTCAATTGTAAATATTAAAAATTAAATTTTATCCCGAATAAACACAAAAGTTTTAATAATTTAGTTCGAAATCACTAAGATATTAATTGACACATTTTGGCAATTAAGATTTAATTTCGAGAACTTTATAATTTCATTGTGCTTGAAAATGAAAAGAAAGTAGAAATTAATATCTCCACGATCAAGGCTAAAGTTTTCAGCTTTTCGGATTTGTTTCTCAGCGTGTTAAAACAGATTTTTTTACAATCTCTTACTTTACTGGCCACGTTAACATTACTGTCGACTATCCAACACACCGTCCGACATATTTAAAAATATATTTATGACCTACAAAAACGCAAGTACCTAGATTATTGCAACATTAATGAAATGCAAATGCAATTGTCGGTAAATGGCTGCAACAGTAGAAAGACACGCGGTTATAATTAGATACATGTTTATAGTTAGTTGGCTTTGTTGCACGCTGCAAGTACACAAAGAGGTCGTTGGTCAAATCTAACAAAGTAGATGTTTTCCCTCGCGCTGGTGATAAGTAGTAGTGTTTAATCAAGGCAGTATTTTCATGAAATTAGGCATAATGTATGGTGCAGGTTGGAGCCGATCAAAGCGATGCAAATGGTTTCCACGATGATCTTAATGGCAGCTTGCTTCTTGCCGCGCTCACAGCTAGGTGGTATCAAATAACAAACACAATTAGATTTCTTTGGCTTATCGTCGGAAAATCTTTTACATTCCATTTATTTGCCCAAGAGGTTGAAGTTGCATGTGAAAATTCCAATGATGGTCTATACATGCCTGAAAGTCCAAAGTGGTCTAAGGTTGTTCAGAAGGACATTCAGCGGCATAAACTTATAAGGGATTGGTAAATAAAAGACTCTTATAGTTATATTAATGGTTTGGCTTAAGAAGTCTACCCTCTTTATATTTTTTTGCATTTTTGGAAAGTATATGTATACAGAAGTATTAAATCAAAATTTTATAAACATTGGAGCAGTCTAACTGTCTTTCCGGGTAACTTTAACTTTGTCACCAGAGCGCGATTTTCCATTAAAAAAAATTTAACCGCGTTCTTCTCGAAACAACTTTTTTTGACGCCGCGTTGATGAAATCTTGGGAACTACAGAACCGATTCTCACCAAATTTCTACCAAATATTTTTTATGACTACAGCTATAGCGCGAATAGGGGGTTTTACAAAATTTTGATTTTCAAATCAAAATTTTGTAAAACCCCCTATTCGCGCTACTTCAATACTTCAGTATTTTTTGGCCAAAAACGATGAAAAAAGCATGTTTTTTCATAATTTTTCGAAAAATGCCTGCCTGTCAATTTTGCAAAACACAAAAAATCGCATATTGAACCTAAAACTATCTGATTTTTTTTTAGACCAACCATCTCGAAAATTTTATCAACGGTGCACACTCCTCTCGTTTTTTCGATATTTTTTCAACCAGCATTTTCATTGATAAAAACTCACATAAATGAATGAAAATTTTTTTTTGTGAATTTCGAGATTTTATTTATTGAGTATAACCCCTCATTTAACAATATTTATAATTTAAACCTATTTAAAAAATTATTAAAAATAACCCGTTTTTACACTGCTAAAAGAGGGTACACCCCTTAATGAAATCGGAAAATATAGAGACAATTTCATATTTTCAAATGGTTTCTTTTGGTTGGTAAATAAAAAAATCGATTCCACATAGTGGTAAGATGGATCCACGTTTAAAGGAGATGTCAAACGCATTAAATGGCTGACATGATTGATTTCCGGCTCCGTTAAAATGGCGCTGGCTAATTAAAACAGTAACAGTTTGATCAGGCAAAATAATACGAATGTTGTATGTCTCTCACGAATGTCGGAATCGGAAAATAGCGCAAATATCTCATTTGGCATCGGAAGAAAATAGAAATGGATCATAATTAACCCTTTAAAATGTTAAGGTGGTTAAACGTGAATTTTCTTTGTTCAAAGCAATCATTTCCTCGATTCCTTATTATAACCAATTATTGAGAAAAAATATATGAATGGGGAGTAAATAGGATTATAAAATGCAAATTAAAAATAAAACATTGAGTGAACCATCAAAAAATTTGATTGTTTTCATTTTTTTGGAATAATTTCATGAAACACCTTTAGTTTCAATCGATGCTGATAGAATTGATAGATATTACAAGAGTGAATCAAATCACATTATTAAATTACCAGGGAATTTTTTGGTGACCGTATATTTATTTGATTTATTTTCATTCTGACGGAGTAATATAAGTTGTAAAATGAATCGGTGAAAAGTTTCTAGACAGTGTAAAAACTGATGTGATTACGAGCTGATTGGCATCCTGGTGTAGGTACTGTTTCAGAATTTGAGCAATAATGTAATACCGGGAAGGGTTGCTAGGTCATCTTTGGTTGCTAACTTAGTTCTGGTGGTCGCCAATACAAGACGCACAAGCAGCTGTGGCTAGTAAGATTTCCTTGCGCCACCACTTGCAGATGATGGTTCCATTTTGACCGAATGAAGAAATCTTCAAATAAGAGCTTCTCCAACTTGAAAGAAAGTAGAATTATAAGTCAATGTGTACACATATTTGCCACTCAGTTGCAATTAGGCAGGAGCATCTACATTTAAAGGAGATTCATAGCTTAAAACATTACTTAAGCTCATTTGTGGATGAAAGTTATATCTCCTTGAAGATTTCAAATTAGAAGGACCTTAGAATTGCTTATAATTTCATATTTTCGATCAGATGCTCAAACCCACCGATTCGTACGTGTATGTCACCTTCAGCCAGAATATGTCTTTACTAATCTACTGGCCGAGATTAAACGGCATTAAGGTACAGGTGACTGCCTCTAATGATCTCACGATTTTCATGTTTAGCTCGCGGTTCACACATTTGATAGCCGTTAGCGTACAGTATGGATACTAGACAATTGTCAGGTAGTCGGCGGCGAGTTGACACCTGTTCATTATTAATAACTCTTCGGAGCCTCATTAAAACTCCACCGCAGCCCATTATGAAGAAATTATCGGCAACAATGCAAAATCAAGAAGCCACAAACTATCTCAGCCCCGGTCCGCCATGCTGAGCTTTATTTACCGACCAACCGCCCGGCAACCACTCTTGCAACGAAGAAATTGTTGTTCGCTGATAAAGTTTCTACCACGAAATTATTTTGCAACTTTCATAATCATGCGGAACGAGATTAGACTTAAACGCCGCGGCGATCCCGGGCCACATGCAAAATCTTTTCTTCTTTTGTTCGATGAAAGTAAGTACTGTTGACGATTTTGTCCAAATTATGCAATTCCACACTAGACTGCACTGCACCGAACGGCACATGCACCAAGTTATGAAATATGCCAGAGGGCAGGTTACTAGCTTTGTGGATTTATAATTAAATAATAAATCGTTGTGCTCCAAACAGTGGGCAAACACACATAAATTATGCGGTACTTTCGGTCTCATTAGGAAATTCTCTCGAATATTATTTCAAAAGTAGTAAATGCAAATAGAAGGATCACTTTCGTGCAGGTGCTGCGCCATGCTGGCCCGCATCTCAATTCCGCTTTTTGGAGGCTCGATCGCCATCCAACATTGCACTCTAATGTAGTGCACGGTCACCACTTGAATGGATGAACAACTGAATCAACAGCACTAACCCATAAATCTGCGCAAGTTTCTTCGTACGTTTAGCTGAAAATGTTGGAATATGGCTGCTCTTGTCGCCGTCAAAACCCAAAATCCATTTCGAAGTCGTTTTCGAGTTGGATTGACGAGTCGAACAGATTGCGTACTAAGTATAGCACTTGAGCCATCAGAGCTGTCGTGGCTGCTGCCTCTGCATCCCGAGGACTGGTACCTTAACACTATGCCAAGCTATAACTACTCAAGCAGTCGTGATCCACCTTGTCTTGCATTTGCTGAAGAAAAAATCATATAATAGAAAAGGAAAGACTTAGCTACAGAATTATATCACTGAGATCACTTCTGTTTATAAAAGAAGATCAATATGTTTGCGATTACATCGTGTCCCATCAACCATAGATTTTCATTAATTTTACCTGTACAAGCTATATATGAAATACAAAAGTGTACTTATCAGTCTTCGTCGTGTGAATCTCAGTCATATTCACTCTCTTTTACATTCTTGCTTGCAGTTGCCCATCCATACTTTTGAATAAGGAGTTATTTCTGATTAAAGGTTTTAATAGAGCCCAATATCAATCACTCTGAAGTATTTTCGAAACATTTGCTGGACTAAACTATTTTGTGTCATAAAATGATATTAATGAGCTTCTCCTGTTTAAAGGAAATTTTGCATTAATGATATCCATTGTTGTCCAAAGAAAAAATGAAATTTTTTAATTCAAAATGCACACGCTTTCAAAAAAAAATTTTGAATTCATCATATGCTAACTTAACTGGAAGTACTTTCATTTACGCACTATATAGAATTGAGACAGATTCAGACAGTCAAAGCAAGAAACAGTCGTGAAATTTATAGTTAAGCACACATTCAGCCGCGCTTCTCCTTTATTTTTTTTGTATTTTCTGAGCCTTATTTTTTCTTTAATTAAGCTAATTATTTTACTGCGCAAATTTTTATTTTAGTCAGTCTCTCGAACTTTATTGAATGAATTTTCTCAAGGTATGTTTTAACCTGATCAAGAAAAAGCCACACCAGTAGCCAGCATTCATTGTGCGACGATTTTGAAGGAATACAGTCAGCAAAACTCCTGGAAAGTCCCAAAAAGCTGTGGTCATAACCTTCTCGGTTGGCAAATGCGTTCTAAGTTTTGACGGTTCCGACTGAAGAGGGATGCTTCCTCCTCCTAATGCTGAAGCTTTTTTGACTCCGAGGTGTAGTGGTGAATCTTAATTTTGCCGTAAATAACAATTCCTTTTAAAAAAGCCTGTCCTTTATTTTGAAAACGACCACAAAGTCTTGAGGACTTCAACTCTTGCAATTTTTGTTCTTCAGTGATCAATTTGGCAACCCGTCGTTCTGAAATTTTTCAGAAGTCGTGGTGAACTCGGATGGTGGTGTGGATACTCCCAACACTGATTTCTGCCTC
Source organism: Oxycera nigricornis (assembly GCA_963942545.1). Lineage (NCBI taxonomy): Eukaryota > Metazoa > Arthropoda > Insecta > Diptera > Stratiomyidae > Oxycera > Oxycera nigricornis. The sequence goes on from OZ012659.1 coordinate 15,014,461, forward strand.
GAAAAGCTGCAACGGTGCCTCGAGTTACGCTAGATCGGGTCCATTTTTGGGGACTCAAGTTTTAAAATTTTTCACGGTCCTCATTAAATTCTACACCCTAGGCTTTCACTTTCGGCTTTGAAAGTGTTTTATTCGCAACTTGTGCACGTAAACCTCTCTAAGTTTTGGCCAGTGTACCGCCTTCGTTTGCCAAAAATTTGAAAACAATGTGTTGCTCAATATTGGGGTAACCTCATTCTCGTTCAATATGAGAACAATTAAAAACATTAATTCGAGCGATTGGATAGCCTTGGATTATATTTGGTACCGCTTTACTAGTATCCCTTACGGCCTACGTATTCCACGAATTTTTATATTTGAGAAGCCAAAAGCATTTTTATATTGGAATGATCCTCATATAATGATTACTCATGCTCTTGATTTTTCTAATCATGTTTTGTGATCAATAAGAACTATATATTCTGTATAAAACAAAACACTTTATTGGTTTCCCACTAACGCTTAGCGTTGCACACGTGATATCCAAAATTAGATGATCGGTTGCGCAATTTCCAAAATTGCCACATTAAACTCAGACTTTTTTGTATGCAGTTTCTGAAGAAGAAAAAAACTTATTCAATCTTAGGATTATGTAAATAAGTTAATTCATTATCTTACTGATCAAAAAATGCTTTGAGGCCGATTTCCAAGGAAACTAGGCCCTTTTTAAAACAAAAAGTAAGCAAAACGTGGACACTTTCCTCTACTAAAGTGTCAAGTAACCGCAATGAAATAGAAAAGAAGGATAAATTTTGCTGGTGATTGAAAAGATGATGGTTGAAAGCGTGAAAAGAAGCTGCCTTTCATATACTTTGTTTTATTCCAAACAGTTCTTAAAGTCAATGCGATTGTAATTATTTTTTTCATTATCTGGTCGTCAATTCTAGTTAGGAAATGGATATACTTTATCCGTTTGATCATTAAATGCTACATTGAACTGTCTTAGGTATGTGTGTTGTTCTGTGCACTGGTTCTTGGGATCTCAAATAACTCTTTACTGGTTCTTTTCAAGAAAAATTGCATAAGCCGCATCAGTAAGAATGACGTGGATAATGGATGAGACTCCATCAGAGTCCCGACCCACAAACACATCATTCTTCTTCAACCGAACTCCGCTGTTCTGGCTAGAATTCATAATGTGGCGGCTAAATCAATTTTGAAAAATGCCCTAGCATTGGCAGTAAATACAAATGCTATTGGATCTAATGATAGATGCAGACTAACCAGAGAGGTGCAGTCCTTTTTCTTGCTCGCCGACTGGACTTTTGACCATTGCACACAGCACTGTCGGGAACGGACATTAAAATTGATGAATCGACTTTTTACCGGGGCCCATCCGCAGTTTCCTTTAATCATAATAAAACTTTAATTAGACGTGCATTGTAAAATGCAAACTGACGAATGCCTCGAATTTCTTGCCGAGTAATCGACCACTCGCAACACTGACATTGATGTTGGCTTCGGATCTATGCCTGCGCGAGTTCATTATTCCTTTTCAGTGTTGTTTCCCCGACAGAAGATAGACATAGAAAAAAATCACGGAGAATAAGCGCCTTCCTATCATAGAAAAAGATAATTGCCTTGTCGTAAATTGCATTTTGCAGCCATAGTTGCATCCACTCGAAGGTATCCATCTGCACGTATCCACGTCCTCGCGCTGATGGTTATAAATGCGAAACCGAAGTCAGAATGTATTGCGAATCACCATGACAATGTGAGGAAAGCGAAAATCGATTTCACGTCTTGTCATTCTCACCAAATACCCGTCGTGCATGGCGAATCTCACGCGGATGGATCAAGCGCCCGTGCCGGGTCAAGAAGCATGAGTACCGCATTTTCCACCCAGGCTCCACCAAAACGGCGACCATCATGCATGGCGTCAACTATCGCTGGTAACATTCTAAACGTCTTATTACCTTTGCCGAAGTGGACAATGAGCCCAACATTAGAGGCTCTTGTTCTGCAACGGATCCAATCGAGAATGGGAAAAGTTCCCATTGAAAGGCAATATTAGATTACTTCTGGATAGTTTGATGCATGCCAACTGCACAAAAGATACCATCACGTCTTGAAGGAGTCCTTTGAATAGTTCGACTTGACTCGAGCTGTTTGCAAATGAATATCTTCGTTTATTATACAGTGATTACGCATTCTTCGCTTCGTCGATGTATGCCCTATATTCCCTGTTCGCTAAATGACCCTTTTCTTATAAATGCATCTCATGGCAATCGAATTGATGATGGTTTAAAGTTAAAGCGTTAAGCTAACCTTTCGCTAGACTAATAGACTACTCTACTATCTTATTCTGTATCATGACTGGCCAATATAACCAAACTGTATTGATGCTCCACTATCAGCCGAACTTTAAATTCCTGTCATGCTCGAAGAAGGAAACTTCTTCAGCTCGAAATATTCCAGGATAAATCACTCTCTTTAGAAAATATGAACTTGGTGTGACGCAAGGCAACATCATTCCGAAGAGCTCCGATTTGCATATCTTTCCGCATACAAGGCTCATTTTGTATATCCGGTAGACGTACAGACTGGAACGCAGCTGGACATGGTGACACAACATCTTTTAACCGCGCAAAGGCCGTTAATCAAAAGCTTACTTAATTGCATTATCCAAAAGGTGTAGACATATTTATACATTTGCAATCAAAGTTTACGCGGTCGCGCCAATTCCCGAGTGGCATTTTATATGGGAAGATTTTTCGTTTTCATTGAAAGTGTCATTCAGACGAAAATCCTAAATCATTGCAATTGATTATTACTTTCGTATGCATGAGTGCAGTAGATGCAGACCGTTTTTGTTGCTTTTTTTCAGATTTCAGTTAACATAAAGATACTTATCGTCATGCCTCACGCTGTCCAATGTTCCATTTTGGTAATATGTGGCCGGTAAATCAATTAAATTGTTTTGTTTTTGTTTTTCCCCCGAATATGCAAGTGAAAATCAAATTAATTGTTAATTAGAATGGAGAAGTCGAGCGGATAAAGTTGGCATTCAATAATTCAAATTGCGGTCGATGCAATCAGTCGTTCTTTTTCGCGGTGGAAAGTTGCATTTATAAAGTTAATAAGAGATATTTATCGTATGGCCGTTGTCCAATGTTATAACATTAATCGATTTTTTTCTTCCTCATAAATTGCTGTTGCAGCATTTTCTCTACGAGGGGAAATTAATACGCTGCTCAAAAAATCACAGAAGCTACACCTGGTGATTGAATTGTAGGTTTTTAACACATCGAATATAAACTTTAAAAGAATGAATGAATGATTAATCAAAATAAATGAAAGTAAAAATTTAAACTAAAATTATGGTATGTATAGTAACATAGACAGCTCAAAATTATGGAATAAAAAAACTGTTTTGCTAAACTTAAAAATACTTTTCAGAAGTTGGAAAGAGTTTTTTTTAAATCTACGCAAAATGCAAATGCTATCTCTAGATTGGTTTCAAGACAGAGAAGAAGATTCATTTCGAGAATATGTTTTTTGCGCTTCTTTAACAAAATTTGAAGAAGCTTTTTCGGAAGCACAGGATCTAAAAGTTACAACAACAAATCTCGATTCAAATCGCACCTTAACACACAAAAATGGAAATGCGATTAATCGAAAAAAGCAATACTGCATCAAAATAATGAACAACTTCTTAATGCAAAAAATACAAAACCTTCTATTCTCATATTTTTGCCATTGGAATACCACCTTTGTAATAGTTCTTTAGAGAGAAAATATTTAAAAATTCACAAGACACTAGCAAAGTTCTTTTTTGTTTGTCTGCTAGAAATATTAACCCTTTGAGTGGCATAACGTTCCAGGTTATTTTAGAAAGATTCATTTAATTGAAAATATAAAATACAAAAATTAATACCAAAAACCGAATGTAGGAAGCTACAAAAATTGTCGAAAGGGTACTACCCACTTCAGGGAATCGGGCACAAAAGGGTGCAAGGAATGAAGTTAAATACAGGAGAACATTATATTTGCTGCATTTAAATATGCTGTTTCAATAAGCAACTTTAAAACTAATACCGAAAAATTTGTTTATTTTTAGTTTTGAGGCATTGAGAATTTTCTTTCATGTGATAAAAGTATCCTGGTTGCACACTATATAACCGTCAGAAGAAAATTGGACTCAATGTTAGCTTTCCAATTTTTTCTGTTGTCAGGTTTTGGTGGCTTAGAAATTAAAGGATTAAGACAAGCTACTCCCTCTACAACTTCCTTCTAACCATTGGTGGGAGATATATTCCCTTTACCAAATTAACGGTCAAATGCTTTCGCTATCGAACATATACCGAATAAAATCGAGCTATCCAGCGTCAATGACCAAAAATAATACCGTTTCTTCATCTCCGAAAGTAATCTGTGATCTTTTCGCTGACTATTTTCAAGAAGTTTTTTCACCGCCAAAGATTTCGGTAGACACGGAGTCCTCTAAAGTTAATCCAGTGGTACTGATTATGGACATGTATCTCTCAAGGGAAGATGTTGCTCAAGCTATTAACAACCTTGACGTTAATAAGAGTCCTGGCCCAGATTTACTTTCTCCATTTTTTGTGGTACAGTGTATGGACCAGCTTGTAGTACCTCTTCACTTTCTTTTTAATAAATCTTTGACAAATGGGAGTTTCCCAACTTATTGGAAATCTTCCCATATAATTCCTATCTTTAAGAGTGGTGACAAGCGTTTTGTCCTGAACTATAGAGGTATTGCCATTCTATCTATAATCCCTAAACTTTTTGAACAAATCGTTTGCCATAAACTCTCAGCTATTATTGAGTCTCTTCTAAATGAACAACAACATGGTTTCCGCAAGGGCCGATCAACTACAACCAATCTCATGGTTTTAGTTTCTGATGTCCTATGTAAAATGGAGATGGGTTACCAAATTGACGCAATCTACACAGATTTTAGTAAAGCATTTGACCGGGTTGATCACTCCATACTTATTTCCAAATTGCAGAAAATAGGAATCACCGGCTCTATACTCAATTGGCTCAGTTCCTACTTAAGAGACCGAAGTCAATTAGTTAAATTTCAGGGATATTTGTCCAAGCCGATTCTCGTACACTCTGGTGTACCTCAAGGCAGTCACCTCGGCCCTCTTCTTTTTAATGTTTTTATATCAGATTTATCTGAAAAACTCTCGGACGTATCACATCTTCTTTATGCTGACGATCTGAAGATATATCACACCATTAAGTCTCAATCTGATACTGTTTTCCTCCAATCAAAACTAACTTCCCTCCAACAATGGTGTGATGTTAACAAACTACATCTAAACGTTGGGAAATGTTTTGTAATGACTTTTTCCCGTAAAACCACAATATTGAACAATGCATACGTTCTCAACAATACGGTATTGGATATGAAAGAAAACATTGTTGACCTTGGAGTTGTCCTAGACAAGAAACTATGCTTCAATTCGCACTACGATACTATTCTCTCCAAAGCTCATAAACAGCTTGGCTTTATTAAAAGACGAGCCAAAGAGTTTAAAAATCTGTGGGTAACAAAATCATTATTTACCTCACTGGTTCGCCCAATACTTGAATATGCCTGCAATGTATGGAACCCACATTTCGGAGTTCATGATACGAGAATAGAATCTGTCTGTAATACACGTTTACTAACTGAATATCAGCATCTTACTAGATATGCAGATAATGAACCAGTTAATAGATGCTGTAAAATATTTAACACTTTGAGCAAACACTACTCCCCTAGCATCTCCAAGTTCAATTTTAAATCCAGCATTTCTAAAGCCCTTCCATCATCCATCCCTAAATTGTGACGTGCATACAACAGTATAAATTAACATTGAATGTAGCACGTATTTTAGGGTTAAGTATATTGTTGTAATGTATATTTTATATATTTAAATTTTTATATGCTGACTGTGATTGCCTTGCTTTGGCGAAATAAATAAATAAAAATATGTTCAAGATAATTTTGAATTACCGAAAAAATCATTGCTTTCTTGTCGCATCCATACAACACAGATACATAATTGAAATCATACCTAAGTTTTTCAGAGGAAAAATTAATGTTGACAAATTGATGGTAGCTTCACAGCCTGGCTTTCAATATTTTTCTATGGATTTAATTTGTATATACTACAATTATATGTAGCTTTCTGATGCAGCTAGAGTGGTTTGAATAATTCCCTTCTTTTATTTAATCATATGTAGAAACAAGTATTGTATCCTTATCAATGCAATTAATTTTTTGTGCACATAAATCAAAATGGTTGAATCAGATAACTTTGAAATTGACTCCATAAATATTGAATGCCTCATACGATGGAAAGACATTTAATTAAACGTGTTCTGATATCATCGCACTTGTCCAATGTCTTGAAGATAAATTTGTATTTATAGTCGTTGCCTATTTCTAAAAAATTGTAATGCATTTTTTTACCACTAAGATAATTTTTTCTGATTATCTTTGACTTGAGTGAAATTATCATTGAAATGAAAAAAAACTCCAAAAAATTGTGGAAATTAAATATGTTGAACGAAGGTAGAATTTCCTGTTAGTTTACATTATGGTCCCTTGAAAGCTTTTGAAAATTGAACTCTATGCTACTTCATTACATGTCAACATATCTTAATAAATAGATTTTTATAAGTATTGAATCAAAAGCTAATGGATATATTTTAAATAATGATATTTTTCTAATTCATTTGATTTTAATTTGATCATTTTAATAAATTTTTCTATTTGACTTTTAGAAGAACAAATGTCTTTAAATTTTATTATGGTTTTTCATTATTTTAGGGTGAGGATACCAACCTCAGCGTACTCAAGGCCATACTTATTTTATAGCTCGTATTTATTGTTTTATGCCTTATTTTATCGTTTTATACTCTGATTTGTTAAGAGTCTCATAGTTAATTTCAAGTTTATTCATCCAGCATTTAATTTCAAATTCAAGTTCATAAAAATGCATTGTTCTTTTTTTAAATTATGGCTTTCCTTTTTTTTTTAAATCTATACTATCTTCTTAATCTCTACCACCTCAATTCCAAATAAATTAGTAACTATATATACTTATCTGAACAAAGATTTTGGAAAATGCGATTAATTCAAATAAAAAGGATTAATAGTTAGGAAGAATGGAATTACTGTGTTAAGAAATGAGATACAAATTTGTTTTCACATTGACCTGCTGCATGGGATTAAAATATGTTTTGCTCTCCAAAACAAGGACAAATCCAATTTAATAGAAACTGAAGACCCCTTCTTTGTCCGAAGAAACTTGTACTGTTTTGAGTTAAGTATTTTTTTCAGGAAAAAATCACAAACTTGCGTAACGCCTCCTGCACAAAAGTTTACTTGTCAAACTTGTAGTATTAAATCTACAAAAACCTGTACCTAAAATAATTAAGCGTAGTTGCGATAGTGAAAAAAAATTAGGAGCTAAAATTGGCGCGAAAGAAAGAACAGATCTCCTTTCAGGAATCACAGCTTATTTGTTTACGCAGTCAGGCATTGTCCGAAAGTTAAAAAAACTGATTTTATCTTATTTAGAAAGAAAGTAGGTAACATACTGCAAACAGAATGTTTTTCATTTTTTTTGTAGAAATGATAGCTGGTTGAACATACGCAGTTCTTTTTAAAGTTTTGAGTTTTGAATGTGTATAAAAAATCTGATAAATACGGCAACCAACCAAAAAAATCACATGTTAGGTTTTCGCCATTTTCTTTCTTTATTAGAAAAACCTATTTTGCCAGTTTTCAGATGATGCCTGGCTGAAAAAAAATCCCTACATCGGCAAAGATGCGGTACTACTTGGTTAATATTTTAACAATTTTTGAATATTATTTTTTTGAAATTGTTCAAAAAGTTACAAGTGGTTTGTGTAAAATACATATTGTGCTGAGCGCTTAGACGGTGTAATCTCTTAAATTAAATACATGGCTCGTGACAAAAAAATTTAAGTGCAAGAATGGATTCACCATTGAATCACATGCCTATACTTCGTACAAAAACGATTGCCTACTGAAAATGTATAGTTGAACTGCGATTTGAATGTACCAAAATGTTCATTTGAATTTTAAAAAGAACATAGTATTTTTAAAATAAAGTTGTGCACTCTAAAGAGGTGCTGGTCGATGTGAATTAAATGAAACTTACCTTCTATCGCTGCTTCTAAAGCAAGACATTATTTATTTTTTTGATCTAGTTTTATTAACAGTTAACAATTTTTCGCATCATGGAATCATACGCAACAGGCTTTTTTTCAGAGAATATAAAATGGCAACAACGGCAAAATTATTCTCCCACCTCAAATTTTGCTAATCGTTAAGAATCAAATCATAGTCATTTTTTATATGTCAGATCAGATCAAACACACTGAAGTATTAAGAAATGCTCAATGAAAAAATATCAGTAAAATTTCACAGTGTAGCATATTTTCTAAAGTATATTAGGTATTTTCCGACTAAAATTGGTAATTTTCCAAATCAAATTAGCACTTTTGTAAATCAATGTGGCACCTCTCCAATATTAATTGAATTGGAAAGGTTCCAACTTGATTTGGAAAAGTATCAATTTGATTCAAAAAATAATCAACTTCATTCGAAATACATCTGAATAGACGACGAAATGGTATATATTGAAAGTTTCATTTTAATTGGATACTGAAAATTATATTATTTATGAATTCAATATACATTTGATGCTTCTATGCTTTTTTCTGTCTGAGAATAAAAACTGAATATTAAAAATCGAAAAATATTAATGCGCAGATACTTGGTTTGATGTGCAAAATTAAGCTGAGTAATAGAAACATGAACTCCAGCTGTGATAAATGATGAAAGTGTTTCTGAGATGTATTTAGGTTCGAATCTTTAGTCAGAAAAGACTGAAAATGCTTGGTTCCGATATAACCATTAATGATCACATCTTACAAATTTCATAATAATGGCTCAGGGCAAAATTGACCTCGTCTTTCCGTTCTTGATGTGAATAAGTGTGAATCTTATCAATTAATTCTTAAACGATTTTGAAACACACAACCATACATTCTTATTGTTTTTATAATATCCACATTTCCAACATTGAAAGAAATTATTGAAAAAATTGTAAAATACGATTCTTACGCTAAAAAATTAGAATTTGGACTTGAAATTTTGAGACAAGAATTAATTGGAAACATATTTTTGAAGCGTGAATTTTGATTAAATATGTAGAAGTAGTAGTATATGTAATGGTATTTCAAAAACTCAGATTAATATAAAATAATATTGAACTTATTCAATACTCTCACCTACACCCATAACTATATTTTCTGGGAATTGTTCAGTCAATGTCTACCAAAGCATGCAACAATGCGACATTCATCTTGGATCCAAGGCAAGTATTTCACGATATAGTCATTGGAATCGTTTCTCGAGCCAACAGGAAGTTTCCCCATACCTTTTGGAATTCCTACGGCCTTAACATTCCGCTGCCTGTTAAAACGCCATGAAGATTATATTACGCCGAAACTCAGTTGAATGGCGAACATGGATTGATTTTATCAATAAATTGCAATACGCAATCGCCATTGCACAAAACGACATGGAAATCGATAGGAAGTTGACTTCTTTATCACTTTTCACTTTTAAATTTTACTTTCAAAGGGCGCAACCCAGATGGGCAGAAAGTTTAACAAGAATTATTGGTCTTCTGAAAATTTATGGTTGATTATTTACAATGCAGCGAGTTCATGTGATCCTGTTGGGACTGATTAAATAAGCTACTGTTCTTTTTATCGTATTTTAGATCCTTTTTAATTGGAAACATAAAATCGAAACCTGTTGTAAAAAAAGTCTCGTATCATCAACTGCACGCAAGCATTCTCGAAAATAGATTTATTGATTTCTTAATAACGAAGGATGTGAATGATGAAAATTAATTTGGTAAATTAACTAGTTTCTCCATTTTGCTGTAGACTGTCTACTCTAGAATAAGATACAGATATCTCAAATTATTTAAAAAATTGAGTTACCAACTTCTTGCACTCAGTTCGAAAATTTGAAGAATGCGTTTTTAATTTGGACCTATGATTAATGGAATGTTTGCTAATGTTAATATCCACACTAAATTGGAAAGAAAAACAAATGTAAAAGGATGTAACAGTGTAAAATAAATCGGCATATCATTGTATGGAGACAAGATTTGCAAGGCTCAGTAATTGAACACTAAAATTATAAAAAATCATTTAGAACTCAAGTAGCAACAAAAACCTAAAATCTTGTTGTGTTAAAAATTCACATCACCATGTTTCTTCAAGTAAAAATAATTTTCGATTCTGAACAAATGACTGCATTGAAATATCGTTCCTAATTAGCCCTCATCTTCACACCGATCCTGCAGAGGCTAGAAGGTATGGTCAGCTTAATAACAATAGACGTTCGTTATGCAGTCAGCGGTTAGGCATTCATTATCCACTACCCGTACTTTTCAAATCAGGATGCTGTGCTCCTACCAAAATGGCATCTTATTTAAAATGTTTCGATGATTATGATCTGTTTCCATTTCGCGCCAACCTTGAGGTCTCAGACACCGTATGTCTTCTTCATAGCACGGCGCCAGTCTATTTTAACGTCCGTATTAACATCCCCCAATAAATAATATGGAAATAAAGTGCAAGCACGTTCGCGCAACCATTTCTTGGCCTAAGGACACGCGTAGGATCCCAGAAGTGCAGAACATTGGACCACTTGCCCGCTCGCCTGCCATGAATGTTATCTTGCAATCTACTGGTGCACAATCTGGTAACGTTAGAATAACAATTCCAACGAAAATAGCACCTTTCCTGCGGTAAGAAAGTGATTTATGATGAATTGTTCCGTGAAGCGTCAGCCTATCCTCCGCTCTGGAAAATCGAAGCGCCAAGCCGACCTACAACAGCTCAACCAATGGCACGTAAAATAATTTATCATAATTACGTGTAATTACTTGTTGTTTATTGTAAGGACTGGATATCATCTTCGATGGCGTTCCATATTGGTGGTTGGCTAGCAATGGCACTACATCGAAATCATAATTGCTTCTTTATTGGCGTCAGTTCCGCATAAGGTTCATGAATGGCGTTTCAGGGGCCATAAATTACTTTTTTCGAAATCAATATTTGTTTACGTGACGCGTGGATGAGATTAAAAAAAAGATGATTATACAGGAAGGATGAAGATTTTCTAGGCTTCTCTATAAGATATGTTTGAGCATAAATTTAAATTGTTTTGTGAGACCTGGATTAAAAAGATCAAGCATGGAAATACGGTGAAGCCCGAACTATAATTCGATTCATTTACAAAACTATTGCAGGATAAATGCAAGCCATTAGCTAAATTTGTAATTATGACTCATCTAATGGTTACCGTACCATTGTTTGTTGTAACATTCAGCGGATTACAAGTATAAAGTTTCATAATATCATAAATATATTTATTAACAGACCTGCAACATTTGAGCTGCTGCAAATCCGCATGTAGTTGTAGAAAAATCAATGCATTCTAAAATAATGACTGTTTGGTGTGGCTTTCGCAACTGTTTCTTCATTCATCCCCATTTCTTTCAAAATGATGATGAGAACAGTGTTTGTCAATGGAATGTAGTACAGAGACATGCGATCCGTTTTTGTTTGATTTTTGAATAATCAAAATTTTGGACTACAATTATAAATAAATGTTCAACAAAGAAGTTTTAGTAGCAATTTCTCCATGAAACTAACTTACATAGGCGAAACTATGATCTGAAAATCAAATTCTATTTAAAAATCTCTAATTTTTTTTAGAGAAAATGTGGTCTAAATTCAAAACTCATTAAAAAAAATTTTCCATATTTTTATAGGCACTTTTTTAAAAATATTTTAAAGCTTCTATGTTGAGATAAATATGTCTATTTGTGCCACGTTGAATATCTGTTATATCAAACACTCAACTGTTGCATGTGCTTTCAAATTTCTTTATAATAAAATTATAAAATTAGGTTGAAAACATTTTAGTTTATTTTATTTTTGGACGAAAAACGACAGCATGCCAGAAGATTAATGCTCATAATATATTCATAAAATCTCTACTTGATTATTCTCACACTATCAACAAATTACGAATGCAAAACTACCATAATATGTTGAATTTTCTTTGATAACATCATGATATGCTTGTATCGGTTTGAGGATAGGCTAAATGAATTTTTGGTTGTGAAAATGAGTGAAAAATGATAGAGCCACCTTCAGTTTCGGCAAAATTGTAAATTTTCTGTTTTTTTTAATTGGCTACCAAAAACGGAAGAATTCATTAAATTCTCGTCTCATAAATTCTCGTCTTCTTTGATAACATCACCTTGTTCATTTCATCCTTTTCTCTCTCAGTTTATATACACGATACTAAAATATCCAGGGGAAGTGTGTTAAAAGCTTAGAATTGGGAATACGTTATTAGTTTAAAACAATTAAAACTTCGTGCTCCTCATTTCGTTATACAAAAATAACGATAAAATTCTAACCGTTTTCTGTTTAGTGTACATTCACAATAGAGAATGAAATTGAAGCTATCAATTTAGCTGCTTTGCTCTGAACGACTTTCACACGAACAGCTGAATTTCCAAACAATAATATGCCAAAAGCATATGACTACCGACGTCAGTTGAAAGATATTTACATTGAAAGTTTTTTTAGTAATCGTTCCTAGTTCGATTTATGGATAATTTATAAACGCAAAAATGAATGATCCTAATAAAAGAATTGACGTGAATGTTTCATCGGTAAGGTACTTTTTTGTTGTGTATTTGTAAAGAATGCATTTGTCAAAATAGATGTTAATCATTAAAAATGTGAGATGTTTGATCTATATCACATCCCAATTTCCATTTTTAATAGATGAATAATGCACAAAATTTCATACTCTTCGATTTATGCGAAAAAAGGGTTTTTCTATCCGACATTAAGGTTATCTAAAAAACGCATCGAAATCTTGTAGTTTTGTACTTTGATTGCTTCATTCGTTGCCTTTTCATTCTTCTTTGCCCACTTTGAAGAGTTTACGAGCATACGTGGATTATGCTATGACATTTTAGAAGCCGGATACTCTTATTTGCTCAGTAAGATAATCTTACCCAGTCTTTTTATATTACCAAACACATACGCTTGATGTTTTTAGCCCTCACTTATTCATCTGTTCGTAAACTACAAAGACTTCATAAAAGTTTTTAAAACTGCAAATATAAACTGTATTTATCCAGCTACACCATTCTCACCTTCATTTTCCATTCCACTTTGTCTTGTAAACCACTTAACAAATTCAACCTTTTCAGCTTTTAAGTCTTAAAGCCGAACTCCTGCGAAAACAAGAAGAAGTCAATCGAGCCAAACTCAAACAAGCCTCGGAAGCGTTCATACCAAAAAAGTCCACCAAACCCGAGCACAAAGAAAATGCCGAACCAACGAAAGACCACAAACGTTTCGAGGAGTATGAAGATTCTGCCTTGCTTGATAAATCGAAAAGAGTTTTGGAGGCCAAAAGTCGTTTCTATGATAAAATGGCTGCATCTGGCGGCAAATTAAACTCGGACGACAATTCGCTGGTGCTCTTCAATCAAAAGAAACAAAACGAGAGACCACACAGGAAGTCGAGCTCGGAATCGGACATTAGTGACGATGAAAACTGCACGGGAAAATATAAATCGAAATATCCTGACGACGATTGGTAAGCATTGAGGCTTATATAATATTTCACACAAATAAATTCATTCATATTTCAGGGTGGAATACACGGATTGCCTGGGCAGAACGAGACAATGCTTAAAAAAAGATCTGGATTTCTTCAAGAAGAAAGACAATCAGTTGGCCGAGAATATCCAGCCAAGGATGGAGTTGAATGTAAGTCGGCTCACAATGGCAAGACGTTTTTTTTGTTATTGATCATTCGTTTCCTTTACCTCAGCAAGATGCTCCGATGTGGATGATAGATACGAACCCCAGTAAAGGCGTGGAATCCGTCATGGCTGATGACGCTACCGAAATGACGTCTATGATATCCAAGCACGATCAGCAAAAAATGAATTGGGAGAAAAAAGAAGAGGAAAATGTGTACAAGGAAAATGTGCACTACCAAGATGTTTTGTTTGACGGTAAGTTGGAAATTTTTATTAATGCATATTGAGTAGCCAGGGCCCAAATCGGCTAAAGTCTAGCCTCCATAAAGCAAGGATTTAAGCAATATTACATCAAGGCTGCAAATAGGGCTTGGCTACTTGAAGAAGTCTGTAGAACAACCAGGCAAACTTGGTACGCACTGTGATCCAAACGCATCGAGCGCCTCCTTAACACAAGTCGCGAAAACTTGAGTTCCATCGTATACGTACTGACGGGACACTGTCTGATTGGCAGACACGCCGAAAGAGTGGGTGTTCCTTACAACGATTTCTGCCGAAGTTGCAGATCAGAGAATGAGGAAGAAACAATCCAACACTTTCTGTGCGAATGCCCAGCACTGTCCAGGAAACGCATGCAAAACTTAGGCTCATCTTTCCTGAACAGCCTCACGGAAGTAGCTGATTTAGACTTAAGCTGCATAGCCAAGTTCATACGAGAATCTAAATGGTTCTCGTCATCCTGTAGGTTGTAGTGCCATCCCAATCTTTTGTGGTATCACAATGGGCCTATAGTGGCCTAAGTGAGCCATCTTTGGATAAAGGGGGCTGGCACTACAACCAACCAACCATATTGAGTAGCATTTATCAAACTTGAAGGCGTTGATTGGGTCGCATTCTAATGTGGTTATTAGGTAGCTTGTACTAGATCAACCTCTTCGAAGCATCAGTCATTTGCTACTCCTATTCGATCCCATAGTCTCAGGAAATGTATCATTTGCTAAAAACAGCTTAGATTTATTACGATATGGGCATAAGTGTAAAAAAATATATCAAATCTACGAAATCATAAATTATTTTAAACAATTCGTTAACATCACGAATGAATGAAGGAAAGAGCAGCGATAAATGACAAATGATGACAAAAAACAAACTGTAAACAGCAGATAAAGTTTTTGCCTTGACATCCTGGAAAATTTTGTTACGCTATCAGCGATTGTGGCCAAAATTAGCTGAATACGATACAAAATAGCATAGCTTTGCGGACAACAAATCACAGAAGATATGGTTGGCTCAGAGGCAAAGGTAACCAAGTGATATTTTTTAAAATTTTGGGACATGGAAGTTAGATCGTCGTAAAGTGGAAAGAATCACATTTTAACGGGCTTTTATGTTAGAATTGTACTTAGACAGTTTTGCCTCTTAAAAATTATGCATTTTTTTCAAAATGGTGTAAATTTACCATTTAAACAAATGAACTGGATGGTTTTTATCTATAGCACACTCTTCTTTTTGATATGCTGCGAAAGGAACTTGAAGCAGGAAATTGTAGAAATATCTGCTAAGAGATGATTTATAAAAGGAGTCGTTATAGACTCGAACCCTTGGAAACGAATTCGTTCTTACAGTTTTGGATCATTTCAAATGCGATCCCCGCACTTTCTTTTCTTTAGTACTTTGAAACAAATACAAGTGGATGCATCAACTGTTCTTATATACTTTGACAGTGGCTCTTTGTCGAATGAGTTAAAACAATACCTTGAACAATCCAAGAAAAGCGTTTCGAATTAAAAATACTGTGCTTTTTGGAATAGCCGAAAAAAATTTAACTCTGCCGTCGTCCTCTGTTTCTTCAAAAAGAGTGGCATTAAGAGGAAATATTTAGGATCGAAACATCAGAAGAAAGTTATCTGCAGAACGGATAAAATTCGGGATGTTTGTTGCATCTTATCTAACAAATACTGATTACAATAATTAAATGGTAAAATTGCCAAATAGATTCTACATTTGTATTTAACTTATTTTTGTATGTTTGCTTCAAATCTTGATATCGACTTTTGCATTACTTCTACTTAACCGATTAATGTGAACGTGTGCAAGCATACTCAATTCTATCAGCAATATAACATTATCATGATAAATTCATAATAACAGTAATAGCAACATCAATGGAACGGTTACCTCTAAAAATGTTATATCTACCAAAATTGAATACGACTTTTCAGTGTTGATAGGATCTTTCAGACATCGTCCGTTTGGTTGTGTTCTTTTTTGGTCGATTTTCAAAATTTTTGTCCACAACCTCTTAAGATCCACCCTCAGTCCATTTGGTTAGTATAATATATCAAACTTAAAATTCCATTAAAGACTCTGAGATGAACTATTAATTAACTCCCATATTATTCCGTCAAGGTGGCTTGAAAATGATACTTAGCTTGGAATACATTGAAAAACATTTTTACTTAAAATTTTATTTTACATCTCTTTTTTGTAACGTCACAACAGATGTAAATCTTGTTTGGCACTATTTTTATTTTATTTTACAATTTGGTTAAAGTTGCTTGGATCTACGAAATAAATTTGAAATTTAGTAATAATATTCCAAATAATGAGCTTTATTTAAATTCGATTTTATCAGACATCTAACTGATATATCCATTTCGTCCTCCTTAATCCTAACTGTTTAAATACATCCAAACAGTCTCCATAAAATGTTAATGTATCTTTTCTAAAATTAAATTGAAGAATTTTATTATTCTTTTACATTACTAGCTCTATTGACCACAACATTTAATTTCCAAACCATTCAATTTATCATCTGCTCACATTTATGATAACATAGTTCTTCTTGTTATTCATCTGAAGTCTGTTGAAAATATTTTCCGTATTCTGAACCAAAGTAAACTTTCCAATTTCGTGGAAAACTACAATACTTTAATGTTCTAAAATATCTGAAATAACTTCGGCACTCTAAATTGCAATCCATTGATGTATAATTTGAAATGAAGTGTATTTGGTGTCCATGTAGAATCTAAAATGGATTTTTACAACCAACTACTCATGATGGTATCATCTACATTGAATAGTGATAGTGATAATTCCATTTGAATCCTCTATTTATATGAAACACTGACTTCCATTTTACTGCCAAGAATTTAATAATTTCTATTTCTTATCTAATTTTATTAATGTCAAAAACACTTTTCATTGAAATATATGACTCGATTTTTGCCCAGAAAAGTAACACTATGCTGAAAAAAGATTATCTTCATGTTGTTTCAGAGTTGCGTGCCATAAATAAAACATCAATAGCATTCTTCTAAGAAGTTTTCATGAAAATTATATACAAAAGTTGATTACAATAAATAGTTAATAGGCAATGAAAGTTTTGAAATTGACAATTTTCCTTTTATTTCACACGCAAAAATACTTATTCCAAGAAACTATCTCTCATTTTACTTAAATCCTACGTTTCATAGAATGTCTGGAATGTAGAATGGATGCAAGTGAAAAATATGCATATCCAAATTGCGAATATGTGATTGATTGTTATTGTGGTGGCGAAATTTTTGTGCTCGTTATCAACTGTGGAGTGTATTCTATTTTTGCGTTTATGATAGCCATTTTCATCCATTCCGGACGACTCGGGAAAATCCTCGTCGTCATAATTCTCAACAGGATCTTTGTATTTCCATGCTCGGCTTGTTAAAATCGATACCAGTTCGCCATTACACAAATCCGTATTGCAATAGCAATATGTGATATTATTGGCAATCTTACAGTCATTGACATCCAACATTTCACATGTACGTGTTGTTCGAATGCCTGGAAATAGAAAAAAAGATATTTCGATCAATAAAGTATGACTATTCGTCCTTCTAAGTGTTTGCTATGTTGAAAAAATACAATGCTTAGTTTCTAATAAGGTGAATTTAACGCACATTTAATTTTATTACCAAATTTTCTTGAACTCTAATAACTTTTGAAATCCAAGTAAACTTTGCAACTTATTTTCAAGTCGGTTCACATGCGTGATCTACTAGGAAAACTTTATTTTGTTTTCACTCTTTAATTTTTAATTTTTTTTATTATATCGAAACATAATTTTTTTGGATGCTTCAATTAATTACCATAGCCTTCAATAAATAAGGCGTGACTACTTATATTAATCCTAAGAAATTGGCGATCGGCTAAATCTAAAAGCAAAAGCGTTTACTATCAAAAATTAATGTTAAAAATTTGTTCTTTTCAGAGGCACGTAGCCATGGCGTCGGGTACTATGCCTTTGCAACTGACGATGACGAGAGAGCCAGACAGATGAAAGCGTTGGACGAAATGCGCAAAAAGACTCTTGAACAGCAAAAGCAACGTGAATCGCAACGTCTATCGCGGGAAAAGATCATAGCTGAGCGTGTGAAAGCTGCCAAGAACCGCCAAAGGGCTCGTCTGGGTTTGCCCCCAGTTGAAGGTAGAGTTTAATGATTGGTTAAATTTGTATGAATAACATATCTTATTTCGCCCGTATTTCTGTTCAAGATGAACCTGAACCTCAACCGGAATTGTATGATACCAAGGCCGAAGAAAAACTCAAGAAACGAGAAGAGAAGCAAAAGAGGCGCAAAGAACGTGAAGAGAAAAAGAGAGAAGAGGAAAGACAGCAACATATCCGTCCATGGGATAAGAACAAGCCAGGCGTGCCACCCACATACGATTCGAGCGACTCCGATAGCGATGCTGAGTGGAACTATAAGCCAGAACGCGAACCAATGTCGCAAGAACAGTGGAATGATACGCGTCGTCAGGATCGCAATCCTGAATTCGCCCCGATGTTTGGTCCACCTCCGTCACAGCCACCGCCGCCGTTGAGGCAATTTCAATCGAATCCTGATCACATTCACACTTCCGATGAAATTGGTCCCAATGCACTTTTCTTTACAACAAAGAAACAATCATCGAAGCCGTATCCTAGAGAATTTACAAAACGGAACTATTCAGCGGCAGTTAATGAATATGGCGATGATATTGGTGAAAGCGCGGAAACTACCTCTAGTCAGCATGTTTCTAAGGGTGCCGAAATACCCCCACCGCCTACATTTGAATATTATGGCCCAACGTCTAGCAAACGTGCGAAGGTGCCTAAGCCGGACTTAGAGAGCTCTATCGAAGCGGGTCTTAAGTATCTTAGGAATCAATCGGACAAAGGGATAATGTCTACAAAGTCTAGTTGGACTGCAAGGGCGGACTATTAAAATTATATTGTTTTCAATTTTGAATAAAAATTCATACTATATGATTTAAAATAAACAAAACAGAGTAGTTTGGCTAATTTTAGCAAGAAGACAATTACCTCGTACCTTTCTCGACGTCTGGATAAATTTTTCCAAACTACCAAATATCATGGTTTTAATCCATAGTTTTTAAATTTCTGGTGAACGTGAAGTAATAGACTTCTACAGCAAATGCACTCATAGACGCTGGACAATAGCTGATTAAACTCAAGTAGTCTAGTCCATCTCATTCAAAACGAATTATTTTGATGAAATATTCTTTGAGCAGGTTATGAATGCCCGCAAAAACATCAGTGTGTTCCTCTAGTAATCTCAAATATTTGTAGAAAATTATAATTTAGGATCTTCCAGGAGGCGTCAAACCTATAGTTAAATATGTTTACCTGATTTGCGTATATTAACATGTCACAAACACTAATTAAATGTTAGCTCATTTGAAATTACTGCTTCGCTGATTCTGTTCAAAACGTATGAGAAAAGTTATTACATCGAATGGAGATGCTTATCTTTTACAAGCCATTCCCAAAATATCCATTCAACAACAGCTTCTAAGTGAATACTTTCCCGACGTACACATTTTCGCTACACTTCTCCCGATGAGATACAAAATTTGATTCCCAAATATCTTAATATCAATCCATCTTTTTGTGGGAAACATAAAACATGAAAGGAATGTCCATAAAATCTATTTAATGGTTTGATTTCAACACGCTCCTAATTGATAAAGCAACTTTGCTCGCAACATCTTGTTTACTTTCCGGCCTGTCGGCATATTTTTCAACTCACCTTCGATTTCGGTAATACATCCGGAATATCGTGTTGGACATTCCATTACAAATTCCATCCGAGAATTGGATTTGATATCGAAGTCATTGCAAGACTTAGATATGGTATTGATAGAGTTGGAAAAAGTTGCTCTCGTTGTAGATACTTGAGTTGTTGTGTATCTATGACCGCGAATATTTGGCGAAGATGTGCCATCAAAGTTGCCATTAGCCGTTTCTGTTTTTTTAAATGGCTGCTCTGCGCCTGGCCCGCAAATGTAGCATTGTATGGCTTGAGTTCGTGTTATGGCTGAAATTATATGAATGTTAAGTAATTTTATGCCAAGAAAATCGCTTGGAACTTTCAGCAAATTCAAATTTAATTAAAAAAAAAACAACTTTTAAATTAAATTTATTAAAAGTTGAACCGCCAACCTCACATTCAGATCAAGGAATCGATGTCCGTCCTATTTGCAAGACACATTCAATTACAATTGTGTAATTTGTTTTCTGACTTTGACTCGATTTGCCTGAAACTTTCACAAGATCAGCCAAGCTTAAATTTCGAGAAAGGTTCATTTAGTATAAAAGAGAAGTGAGAATAAAGGATTGAAACGATTAAGCTTTCTATGTTTCAAATTTTAATCTGCGTACCAGCACCTACATGCAAAATTTCTAATTGTCTTACTTCCAAATACGAATTTTATTGGAATTAAATAGCAAATTTAATTGAAATATTGATGAAACACTGACTTTCTTGTCAGTTTTGGATATTTATAACAGTAAGAAATTTTAAATTTTTTTTTTAGATTTTTTAAAAAGATTAGCTTGGTTTCGTCAAAATAAAAATAATTCGAAATTTTACAACAAAAATATTCAATATGTTTGAGCGATTAAATTTTATCGTTTTAAATTTAGGCGCGAAATTTAGCGATGAAATATTGTTCAGCAAACTGTATATATTTGAGCGAATTTCCAAAATACTAAAGAACAGAATCTATTTTATAACAACGATATGTTAATTGGAGAATCAATTCAAATCTAATTCTTATCCATATAATAAATTATTTTGATGTTTACGTTAATTGTTAATCGTTGCTTACAATACACAATCATCTATCTGAAAAAAATTTCAAAGGTTTATCAGTGCATAAAAATTTCAGAGGATTTTGCAAAATATTTTACTATCCACTGTAGGTACATTTTAACAAAACTGTTGATTAAGTACGATTCATCATCAGCAATTTTTTAGTGTTTTTTTTTATTAAAATTATTGGAGTGAAATATTTTTTTGGTGCATTAAGTTTGCATAAAAATGCAATCGGATTTTTTTTGCACTATTTACATTATTTTTATTTTCTCAGTGTACCGGAAAGTAATTATAATTAGTCCGAAAATCGAAATTTTCAACAAAAAACCTGACACCATAAACTTAGGAGTAATTTAAAAATATTTTTAGAAAGAAGTATGTATCTGTATGTAGATACTTACGTATGTTTGTACGTAGATACATACGGGAGGGTAATTTTTTTCTAGAACAATATCTAACGAAAGCATAATCATATAGACTTGATTAAGGTGTCATCCAAAGCGTCTTAGCAACGAACTAAGTCGATTAGATTTTGGTAAGATTCAGTTAAGGGGGGAAGTACCTTTAGACACTTTTTAAAATCGATTTTTTTTAAATTGTTTTAATCGATAGATATATCGCTTAAGAATATCATGTCAAAGTCTCAAAAGCTAATTCTCAAAATTGTGGAAGATATGTATCCCGGAAGTGCCTGGCGCCGAGTTCTTTTTCTCTTGACCACAAACTTTAAACGGCCTTTTCTCGAAACCATGTTTTTTAACATTGCGAAGGTGATAATAAAAAAACCAGTGAATCGATTTTCATCATCTAGCATTCATTTTAAAGAACATAAAAAACTGTTCTATATAGACTAAAGATTAAAAAAACAAATTATTTTGGGACTATTTTTAAATGGAAGTACAACGAAATTTTTCGTCAAAATCGTAATTTTTTTTGAGCCTGTTTTGAAGGGTTAATTTTCGAATTTCGCAAATATTTTAGTCTATCTACTAAAAAAACCCTCTCGAGTAAGAAAATGTTTGGTTTGTTGATTTCAGATGAAAATTGCAGCCAGCATCGCTTACGCAATTTACGACGTCAGCGACGACATGGCTTTCAAGATCCTTAAAAAATTTGTTAATTTTCAACTTTCACTTTTGTAGAATTTTTTTCAACCTCAAACATCGCCTAAAATAAATATTATATTTAATAAGAACTGTCTTCATTTCCCACAAATCAGTTGCAAAAAAGACCTTTTTTCAGCCTCTAAAGGTACTTCCCCCCTTAAGTAGTTTGTTTTGTTTTGATGCATTTAAGGCAATTCTGTCTCGCATGATATATCACCAACAAAAGATGGTGCTAATCGAGGTGTGTCAATATTTTTATGAGTCCGTCAAACTTTCAATAAACTTATTACATTTTTAATTCAATAAAAAAACTGCAAAAAATAGACTTAAAAAAATTAAAAAATTAAATTCTGTTCTTTTAAAACGAATGCATAAGATTAAATTTAACTTTTTTTTCTAATCTGATTTCACGGACACAGGACACAGGTTTTTGTAAAGTATGTTATGTGGGCTACTGTTTCTGGTGGTATACATACTCGTATTTTTGCGAAATATAAATCGTCATTTTTTATCAAAAAAATTTTAGTTTATTTTTCTATTAAAACCTTATATTTTACTTCAATACATATATTTCACTTGAAAACTATGATTTTTCAAGTGAAATATTCGTTAGTTTTTCTGTTTTAAGTTTTTCTAGGAATGAAACATAATTTTCGAAAGCATTTTCATTATTTTCAATGAAATTGTTTTTCTGTAAATAATAAGTTGTAGTATGTTTCTATAAATCTTTTATATAAAGTGAATAGTGCCCATAAAATAATGCTAAAGTAAATATAAAATAGAAATAATACAATGATACTATCAAAACATAAGCGAAATATGGGGTCTTCGACTCTCATTAGAAGATGCAATTTTTAGGCATTCGACATTTTGCATTTATTGTTAGAGTGAAGATATATGAAATCTTACATAAATAATAAGCAACTTGTTTAAAAATTTAAAAAATTTAATTTAAGTACGTTTTGTTGTCACTGTAAATAATATTAACTGAACCTTGAAACGGTTGAATAAAAATTTGCTTAAATATCCAAAACTGCTCCAAATTAAGAATTTTATTTTTTGGAGAAAAAAAATGCAATAATTCTAGCAACCTTTTCAAAAAAATGTTTTTTTCTTCCTTTGTTTAACATGCTGTTGTTGAATTATATCACAATTATAATCAATTTGCGTCAAATATTGTGAAATCGTATTACTTGAAAAGCTTTCATTGGTTCTAATAGTATCCTTTATCAATCCATTTCAACATGCCGTTCTATTCAGCTCCAAATGGGACTCTTCTGAGCGCATCGTAATGGCATCGTAGTCGGAAAAAAGTTCAATGCTAATTGTATTTTCTAATTAAGTTGCTAATTAAAACTTTCAAAATGTACATGCAAATTATACTATGCATTGTTCACACATATGTATGTATGTAGTAGGATTCATAAAATGAACAGAGAGTTTTCAAATGTTGCCTGCAGAACTTGTTGGTTAATTTATCATCATGCTTTTAGACAATTTACTCATTATGGTGTGTTGTTGTTACTATTGTTTGAGAAGCTTGGCTTCCGTGAATCCTTGTTTCTTGTAAATTCAATTCATAATTAGATTTTTTTAATTGTATGTATCAAGTTTGCAGTAAAAATTTTATTGAGGAAACTTATGGTATGGTGCTCCATCAAAATAACAATGGAATTGTTCTAAAACATTTTTTTTTAAATTTTAATGCAACCATAAATCAACCATTGAATTATTTTAAAAGCTGCAGATCAATCACCTCGTCTAATATGACTTAATATTCCACTAATAACACATATGACAAATTGAGACATCATTGAGGCATCATAAGCACAATATGACTAAAATATTTTCACCAATTAGCTCCATCCATTATTCTTAGAAATAATTGCGGAATCACTTGTATGTCGCTTGGGAATACAACAGTTTTTTTGATCAGAAGCAACAAGTCACATTTGAATGCTATTTGTTTTTTTTTTGTCGTCATCTTCACATACATATGTATTGTATGTCTGTTTGTACACATGTATTAAATAAGCAGACAGAATACTGAGGACGTCTGGGCTGTCTTTCAGATACTTAATTGGATTTATTCATCATATTTGTTTTGTCTATTGGGGGCCACTATGCTGAGCAACTTTTAAAAGTTTCATGAATAAAGGAAATGTGTGTGACTCAAAGCTAAAATACTGTGAAATTTCAAATGACCTTAAAAATGTGGATGAAAGCATTGTATTCCTTAGATATTGGAATATTTTCCAGACTGTTATCACAATATGAGAGTTTTCAGAAGATAATTGATTGTCACCCAAGCACATGTGGAGCTCAACTTTAATAATATGAAATTAATTCGCAATTCGAAGGCATATGATTAATGAGTCTGAAATGATTTTTTTACCAGCAGGCTTTGTCATTGACTATTATATTATGTACATATACATGGTGCATAATATGAAACGCACTGAAAATCAAGAATATTTATGTGCCTCGTAACATATGGAAAGTCCTACTTCTTCCCGGCATCTAGGAGGACCCTGTTCTGGGTGAAACGTAGTGATTATGATCGTACTCATTATTGTTACCATCGCAAACAAGCCGCGAGGTGCGACCCTTGAGGTCCACACGGTCAACTTCCCAGTAATATCTACATCAACATTAAAACAATGAGAGGTAATAGTAACAGGAATGAGTTAATATGAATCATATCGTCTACGGGAGGGTCCATTGATTATGTAAGGTTTTTGGTCGATGAGGACAGATTGAATATTCACGCGGATCAATCGGTGGGGGCCTTTTTGGTGTTGAAAAATTTTGTTGGTTTTCAAAATTTAAGCAATTTTTTTTAATTAAAAGACTATAAAAACTATTAAAAACCTGCTCAAATTATGCAAATATTTTAAAACTTTGATTGCATTTACAATTTTTTTAGAATAAAAGATATAAAGTAATATCATTTGTATGAACGCTCCTTACATGGTAACTTTGAATGTTTTTTTTATTTTTAATTTAGTTTTTCTTCATTATCATGGAAAAAAGTTTTGCCGGTTTCTCTTCAAAAACTGATAAGAATGTATAAATTTTATAAACTAGTATCACTGTGCTGTGCAAATCAAGTTAAAAAAATATTTTTTATGAAAAAACCATAATTTTTCGCATTTTCTTCTGTTAAATTAAAAAAACGGCTGAAACGAATTTTTATAATGTTGAAAACTTCACAAAGAGGTTAATACACGTCAACTGACACCATAATGATGCAAATATTATATCTGGTTCGTGAGATATAGTGAATGATAAAAATGACCTTGAAAATCATGATGACTTTTAATGATTTTTTATTTTTAATTTACTTTTTTACGTAATCATGAGAAAAAGTTTTGATGACGTTTTTGCGAGAATTGTTTGCAGTACATAAATTCTATAAACATTGATTACTAAGACTTGACAATAGGGTTAAAAATTTATTGTTTTCGAAAAAAAAACTAATTTTTTGCACTTTTTTTAAAAAAATTTGAAAACCGCTCCTTGGAATCACACAAACGTCAATACGCGTCGATTGACACCTTGCTCAAAAAAATCGTATGTTTGGTTCGCGAGATATAGCGCATGACAGAAATGACCTTCAAACGGGCAAAACAGCAAACCCCCCCGACCGAAGTATCCCAAAAACTAATCAGCTCTTAAGATTGCAAAACCGCTTCGATTGACACCTAAACGAAGTCGATCGGACTTTGTTTACGTGAGCTATGCTCGTAGAAAAAACTGTCCACGAACGTACGTACGTACGTACGTACACACACACACATACATCTCCCTTTCTAAAAACACTTTATATATACTCTATAGACCTCAAAACGTAAAGAAAAGTTGAAAATTTCAATTTCGATTTTCGAGGCGATTACAAGAACTTCCCATATACTGGGAAGTTAAAAAAATTAATTGTTTTTTTATTTGGGTTGAGTAGAAGATTCGTAACTCTACTATGCCATAAAAACCGATAATTTTGTGAAACTGTCTAAACAATACCAGCATGTGATTTCATTGCAGTTTTATCCTCTGTTATAATATACCAAACCAGAACATAAAATGAGAAGGGAATAGCTGCATTGTGTTTTACATTATTATATATTGTCGACGAACAAAACTGTCAATTATTAAAAAAAATATTTTCTTCATGAAACTGATTTGAGTTGAATCTTTGAATTTCTTATAATAAAAATACTGTAAAATTTATAATTACCGTCTTTATTGACCATGGCTTGGAAAAGTTTATCTTTCATACTTAAAACTAATTTACCTAAAGTAGAAACAAATATGGACAAGCTTTTCTGATTCTTTTTCAGTTCTGCTGAGGTGCTGTACTGTTTGATATTAGATATTACACTCTGTGCAAGTGTACCTCAAAGATTCTCTATCGAATTTGGATCAGAAGAATGTGATGGCAAATTTAGTACATTAAAATTTTGTTCGGCTAACCATTGCTCGGTACTTCTCGAATAGTGTACCACACACATGCTGATATACACATTTTTCGCTATTAATAATTTTATCGTCCAATAGCTCGGTAAATTTTTCTGAACTCATCGTTGTCCTTATCGACCACAATACTGTCCTCCCAGTACGGAAAATTCAGTCATATTATAACAGAACCACCTGCAAGATTCCGACTCATGAAAATTTATTTTTTTGTACGCAAATTATGCCAATAATATTTAAAATCATCAGATACATCCAAGTTAATTTATTTTTCTTCGGAAAAAAATTCTTTTCTTTCATTGTTTGTCGCAGGTCATGTGATCCTTTCCAAACTTAAATGAGATAAGTTTATGCTGGTTGGTCAAAGACGATTTCCTACTCCTTTTTTCAATTATATGTGTCATTGCTGATTAAAATTTCCTGTACATATCTTTTTGCCACAGGTAAATCCAAATTATCGACAATTTATCTTGTTATTGAGTTTTTTTCGGCTGCACTTAAAACAGATATGCGATGCATCGGAGACACCTTCTACATTAATTAAATTTGCTCCGTACGAAATCCCTAGTTTTAAATGATTGTTGACCAGAATTCACTGATCTGTCCTTTTCAATGGCACAATTAGACATCCCTTTTTTTAAAATATCGATTCAGCTCTGTTAAACGGTGCTCAGATGCTTTCGCCATTCTCAAAGTAATCATCCTTTAATTTATATCTACTTGTTACAACAATTGACATGCAATAATAATGTAATTTTTGTATTTGGATTATTCTAGATATTACTTAACACTTTGAATGCTCTAAAAAGATTTTCTCTTTTCTTAAATAGTCTACATCCAGATCAATTTTAACGAATATCTCTGAAATGGAATTATTTCAAATTATTCATTTGACTGAAAAAATTAACCTGAAACAATTGCATTCATTCAGAAGCGTCAGCAAAGCTTCAAAATTTAAATAATCGAAATTTCAAAACAGTAGATTATTTCAAAATATATCAAATGAAAAATACGACAACGAACGACCGTCTTCAGCCTTTCGTCATTTAGGTTTAAATTACATCGAATCCATTTGATTGAACAACTTTTTCAGAAATATTTTCCACTTCTTACTTTGTAAGGGATTGTAAACTTCTGTGAAAAAAACATTTAATATTCACATAAATATTCAGACTGCAGCATTTCAAGTCCTTTTTGACCCTGAAATTTAAATTTTCTTGTTTATAGCAAGTGTAACGTTCAGCTGCCATTAGTAAATGGTAAATACCTTAGTCTACTGTATTATTTAGTATAATTCTTGGGAAATATACCTCGTAAATACAAATAACGTTAAAACTCAAAACGAAAATAAATGTCACTTTTGCTTGTAACAAATATTTAAACTCCTACTAAAACATACTTGAGTAGCACATTCTAATCTAATCAGCCATTCAACGGATTGTCAACTCAATCCTGACGAAGCTCGACCTTAGGATGTAGAGTGATATGAGTCTTTTGACATGGAATTTGCAGTGGAAGCTGTGAATACAGGTCCCCGTCAACTATGAGTAACATATTCAATGAGACTAGACTAGCAGCCAGGGATAAGAATGTCTTGGGGATACATATGTACGTTCACCCTCTATTTCGCAATAGGAAAACATATTAATAAAAAGAGGAGGCGCCACTAGACTAGACGACGACAAAGTTTCCTAGTGTTTAGTGGGAACATTAAATGGTAGATAAGGAAGAATGGTATCGTGAATACTTTAGTTTAGATTTATATGCATCTTGCTTGGAAGACAGAAAACAAAATGCATAATTGTTTATTATTGGACACTGATTGTGGAAAATGTATGTTTTATATGAAGCTTAAGTCGTTACTAGTAAAAATTTAAGTTTTATTCGAAACTTTAGTCGTTGCTAATTGTTCTAATTTATAAAAAAAAGTTTTAATGGTCGTTAATATTCTACTACAGTGTATCTTTCATACTATGTTATGTACTAAATATTAATAAATTTACCTACATATTGAGTACTCCGATTTTAATCATTGCTAGAAGATTTAATAAGGGCCTAAAAATCGACAAAAAAACGATTTCAGATCATGGAAAAATAGACAAACTACATACTTAATTTCTCGAATAAATTTTTAGCTTTGATTGAACTTCCATTTTTTTCAATTTTTCAAACAGCACATTATTTTCCGAAATGGATGACAAAAATAATGCAATTATCTTGGAAAATGAAAGTTTTTAGAAAACCATCTAAAGACGGCAACATCCAATATGCCAGATTTTTCAAATAATTTCTTGCGAGACCGTTAAGTAACGCCTTCTTGGGCAGACCTCCTCGTTAAGCCATAGTTGAATCCTGTTGATGTTTGGAATGCTTCCTTGATATACCAGAAGAAAACCTATAAGTTTAAACTTTTTAATTCTATATTTTTTTTAGTTATTTTTGAATCTATTTGGAATCTATTTACAGGGGATTTGTGGAGTAATCAAAAAGCCAACGAAAATGGGAATTTGAGGGTAAACCAATTAAGTTTATATAAAAGTTAAATGCATGTAACTGATTGTATTTGGTTCTATGAATTCAATTTTTAATACGTGCTGATATATTCGTTCTTTTCATCCTACTAAACGATACCGTGCGAACTGAAGGACTTTTCTCAATGAGCGGCTCATCACACCTAATGCCAAACAATAGAAATCATCTCGAGATTAAAGAAGAACAACCAATTTCGCGACACAATGTGCCATCGATTCGATTACATGAATATTACACATCAATAGATTGGTACATCCTTTCACTTTCGGCATTGCAAAATTATTCATGAGCTCAGCGTGAACGCGACAGACAGTGCCCGCCATTGTATCCATTGATTTGCGAAATGGTAAAATGCTTTCTCAAAGAAAGTGAATCAAATGGGGATGACGAAGAAAAACAGCATACTCCTTCCTCGTGCATTTGTAATGATTCAGAGAGTGCTCATTGGTTTCGGGAAGGAAGTGATTGTCGTTATAAACTTGAACAAGGATCAGTCAACTACTTGGTTTCATATCAATTTGCTTCTAATGCAATACCAGCTAAGTAGTATAGTGAGTAGCAAAGAAATAAAAATTTGGGGTTGAAGGAGTTCACAAGCCATGGAAACTTTCACTTGTGACTTCGGTCAAAAGTCTCACGATCTGTTTTTTCCTGGATATAAAAGAAGCATGATTTTCTAATGAAATTTACCAAGAAGAACTTTTCTATAATTGAAAGTAAATTATATATTGAAAAAGTAAAACCATTAGGCTGTTAGATAATATTAAAGCGGATTCAATTTACAAAAATAAAATAATATTGCATGAATAGTATCCCTTTACGACTGTAAACCAATTAAAAAAGGAATCAATACTCAATTTAAGCGATGAATTTTTAACTTGGTATAAAATTAATGAATAAAGTTATCAAGAAAAATGAAAACTTTAGAAATTCAATACTTCAAAACATTCAATAAGAATCGATACCAATTAAAATTTGATTTCTCATTTGGGTTTTCTTCATCCGAAAATTGATTTAATTGTCCTAATATAGTCAATTAAAGATGATGATCAATTTATTTATCCGGAATTAAGCTTATTCAATCAGCAATTCCAGAAATTCATTTCGAACTAGTCATATTTTCGCAGTTCCCATTAGGAGATAAGTCTGAGTAAGAATAATGTCTTGAAGAAAATTAGATGCATAATGATTGTCTGGATTCTTCGTATTCATTATGCATATTTGATTTTTTTCCATGAAATTTATTGACAGAAAATGCGTTGCCTTCTGTAAATTGAGAATTCATTAAAAATAATTACACTTGTGAATTTTTCTCGAAACATTTTATCAATTTGTTTTTCAATTTATCATCATAAGAATTTTCTTCTCAAATTCTTCGATTTTTGGAAGGAAATTTTGTCGGGCAATGATAAATGAGAAATTTTTTGCTAAAGGTTTATAAAAAGTATTATAATTCTTTAGATACAAGGACAATATTATCAATTCATTAGATTTGAATATCAACTTTAATGATTTTCTTAGAAATAATTTTGGAACTCTTATCACAAAATAATTTAAAAAGCAATTTTGTGTTTCATTTTTACGATAAATCAATTTAAGATAGATATATTTTGAGAGACATTTCTAAGCTAAAATTATGCAACATTGTTTCTCCATTGTTTCTTTACTATTTTATTTCCCCGGTCAAAAATATATAGAGATTTTCGTAGCATTAAAAGAGTTGATTGCTTAATTGAAAAAAACAGTTGGCAAAATTAATCATATTTAATTGATACTAAAATAAAACTAAAATTTGCTCATGAAATAATTGTTCATTTGTCATACAAAGGCATATTATTCGGTGGTGATGATTTACTTCTACAAATATGTGTTCCATTATTTTGACACTATTTGTAATAATTAAAATGCTCTAGGAAAAAATGATTTCAACCTAATCCGAAAAAAAAAAATCTGATCTAATAATAATTTTAACTTTGTTGTAGGGCCAACAATTACACTTAAGTTATAAACGCAAATCAAAAATACATGCCAGAAATTTTTCTGAAAATTTATTTCAGAGAAACCCAGTATCAAACATGAGTGCAGTTCAAGTGATCAGCATAAAAGTATATCAAATATCCAAAAAAAAAATCAAACTGCGGTAAGACACATTAATATTCTTATTTTTCAAGTACATATTTACATTTTATCTGCCCAAAAAATGTTTTTGTACTCTCCATAACGTGCACCAATTATTCTTTAATATTCACGATTTAAATTTCCAATATTTCGTTTGATCAGATATACATTTCGTGTTAAAGGTTGCATGAAATATCGAGCTTGGATAGTAGCTAGTACATAACACCAAACGAACGACTCGCACGATGGGAATGCACTTCTTCCTTAATCTGATGTTAAAAAAGTGTCATATAATTGGCACTTTAAGAAGTAAAACTTACATTTTCTCGGCTTTCATGATTTCTGATTAAATCAATGCAAATATTTGCCATTAAATATATCCTCCGTTACAACATTATTGCAGAAGAAAGGAAATGTTTTGCACAAACCGATATTTTATCGGACAAAAAGGGTTTTCAAGTACAACGAGTTCCTGGGAAAAATATGTATTGTATATATAAACTTCCAATTTATAAGAAATCGTTTTGTAATTAACGATTAAAAGATCCATTATTTTTTAGAGGCAACATTTATTTCACAAATATCTTTTGTTTTAGTTTTGAATGATATAAGATTGAAAAAAAATTCTAGCTTAAAATTTAAACGAACTCACCAGAATTTTTTTTCAAATAGTTTTAAGTTCTTGTTGTAGAATAAAGATTGAGCAGCGCAAAAAAAAATAGCAAAAATAATCAGAAGGACTTTTCATAAAATCTTAACCAAAAAACTCGTTATCTTCTCGACTTTAATCTGTATGTACGAATGATCATACCTACATTTAATATCAATTATTACAAATATGAAATATATTTCAAAAGACATGACTTTATCCACAATTTTTTTGGAATAGAGTTATGTTGAAAAATGTGTTTCTTTTGAAATTTAATAAATTGCTTACAGCCTTTATTCGAAACAGTTTAATAAAAACTCCACTCAAGTTTTTGCAAACAAGGAACAAAGTAGAACGATAGTCTTCCCTTTGATCAGTATTGATAAATAGAATCAGAATCATCTTAAGCATTACTACCCGGCTAACTATTAAAAACTAGAATCACAGAGTCATCCACATTATACAAATACTATATTCACAACATTAGTAAGATTAATATCTTCATCAGCAGTAATCACACTATTAATGATAATGTATGTGGATGTGGTAAAAAACGGTGATTTAAAAAAGACTAGCAGCTATCGATTTCTTCAAATTTATTTAAATTTTATACATAGTACAATAGTTACAACATATTTTCCCAAAATCTATATAAATAAAAATGAATCGCCAAATGTGTTGCTAAGCGCAAAACTCGAGAACGCCTCGACCGATTCGGCTATTTTTTTAAATATATTTTCCTTAAAGCACAAGGATGGTTCTTACGGAGAGAAAAATTTAAAACAATTTAAAAAAAATTTAAAAAAAAATAAAAAAAATAACTTTAATTTTTAATTAATAAAATTAATTTTTTCTATTGGACTGCGACAGACCAATAACTTTTGACAGAACGAAGTCTGTCCGGGCAGCTAGTAGAAAATATATTTGAAATTATTACCGATCTTTTGTGGGAACTTTTATATTTGGAGTCTTGCAGTTACCACTGTAACTCAATTTCAACTTACAAGGAATTTTAAAAGACACTTATTAATATAAAAAATTTATTTGAATGAACGATTGGTATTTGATAATAAAAAGCAAGGAGAGAACGAAAAACGCAACCTTTCGTTCAGTTTTCACATACATTATTATAAAAAAAACTGACTAAGTATGAAATGAATTGATTTAGAAGTTTTCGGGTAATCGTGGTCACAAATTTGATTCATTCAGCTTTGAGAAAAACATTCCCAAAAATTGTAGCTGATGTTCCGAGCCACTTCCATCCCTTGACGTTATAATTTTTGTAACATTTTTGGCTTTGCTCGGGTAAATTTAATATTTAATGCATATTCTTAAAACAATCTAATTTAAGAAAAAAATTACATTGTTGAAATGTATGACTATACATCAAACATCACAACATCAAAAGGATACTCTGAACATCGCGAATGAAGCGAACGAATTACCGTATGGACCTGGAATCGAGGACTAAAAAATGACTTTAATTCATTAAATCGCGGTAAAAAAAACTTTAAACGCGTTTTTCTCGACACTTCGGTTTTTTGTGCGGTAGGCACGATTTCGCGAGAACGAATCGACTCCGATTTTGCTGAAACTTTGCACAGATCTTCTTTATTGTATTGACTCGAACTTGAACGAAGGGATTTTCATTCAGTAGACTCGTTTATATTTTATACGAAAAAAAAATTTTAAAAACGATAAGAATCGGAAAAATGCTTAAAAATATGAGACGAAAATTCATTCAAATCTATTTCGAAATTTTAAATTTCATTTTTTTCAATTCCTTCGTTCAATCACGAGCCAAGGGCATAAACTATAAGACAATTTTCGAATTTTTGATTTGAGATGAACCTACACAGAATTATTCTGCCTACCCCAAAAAAAGGCTGGACGAGGAAAACTGCAGGAAAATTGACAATTTTCAATATTTTTAGCTGAATTTTTTTTTACAACTTCTTGAAATGCTAAACTTTTATGTGTGTAAATTTTAAATAAAATAGATTTTTGGTTTTTAAAACGCAATTTTTTGAAAAAGTTTTTTTTTTCTTCCTTCAAGACCTATTTAACCCCTTAAGTTTGACGAAAGTGTGTGCTGAAACTTTAGTCATACACGCCTTCGTAGATATTGTTTGAGGAAGCAACAGAACATCATTACTTTAGGCCCATCATACATTTCGATGCTCTTTGTGAGAACGAATAAACGTAAATTATCATATTTTCATTTTGTGCTGCAATGGTTGTAAAATTAATTTTCTCTAAACAATATAAAATCTTCTGAATTTAATTTTCCGTTTCAGATAATCTTAAACTATCCTATGCCGTCCCGAACCTGTTCCAAAAACAAAATTTTATAAAAAAGATTCGGCAATTACAAACTATGCATAAAAGAAGAGAATATATTATCATGTTCTTAAATTCATTTCAACCATTCAATACGATGAAACTTTCCTAGTACCACTAAAAAATCAAAATTTTGATTTATTGAATACGAAATGAATGTAAATTTGAATAATTTACATGAGGCAAACAGAAGGTTCATAACAAATAAAGAGTTTCCATTTACATCATTTAACCTTACAAAGTTAATGGGATATACTCGTTTAATTTCCTAGAACAGATCATCCAACCTTAGTGGCATGGTGAATACAAAGCAGAAGAAGTTCAAGTTTAATTAGATGATTGAAGTTTTATATAAATGATAAAAGCGAAGCACCCTAAAATATTCAAGAGCAAAAAAATTTAATTGATTACATACGACAAAAATGTAATGAGAAATATTCAGAGTATCTTGAAATTGAGTTGGTAAGAAATCAATATGGTAATTGATGTAAAGGTTTGCTTATCTCTCAATTTTTTTAACTAGGCTTTTGTTTAAACTCAATTTTCTAAAGGCTGCTGATTTTTATGCAAAAATGTTTATGGATTTTTATCGATATCATCTACGATAATCATTAGAAGACTTCTGCTATGAACTTCATTTCTTATGAAACCCCTATTTATTTTCACAATCGATAATTGCTAGGTTAAACTGAACTTTAAACGCATTCCTAATCAACAGTCAAAATCTATTAGTCCAATTTTATTTTATAGAAGGTGAGTTTGATTTTTTCGAAAAGCTGTGTTTGGCAGAATTTAAAAATCTTAATTATTTATGTTGTTCAATAAATAAATGCTTAATCCAGATCAGAATATCATTTAAATAATAAAATAAATCAGTTGTTCATAGAAAAATATTGATTATTAACATGAAGCTCGCTCAATGATGGACATTAAAAAGTTATCTAGCGTAAAGCATATAAATATAGCAATTCAAAAGAAGTATGTTTATATATTTTTGTAAAAAATTAAATCATTTACAATACTTTCATGTATCACAGCTCGGAAGTTAGGAATGTAAACTTGAAGAATCACACACTACGGCCTATTGTGTAAAGGATTAGGTATGCAAGCAAATAGAAAAAATATAAAAGTGTCTAAAGTAAAATACATTAAACAATATAAATTGAAACACTTAATTTAAAAATATCCTTAATGGTACTGCCTTTAAGCACGCCTTTAAGAAAGAGATGAATAATCGGTATTGTGGTGTTTAAAACTCAAGAACAATTATATAAAAAAAGTATGGACATAAATTGCTATAAACAACGTAGTGAAATCTATGAAAGATAGCCGACCTCCTAATGTAGTGAAGGTCCATCACTAGTGCTAGTTCTATGCAAAAGGTCAAACGTTTTGCAGAAAAAACACAAGAGGGACGGGTAACTCGTTAAACTCACGCTTCTAATCTAAATCCTAAAGGGGAAGTATATGTGATAAAGATACACATAATAAGCTCAGATCAATTCAAAAAAACAAAATAATAATTCATCTA
Source organism: Oxycera nigricornis (assembly GCA_963942545.1). Classification (NCBI taxonomy): domain Eukaryota; kingdom Metazoa; phylum Arthropoda; class Insecta; order Diptera; family Stratiomyidae; genus Oxycera; species Oxycera nigricornis. Next base: position 15,050,262 of record OZ012659.1, read on the forward strand.
AAAAACGTCCTTAACAGACGAGTTACTAATTTGTTAGTTTACATTTTATTCTAGTTTAGATTTTTTTACACGGGTTTTACAAAAAGCTTATGTTAGCAAGAAAATTTATAAATTTTGCGCTTTAATGTACATATGACGCAAATAACAAATTCAATCTTGCGTAAAAGAGCTGAGTCCATCAATAGCTCCGTAAAGTTTTAACTACATTGTTTAATGAATCTTTTATTATTCAATTAAGTTTCGAATCGGGGAAAAACTAGATGTATCATGACTCATAAAAACTTTCAGATGAAGAATGAATCCTTTAACTTTTACTCCTTGATAAAGTCCACAAGTTTTCATGCAGCTTTAACTACTTTATAGAGTACTCAAGTTATCGGGTCAAGAGTGTTTAAAGAAGCATGAATTTATTTGGAAGAGGGCAAGAAGAAATCTACGAGACTGAAAATTCAATTTTATTTGATTTCCTGTATTATTAGTAACAAGCTTTTGGTATGATTTCTTATAGCAATGTTGATGAGATATTGAGAGATATGAGATATTGAGATATTTTGATTAATTTAATTGTCAACCGTTTGTTGTCAGCAACTTAAATGCTTCTTACTTTATTGCTCAATTTGATTTTCCTTTAAAATTCTGCGATTTTCCCACACTTCTTTAAAGATTCATTAGCTTGGCTCAGGTGCTAAAATCTAAGGTGCATTTAGGTCAGTCATAGAATTTTAATAGTGTCTCTTTGCAACTGAGTTGATAATTAAGATTCCAGCTAACACAAGAGGCAACATTTGTCAGAAGTTGGAATAAATTAAATTTAAATTTTTAAGGTTTAAACTTTATATTATTTACCAGAGCAGAAAATAACGAACACAGATACGACCACAATTTGCATATTCCGTATTGACAACGAGACCTGCTGAAATTGATTGCTAAGATGTTCACACTATCCGCGAAACACTTTAACATTCGAACTTAAACTTCGTGCACTCTTCAACCGAATTATTACGCATGAAAGGCTAAAATACAATTTTTCAGGAAGATATCTTTCGCGCTTGCAACACGTCCTTCCGAGACGATTTTTTTGGAATGTTTCACGAACGCGGGCAAAATCCCAACTGAGTCCATGGATGACGATGATCCCACACTGGTTAGGAAACGTGGAGATGTAGAGCGCAGCATCCAAGCAAATACTAAACTTGTTAGCATGCTGGCCTAATACGTCTGTCCGAATCACCCACACTGGCGGTTTGGTGGATTGGAAATGTATCTACGGCATCCTCGTCACACTTCATGGATAAAACATGTATTATTTAAGGATTTGGACATCGGGACACCGTGTATCGTATCATGGTTTCAACTAAGTTTCCATGGGAGGCTCTATTTTTATGTGTTTTGCACACTTGTTGCGTATAGAAGTTGTATGATTTCAAAAACTGCTACATACATCCGTGGACACACAATTCGAAAAATGTATTTTCAATATAAATGGTACATGAAAATTATCCCAAACGAATAGAAGGAATCGTATATGTGCCCTCATCAATAAATTAATTGTAAGCTAAATTTTCACGACGAGAAGCAAGTGTATTATTCAGATTTTCTTGATATTCCATGAAAAATTATTCTCATTTTGAAGTACTTACCATCTTTTTCATCATCCAATTCAAATACAACAATAATATTACAATTCCATGGAATGTCCGAGCAGAAAATACTTAACGATCGTACGAATATGCAAAAAAAACTAAATTCAAGTTAAGTGAAGTAAATTTGGTAAAAAGTGTCTAAAATCATGAAAAAAACTGTATAGGATCCTGTAGAATATTTCAACAGTCTCGATCTAGCGTATTAGAAAATTCAACAAAAATACCATTAACTTCTTATTGCGTTATCAGGTTGTACGCATATAGTCTATGAGTACCGGAAGTGGCATATTTTACATTGGCATAAGTCAGGTATTATTCAATGTCAAAGTTTAGGAAAGAATTGTTAAAAAAATAATTTACATATGATATTTTTTAGAATTTGAAAATCAGTTGAAAAGCTAAAGAGCTTCATAAATTTTAATAAATACTTCTTCCCGTTTTTTTTAAATTATAAACTAGTTTGGCGCGGCACGGAATGTTTAAAAATCACGAAAAACTCACTTTTCGAGTGCTCTCAAACCTTGTAAACTATACTAGATAAATCTATGCTCTCGCGGATCTTTGATAAAGCAAGCAATTTCCTATAATAAATGGTCAACAATTCTTTTTTGTATCTATTACTGTACTCCCAACGTAAGCAGAAAAATGTCAGAAAAATGACGGTCGAAAAATTTGAAACTTTTCTTAAAAAATTTAAACAATTTTTCTAAACAAATGGGAGATTTTGTGGTATTTAAGACAATTCCTTTCGATTGAAAAAAGCAACTTATTCAACGATTGACTATCTTGCGAGCGATTTTGAAACTAGCACTGAACTAAAGATAATATTTTTATATTCAATAATAATCACTGGTTCTGATCATAGTTGAATTAAATGTTGAAACGAATAAAATTGTCGTTTCTGACCATAATCTTTCGAAAGTATTATCAACTACTCTTGCTTCCAGTCCAGTATAAAACTAATTCAAATTGAATTTCACTCTCCTACATTCGCTTAAAGCTGATTGCTAGAATTGATTTTAACTGGTGCACAATAAATGATATTTACTCCTACTTTTCCACTTGTTGTCCAATATCGAAAAACACATTTTATCGATCTGTTATGATAATTTTTGTCTCAAGTATATCCGTTTGAATAAGAAATGTTACACGTCCCAATAATCATATCAAATATTCAAACGACAACTAAAAACAGAATCTTTGAAATATTTATTTACTGCGATTAAGTAATGTGTCCTTGCGATATTCACTGAAGCAAGGATACGATGATTCAGAGACCAATCTCGAGTGTGCTGTTTCAACTTTGATTCGGAGCCGATTTTCCTTCAGTCCTGCTCGTTCCATGAATATGTATAACATAGTGAAAGTTCCAAAGGAGATTTCCCGTGACTCACTATGATTTTCCTGAAGTAAAGAACTATATACACAATTGGGCGGCATCTATATATGTAGCTGTGCGAATATATTCATACAGTTTGTCATGGAATTTTGTATAGCTTGAATTTATGATTTTCAAATGTTAGTCTGATTGTGTAAAAGCAAGGGATTAAGTTTGTTTAAGAAGACATTTTAGATCGGGAGAATAATGGAAAAAAGGAAAATAAATCAAAATGTGTATATCCAAAGCAAATTATAAGAGCCTAATTGAATCAATCCATACAACAATAAACCGCGCAAAAATGGCCGTGGCTAATTGTTGCATAACTGCTGACCGACAGTCATTTGAAATGCGAACGACCAGCGTTACATTACCATTGAAACGCATTCAAGTTTATTTACCATCTCAGTTTTAAATATTATGATTCGGGTGTAAAATAATGCTATCACAGAAACTGTGAAATGTTTAGGAAAAATTGCCCTAGACCTTGAACGTACTGCAGCTTACGGTTGTCGTGTGCATATAAAAGTTCAAGCCGCGAAGCTACTTCAGTGCACTATCTCGAAGTGATTGATCTACAATACTAGAAATGAAAGTATTCTTCGCCGTAATCTTCACCATCTTATTCTCATTCATAGCTCGTCAAGCGCTGGGCCAGCCAATTGAAATTATCTTTCGAGGAGGCGATTGCTCCTGTGCCGGACCTGAATACAAGTCAGGATGCGAGCATGGAATCCTGCAGAGCTACAGTGCGATTGGTGATGGCAGTCGTTTGAGCGCAAGTACTACCAGTTGTAATACTCCACGATACAGGATTCGTAACCAGAACAACAATGTTAAATACATTTTCGACTATGATGTTGAGGTCCCAGTCGAAACTTCCAGATTCGATCTGCCATTGACTAATCTGGTCGCAAAGGTTGATAAGATCCTCATCGATGAAGGTAAGCTGATGTTCTTCTTTGCCGAAACAAGATTACCAAAGCTATCATATATTTTTAGGTTCACCTAAATACGTGAATTCCGGATGCTTGCCAAGCAATCTGGCAGGCGCAGCAGAGGGTGTAGTTGCTCCTATTCCTCTTCCCGGCCGAATCTGTTCAGGACCATCAAGCTCATACGGGTAGGTGTCGATGCAAAATAGAAACTCATACCCCTGAGAACGAGAGAAATACCTTGATCAAAATATATCAGATCGACTTCTTAAAATCTAAACTCCGCACAATTTTTTTTATTTAATAGTGATTATATCCTGATCTTCAGAAGATTTAGAATTAATTTTTGAAGTCAGTCGTTTTTCTTTTAATAACATGATTTTAGATCTTTCATTTCAAACATTGTCTCGAATTGTATTGCACGATTTTTTTCTGAACTAAAAAAACAAATTTTCTTATTTTCCATAATTTCAGACACCATTAAATTGATAACCGTTTCGGACAGAAAATTCAATCAAAATGGCTCTAGTCTACTGGTAATGCACCAGCATTTATTTAATTTATTTAAAAACAGCAACTGTCTATTGTAAACATATGAAAAATAAAAATAAATGATTTAGCTAATAGCTACAATGTTTCCATGTTCAAGATAATATTTTACTAAATATCAAGCGTGCTTTTCACCATGGAGTGTTTTAAAAATATCGGACAATAGTTTTCTTATTTTGGTTTTTTTTAGAAAGACATATGCTTCACAGGAAATAAGACAAACTAATAAACAGCTTGACAATATGTTGTGAAGCCTGTGTTGTACCCATTTTTAGGAAAAGATACCGATCAGCTTCTACTTCTTGGCTTCGTCACCGACTAAAACCACCTCCATATCATTCAAATCACTTTCTCCGTTAATTTTTTGGTATATTTTTATTTTTTACGATTTTTACCTGCTGCTTTCATATGTTTTTAATTATATAAACGAGATTATAATTGACGAAACTATTTAGCATGCAAAAAAAATCAATAACATTAAAAATGAGTTCAGATGGCAAAGTTTTATGAATGTTTTACAATTTACGTGGTACCAATTTTAAGATTAGAGATGTTACGATAAATCGCTAAGCTGTTTAACATCAGCAAACACACATGTTTTAGAAAAATATATAGCTTTTACTTTGCTCAAAATATAATACTCTAACGAATCCTGAGTTCAACAAAAAACTGTTTTTTTAAGAAAAATAAATAACAACACTTTACCTTTCGTACACGTAACTACGAATATACATAAATATTTCGAAATAACGTTTTTATTAATTAATTTAAACTGAGAAAATTGGCAGCTGCATCACGTAAATCGTTAACCATGAAACTTACTGTTAAACTGTTTAAACTAAGCTACCTATAAATAAATAAAATAACTTCATTAAGAATTGCCTGGAGTAAATAACATCATTTTTTTATTTAAGTGATGATCTAATATTTTAGAAAATGAAAAAAAATAGTGCATATATGAAAAAAAAATTTACAGTAATCTTTTAAGGTCCAGTTAAAAATATCAGTTATAAATCAAGAATACGGATGGCTTTTTACTTAAACTAAAGTGTGTATTATTTTCGTTATAGACGTTAGTTACTGAGTGGATGTTAGTAGGTTGTTAAGCATACATTTTATCAGTCTGTAGAGTTCAATATTGATATTTTTCTTCTGCTGGAAATGTGCCTTTCCACTTTTTTCAGGTAATCTGGTATTGTTAAGTATCACTTCGATATTTAAGTTAAAACTTTATTTACTGAAAAGATGAAGATCGTGTGCAAAAAATTAAGTGTACACTCGTATCAACGATTTGATAAATTTTCTTTTAGTGCTAATTCGTCTGTAAATTTTAAGACACGATTTTTCATACACTACTGAGCTGTAATTACAAAACAAAGAAGAAAATTGAAACTTACATTCGAAAATTTGATCTGGATCAAGAACAAGTTTGTTTTATTCATGGATTCTATTTATTCAGGTTTTCTGCTTGCATAATAAACAGATTTTATGATTTTAATTTCTAATATAAACATTTTGCAGTGATATTAAGAGTAAAGATATTGCTACATTTACTTGATGTTCATTGGGTTCAATTGTTTTTATCCAAGCGATATTAAAGAAGACAGCTAGATGAAACATTTTAATTTTCACAATAATTTTGCAAATTAGTAACGGCTGAATCTGCGCACCATGCAGAACTACCTTGCCGACTCTCACAGATCCGAAACACTATTTCCACTCCGAAATGGCCGGCTGTCATTATTCTCCAGACTTTGGCTGTCACCGCTTTGCTGATGTAAACAAATTCGATACTACAAGGTTCATAAAAATATTCTTTGGCACATATCCGCATTTATTAAAAAGTACTTCATTCCAGAAATGGTTCGAATATTATTCCTTCATCCCGATCTCGGCATTGGCGGTGCCGAACGACTCATGGTCGACGCAGCGCTTGCCATGCAGCGAAAAGGTCACACCGTGAGCTTCCTGACTAATCACCACGACTCTTCACACTGTTTCGAGGAAACTCGTGACGGGACTCTTTGCGTGAAAACAGTGGGAGATTGGTTGCCCCGGCAAATATTTGGGAAGTTTTACGCACTGTGTGCGTACCTTCGAATGATGTATGCAGCCCTGTATACTACCTTTGTAATATCGCGGCAGGAGCAAATCGACGTTATCATCTGTGATCTTATCTCACTGGGAATCCCGATACTGAAATATGCCAAAGCTCAACCAAAAATAATCTTCTATTGCCACTTTCCGGATCAGCTTCTGACGCGGCAGGAGGGTATTCTGAAGAAAATCTACCGCGCCCCGCTGAATTTCATGGAGGAATGGACAACTGGGGGTGCGCACCGCGTCTTGGTCAACAGCAAATTTACAAGGAGCGTGTTCAGGAAGACGTTTCAGCGTATCAGTACCACACCCGACGTACTTTATCCATCCTTGAACACAAAGTACTTCGATCATACAAAATATGCAGACAATGAAATCCATCTTAATCTGCCGCGGCAAGCATTCGTATTTCTGTCGATAAATCGATATGAGCGCAAAAAGAACTTAGGACTTGCCATCGAGGCTTTCAACGACATGGAGCGGCAACTCACCAAGCTAGAGTGGGAACGATGCCACTTAATTCTTGCAGGCGGATATGATGTCCGTGTCCTCGAGAACATTCAACACTTCGATGAATTGGAGAAGTTGGCGCACGACCTAAATGTTTTGTCTAAAGTGACTCTGTTGCGTTCTCCTACCGACAGGGAAAAACTTTTCTTGCTAAATAAATGCAATTGTTTGGTCTACACTCCCGAAAATGAACACTTCGGTATTGTGCCATTAGAAGCGATGTATATGTCACGTCCAGTGATTGCTACCAACAGCGGCGGTCCCACAGAAACGATTATAAACGATACAACCGGATTTCTATGTCGGCAAACTAAGGAAGACTTTTCCAAAGCGATGGCGAAACTGGTTCGTGATTCACAGCTAGGTGAAAAGATGGGCGAGATGGGACGCAAGCGTGTCCAGCAAAAATTTTCATTTGAAGCGTTTTCAGATCAGTTGGCGCACATTATTTCTGAGCTGTTAGGTGATAAGAAGGATGAATGACATATGGTGTAAGTATAGTTGCTAAGCATGCATTACGATTCCAAAAAAATCGACACGATATTTATGTTAGGATACCAGTGTTTCGATTTCAATATAGAATATTTAAAGCTAAGTCTTTCAGCTTTTAGTAGGATCTGAATAGTTTATGCATTTCATGTATATCTCTGCTGAAGCTTCAATATGTATAATATGAGATACGATAGTGTGTTTTCTTCCAATAAACATTTGATGTTCTTAATATTAATATCGTATTGCTTGAATAAATACAGTCTTGATTAGTTTAAAATGTTTGCTGTTTGATTTCGACTTGGAACTGTTGTTATTTTCCTTTTTAGCAAACGATTCTACATATCGGAATGTTTCAAGTTGTTGAGTGAGGCTAGAGAAAATAACATGACACTTCTCTGTGATTAGCTTATTGCTATTCCTTTCCTACTTATTTCGAAAAAAATTGTGATGTCGACAAAAGCCCAAGTCCCCATTAGCTCCTCAAATGAATGGGAATTCCACACCATTTCTATTGGTAGGCAATATGTTTTTCGACGAAGATCGATCCAAATCCTTTGCAGATAATCATTTTAAATGTTGAGTCACTGAATATCATAAACGGCTTAAACCTCTTTTATACGAGATAAGTGTAAATTTTTTTTTCATGGGATCATACAGAAAATTTGTCTAAAGTTTTGTTTGCTTGGAATATCAACGAACCAAATTAAAATGCACATTAGAAAAAAATGTAGATTGAGTAGAATCCAACATTTTAGAAGTAAAAGCCATTCACCTGGTGAATATGGATGGGGAAATATAGAAAATTGTCTTTCGAGGGGTCAGGTCAAGATCACAACGATATTATTTATCACAATAAAAACTTCATATATAATTCAACATACAAAATTAACAAGTCTATGATTTAAATTACAATCTATAGTTAATTTACAACTCACTCTTACAGTTTATCAGAATTTATGGAATCATAAAAGTAATTATCACCCTCCATGAGTTCCGATTGCGATAGTCGCTCTATGACGTCAAATTGTACATCGTATTGTTGATCGAATCCTATATAGCCATCTGAAATCAGATACAATGTATAAATGATGCGTCCAGGTTTCGCTGGAGCTGTAAAGCATATTTGATGCGAGCTGCGATTGCTTCGATAGCCGATTCGTTTCAAAGCTAACAATTCACCGTCCGACTGCGAACCGAATGTGAGAAACCATCCTTCGTCCTTGCCTTTTGGAAATTTCGGACAATGGATTTTGTCATTTCGTTTGAAGCCGAGTCGATGGAGAAGAACGTTGACTGTATACTCCTAGAATTAAGAAGATGAACCGATTATCGAAAAAAGTAAGTTTGCCAACATTTTAAATTTCCCGTGTCTATGTGATGCGATTGTATCCTATTTTAAACCACTGATTGAGGTTCGTTTGAATCACATGAGCGTTAACATAGTTTGTGCATTCTTTTTAAATGAACGCATAATTTTCGGTCAGTTTATTTGAATTAATAACGTTACAAACCTGTCCAGTATGAATTTCAAGCCAATTATCGCGAGCAACTGGTTGCGACACGGGTCGATCGATATCGCCTTGATTTCGATATGGACCACAAATCGATATTTGTACGCTAATGGAGGGCATATCACAAATCACCTATTCAAAAACACCAATCAAATTTTTCCAAGAATACTATTTCGTTGGGCATTTACCTGATATATTTGTTCGATTTCCGGTTCGGAAAACTCTTCACGCAACGGCCCAGCCAAAACTTCGTACCGTCTCATGCACACCTCTTTTAAGCCAGGGAGTGTCAGCACCGGATGGTTTTGTTTGATTTTGTTGAAGACCGTGTAGTTAAAGTGTTCGACGTGGGGCAAAGTAAGCACTACAGGGTCATCATACCAGCGTGCCTGTATTATGCTTTGCATAATTTGTTGCACTCGCAGTGTGGTGGCCAACCATCCTCTTTCGGCAACAACGTCTATCATAGCCTTGAATACAAAAGCATATGTATATATCAAAATCACATCTAATCGAAAATACATGCTTCAAACAGGTTCACATACTTAGCCTGAAAAGATGAAGGCTTACCTGCAAAACTCGAATCGATTGATCCAAAACAGATTTCGTGTCGGTCAAGAAGTCCGAGTTCGGTAACGGCAAATGTGAAAAATGTGCTTGCATCAAGAGGAACGTCTTCGTGTGTGGCGAATCGTAAGTAAGTGGATCCACTTTAAATCGGCACAGCTTGGCCAGATCACTGAAAATGACAATCAATGACTTACTTCACTTAACAGGCTAACTCTTATTATCACTCACGCATTATAGATATCTTCGTTGTGTCGCACCGGCTGCTGATTGAACTCATACGAGTCACACATAGCTCTTAATAGCTCCTCGTTTTTCATATCGTATCTCAGAGAGTCAGCGAAATGGCGCATGGTTTGATGTGACAAATAGTAGTACGACGAAATCCGTCCCATAGACGTTGGATTCACATAATTGTCCTCCATACAGACACAGCCAGCTGCTTCCAACACGCTCAGTACATTTTCGACTAGTGACGAGAGATATTCGTTCACATTCTCGGGCGAAATAGTCTCCAGCTGGTAGTAGCTTGGATTTCGGAGCAGGCGTCTAAAGAAATATGTCCATGTAAAATAGTCTAGTATGCTCTGCTTGGTCTGAACAGTTCCAGCCACTATTTCGGCGTTGATGTGATCTGGGAGCACATCTAACAAGCTGGACTCGACCGGGAAGGGGTCGTAGAGGAATTTCTTGTAGAAATTCTTTTTCACATCATGGACTAGAACCACAGCCACGCCCTCATTGCCGAATTGTGGTCGTCCGGCACGTCCCATCATCTGAAGCACGTCTGTGATTGGCATATCCACGTACTTCTTCTGTTTGCCATCGTAGTATTCAGTTCCTTTGATAATGACCAAGTGCGCCGGAAGATTGACGCCCCAAGCTAAAGTTGCGGTCGCAATTAATATCTGGATTTTACGATTCAAGAATAACTCTTCACATGTTTTCCGATCACGTTCGGTAAGACCAGCATGATGCATACCAATACCAAACGCTAACGTCAGCTTCAGGTTAGTGTCTTTAATGTTTGCAATTATTTGATCCATTTCGTCATCAGGAATATGAAGAAACTGTTTAGGATTGTCTTCGCCGGCCAGGAATGCTATGAGATCAAGTGCTGTCAGGCGCGTCTGCCTTCTCGATGAAACAAATATAAGAGCGGGTGTGCATGGTGAGTATTGACGAATGGCTTGGAAGGCAGGTCGGTTCATTGTCGCCATCCGTGGGCAGTAGTGCTTTCCCGGAAAGCCACTGATATGTACACTGAGGGGAACCGGACGCACTGATGGCTTGAAGTTATATAGTCCCATCTCTTTTATATCCAACCAATTCGCCAGATCCCTTGCGTTAGCTAAAGCAGTGGACAGTCCGATAATCCTCAGCGTTCGTTGCGTATGCGATGCTATGAAATTGGTTCTGGACACGATTACCTCCAGCACAGGGCCACGATCTTCGCCAAGCAAGTGGATTTCGTCAATAACAATTAATGCTACATCTCTCACATAGTCTCTTGTCTGCCATGATCTGCTGATGCCGTCCCATTTTTCAGGAGTCGTGACGATTACTTGACTTTCCCTTATAGCTCGGACATCAGGGGTCACGTCACCTGTTAGCTCCACAACTTTCTTGCCTATCTTATGTTCTAGTCGCACTTTCCAGTCTTCAATCCTTTCTCGCACGAGAGCCTTCAGCGGGGCAATGTACACTACTTTGCCCTTTGGGTACTTATCGAAAACGCGAAACATTGCCATTTCGGCAGCAATGGTTTTGCCCGAACCAGTTGGGGCACCCAGTAGCACGTTGTTATCGGTGTGAAACAAGCAGTGGAAGATTTGCGTTTGTATAGGGTTGAAATGTGTAAAAGGATAGAGCGATTCGTAGAGTTTGTTGTTCAACACGCTTACTGGCAACGGTTCGATCGGGAGCAGTTCGGTATGCGGTGGATGAATTTCGGGCAGTATCAAGTGCTTAAAACTCAGAGGTATCCAAGTCGAACTACCAAGCCACGTATCACTAGTGGCCCTGATGTAGTACTGCGGCGGGAGAGGGTCCTTCAAAGGAATCGTCATTACGAGTTCGTGTGGCTCCTTACTGTAGGCTTGCTTTTTAGTTAGTTGGAAATATTCTGAGTGGTATATGAAATTGCTTTCGGGGTCTTCTATCCACAACCAGAAGGATTCCGAGTGTTTGCCATGGACGCGATCATTCCATTTAAAGTTAGCTGAAATAAAAATTCGGATGCGCAACACTGTGCGTGTTATCGGTTGCAGCGACGCTTCGATGTCTAGAAAAGGGAACTCTTCGGCACACTTAGCGACTATGCTACCATATTTTTGATTACGTAGCCAATTTCCAATTTCATTGGCATCCATCTCACGAATCGTGTAAACACTCAGACCCCGATTTTCTATTTTTTCAATAACATCGTGGCCCAGGCAACTGAACTGCCGCAAGGGACTCTGGAAGTCCCAGGTCTGCTTCTCAAACATTTTGCTCATCATCAGCATACGACCTGCTAGGATAGCATCATTTTGTCTGAGGACTATGGTGAACAGTGCACGAGCAATGCGAACAGCATTCTGGGTAATATAAGACATGTCCGATACCAAGGAAAACGATTTCACAAACCCTCGCGAGAGATACGTCTGCATCAGGATATTAACCTTACCGTGAATGTTTTCACTGCCTCCTTGAGGAGCCACTTCACAATAATTCCTTTGCAGGTCGTCTAGTTCGTCCAGCTCATCATCCCGAACTTTGAGTTGCTGGAACTCTTGTGCTTGCGACATCATCGCCAGAATTTCACCCTCGTTCATGAACGGTTTGATCAGTTCGTTGAACACTTCGACTGTATCGTATTTTATGTAAAAGTGCGATGCAGTCCGTCCCAAGTCGGTTATGTTAAGGTCTCCTGTTCTAGCGTTGAAGCGTATCATCCGCGCTTTATCCAGGCTCATGGCGGATGCGTTGATCAGTTCTTTTCGTTTGTCCTCTAGAGATGGATCGCGTTGCACATCGATGTAATTGATACCGTAAACTTGCGGATTGATTCGCATTCTCACAAACAAGTATGTGTAGCTCAGCCATTCGATAGCTTCATCAATGTTGCAGATGGTCCCCAACGCGATCTCGGCATTCAGATTGTCGGCCAAACACTGAATAAAGTTCGACTCGATAGGGAACTGGTTGGTAAGCAATGACAGGTAGTGATTCAATTTGTCATGATTCGTGATAATAGTGCCCACGCCACTCTTGTCGAATTGCGGACGGCCAGCTCGACCGAAAATTTGCAGAACGTCAAGAATGCCTATATCAATGAACGCGCCGTGCTTCGAGTCGTAGATCTCGGTGCCTTTAATGATGACTGCATGAGCCGGCAGATTAACACCCCATGCAAGTGTAGCTGTACAGCACAAAACTTTGATGTGACCTTCAGCGAAATACTTTTCGACCATAGATCGATCTGATCGCAGCATTCCCGCATGGTGCATGGCAAGTCCACTCTGAAACAGCTCTGTTAGCTGCTTGTTTCGGCTTTTCATGATTGCCTTCACCGCCATTCCGTAACTGGTCGATTCTGCCGGATTGAAGAGAGCCAGTTGACCTTTCTGTTGTGCAAGCTCCCGCAACACGGTTGCCGTACGAGCTGTCGCATTTCGAGCATGGACGAACACCATTACCTGGTGGCCTTGTTTCAACATTTCAACGCATTTATCGTAGCAAACAGCATCCATGTCTGATAGAGCCTGCAACGGTTTGATGGCTTTCACCCCAATAAAGTTTGTACTAAGCGGAACTGGGCGGAAGCGCGAATCGAAGAAGAACAGTCCCCGCATTGGATTAACACGGAGGAATCGAGCGACATCAATGTAATTTGGGAGGGTGGCTGATAGACCAACAATTCGTATCATACTTTGAGAGGACTCTACAAGGCGTAGTGTTCTTGCCACTAGCGCTTCGACAACAGGACCTCGTTCACCATGAAGCAGGTGCACTTCGTCGATAATCAAGAGCTTAACTAGACTGATAAGCGCCACATCTCCACTTCCTTTCCGTGTCACGACGTCCCATTTCTCCGGCGTCGTAACCAGTATTTGTGTTTGTTGCATTTCTGTTTTCGTCAACTGCATATCGCCAGTCAACTCTCGCACAACTATATCCAGCGGTTTCAATCGCTTCGAAAAGTTCTCCACCATTTCAGCAGCTAGCGCCTTCATTGGAGCTACATACACAATTTTGAATTGATCGCGATGAATCACGCCGCCGTCGGCGTGCGAACGAATCGCGTTTGTTATCGTCATCATGGCGACATTGGTCTTGCCTGCTCCAGTCGGTGCACAAACCAATAAATTTTCGTTGCTGTGGTACGCCGCAGGATAAACTACGGTTTGAATCCTGTTTAATTCTTTAGTGCCTTGGAAGATAATTTGACCAATGTCGTCAAGAGAACTAACTTGAACGCGATTGTTGCCGACCGACAGTGCAGGAGGTTCGCTTGCAGGAATTTTCACTTCCTCGTACATTTTACTGTCGATACGCTCTACATTGTCGGGAAGAATCAGCTTCGAGCCGGCTAGAAACCCCACGTGCGTCTTGGCTTCATTTTGCGAATCAAATACAAATGGATACCTTATACGGGGCTGCGTTACAAGTTTGATCGATTGATCCTTGAATAGCGGCTGTCGTTGGGCTGTTTGCAGCAGATTTTGCTGTTGTTGAAAGCGTAACTTCAAAGGGTTGATGCACTCATCATCCGAGTCGCCTTCTTTATTTGCGTTGTTCAGTATACGATGCAGTTTCTTTTCATCTTTGCGGACTTGTTTCAGTAAAAACTTTTCATGTTCGGATTGAACGACTACATTGCTGGCAATTGTAGGACCCTGTTGCGATCCTTTTTGTTCCTTCGCTTTCTGCTCTAATCGCTTGTTGCGCAGAAGAATCTTCTTTTCACTCGCTTCGAACTTTTCAACGATTCCCTTCCGGTTCTGCAGGAACTGCTGAATCACTTCAAATTTATCGAATCCCAACAGATCAAAGAGTTCATTCTGCAGCTCGTCATTGGATCTCTTCGATTTCAAAAACTCAATGAGGCCATTTATCAGATCGGGATTTACATGCTTCGCCAGCCACGCTCGCGAATAAATATTTTCTTGTTTCTCTTGCGAAGATGACGACTCCTTCTGAACATTGTACTTCATGGAAAAGGTCACCGCCGATTTCGCACGTCCAGTCAAGTCAGGCGACAAATCTTGTAAGCGTCCGATGTCCGGCTTCTCCATGCCCGGCATGCTACACGTGATTTGTTCGCCCCAACATTTTGGCTTGTGTTCCGGCTCGGTTTGGGCAACTGTTTGCAAATACTGGCGACATTCATCGTTCAGCAGTGGACTTATTTCGCAAACGGCAGAACACATCTTGTTGGCCGTCTGCGATATCACCGATCCGAACATGGATTTCAATTGTGTCATGTGCTTCATCATTACCATGCGCACATCAAGGAATAATCGCAGGATGTAAATGGCTGCTTCGTCAATCACGCCAACGTTCTCTTCGGAACCGATCATTTCTTTGGTGAGATTCCAAAGCGTTTGAAGATGTTCGGAAATTGTTGCGGCTACGTCTTTTTCGCTGTTGTTTAGGATGAAAGTTTTCAATTCCTTCCAGGAGACGCCTCTGAAATGAGTTCAAAGATCGTGAGGTGTTGTTTTTTAAGCATGAAACAGATGCGAAAGTTTATCTAAACTGAATCAACAATTTGAGAAATTTTCTAATCTGTGATTTTGAGACGAATTAGCAAGAAGGCTTAGGTCCTGTAAAAGCCAAATAGTATATGGCAATGAGGAAGTGATTGGAGTCTTTAGTATATCTACTATTTGGGCTAACGGTGACCGATATTTAAAGTGGAGAGTTCAACGATGCGGTTCAATATAAGTGACAGCAATACCACGTTCGCTTCTTGCTAATGAATAACTATTGTCGTGAATACCTTGTTTTTTTAAGACGGATCTAGTATAACCTGAATAAACAATTCATGCCATTGAGCTGTTATTTAAACGCAATTTTCTTTTTCAAATTCTCTAATAGTAGGAAATGTAACTAAGATAACATTCAGTACCTTTTCGCCTCTTTCGAGCGCCACAGCTGCAAATTAATCCTTTCCTCATTGCTCGTGGCTAGATTGCGACTAGCCTCCAAGTCTGTGTTGGCACGCATGGCCCTTGATAAGCGTGGCAATTGATACATTTCTGGCTTCTATTATGTTTTTCGCTAAACGTTTAAAACTATTTGAGTTAATAACTAATTCGTTGGTGTTGAAACAGGCTTGAGTGCTTGAAATTATTGTGAAATTCTGCCGGAAGCACTCGCACTATTGACACTTTTCAACCAGACGATTGTCAAATTGGAAAACTGGAGAAACTGATGATTCCCCAACTCCGAAGCTGAACGCTATTATCGACTTCAGCTGATGTTGAGTGAAAGCAGCTGATAATAAACAACATCTGACAGCAGTTTGTTGTGCTTATGATCCAAGTAATCGGTGAAGTGATTAAAGAAAGGATAAAATGGAAAACAACGCGGATGGTGAGGATTATTGGAATACGTCTGCAAATAAAGCATTCAGCTTTGATGATCTCGATATTGTAAGTAGAAAATTTCTTTGCAATTGCTACAGTTTCAGCGAATGTTTCATTTCTCAATAATGCAAGAATAAGAAATTAAGGTATTCATCGCCTATTGTAGCGTCGAAGTCACTGAGGTGAATGTATAGTGAAATCCAACTTCCTTTAAAACGACACTAAAAAAGTGTCTCCTGCAGGAAAAACTTTCGAAGTAAGCCACAACCACAATCAGCTCCAAACTAAAATCAAAGCTGAACATGTAATCATGTTGATATATTCGGAATTTTAATCTAACTAAAAGGATACTAAAACTACAAAACTTGGTACTGTCCCTTAAACCGATTCTTATCGTCTGGGAAGTACTATGTACTGAAATATAACTAGGAAGTATTACTGAAATGGAGAGAGTGATTGAAGAGACGGAGGTGGTTTTAGCCGGTAGAAATCCGACATGCCCAGAGGCAGGATCGGTATCTTTTGAATATTTCCACCTTCCAACGTTGAAACAAAAAAAAATGCATAAAAGAGAAAATGAAATACAAGTGCTTTGCAAAAAATTCAAACACGAGTGTCCTGAGTCGTTTTACACTTATTATATACAATATCTCTCCTTAACTTTTTCTTGCATCATACAATTAATTTAAATTCGTCCATTCCAATGGAGTCATGAACCGTTTACTACCAATCTTTTCCTGCATGCGACTGTTGAATCCATAAACCTGCTACAGGATCAAAGACTGTCATACAAAACAATCATGCTTCCTCACTCGAGTCGTGCTACACCGAGCTGCCAGATAAGTACACTCTATCAAAAAATAGCGCATTATGAACTTTTACACTTACAATAGGAAAACAAGAAACCAAAATCATATATTGATGCTATTTGTTCTTTATTATGATTACTTCATTGGTTTTCGATATAGTTCTTACCAAAAAATAAAAAAAAGCCCATTTAAATAAGATAATAATAAGTCCGTAACTTAGTCTTATGGCACATTTTAAGTATTTGGTGTGATTAATATTACATAGGGTTTCCTTTACGCTTAATTACTAAAGATAATCTCTTTGAAACTATCGAGACATATTTTTCACATGTTTTAAAATCCATTGAACTTCACTCCTGAACAGTTCTTTCTCTTAGCTCGCCAATACTTTGTACATTTTGTGCCCTAATTCTCCGATCTGAATAATCCCATAAATATTCTATAGGGTGTAGATCAGGAGATAGTACAGGAGTTTCAGGGAAATTGTCCAGTAACCAGGAGCGAAATTCATAGACCGTTATAGGGTCGTTGTCCTGGTTAAATATGAGATTGTGCCTGATTCCCATCTTTCCCGAAAATAAACTCTTAATAGAAAAAAAAATCAACACCAATATATAATTTTTCAGATGCCATCACCTGAATCAACGAGCCGCTATCGTTTGATCGCCGACGATAATACATCAGAGGTGAGTTTTGAGTTTTCGACAACTGATGTTCCACTCAACACACTAATATCGGACTCAAATTTGAAGCGAAGTATACTTTTCTATCAACTAATACTATAACACTGTATATCCCGGCCGACATTTCAGTTTTGGATGAACAACTCCTTGAAGAAAGCCATTTTCGAAAGGGAATGTCACAAGAAGAAGAACTTAAATTGTTACGACGAAAAATGCAAGATCTCGTTCATGCTCCGCCAGCTGAAGTGACTATAAATAAAATGCTCTTAGGAAAAAGATGCCCGTTGACAGCATACAAATCACTTAATGAAAAACAAGCGCTTTTGGATGAGGCTGTGATTAGCGGCAATGGAGACGCAATATTGGGAGTAAGACGAAATGATAATCCAAATATAATTTCAATAAACAAATATACGTTTTTAGGTGGTCTTATTTCTTGTTAAAACTTTAAACAAAAAACAATTGCATCGAATGCTAATGGAACGACCTGATGCATGCAATCACTATTTAAATTATTTAGTGACGCGATTGTATATAGCCGAAGCAACTGATTTTCTAACGTAAGCAAGCTCATTTACAAAACCTAAAAACCTAACAGCTTGTTCTTTCAGCATGCTTGGACGAGATCAAGATGCAGCGGTAACTTTAGCAGCAATTGATAAATTTTTTGAATTCTCATTTGTAAATCTTTTTTCTAGATGTTACAATTCAAAACGGCCGTGACTATGCATTCAGATCCTATAATGAAGAAAAATCGCATGAAAAAAGTATTTTCCGATTATTTTACACAACCCGGGACGAATCCATTGCATACACAACTTGTTGCTAACTCAATTAATTTACTAGGTATGTTGGTTGTTTACGTTTTTCTTTGTTGTTGTTGTTGAAAAATCAGTTTTGAGCATTTTAAAATGTCTGGATTCACGATTTCAGAAATGAATTTGGTTTTCTGAATGGCATATTAATCACTTAAAAACAAAGGCAAATTTGTATATCAAGTTTTATATAACGGTATATTTGTAATGACGTGTTCAAATTCCTATTTGATCTTACTTCAATGGCTCAGAAAAAAGCTCGACTATTCTGTGCTCATTAACTCATTAACTTTATGAATAAGTTAAATGAGAAGCACGAGCATTTAATTTAGAATTACTATCGAACTAGTTAAAACTCGTCCTGGAAGTTCCGACAAGACATCTTCCGAAAACAAGCTATTCGGCCCAAACGTTATATATTTTGTATAAAATTTATGTGAAAATTTTATATAATTTCAGTTTTTAAAGTATTTATCTTGTACAGGTATTTGACACATTTGCAATGCTTATTTTTTTAAATTGGATATTTGGAAAATCAAAAATGTCTTATGACTAATAATCTAAGCAGATGTCATAATTTAATATCCTACGAAAGCATGTAGATTAGTTAATTGTGTTTAATTTAATAATTAGTATTCGACACATTATTTTCAGATTCCAAACACCAACATGTTTTATTTTCTGAACACTCGTCCCGATTGGGTAAAACAAGTCAAAAA
Organism: Oxycera nigricornis; assembly: GCA_963942545.1. Taxonomy (NCBI): domain Eukaryota; kingdom Metazoa; phylum Arthropoda; class Insecta; order Diptera; family Stratiomyidae; genus Oxycera; species Oxycera nigricornis. The sequence continues at coordinate 15,069,548 of OZ012659.1, forward strand.
TCCAAAGTGAATTTTTCAAATAAAGTTCATGTGCTAGTACGCGGTAGCATGCACATTTGCATTTAAAAATGTTTTTTACGATTGTTACCAATGCCAACAAAATCATTAAATCAAAGTACCACCGGCCGGTTTATGTAGGAATACAATCTTCACCATTTAAAAAGAGCAGAAAATGGGCATCCATTTCGCCGAGCGCAACAAGAAACAAAACGGATTTGCCATATTCCGAGAGTGTCTTGCAAATTATCTTGAAATCATCAAACAATCGCCGTTTTGGTCATCATCCCGTCCAAACCTGAAAACGAATTCGCATGCATCCATTTGATATTCTCTTCCTCGTCTGTTGAAATTTTTGAAAATTCAGATACTCTATAATTTATTAGAAGCGATACATTCACTGTTATATAGAATTGTAGTTAGTTATAGTTAGTGTAGTTATCAGGAACAAATAAAATAAATATGGTTTTCACAATCGTCACAGAATGGCAATTGTTAGAAAATTCAACAGCAGCAGCGGATATTATAAATGCATCTGCTGTGGAGACCCTATATTACGCATTTGGAAAACACAAATGGAAAGAAGTAGCCACAAATGATCATAAAAATCCTTTTAAATTTTCTACGGATCATAATATCAGTCAAGCTCAACTAGAATGGGTAGCTTTGAATGAAAGAGCTAAAGCACAAGCCTACTTAGATTTGGATGGCTTATTTGAAAAGACAGTAAGGGCGATTTGTGTTTCATTTTAATAGAGAAGAAATTAATTGAATATATTCATAGAAATGGCATTCATTAAAGGCAAAACAATTTCATATAAACATTCCGCTTGAAGCTGCAGTCCTTCGTCTATATCATCTTAATGCACCGCAACCAGTTCTTAACTCGTTCTTGTCGCATGTAACGGACTCCGAAACGAAATTATCCTTAGCTAGGGAAGTGAAAGCCGTACGAAGTATAGTCGATGCTCTAGCATCACTCAAAGATAAAGTCGAACTAGAGAGATACCGTGATTCTTTGGTAGAGGGTACAGAAGAAAGGATTTATGCGGACAATGCAATCAAATCTTTCGTAAGTATCATAAAGCATCATCAAAAGAATGCAATTAAAAACTTCAATATTTTAAATTTATAGGCCAAAAAGTGGTCGGCAGATGGAATGAAGTTAATGCGAAGCACCTAGTGAAAATGACGTAGCTTGATACGTCGTCGTTTTTATTATCTTAGCAACTAAGCTATTAATTTTGTTTATTTCAAAGCAATAAACATGTTTACATAGCAAAAAAGAAAGTGTTTTTTTATGAACTAATTCATTTTCTTCCGAACTTTAAAGATGGTTCATATGTGTAGGATTCGTTATCTATTATTTTTTGAAAAGACGAAAAATCTACATATTGAAAAAATACGTTACTAATTTCATTTTATTTTATTCAAATAACTGAAGGTTGAAAGTATTTGACCTGATTTTTACGAATTAGATTCAGAAGTAAAAAGTACCGCTGCATGCAAGAATGGTTTCACAGCAAAACTTCGCAATAAAAGACATGATAATCCTCAGTTTAAATATACCTACATAAGCCTATAATGGGATCATTAGCCCTTTTCCTTTTCAGCGATTCAATGAATACAATTTTTTTTGTCATGAACTGCATTGATTCGATTTGATTTGATAATTCAGTTTTAGTCCTATTTATTGTTCACTCTTCTATATGAACTTCATATTTCTTATAAAATTTCAAAGTTTTTATTTATGGATGTTCGAATTTTTCTGACAAAATACTTATTAGATTTATCTAGTGCACCAATCTTCCTTGATTTCTCATATTGTGACAAAACCGAATGGATCTATAAAATTAATACCGGTCAGCTTCATCTCATTGTCATGCAATTAAATAATACTTATAGTTAATATGAAATTGTTGACCTTTCCAATAACCTATCGTTGTGATTATCATTTTAGATTACAGTTTCATCCACAAATCGACATATGTTTGGAAAACCCTTAGCAACAATAAATAAATAATCAGTCATACGAACTTGTTGCCTTCTTTAGGGTCGAATTAACACTTAGTTTGATAAATTAATTTATTTTTGTTTCGAAATATATTCCAAAGAATTTTCTACAATCGGTAACGAAAAATTAAACCCCTCATTCTCATTTACTGCATGCAATGTATCTTCACCGATATTTCGCTAAAAACTGTTCGTTGATTTTCATAATTTATAAAGAAGAAAAAAAAACTTCTCAAACATTTTAAAATAGATTAACCATTCCTAAAAATATCTTACAGTGATTTATTAAAGGCAAATTAGAATTCAATTTATGATTTAGTATATAATTTTGCTGAGTGTTAATACATAACTCAGACAAATGGTACCGCTCACGCCATTAAATAGAGATAACATTAGGGTCAATAATTTTTTAATGATGATCCTTATTTATTATTAAAAATTCCTGGTCAAATTAATTGTCCATATTTGCACATAGCCAAATCGCAAAATCATACGATTGCAATTTTGTGTTTTTGTCGGAAGCACAGTGTTGTTCCTTTATTTGCCAGTTTTCTTTTGTTATTCAAGGTCTTTGATTGATAATACATACAAGTAACGATAATTTAATTGGTAATCGAAAGTTATTTGACGTCGAGCTTTGGATTACATACTTTATTTTTTATTGAAGCAAGAAATAATAGCTGGCTAGCCTTTGTAAAGAGGTTTTATTTGCATCTGTAGTTTTTATTTGAGTAGAAAATTCACGAGGGAGTAAAATGATGGATGAATTATATAGATCTAATAAGCTTCACTTGGATTCAACACGTGTTGTTTCAGTGTTGATAAGCAAGCCGGATGTGTGACAGAGGTTGGTGGAAATTATAAAAAATGTGTTCAATTATCTTAAATATTTTAAATCAATGAAACACACATTATTAAAAAGTTTTGGGAAGTTTCTTACCGACTATAATTGGTATTAATCTAGTTTTAATGTTAATGAAAGCGAAATATCAGCTCAGTTCAGGTCATGCATTTAACTAATATAGAATCTCACTAAAAGCATTGTATAAATTTATTTTTGCTAATTTTGGGTATATTTGATGATGTTTATAGCCATATGAGATAGAATATGAGCTGCTTATTTTTTTCTGCGGAAGATGGTCCACAAACACTGTGCAATCCTCTCGAGGCATATAAATAGAAAGCATTGAAAACTTTTATCTTGCCCATATAATTTAGATCACTTAGTGTGCTTTTAGAATTTCATTTTAAATACTTATTTCTGCTAAAAATAGTTCTGAGCAGTATCTGCTGATATATCCACAAAAAGCTTTATGTTTTAACTTAGGGCATTTGTAACATTCTACAGGCTTACATTTTAAACACATGTGAAGATAAGCAAATAGCACAAGTGAAAAGATAATACCTATGCATATACTTTTATTCGGTATTCTGTTTGCTTTCGAGATGTGCATCAAAGCCTGTACACTTACATATATTCTCTTCCCATATATCTGGGCACATCAAATTTGAAATCTTATCTCGATGGCCTTAGTTCAAGAATCTCAATTGGTTAAAGTACAAGTAACATACGTAATGGCTATGCTAAACGCTATCGGCACTATAGAAGCGCAGACAATTTGGCTGGTTTTCGTCATTATTGATAAGGATTAATCATTTGCTTTATGCGTTTTTAGTAAATATTTGAATAACAGCGTTTTGCCTTGAAGATGGTTTAATTTTTTACAGAATTGATAATTTCTGTTTACCAGCTGGCATGAGTAAATTTTTGACAATATTCTTTTTATTTTCATCAGAATAGTAATTTCATTTGAAGGTCGTAAACAAGTGAAATGTGCAAAAATACACAAATTTGTTATTGTTTATGAAACTTCAACTTCGTCATTTGTTTTTACTATGTTTTTAGAGTTCCGAGGACAAAAGAAATGACGCCTTTCACTGTTTCCAGTTTTCTCCGAATCCGACTCCAAATGTCTTGAATTCGAAGAAAGTGAACCACCTGTACAGCGCTAAGGAAAAATCAAAAGCTAGTGACAATTTTCTGAAAAGACAGCGACTCAATATGGGATGTTGCACCGTTGTTGATAAAGATGCTATCTTTAATATTCGATTAAATAAACCTTATTTATTTCAGAAAAGTTTCAACCAAATTAAAGAATCTTTATAAAATTTTCGTAATCTCTACTACTGTTATTCCTTATGGTAATACTATTTAATATAGATTTGCTCCTTTAATTTAAGCTACTTTTCCCGAATTTAATCTTTAAAGCATGGTCGTCATACGGTATATTATAATGTTGCAATGTAGCTACAAACGTTCCCAACTGATGGAGAAGATCACCCTAGTTTCCAGTGTGGGTATAAGTTTTATCGAGTGCAATTGCTCTTTCATGCTTACTGTCTAAAATAAAACCTAAACAACCCTTTTTCGATCGTTATTGATACACAATATGCTAACTTATAGTTGCACAAAAGATCCTCAATTCATTCGAGTAACTAGCTGTATTTATTGTGCCTCTACCCGCAATGGTCACCAGCACTAGGTCTATTGCGAAGCTCAGGTTAGTGTGGGGAGGCATTCCTCAAAGTCATAGGTAAAGTTAAGTTTATCCAGCATTCTTCCTTGCACTATTTAGTGAGTCATCTTTCCATTCAGAAGCTTCCACTGTTTATCATCATTTTAAAATCTTGTCATTTCCTCCTCATTTATATTGGCTTGGCACAATGTATACCGTCACCTGGTCACAGAAACCACAGGTTACTGCGTACGCGGAGTTACTATTAAATAAAATCTAAAATATTACAAATGTGAGCAGTTTACGCTCACTGTGAGTCTAGACGTGTAACATGAATAAACATTACATTTAAATCAGTAAATAACTTTTAGCAGAGTATCATGAAAAACCCGATAGAACCGAATAAAGTTGCATGGAATTTTTGTCTCTCGAAATTTCAAATTCAAAATACGAGCAGACTCTGCTTAGTAGGAAAATTTAGCACCTTAAATACTGTGATTGGCACCTTCTGAAATGCTATATATATTGGACTTACTTTCGTGTCCACTCTTTTTGTTTTATAAGGTTCCACATCTAAGAACAACACGCGTTCAACAATGTTTGGCGTCGTGAGAACAGCTGCTTAAGCAAACGGTACAAAACAAAAGAACAATTATCATGTGGCGTGTGGAGTTGATTTAAAAAAGAAATGTGAATGCTGAATGGAAGTAGTATCTGCCATTGACAGTAGAACCATATAGTCGTGAATTTCATATAAGTTCTAGTCGTTATTGATGATAGAAACATATACATAACTACGACATGAAAGAATCGGATAGAAAACGATAGAAATTTCATCGCCTTCCGAATTGAAAGCCAAATATTTTCTTGAAGCATGTTGGAAGCACTACAAAATGTCTAGCCAGTCACTGGCGGCATAGCAGGACGCTTCAACAATTAATAATAATAAAAACCAGTCAACACGTTTTAACAAATTTTACTTAAAACGACAATGAAGGACTGAGAAAGGGGTGCTAGTAAACCCATAAAACATTCTCCTGGATAAGGATGTCTCAAGATATTGACGGTTTCTAGGTTAAGCTCTGGCGGACGTTCTTAACATTGATCGTGTTAAAGCGATATTTGCGAGAAATTTTAAATAAACAATATCCAAGCAACATTTCAACAACACCAAAGAGTGAAGTAGGTAGAACAAATATCACTAATGACCTGAATCAATTTGCTGTGGTTCAACTTATCGGTTCCTGAGAAGCGGTATGTACCGAGGTTAAATCTTCTCCTTTGCCGCAAAGTAGCCCAAACGTGGATCACGAGCCGTTGAATAATTAGCTCCCTAGATTCCACAATCTATCTAGCATTTCAACAAAATATTTTCATTTTTGAAGCGATCCTCTGAAGTCGTTATGCTAGCAACTCTTTCCGAAGTGGTTACCAGCAGGATGATCGATCACTAGGAGAAAATGTTATTTATTTATATTCTAAGTTTCTAGATCTTCTCTAACCAAGAATATTTTAGTGTAGATTGAAAATATGATTAAGCTGCGATCTATTTGATATAGAGGTCTTATTTTTAATTCCATTAGAGATTGAGGTCAGAGAAACAGTCAGTTATTTGTTTCTTCTGAATGAATGACTTCATTTTTAGTCCAATAAAATTGTTCGCAAATAATGCATTGAACGTGGATTTTGGGTATTCTGCTAAATTTTGTTTGCGATTCAAAGAGGGTTCAGTGAATTCAATTTCTGAGACGAGAATCTACCGCATTTGAGTCATCTTGAATAGCAGAAAAATAAATTTGCCGTGACCTTGATAAACGTGATTCCCAAAAGTGTAGATAATTAAGTTTTAAGGAATACATTCCACAGTGTATAGAAGACAGTGGGCAAACTCGCGACCAAGAAATCACACGTTAAAACGAAAATTAAGAGAGAATTCTGCTTGATCAATGCGAAAGTCATTTTCCGTTTTATTTGTATCGCGAAATATATTCAGAACTTGTGTAAATAAAATTTTGTTCTGTTGCGATATCGTTTACTGTGATCCAGAGGTGATACAGAGGAATTGAAGTCGATTGCAAATTTTGTACATTAATGGGAAAAGCAACCTTATTGGACACAAACATCATCAAAATCGCTGAAGATTCAATATCGATGAAATTCAAAAGTATATTTTGAAAGATAAATATACAACAAACACTTCCCATTTCTTCATATATATTAGCTATCGTTGCTGTACGCTGAAACCGATTATCTGCAGTGTTCGATTTAATTCATGCCTACTAACGACAATCCAATCAACATCTCACAATAGTCGAAAACAAAAATTCCGTTCATTAAAACTACAAATATGTATTTAAAGCATAGCAAAATATACTTCGGTCATTTTAATATATTAAATACATACGTCTTTTTACAATCATAATCACTTTTACAATATATTTAAAAATTGGATGACTAATCACATGTGGCAATAAGATATTATTTAAAATCTTCCTTTGCAGTCATTCTATGCTAAGAATCCATACAAATTAGTGAATACTGTGCAATATGCACTACATCAGACTGAAGATTTTAACCTAACTATTATATATGTATATCAAATGCTATCTACATTGGTACTATGAACAAGAGCTTTCTATTCAATAGAAAGCATTCGCTGCAGGCCTTATATTTATTTCGAGTCGTCAATTGTCTTCATCGTTTTTGTGTCTCGTTCGTTTTTGCGTAAAACTATGTGCTGGGTGTAACGTCTCCCAATTTTTCGCCAACTTTTATCGTTTGTCCCGCAACAATTGAAAATCTGAATTGCAAATGAAAAGGAAAATTAAATTTTTATATATTTTTAATAATTGTTTTGCATGTGAAACCATCGACTCACTCAAAGTTCTTAGGGGCTTCGAAAATGAGTACGATTGTACTGCCCATATTAAACTGTCCGAGCAGCTGTCCTTTATCGAGGCTGATTTTCTCCTGTATTTTTCGTTCCTGGATTTGCCGACTTTTCACTCGTCCAAAAATGTATTGATTTGTTTTGAGGGCGTCATCGAAAAAGATTTCCACAGATCCCACATTGGTTGCACCTGTTTAGTGTCAATAAGATTATTTTAATATTAAAACATTGCTGATATTCCAATTTATTTATGTAAACATTAACGATTCGGATTGATAGCATTCAAGAGTGAGTGTTAGTAATGGTATTTCATGAATAGGATCATATACTAATGATTAGTAATGAGTTTAAAATTATTCTCCCGATTCCATCCCAAAATTATGTTACAGACTCTCAGGCGAAAAGAAAGAAATGTAAGCGTTTCTTTTCTTCATTTCAACCAATATCTTTGCTTTTCCACTTTACCCCACTTTTTAAGCACGATACATTGAAATCCCCTACACCATCTCGATTAACAATGCTAAAAGAAATATCTAAGCAAAGAGTATGCAGTTTCAGTTTATAGAAAAGCAATTACTAAAACTTTGCGATCGGGCTGTCGTAGTAAGCATCAATTCACCTTTGGTCGATGTCTGCAAGAGCTCCATCTGAACTCTTAAATGGGTTTGCAGTGAAAGAGACTCATCTTTTCTGCGTATTTAACAAAGTACGTCATGTAGACGCAGTGCATTGGTTCAAGTGAAATCGACGCTAGTTTGACAAAGTCTGGTCGAGTTCAGTATTTCTGAAAGGAGACTAATAAGGACTGGGAAACGAATATTTGGGCACATTCTAAGAATTGGAGATTATAAACCATCTTTAGATAGCGATTGTAGTTATTATTTTAAGAACCAAAGTGTTGTATTTATTATTTCTAACGTTTCTGAATAGGAAGTGATAGTCATTGATTTGATCCGACGTATTTGAGGTGAAACAAAATTAAACCAAGTTATTAATTTGTGCTTTCTATTGGCATAAGAATTCAAAATTATTATACAAACCAATAAAGGGAAGATATTCACTTTGGCCCATTTGAAATTCATTACAAGTTAGCATCAAATTGAAATTCAATAATTTATTCTACACTCACCAACTGCTGTGAAACTGAAGAATCCATGCTCCCATTTTCCAACATACAAGGCACGTTCATTTAAGCAAAAGAGACCAGGCAACCATTGTGCGATTTTAGGACTAACTGACAACAGTTGACCGGTGAAATGCCGACGAATCATGGGTTCCCATTTGGCTGGCGAATGAAAACGATGATAGTCTCCTGGCGCCAAATATATGACACACTGATACAGTGCATTGTCCTGAGAAAGGATGACAATGAAATTCAATGTGAAGTTTTCAAGTGCAAATAGAATTACTTTGTTGATTTTAATAGCTTCAGCACAACTGCAAATATTTTTACTTTCACACCATGTTGGCGCTCCTAAGAATGACTCCAAGCTGTACGTTATGCCTTTCACCTGAAAGCGGAATAACAAGACGATGAAAGGGTGAACTGGAACTTTGTTATCAATATGTTTGAATCCATTTTTAAAATAAAAAGTTAATTGCTAAACTTTTTATATAAATCAAGTTTAACCTGTTCAATTTCCGAAGCGGTTGCTGATCCAAAATGTAGCACCCGTCCATCAGCTGGCGAAACGATTATTGATTCATCAATTTTACGAGCATCAGACTTAAGTGAACGTGTAAAAAATTCCGAAATGTTGCGATAATTTCTAAATAGATGAAATAAAATGAGAAAAACACATTAGAGATTAATTTCAGCAAATAGTTCATTGAAAGAGGAAATGTTCAATTGGATTTAAATATGTGCTTGCCAAAACCACAAACAAACCATGCAGAGCCCAAACATATGTAATGAGAGTGTGTAGGGAATCGTTGATAAAAAAAACTTATATAGTAAGTGAGCACATGTGAAACCAAAGCAGCAAATAATTTGAGCTAATGTTTGCTGATAACCTTTTAACGAGATATTTTTAGGCGGCATTCGGTTTTTTAAATAGTCCGGTAGCTTTAGCGGTAAATTTGATCTTTAACGTTATTTTGCGTCAATTTTTTGCCAGGCCTTTTTGATTAGTTAATTATTATGGTTTTTTAAGCCGGATTCCGAAGCTATTTATAAAGTTGAAAAATCACGTGATCTTAAATTGTGTAAAAACTCTTAAAATCTACTCGGTAGGATTTGAAATGGTGATAAATTATGATGGTTGATGTTAGTGTATTTAGTGCAGACATGGCAGGCAAACGAATACTTTGGAGCAAACATTTCGATAGTCACAATTCAAAATGCCAATCACAATTTTATAGCAAGGCAATTACAACTAAAATAAACCACATAGCTGTAAAAGGTCAATCTTGTATGCGAAAATGGAAAATACCAAACAATTTAGGAGTTGGAAAACGGAGCCTAAATTCACAGTAACACAGATTTAAATTTATTTAACATTTTAAATCTATAAAATGATTCAATTTTTCATACAAACGCTACAGTGTACATTCCAGTTGGAATGATACTTTTGAATTTTACCCCATTCTTTGTGTGTATTTAAAAAATAATAAAATTAAAATTAATATCCAATCGAGATTTCTGATATATTATTTTGCTCGTACGATAAATATCTTTCACAGTCGTGCACATGCTAATACTAATGTTTAGCTTTCCTTCTCTGGAAATTTACAATTTTTTTAGAACTAATAATTTGAAAGCACCTACTTCAATTCAGGATTCTCTGCTTCGTCCATGTTAACTTTAAACGCATTGACATATGTGCCGTAAACAACTGGTCTGAGTGGTTCTGGAATGGGACAGGATGCTAGCCAACCCCATGTACGGCTCATCAGACGTAAAGGTAGTGAACAGTATGCCATCGTCTGTGAATAGATTGATGGAATTTTTCCAAGTTAATAAACGAAATTCTTGCTAAAGTAAAATAAAATTTCAATATTTTATAGTATTTATGTAACAATTTTTAACTGGGTTTCTGCATACAACATCTCTTTTGCATTGTTGTGGTAAATTAACAAGTTATTAATAGAACGAAAACGATTGTTACTTTGTAATATAGTGTTCGAAAGATTTGTTTACAATTGGAGTTAAAAATATTCAAGTCTTTCTAATGCCACGAAAAGCTGGCGCCTTTGATGGAATAACTCATATGGATATTATTGGTTTATGTTCTTTGTTCATTGGTTTGTGGTTGAATATTATATTGTGGCTCTGACGTCAAATTCAAGAAAAACGTGACAGAATATTTCTACTTTTTCTTCGTTCCACGCTAAATCCGAAAATCAATACAAATAAAACCATAAGTAGTTTCACTATGATTCATAAGCTATTTGTCATACATATGTATATTGTCTGACGATATTGAAGAAAGTAAACGTGTGAAAATGAAGTAAATACTGACTCTATTTGACTACTGAGAATTGTTTGACGGAAATACTGGCTACACACTTAAGTAGTTAAGTTAGACCATTTCGAATTAAAAATGGGCCGGACAAAATTATCAGCGTTTTTGTAGCTATTCATTTGGTATTTTGTTTCTACCTCTTCTAATTGTATTTCACGCGAGTAACTGATACGTTTTTAAATGCGATTGATTCTCCTAATTACTTTAGGCAAACCCAATCCTTTTTATAAATTTGGAATTTAGTTTAAAGTTTCTACAATTGCAGATTCTTATTTAATTTTTATGGCAAATCGAATGAATTGATAAATTACATGAGAATTATAAGTTGTAATTAACTCACCTGTAACTTTGACGCCGTTATTGGTTGGCCCTCTTTTTCCAATTTGCGCGTATGATAATGCCATTCGAGGGCGGCAAAAACACAAATGCCTAGCGGGGTCCACCGTGTTAAAAGTCCAGACCATGTGAACCATCCTGCTGCTAACAACCACCAATCCAGTACTGATATTATAGTCCAACTAGCCCCCGCTTTCCAACTCCATTTCAATTGGAGGCTTTTTAATTTACTCAATTTACCTTTTCTCTTCGGGTTCGACTGTCCATACGACGATTGCATCTGTTGACCTGTTGCATTTGTTGCTCCTGGTGTGCTAACATTTCTGTTTGAAATATTGCGACGGGACGACGGTATCCATTTGACACTCCATTTATTCGGTAGGGATTTAAGATTAGCAGCCTTTGAAATGCTGTAAACGAAAGAATAGTCAAATGTTATATGGTGAATGTTTAGAGGGCTTCGTAGATGGTCAATGTGATTGGCGTTTTTGATTGAAATGTATTTCAATTCAGCTTCATTGTCAGTGTTTGTGCGAAGTATGTGACGCCTTTCATTTTTATGTTGCTAAATGGTTTCAAATTCATATTTGCGGGCTTGCCTTGAATTTGTCTATCTGCTACCGAAAGAAAGAAATAAAGCCAGTCTATGCAGTGACATAAACTTAGAAGTCATAGTCATTTATTCATATGTATTTACTAAAATTTCTGAGAGATACAGGGCCAGACGACTGTGATGTGTGAAGCAATTCATGTTAGTTAAAGACTTCCTATAAAATTGCGAAACTTAGTTTTGGAATAAATGTGGAAGACTTGAGATTCATATGTGCTATTGCCGCTCAGTCGTTTGAATATGCCATAAACATGCTAGTTCTAAAACAACGTAATTACAAGCAAAACAAACTCCCTTTCATTCACAGAATCGCTGTTAGTAGGGGTCGATGCATTATGTTTGCTATCTTGAGCGAAATTGGCGGAACAGATGACAATTGCGTTGTTGAACGATCAATTGGCCGCTTCAATGAGAATCTTTGAAAATATTATTGCAAGTTTAAGCAAACGCCAAATACACAATTTTTAACACACAACGAAGGATTCGGATAATTTGCAGAATCGATAAAAAATGAGCATTGTCAACTTGGTTCCTTGAATTTATCAGTGCAACAGACTACCTTCACTGACTCTTGATCAAATGAATCTATTAGAATGACTAATCAACAAAAAAACAAGCATTTTTCTATTTACACATTACATATACGCCTGATATCATAGTCGATGCTGTTGAAAAATAATTTTGTTGACAAATTTTAAATGTGATTAAGAATTTGCCTGAAACCAGTTCATGATATCACACAAAAGACAAGGAGAAATTCCGCAATGAGTCAGTAATAATTTTCATTTGAACCCTAGCGCCAACAATAGACAAGGTCAGTGTGCTTTACTACAGGCAGCAAATGTAAGTTATTATCATTTAAAACAAACACCTATCGAAAATCGCTTTTCTATTGCCAGTATTCAATATGAAGTTTGAAGATGTTCATGAGATTACGTGTCAGACTGAACGGTATTACAAATAATATAAAATTATCAATTAAACCTATAAGTATACGCAAATAATTGTCGATTAAACAATTTACAATTTGATAATCAATTCTATGAAATGTAAGCACTGTTGATAAGTTGTGCATGGGAAATTTGATTGTGATCAGATCTTTAGAGTCATTGGACAATTTGTAATTGAAACCGGAATTCATTTAGAACTGAATTCAATATTTAAACCAAGGCCATGAAAACTGATCGAATTTGATATTCGAAAGAAATTGATTGGTAGCAATAAATCTTAGGAACTGCATTAATGCCATTATTCCCTGCAAAACTGATTATATTTCTTCTCGCTGATTCTATGTATCTGATTCAATTATGACAAATACAAAAAAATACACATGCCAATAATATAGAATTACAAACGAGAATGTGGTTGGCTCGCAAGTGCATATTGAAATAATTCAAATCATGGGGTGACAATCGTCGCAATATCGAACGCCAATTGTTGATATAAAACATGAAAAATGATAAGTGCAAGACCATCATATGATTCAAGATTCAATAATTCGATTTATGAGTTTCAAATTTGCAGTCTTTATGCAATGCTCTGTATTAGTAAATGTCTCAATGAAATTATTTATTACAAAATTGTTAAATATGATACAAGCTTGAATAAACATTTTATCAGAAATAAAGGATGAGTCCGCCTGTGTGGTTCGTTTCGAAATAAATGCGCCAGATTGTTTCACGATTGAGGTTGGACGTTGCGCCATCCAGTTGGAACCGAAAAATGACCATATTTTTTGCTAACAGAATGATTTTTTCATGCATTTTGCATCATTTTCAAAAGAAAATGTTTCAATTGCCAAGATTTTATCTAGGAGAATCAAAATTGCAGAACTTTGTACAGTGTTTTGGTTGATGTTTTTATAGGCTTTTATTTGCTTTCGTTGTAATTTTACTTCATTTTGAACGAGTTTTATCGGCTTAATATCACTGGAATAGTCGTAGTTCGGGGCAGTTGAAGAGATTCCTTGTTTGCGGTAGCTCTGTCATTTTCATACCAATAAATTGTCGCTTTAGCGTGATGACTTGTAGCCAAAGTGCTACGGATACATCATAATTTGGAATGAATGGCTTAAAAAGATTTTGTACTCTTGGTTTATTTTGCCTTTCACGACACATTTCGTTGATCTCAGGCAGCACTTGCACCTAAATAATTTATTGCATAGAAAATTTGTTAATTTTCCTAGTTTGATATTTGGACACTTCGCTTTTTGATTTGGCAACAAAAAACTCCTACCCAGGATGTTGCTTGGAACCGGATCTTAGCATAGATTTTGTCGTCTAAGAATGCACAATCAAATTTGGTAAGATAATTTTCGAACAATCTTCGTGGATGAGTTTTGTACACTTTATCCTTATTTTCGAGCATGTCAAGATTTTTTTGTACTTTGAAAAATCGTAACTTGTGGCGTCCTTTTATTCTTTGGACAGGAACACTTTATCTGCCTGATCTGACTGACTTCTTAGCAGATGAAACGTCTCCATTATATTGGGTTAGGTCTTCTGATCAGTTGAAGTGGACTGGTCGATCTCTCTGATGATTTTTGAGTAACTTGGATTTGGATTTTTTTAGTTAGGGGTCATCCATATATTACGTAACGCTTCAAGGGGGGGGGGGGGGGTATTTGAAAATGTTACAAAGCGTTACTCGTATTTTGTTATGTAACAAAATTTAAAATTAGATTAAATAAGTTGAAAGCTATTTTTCCTCATATTTTATTTTTTATAATAAATTGAAAATCAAAACGTGTTTTTGGTTAAAAATATTTGCATTGTTAATATTTTGTGATTAAAATATTTAAAAGTCTAAAGGAGGTACGATCAATTTATTACGTAATAAAGGGGAGGAGTGTCTTCGAAAATGTTACTAAATGTTAAGTGTGTGTGGGAGAGGGGGGAGTTTAAAGTCTCTAAAAATTGCGTTACGTAATATATGGATGGCTCCTTACTTAGAAATAATGAAACAACGTATTTGCTCTTGTTTCGAAAAACCATGCAAAGCAAATCTCAGACACATGGAAAATTTCCTGCAGCATTTGAAATTTTTATGATGTGTTAAATTGAATATATATTCGAAAAACAAGAGGTCTATATTTTCTGGGACACTCTATACAAGTTGATTTTCAAAACCGCAATTGCCTTTTATCTGGTTATTGATATAATCTTCAAATGAATGAGGTTAACCATTTCACTATCAACACTGACGTAATTTTTCAACTCATATTTCACAGCATTGTTAATGGCTAAATGATGCATTCCGTACAGCAGAGGTTTCACGTCTGTCAAAATAACAGCGGCATTGCTGATAATATCGAAATAATACGCACTTCAAATAGCAACCAACAAATGTCTTATTCCTAATAATTTTATTGGAATTCAAGATTGTAGTCTTCACTATAAAAACTTAGTAAACATGTAACTGCTAGGTTTTGCGAAGTGAATATATCAAACCTCAAAAATTTACAGATCGTTTATCATGTATGTAACATGTATTGCCAATAGACAAAATTCTTTTGGATTCAACTCACAAGTTGTGTTAAGTAACAGACAAAGATGTTCACCAAAATCAATTAGCCTACATTGATAACCTTGATCATAACCCACGAAACGTTGCCTGAATGTAACCAGAATTCAGATGATTTTTTTTAAAACTTTTACCTAAAAATGTGGAGAGCTATTGTTCTTTTCAACTCACCTAGAAACATGGTGGCAGTAACAATTGAAAGATCTCAAACTCTTAATAAACATCTGTTTATTTTGATTTAAATATGCACTGAAAGCGTTTTGTGTTACAATTTTTATTTTTAGCTTCTTGGAGTTTTTTTAATAAAATAAGAATCACACATCCTTTTATTAGTTGTGCAATATACTTAAGTGCATATATAACAGATGAATTAAATTACTGGATTAAGTTCGAGTTGAGTGTCTCACTTCATGGCATGTCTCGTGAATGTTGTTGAGCTTTGAACTGAATCTTTACTGTCCCGTAGAGTAGAAGACAGACGGCAACTTCCAACTGCATTATTAATTGCATTTTCAAAGTATCAAAATTTAATAACGAATGCTTTTCTTCGATGTAAGACTTTCGATCAATTTCTTCAAAACTTTCATTCGATAGCGGCATAATATATATTAAAGCCAAATATCATATAACTTCGTCCAGAAAAGATTGTCATCATAAACAAAATTGTTTTTTGTTCGATTTGTTAAAATCGAATGAAATTTTGCGGTACATTCACCTAATTTTGACTACAGTCACATTTGAAATAAGAAAAGAAAACTGTGTGATAAGAATTGCGTGAATCGTTTATGAGGTCAAGATTTGTTTGTAATTGATATTGAAATGTTTACGCTTTACGTTAATCTGTCGAAAAAATGATGAAAAATTTACAAATATGTTTTTATTCGAGGCAATTGCTTCTTTATTAGACACCGGTGCTAATTGAATAAAAATTGAAGTCAAAAAGTTCAATATGAATTTTTATTCTAAAAACGGAAATTCATCTTTCTGTGTCGATTTCGATTGTGGCAATTTTTTGGTTGTTTTTACAACGAAGAGGAATTAGTCACTTGAATTCATCTCGATTTTGTCAGTACTTAATACTTTAATTACTGCGGGTTCAAACCTATTACTAACTTACTTTTTTAAAGGACGGAACAAGCTCGAAACATAGGGCGCAATGCGAATGGGTCATAGCGTCAAATCGTAGTGTTGAACTGTACAGCTTCATATGGGACGAAGCACATTCGATGTCAACGGGACGAATGTGTTGTAATAGTGTAATCGATATCCACTTTTCTGTCGTTGTTACAGTTTAATAAAATTTACGAAAGATTTGATTCAAATATAGTAATGGGTTTCGAAAAGAAATTAATTGACTATACAATAAATCGAGTGCCGATTATAAAATAAATAATTGGGCAAGAGCGAGTCGGACTCGTGCGCTGAAGATTTCGTACTATGGGAAATCCTAAAAAGTATACAGTAAGAAGTATAATAATGATCAGAAATAATCTCAACTTAGTGATCGACAATGAGAAATTTCAATTATATATTTTAAAGGCACTATAAAATACTTTTGAATAATTTCATAACAAAATGAGGCTACCGCCACGGAAAAAAATAATCATTGCTTCTGCTAGGCATATTGCTACAAACGACTCGCAGTATATGACATAATTTAATGATAATTGAGTAAATATTAAATAAATATAATTTCAATAACACTAAGAAAATGACTAACATATTGTTTTCAAAGTGATAACAAACAATTTTTAGTTTTTTTCCGTCCAAGTAGAGAGTATGATTAGTATTTTACTCACTCCTCCTATTAGTTCCTCACGAAAAGCGTTTTATGATAAACCTGTGACAAAATATGTCTAGAAACCATGATTTTGACGGCTTCAAAGTGTTGACTTCAGTAAAAAGAAAATAAAACCATGTCTATGTTACCCCACAAGCATATTTAGGATTTTGAAAACTCCCCTTCCCCCTTGAAAGTGTGCTCCTTTAAATATTTTTTTTTGATCGTATTCCAACAATTTCAAGTCGATATCTCAATTCATTTCGAACCGATTTTACAACCGATCGAAGTTTCCACAACAATAGGATTCCGTCAGACTACGACACGGAATCTTAAAAAGGATGAATTAAACAATTATCGTGACTAACACGAAAATAATGTCTGTTTTTTTCTTTAAATTTAACAATGTCGCGTCGAGCTTGTCTGCAAAGCATTACAATTTGTATAGCTTACTTTTTTTTATAATTTAGAGTACAAAAATGATAAGATTTGGCGTTTTTGGTAGTATAGGCATTAATTTTATAATCTTTCTTAAATTATGGTACAAATATAAATTACATACGTTTTCAGTTTTCTAAGTAGTTGGATAGATATCTGCATCTCAAACAACTATTATATAATAACATGATAATCATCAGCGCAGAACAAATGGAAGACGTTCATTACTGTCTGATTCACATGTTTGAATAGAAATTCGTATTCATTATCTTTGATTGCGTCATCGCTGAGATGAACACTTATCTTTGTACAGTATCTATGGAAGAAGCACGGAAACAAAACAGCTGTTGGATGAAAATCGGACAAGTCGGTTGATTTTGATGTACATTTTCGTAAAAATTGCCGAGTTTTCAGGTCAGAATGTCAGCCGAACACTTTGCAGTGTTTAATCAAAATGTGAACATTCTCATAAACGTTAAAACACATGCAATAATTGCATAATATAATCACAGATAACAGGAATTCGTCCGAGTATTAGTTTTTCAGTTCAGTAGAAGTTGTTGCACGGAGCTTAGGGAATAATTAAATACTTAGATTGTGCGTCGAAACAATTAGAACCATTGAGAAGTAGTTCGTAGCATGGAAAAACAAGCATTCATTCGATTCGCGCATGCCGCATCCACTGATTTCATTATATACTACACGAACAATTATTCATTTGATATGCTGGAATTGACACTGCGACAATTCCTATCAAATTCAACAGACTGTCTGGTATCGCTGGTCGCTACTGTTTCAACGGATTGGCTTTAGTGCTAGCACATGTGGGAGGAAGTGAATGATTCCGGGCTGACGAATTTGAGTTGAGTTTCAGGGGTGAGGATTTACGAAGCTAGAATCTCAATCTATACTGATTGTTTTAATTTGAGTGTGATAAGCAATAATCAGAATGTCTGGTCAAACAACTTACAGACCCAGAGGTCACTTTGAATTGTTCGATCGGTTGTTGAACGTACGCATGTCTCAATTAATAGGATAAGCAAAGGCTATCTCAAAATCAACTGTATAAAGGCTTGAGAAGCGATTGTGCAAGAGACATTGGGACTCAAATTTGGGATTTTTTACATCGTTAATTTAGTTATGAAGACATCAACATATGTATGTTTTTCCCAAACGCTAATTAACAAAGTTTGTTAGCTCTACCTTCTATAAATAATTAAGCCAATAGTAATTTGACTACTTTTCTAAAAGTACACCAATGTTTGCAACTTCAATTTTTCAAATAGGAGGTTTGGGTGTTACCTCGATACTTCTTCAATGTGTGCTCCTTGGATAGGGTTACACAATGCCCTGCAACCAATGATCCTAGCAGCCATACCCGTCCCGCAACAGCAGCCAGGACGAATTGTTGCCTGCTCAACAGTAACCTTCGGAACGACGAGTCACCAAACTTCTGCAACCTATCTCTAACAAAATAGAGAATGTTTGGGACGAATAGCTAGTCCTTAAACAGTTGTTTGCCGTTTTGAGGACGGCATTTCCAACATTTTCAGCTAAGAACAAAGCAAAATGTTTCATAACACCTTGAAGTCTCTTATCATAGCACATCATTCCCGCCCCCACCGAGTAAGTAATTTATTGAATTGCGTTCTGCCCGTTTGCAGCGTCTACTCTTGCGTTAATTAATGACCGTTTCACCGCAGGATGCCACAAATTTACTCTAATTTGCCAGAAGCATTTTCCTGTACAACAACACGCAATGGAGAACGTGTTTTGACAAAGAAGCGTTCGGGTTCAGCACTTACAGATGACTTTTTGGCATAAAATACACGGCCATGGTGAACAATGCAGATACACTTAATGCACATAAACACTTTGGTTGCAGAAACTATCGAAAACTGTACTGTGGGCACACGATTCGCGACAATAGTTTGAACAAACCCCAACTGCGCTAAAACTTTGCTGAACTGGGAGAGTTCATTTCCTTGGCTCGCGGTTAAATACGAATCGCGACAGCTGATAATAATGAATGACACATGACAAGTGACGTTTGTTCGCTCTCGAGGCGTAGATAATTGCAGTTCAGCGTCAGTGTCACGTAGGCTGCGTTCGTGTTATGCGTTTGAAGTGGCGGATATTTTAAAAATAACCGTTGATCTACCGTGGTATGTTTTAGAATTAGGACGATACAACATTGACGCATTGCACGGTCAATCTTTATTTTTTTGATTTTTCTAGCAATGGCGACGACGAATTAATTATGTAAACAACAATAATATATCAAATCAAATCGCAATCACTGCCCGACTAAGCAATTTAGTAAAGTGTCTTTCCGCTTATTAATGTTTCGAAAAATCGCAATCCAGACTCTGTTGTTGATAGCTCAGAGGTATTGCATTTATTAAATTAAAAATAGCTGGTTGAGAAAAAAATGCTCATTGAATTCGGTTATGAATTTAAAAAATTAAAATTTCCAAAAATACACATTCTGTTTTTTTAGTGTATTTTGGCAACTGTACCGAACCCAATTGTTCCAGAAACATATTTTTGCAAAGTATATGTATAAACAAAACGAATAAATATCTACAAAACTAGGAATTGGTTGAAAAGAATGGGTCTTAAAAAGCGTTACGTGGCTGGATGATAAAAATTGTTAAAATTTGAATCATAAAATTGTGCTATCCGAATAGTTAATAGTAGTAAGCTTTAAACGAGTCTAGGGAAATTTAAAGGTCTAGTGCTGAGTTTATTGCAAAACATCATTTAATTGAAGTAGAGCTACAGAAAATTGATTGCAGAGGATTAATGATTTTATTGAAGAAGATGGTTCTTCATGTTGAACTCCATTTGTAAAATAAATAAATAAAGTTTGAAAATTTGCGCTACTGATAAATGTGTTTCTTATTCATCAATTCACTAAGTCTATTTATTTATGAACTTACAGCGACAGAATTCACAAACGCAGCGAACGAACAATATATTTAATACAAATAGCATATTCGAATACCAACTTTCTTCTTTCCAATAAGGATTCGTGAATTTTTTGTAAGAATTACTATATTCCTACTATATTCCTACTATATTCCTTCCTATCAATCATTATATGGAAGACATGTGTTTAATTTCATGCAGTCCGACGTTAACTTTGAGTTTTAACGTTCAGAAATATTTGTTTATCAGTCATTTTTTCATAAAAGTTATTCCATAAAATATTCATCGTATTGAAATGAAACTGAATATTCGTAACGTGTGCAGCTTCAACTTCACTTCTTTATGTTCCTTTGGTCAATTAAATGAGTTAGCTCTAACATTAACTCTAGGTCCTGGTCCGGTTTGGGCTATTGCGGCATCGATTACTATTCGTAACAAACTTAAAGAAGTCAGCAAACAAATCGTTTGTCCAGTTTTGTTTTCAAACCGTTTTTTAAAGAATTCAAATTTGAAATTTCGTCACATGAGAGTGTAAATCTACTAAGTCCACTTTGGTAAATTTTGCAAGAAGTGGTAAGGTTTAACCTATAAATCTAATTAAGAATATAGTTAAAAACGCGAAACCTTAAATGGTAGAATTAATCCCTTGTTTTAATATATTAAATTTACTGAACTTAACATAAATAATTCGATTTCAAGGGCAGCTGTATTTCAATTGGAGCAGCAATACACTCTCAGCCAACGTTTTACATCTATGTGTATTTCTCTTAATTGTTTGAACAAATATTGTAACTACATTTTCGTTAACCTAAATATTACTGGCACACGAATGTTGAATGAAAATGAAAATAAACTTTTATAATATGATGCGGCTCTATAAACACCTTTGTTCGTTTATCTTATTCAATATTGTGATGACCTAATTTAGACATTAAAACTCTTCATGTATCTTTTTACTCGTTGAAATAACACTGTAAATGTTTCGGAAAGCTCTCACTAAAAAAGCTTTCTCAACAATCACAATTCAAAGATGAAAATCAAATTGATGTGTTCAGAAACCACCAATCAAAATTATAACGATAAAATTTTCCATGAAAATATTTATTTTTGAACTCCCTTTAAGACATTTGCCATACAATAAAATTTCAAAAGCCAAAGAGCATACAAGACCCTCATTATGAAACGTGATGATTTGTTTTTCAGGCTTTATCAATGGATAAATCCAACATACATAGCTTGCCTGCTATGATGGAATTATGAATTTAATGAAGTCTCATTAAAATGTTTACAGAGTTTTAGTACATTAATCAGATTAAAGCTAGCATGAATTTATTGTTGGAAGTGGAATATTAAAGGGCATTTAAGATGGTATGCTGCTTGAAACTTTATTGTTTTTGTTGCTGGTAAAGTCTGCATTATTTTCAATGACAAATAAACAGTTTGAAATAATTTTTAAGAGGATTTGATGTTTTTTTACAGAGATTAGTTAGAAAAATTAGAATATCACTTTGGTAAAATTGAAATATAGTCCAATTTTTGTTATATTGTATACAATTCCAGATAACCTAAAATCTTATTGAAATAACACTAAATATTCGTAAGGTGTGCAGCTATCAACGTCAATTCTTTCTATTGGTTTGGTCAATTAATTGAGGTGGCTCTAACATTACAATCCTGATCCAGTTTGGGCTATTGCGTCATCGATTACTGTTCGTTACAACTTCAAGCTAATAGGAAAATCGTTATGTTAAGCATTGTTTTCAAGTCGTTTTCTTGAAGGATCCAAAGGGCAAAGGCATTAAAAAACGTAACCAACAACCTTCAATATGGTCAAAAATAGTTTCTACTGTAATTTTAAAGTCATGTTACGTACATTTTGGGACGAATTCGTGAAGTTTTAAGTTCTTTATCAACAATTAATAAATTAATAAACAGAACTGATGCTGGTATAACGATGGAATCAGATTATATAATATGAAATTGAATTGAACTTTTCACGAGCTCATTATCATGGATGGACGAATGCTTATATTAAAATAAATCAAAGAATTAAGTGGAAGGATAATTGTGAAGCTATTTTTTTCGCGAAATACGTTAAGAGTTCACTTTAAGAAAACTTTGTTATGGCAACAATGTTCTACACCACCCATGAAGTACAGTTTAGGGGTGCGTGGTCTTTAATGTGGTGGGAAATACCTCCTGCAAGACCAACACTCGAAGTAAATTATATACTAAACCCCGCAAATTTGGTACTATCCCTTATACCTGGGATGTACTATGTACTGAAATATAAATATGCACAATTTCTGAAAATTGATGGAGAGAGTGATTTGAAGGAGACGGATGTGATTTTAGTCTTTAGAAATCCGGCATCCCGAGAGGCAGGAGCTGATCGGTGTCTTTTGAAGATTTTCATCTTCCAACGTTTAAAAAAAATAGGGAAAACGAAGAAGTTGTTGTGTTCGAAAGATGATTTCTTCTTTTCTGCGTCATTTTTGACGTGTAGCTTTTCGATTGTTGACACCATATAATGTACATATGTACAAGTTGCCGAAAAATCAATTTTACGCAATTGTTTGTGGGAACCATGGTTTCTGAGATATGGGGTGTCCTACTTGTTATTCTTTTCAACAGGATCCTTAGAGGATTGGACTTGCGGCCCCAGCAACTTGAACTTTAAGCTAACTGCTGACCTAGCCACACATTGCAAAAAAAATCTGCCAGCCAGCCCAAAATGCACGGTAGACGTCAAAATTCGAAGCATTTTACTACCATATTTTACCCTTAAATATAGAAACAGAATATTAAAACTAGTCTCAGTAGAAATTGAAGTCCTAAAAATTTTCATGTGCAATAAAATGATAAGACGCCGATTAGGAATGAATTTGTTAAAGTTATTTTGAATAAAAACATTTATGGTGTATATCAGCAATGAAATTTGAAGAAATAAATATTTCTGGTGGGTTTAAATTGAAATTCCACAACACACTGAGCATCGATACATCTCAGTATCGAAAGCTAAAATTACAAGTAAGCAAACAACATTAATTGACCTCAAGTGGGTATATTTGTCTTAAAGAACCTATCACATGATGAAACAAAGTGTCTTTTTGAACTTGTCAGAGCAATGAGACAAGGAGTTTGTGGGCATACCATTTCACACTTAAGTGTTTCTCACCTTTGAGCTTCCTTTTACCTGCAAACTGTTTGAAGTACTTACATATATCTGATCAATTTGGGTTGCATGATTCGTGAATTCATCATACTTTCTAAAGCTCTTGTATCTCTAATGTTGGTTGCTTCGGGCCATGGTATGCCTCCTGATTGCACGTGATGGATACCAGTTCTCCAGATCTCAGTGATATTCAAATAAGTTACCTCGCATTGATGCTACTCGATCAATGTAATTGCGCAGTGATTGAACTGTAATGTATGTATGTGAGATACTCCCGATCCAGTCTTGACTGTAAAGCTTAGCTTCGTTGCTAGTAGTAGATTGGATTGATTGTAGTAACTTGCAAATACTGGAAAGTAGAAATACTAGCAGTATTTTGTTGCATGGCATCGCGGAAAATGTGAATTACCTTCCACTTTTGTCGTTAAACTTCAGCAGTTTACCCTAACCATGGTTACAGTAGATCTCCAGTTCATTTGCAATAGCTGTTCTCTCCGGTGTTGAACGTTAAGCTCTGCCAGTTGTTTAGTTGCTTTTGCCGCGGCTTCAGCGCAACAATCAGTGGATTTCCGAATTCTTTTGGAGTCGAGCTTATTGATGAAAATCTTTACGTTTTCGGTGTATTTCAAAGCTAGAGTTCGTTGTGCAATATCGTTTAATTGTGAACTAGATTCGCTGTGCGTAACAAATATTCTGTCCACCGGAAACATTCTAATGTGATAGTCAATTGTGTAATTTTTCCATCATTAAAGTGTTATTAGCTGCACGCTTGCGGGATTTACAGTCGTAATTAGTGGCATATCTGTAAGTCATTGCTGTTTTATTTTTGACGACTGTAATCAGAAAGTTGCCGTGTACAGAAATTAAAATTCATACATTGATCGAAATTTAGATGCCTCATAAGTGGTATTTTTATAATTAGTTTTTTCTTGATAAGGTATCTAATTTTTTGAAAACAAAAATTTCTTAAAAGTGTCATGCATACTTCCAATACACTTTAGTGGAGTACAGTCCTATCTAGTGGAAACAATATTCTAATTTGCCTTACAAGCGATCAAAATCAATTGTATCGCATTAAATCCTGTTTTCATTCAATTCTGAATGTAAATTAATTTACAATTCATATAGTACATCGTACACCAAATTGAACGAATTAATGATGATGTGTTGAAAATTTTGTTTAAATGATTGAAAATAATTTCTTTTGTGTCCTTCATCATATTTGACCGTGAGATATCAAAAGAAGTGTTGAGCTTTGTTGATGTAATACATACCAAGTTAAAATTATGTGCATGAGTGAACAACCTTCGGCCAAGCGAAGTTAATATGTACAAGCTTGAAACTGTAGACGTTGCAAATAAGATACATACTTAAAAACATATTGATATGTTAATGCAAACGCGTAAATATTGCATGTGATAAATAACATCACCGCATGAATAAAGGATAAAAGTAGGCCAAAATGTAAGCCCATATTTCCTTTTTACGCAAATTACTAGCCAATCGAGCAGTTTATATGAACACATAATTTCACCTGCATTTGATTAGATTCATTAGTGCATTGGAAAATAGTGTGATGCACAATTTAGCATGGTTTGCTGAGATTCATGATATTTTTATATTTTCTAGTGCAGACATGTTAATAGAAACAGAAGCAACAAATTTCACCCAGTGATTAAATGGCTCTGATTAAGTGTTCAGTGTTAGAAAGATCAATATATTACTAATGATAATAAACCAAGTGCAATATTTGGTATGTTTGATGTGAAATTCGTGGGAACATTTTGATGATTTCTTATCTAGAAAAGAAGGCTCGCGTAATATTCAGCATAAGTTTTACATTTTTAATTTTTAGACACCTTACATATGAAGTTGTGACATGCTCGACTTGTTACATTAGTAAGTCATATTTTATATTCGATGCCAATTCATCGGAGGATGGAGGGCATCCCTTAATTTTAAACCTTGTACGATTATCAAGCTACTAGACTTCACTTACATGACAGGAAAACAGGCAGGCTGATAATTCGAGCCCTAAACTGATTTTAATCGGATATTTTATTTGAAAATAATCTGAAAGAAGTATGTATATGCAATTCAATGCTTTGTTAATTTCAAACGCCCCATTCCATTGAATCATTTTATTATTGTTGTTAATATTTGTTCCGACCGTTGTTATCCGCGTATTTGCAAAATTCGAAATAAATAAATAAATATTAATAAATAAATAAATATTAATAAATAAATAAAGTTCAAAATAAACCAACAATTCAAAAGGGTTTATGCAACATAAAAATTATTTGGTGGGTGCTTATATTCCTCTTTATATTGCCAACAACTCAACATTCAACTGTAAACTTTCAGGTGGTCAGATACCTGAATGTGCGTAATATTACATCAACACTATTGTAAACACTCTTAATAACTGCAAGAACAGTATGTAATCACTCAAATTTCTAGGTCAAAATTTGAAATTAACAACTGATTCCCTAAGATTAATTTATTAAGCAGTTTGATTTTGTAATAATGTGGCAAGGTCGTCAACGAAATCATAAATATAAATATTTTGATTGTTCATTGAAGATATTATCTTAAAAATCAGTCATTACTAATTAAATTGTGAATCGTGGAACAAAATTGAATAGCTCGAAATGTGTTTAGCTAGAGCCAAATATAATAAATATGGCACAGAAGCTAGTTTAGTTAACATAGAATCAGGACATAATTTTTTCAATTGAATCAAAGCATATATTTAAAAAAATACTAGAAGTTCAAATTTGCAAATATGATGCCACATTTTAGACAAAATTTTAAATAATGGTGAAATAGACAAAATGCATTTTTCAATTGAAAACTAACTAACTGAAAATCAATAATTCACTTTAATATATTTTGGGGACCACAGTGATGCTATCGTCCTAATATCAATCGATCAAGGCCGGCATAAGGGTGAGTTTGGTTTTTGCACCCCTTCAGCTATTGACAGATGAACATAATAACACCAACAATAAAACAAAGCGTAAAATACTTAAAAAATTATATGCTCTTTGCACTATACAGACTTTTCGAAAACTACCGCGGTTTTATGCAAGGCTAACTAAAATTATTTTGATTTTTTTGAAGTTTTGTTCAAATTTGCTGTTAAAAGCATTGTCCGGATTTAAATCTACTAACTTTTCCCTGACGTAGTATTTGAGAGAAATAGTTTACGCAATCGTTCTTGATGTATTGGAGCGTTTTTTTTAAAGAAATTAGCGATACTGGAGCAAAAATTACAAGATAAATGCTGTCAAATGCACGAAAAGGAAGCCAAATCTTGTTTTGTATTAGAAGAAAGCAATTTTGAGCATTTATAAAAAAGTTATACTTAATTTAAAGTTTTTACAATTTTTGTAAAATCGGAGGTATATCCGGAAAACAAGCGGTCAATTTTTTCATTTCATAAATGTGATTGATTGAAAAGTTTATGGATTAAATTTTTAAGATAGTTTTTGGATTTTCATCTTAACGGCTAAGAAAAGTGGAATACGCAAGACATTGTGGCTAAATGTCGCTTTATTACTAAAAGGGACGTGAAATTTCATTTGGTTCTGAAAATAATGGATAGCATTTTTTGTTTCAAATATTATGGGCTTGTATACCATACTTTATCAAATTTATTACCTATTCGATTTTGGGTATAACGATACAATAAGTTTGCTGAGTTATTCAAAAAAATTAAGTTTCTTAATATAAAACCTTTTTGTTCAGGCTGTTGTAAAATTTCCTCTCATTTTTATGTTTTAACATTTGTACTTTTGTCAGGTGAAAAGTATTGATTTTGTGGCACAAATTATTTTAATTACTATTATTATTGAGCTTCGTGTTTGCAAAAAAATTCCACATTTAAATGAGCATATTGTTATAATGTTTACATTGCATAATTGCACCCTTTAATTTTGATGTGCATTTGGATATTTCAAATAATTTATTTGAACAGATGTATGTTGTATGTTGTGTTTTCCAAACATTAATTTATCAGTATATTTGAAATTTGAAGCATTATAAATGTGTGATTACCAATATTTTATTTTTCCAGATAAAATTAAACAATGGATGAATTATCTTTAGAGAGAAGAAATAGTTAGTTAATTTTATATATGAGCAATTGTCGCACAGACTTTAATGAAGATCATTCGATAAATAACCTGTATTTTTACATATATATTTCAGACATGTGATCTTGTGTAAAGTGAACAATAAATGCATGAATAAGCTTTACTGCTTTCGCCATGTGTTGTTAAGTGACTTCTGATTGCATTTTCCACTGAAGTTGCCAACCATTGAGACTCATCGAAATGATGGACGTTAAGTTTATGCAAACTTCTCTTGTTAATATAATGAACCTTAGACCGACTATTGATCTTCTCATGTATTTTTGTTCACGCGCAAAAGTTTCCCTTTATCATTTTGCACAATGAGCTAAAAACCAGTTTTTTGTTGTTCAAAAAATGCAAATTTTCACCAGGCTCCGTCGTGTTTTTGATAAATTTAATTGGTAAAAATATTTGCATTTGAGTTTTGTCTTGGGATTTTCCCGATTGGATCTATTAGCAGTTTATGTAAATCTAATCAGGATGACTGCATTTTTGAATGCAAGATTTATAATGCTAATTGTTTTAATATGTTTATTCCATTTGTATGCTTAAATTTTTCCTATTTTTATACCAAATTTTTGTTCGGTTCAAACTGCATTGCATATGCATTGCTAAATTTATTCTGTTGACAAGGTTAATTTTAAGTTGTATATTTGCAATTGACTAATTAGAATGCAAACAGAGAAGTGCCGTAAATCTAGAGTAATCTTACGACGTTCCCTGAAAACTAAATTGAAGTAAACAATTTAGGTTGCCGTCGACATTCGAATAGGTGTCGTCTTGCCAGTAAATTGAAATTGGCACCAGTATTGAATCGCGAAATGTTTTTCTGAGTGAAAGGAAAAATTGAATGTTAGTTGTCTGGTAGCTTTGAGTGTGATTTATGGAACCAATTGTCCAGTTCATTCCAATTACAAAAAAGTTAAGCAAAACAAAATTTAACTAGCCGTTAAATGTTTTTTCCATACCAAATTATTGGCTTTTATGTGGTGCAATGTTTCCGTAGAAAACCTTAAACGAAGGTGATTTGTAAATAATTATAGTATATGGAGACTTCTTAATTGCTAACTTGCTTACCTTGAAATCCATTGCAATGTCTTTTGATGGTTTGTGCTTTAACGTTTGCTTGACTTTAGGGTCCAATGTAAGAATTGTATGCACCCATCGTATTTTTTGAATAACATTTTTAGATGTTCAGGTTTTCAACTTAATTTAATCATCAAATTCATCATCAATGGCACACGAGTCCATTTTAAATCTTATCCTCTTGATTGGCGATCGAAGCGGTTTTCTAATACCACGAAGGATTGTAGCTGGAGTATGACATGCTATGCTAGCCAATAGCTGTGCTGATTATACTACTTGCAGTCGACATGCTTATAATTTGAAAGTCTGCTAAAATTAATGAATGAACTACTTTTCAATTTTCATTGAGTTATCAAATGTAGTAAACGAATTCTTCCAGTAACTTTTCACTATCAATGAATCATATTCGATTCTAAAAAGTATGTGGACCAAGATAAATTGCCAAATTAAATCAATTCGGCAGTGTTATTTATAGTTCATAAATTCAAACATTATGAAAATCGGAGCCGAAAATTCAAGTGAAAAATCCAAAACAACATTTTGTTTCAAAATGAAAAAAAACTTGTATCATTTTGAAATGTTGATAAGAAATGATTCTGTGAAAGACTAAACAAAACGTCTAGATTTAAATTTATGAGTTAATGAACTTACATCAGTTTAACTCAACTTTTAACTTTGTTGTTCTACAAAAACAATGAAATTCGAAGAGGGGTGAAATCTAACGACTCCCCTTTTGAATGAAATACACGAGCCTTTAACGTTTTTCATCACATACAGAGTACAACATAATTGTAATAACATCATGAAATAGTAAGCGAACAGTTGACATCAAACAATATTATCAAATAATTTAGACTTTGGGTAATGCTTTCATGTTATGTTATGCTACGCGTTATATTTTTTTCCGGGTTATCGCTAACGCACTCAACTGCCTTCTAAGAATGGTTTGTTTAGCATAAAGCTAAGTCAGCCAAGATGGAATTTAAATAATAGTAACTTATGAGATTTATGACGATGACATGCAGAAAAGAAATGATATTGTTTGAAAATCAGAGCTCAAAATATTCTGGATGGTTAATTTTAAGTACTATATTTTCGATTGACTGAATGAATCAAGATGAGAACCATATAAATTTTATGAGCCTCTGAATAATGTCGTGAAAAAGTGTTCCTGATCATAGGTTTAGAAACTTAAAGGGAATATTTCTGCGTCGTTTTAGACATTTTTCAAGGTCTCTTTTATGGAAACAATATTTGATTAATTAAAAAAAATTTAGTTCGTTAAAACTGGTCGCATGTTTATGAAACTAACTGTTCTAATAATATGCTTACTGTGTAGAAATTTGTTCGAAGAAATAAAGTGTACTCTATACTAATGATATTATAAAATTCACAACTGAAATTTCCAAATTTTCACGGGTAAACTAAATAACAATTATATACTATCGAAATGTATCTGGATTACAATTATAAAACGTATAACTAAAATGCCAATTACTATATAAACATATCTTTATTCGATGTTGATGCATGTATATTTGATGAACAACTAATTACCAAGAATATAAATCCATTTTACAGCATCTAATTAACATTTAAACGAGCTAGGATAGTCTAACGCAAACATGTTGCACTTTCATACATTTCTTGAGAAAGATACTCATCCCTTGTTTATTTCTTTTTTGAATTTCTTATGATCAGGTTTTTCCAATATAACAACAAGCTTGTGACACTAATATGTGTGCAATGAGAACTAAAGTAAAGAATACTGTACAAGTATAATAAATTCCAAGAATGGGATTTATTTTATACAGGAAAAAGTTAGGGGAGACCCCATCATTGGAAAAAACCGTCAGACCTTGATTCATATTCAGTTTATCTGATAATGTGCGGCTGTTATTGATTTCTTTTCACCACAAACCAGAATTTTGAAATTGATAATCATGGAAAGAAAAAATAACTGGGTCATATTGTGTTGTGTACGCAATCTGTAAGAGTTTTTGAGTACATTTAATATAAGTTGCAAACGATTAATGTTTTCTTTTCGTGATATTTGCTATGACATTCTACATACGCTTATTTATGAAAAATCAAGATAATTTGAAACAATGTCGGCGCACTTTCATCACAACATAATTTACTTTAAAAGGTCATTGATAAGTCAGACCCATTTGAATTATTGTGATTTGATATATTGCAACACTTATTGATAGACGTAACATTTCGGTAACTACAAAGGGATGATTATTTTATTGGGTGCTGATAAGATGTTGCAAAATTAGCTGTAAACGGCATAATTATTAATTGTTGAGTGTGATTCTTCTTCCTTTTCACTTTTTTTTGAAATGAGTGAGAGAAAAAAGTTTAACATTGTTCAATGATGGTGGAAAAATTCCAATGAATAAGGGCTCAGTACTGAAGCCTTTGATCTGTTAATCATTTACAAAGCTATGACGAATGACGGTCCGCATTAATTATGATATTTCAAATTGTTATTAAAATGCGCCTGTTAGTATTTATTGTTTTCTTTCAATCGATCAGTTTGAAGTCACTGTTTTTTGCTTCGGAAACAACAAGCGATTTTCCAGAAAAATGCGATTTCAGCTTAAAGAAGCTTTGAGTTCTTGGTGCTTGTAGTTTTTATTTAAACAAAAACATGATAAATGAATACAAAATATTTGTTGGTATCCTGTTGGCTCACAACCGCCATATAACAGGTTCATCAAGCGTTTGGTTCATGAAATAAATTAAAAACGAAACGATGACTGGTAACACTACATTCTAAAGTAAAATGTTGAACAAAAGAAAATAACAATATTATATATTAATTTCCTGCCCATCTATCACATCACCAAACTTCTCATTGGGGTTTGTTTTTGTTTAGTAACCTTATTAAATTGCTGTTGTTTGATTGGGTAACTCAAAACAATGTATTACGTTGGTTGTGTTGTTGTTGTAATTTGTTCTTGAATTGTTTTTCACAAGTATCATTACCGATTTAAAATCACGAGTTAAACAACCTTCAATTATACACTATCATGCAAAAAACAGTTGCATATTTGTTGATTCTAGAAATATGGAAAACTTAATGAGTCCTTCAATCAATAAATAATGATACATATAAAAAAGATGGTTTCATCAACGATTGTTGAAAAAACGTCACCAAACTGAACTATTGAAATGAAAAGTGGTATTTTCCTAAAATTTTATTATAATTTTCGTGATATTAGAATAAACTTCATTGAATATCAAATTGCACATCTCTGTCTAGTATGGATCGTACAAAGCAGACTAGAAAAAATAAATTTCGCTAAACTTTACTTTAATGTCGACTGCAGCCATTCGAAAAGCTTAATGCTATTCAAGGTAGATTGAAGATATTCTTATGTTGGCACGATTATCTCTCGAATATTGTTGACTTGGTCAAGGCTAATAAACAACATGCAGAACAAAAATGTAATTTAACCTATTCACTACAGTACGTGATTGCCTTTCAACTGAACAGAAAACGAATCTTACATGATAATTGAAAATATACCAATTGTATTTTTGCAGCCATTGAATAAATGATGTTTCGTCACGATGCTAAAAGAATTAAAATTTCAATTAATTGAAGGCTTTATCGGATAAAGTATTTAAACAACAAAAATTTTTAATGGTAGAACCTTTCAGGAACAGAGGGTTCCAAATGACTTTCGAGATCAAATTAAATTGAATGTCCTTGCAACTATTTGATGTTTCCAAGTCTGAAAAAATTATGAATTGCTGAATTTAGATGATAAATCGATTGTGAAAAAAAGTTGAATAATGATAGACGTAGAAAAAGTATTTTTCGGGTGACAAAAAATATGTACATAACTTTTCCTTTGAAATTCTTCATTCGTTAGATTTTACATGAAAGGAAAGTTTGATTGGCATTTTGCATTGGTTAATGACGAAATATTGAAAAGGATGATTTCATTACAAAATTCATTTCAAAATTTTGAAATGACGTCCCAATCAGGAAAGATTTTCAGATGGCATGTATACGTAAGGCAATTCAAATAACTTTAGATAGTATGCTTGTTCCAGTCCATTGAACTATGATAACATATTATGACATATAAGCTGCTCAAGTCTACTTTCAGTAATAAATCGATCTTCTTCATTTATGAATGATATTTAAACATGATAATGAGTGACATACGGCGTCAATATTTACAACAAGAGGATTGAGTTTGTTTGATAC
This sequence comes from Oxycera nigricornis, assembly GCA_963942545.1. NCBI lineage: Eukaryota > Metazoa > Arthropoda > Insecta > Diptera > Stratiomyidae > Oxycera > Oxycera nigricornis. The sequence goes on from OZ012659.1 coordinate 15,102,670, forward strand.
TTTGGTGGTGCAATAGTTTACTGAATTATAAAATGTGAATAGGTTTTATGTTTCAGAGATACATAGAGATAAGGTGCTGAATAGAAAATTATATGCTTTTCTCGAAAATGTTATACGGTCTACACTAACGACACTTATAAAGAATATTGTCCTATGGGTCCTAAATTCCCTATACCATCTTAAACAAAAAGACTAGTGGTACAAAAATATTTATTACTGAATTCAATTATACTAAATTGAGTTTAAAATGAATTTATTGCTATTTTTTAATGGCAAATGAGTGTAGTTTTTCAAATGTACTTTTTTATAACATTTTATCGATGTTTAATTTCGACCTGCTATTGGCATTCAAAATTACAATGTTTTTTTTTATTGAATTTCAAAAAAACCCGAAGCGGATTCAATTGTAAGTTATACTTAAAGATGAAAAACTTTTGTTTAAATATTTTTTATTTTTGCCTTAGTTTCAATTCAAAAGCTCCTTAGACTGTTAGCCGAAAGGTTTGCATAGTTTAAATCTTGCGTACTTCGATTTTAATATAATTTTTATATTATTATATACTGCAAAACTACTAAATAGGTATTACTATTGACCAGCGATGTTTCATAGTCATAAGTTTTAGTTCGTGATCAATTTCGAAATGTAACTCCTGGGAGCAGCTGCTGATATTTTTCATTGAATGGTTTTTTCTTCTATTTTTCACTTTGTTATATGTACAACATTTTAATCCTGATTGGTATCTCTGAAGCTATCCAGCCTGAAGTAGAGTTGCTTGCTCTTGGCCCGCGGTTCTTCTTAGACAGGCGTTAACATCATTATTTACTGAAAAAAGAAAACAAGTTATTATTACCAGAAAGGGTAGAATTGAACTCAAGATCGAAAGTGGATCAAACACACTTCTTGTGGTGCTCCTGTAAACATGCTATGTTTGGTTATTTTGTATGTTTTTTATTGCACCAGAAATTCTATGCCATTAACGAGAAGACAAGCATTGTACAATCGTAGAAAAACGAGTTTCGTCATAGATATGATTGTGTAAGAAGGTTTTTTTTTAACCATGACCAAATCTAGACACAAAGAAGAAACCACTTTAGTCAAAAAATGGTTGAATCTGCATTGCGGTGTGCACATTGCTTCATCATAGCTTCTGCAAATAATGAACAAGAACTATTTATGAAAAAAAAACAGTTCTATATATCTTATTGAAAATATTGTACAAATAATAATTGATAAAAGTTCGTTAAACAAACGTCTAGCATGATTTTCCCGTCTTATTGAAAAAAACATTTTCGTGAGCTATGCTTATTCCTTTTGTTCATATAAATGTCCGTGAAGAGATAACCCTTGTCATGGAATCTTTATAGTTGCAAGTAGGTTTTTATAACCAAGAGTGGGGGTTTTCGTTCCTTAAATCATAGTTACATTTTCTGGATATGCTCAGTAGAAAACCTCTTCAAAAAAACTATAATAAACTCTGAAAGCGCCGTTGATGTTAAATATAGTAAAAATTGCACTTGTTTAGAATGAGACCTAAAATTGAGATATAAATGGAATGCTTATAGGATGAAAAAAAAATGTTTTGTATAATCCATTTGAATCAGATCAGCTCTTTCAGCATAATACGTGTTTTCTTTTTTATGAGGAGGCATAATGCCATGAATACTTTTAAATACAATACTCACGGGGGAATCGTCATCAACTATGTCATATGTGACATGTGATTTAAGGTAATAAACCACTTTATGCTACTTTCTTATGTTTCATCAGAGATATATGAGTGTATCTTTGATAAAAGATTTCATCATTTTTTTATGATCGTGCCTAAAAGATCACTGTAAGTTGTGTTATTGAAGGAAGAATTTCTATTTGTGTTTTGGAAATGAGCACAGTGTGTCACACTTATACGAAAGTTTGAACAGTATCTTAAATTGTAATATTTATCCTGAAGCGTTTTACTAATCAGCATAGTAATAGTCTAACAATTTTTTTTGAATTTTACACTTCTACTCTGTATGAAAGATATTTATTTGAAGATTTGCACAATACAGAATATATGAAAATTTAATCGAAAATGCCGACAAAACCAATGTATGAAAAACAAGTTATGATCCCCATATCACGACACGTTTTTGTAGCGTGAGAAAGGGAATTGTAATGCAAATAAGTGATACAGAGTTTAGTCAGTGAATACAACGCAAAGGATATGAAAATTTATTAAATTTATTAAAATTGAGCATTCAAATATTAAAATTTGGTTTATTCAAGCCAAGCGGCAGGAATCTTCTCAAGTAAGATTATTTATGGTTAACACTTTGAAAATATGTCTGAAAATACTCTCAATCAAGTATTTTAACATTGACGACAACAAAACCATATATTTGCCTAGAGTGCAATTATTGTTTATTCTCTTCGCGTTGCACTTCCAAGTGAAAACGATCATGTTATTAATTCGCCATATTAAAGCTGCTTTAAAATTTACGATCATGTGCAGAGACAAAAAACAAGGTTTAGGAACAATATGCGAATGTGATTATATAAAAAAAATCGTTTATGTGAATTAACAGCTGAAACAACAAGGAATAAATATGCAATGCAATCAATCAAAATCATTAGTAATTATAAGCATGTGGTCCGCATTTGCTACGAAAATACGAATGAATATCAAAATATGTATATTACGAATATGATAGTAGCAGTTTGTATATAAACTGCTTAAATGTAAATACAATTTTCTATCATAATTCAAATGAATTTATCACTGTTTATATTTTTGAATTGTAAAGATGATTGGTGATCCAAAGAATAAATCTTATATAAGATCCCAATTATTTTCACAAACCGACTTAAATTAAATTTTGGTACAAATTTATGGTGGATTATATCTGCCTACAATTTTCCAGCGAACAGTTTTGTGGTACGTTAAAACTATGAGATTGTTTGGTTTAATATTTAACTGTAGCATCATTTAATTTCTCTTGTCTAATTTAAAGATATTAACTGCATGTATTTCAAAATTGGCGTTGAGATAACTGATGAAATATTTCAAGCTACTTGAGCATCGAAATTGGCTTGGAAAGAGAATTAGCGTACTAACTTTCTGGCTTTATCAGGCGCTTCTTCTAATTTTTATAAGGCTTTAGATTCAAATTATATTGATTGTTGTTTGTTTTTACTTTCAAATAGTCTATTCCAGAGAAAATCCTTTATAAAAGCTAACGACAAAGAAAATAACATCAAACAATGCTACAAATATGGATAATCAAGAAATTGGTCGGCCTATATAACATCCCCTCGGTATGTAAATGCATATTATGTATGTATCTTTTATTCTGCTCTTATTTGCATAAATCTACGTGCTGTATTTTCAATAGGGTTTGAAGCGATTTACTTTTCGCAATCATTTAAAGTTCAAAGCATGAAATGAAAACTAATAACCGGTCTTAAGTTAATCCACTTTCACAGTGGTTTAATGAAATTCAATGTAAACACTATAAAAGACATAAATCATGTGGGTCAGTCAACTTTTAAGATGAGGATATTCCCATATATTATTCAATGATTACTTGAATTTGTTTTTGCTATTTGTTATTAATTATCCGGACTTGATTGCTCGCGATTTACATCTGCAGGTTACAAATAAATCTTCTTAAAAAATGTTAAGAACTGATAATGATCATTGGTTGTTTTTTGTTTTGTAAATAATAATTAAAAAGTATTCGAAGATTAAAATGTTATTCAAAATGTTGGCTTGATAACGTTTTATTTAGTATTTTTCACATCCTCAGTCGAACGAATTGCAGAATTGATTTCTGTAATGGTATATGAAAATAAATGTAATATTTTCAACATCGCAACGTATAACGTACGTATGAAAATCAATACAATGATTGGCAGTCATACTTGATTTTTGATTTAAAGACGTTAGATTTAGCAACAAAATATATTAAAATTTGATTCTGAAACATACGAGGTATACGTCCGGAAAACACTTCAAAAACCATCTGAACATTCTCAGTTTTCCTTAAATAATATACAACACTCAAAATAGCTGCAAAAATATGTCAAAACTCCAAAAAATCAATAAAGTCATTGAATTGATTGCCGTTTCATAAAGGATCAAATACTTCCAAAAATATGTGAAGTTGAAATGATTAAAAAAATGTAGTATCCAGTAAACTGTGTACCATGCTCTAAAAATATTTGTAATTACATAGAGGTTACTATTTCCGAAGAATACGATAATCGTGCATGTAAATTGGATGTATAGTATGTGGCAATTTTTTGTGTGGATATTTGATTGATCACAGATTATACCTTTGGAGGATACAACCATAAAAATGCGCCAGGTATTGTGAATACTCTCAATTTTACAACTCTTAAAATCACGACCACTGGTAGGAGAAACAGAACTATACCTTCATTTTAAAGCTTTACGACTATCCAAATTTTGCAAACGGTGAAATGCCGAGTGAAAATATAACTATATGCTCAACATCAGAAAATGTGAAGTAATGTTAGAAAAATTATTATGGAATTTATTTGCTTCTACTCTAACACAACCATAACTTCGATTTTAAAGTCGATGCGAATATTATTTATCTTTAAATTTTTATGCATTGCTATTAGAAAGTGGAAATAATATTAGTGTAATATTGGAAAAATATTTATGACGAAAACAGATCCTTGCGCCCAGGCAACTTGCCGAAGGGATATCAGCTACATCCATATTTTGCATAATAAATTTTAATCGATTTTTTTACCCAAACAAAGGTCACATCTTTACCGACTAACAAAACAAATTTAGTTATATTTAATATGCTACAATTTTATCTATTTTTTAAGTGATGATTCTAATGCAATCAATGGATTGAATGATGTAAAAAAATGTTTGTTCCAGCAGCTTTAACTATGGGCTATTTAACATTCATAAATTAATACAAATAAAAAAACTATGAACGAAACTTTTTGCAACATATACTCGTACATACCGAGGGCAATTCTAAGAATATTTGATAAGCCAATAACAACAATACCAAAAACATTATTATTGTTATTAGTGTTGGTAATTACAAACCTAGCGTCAAATTATTTGTGTTTAACCATGCCTAAGTTGTATTCAGTTTTTTTTTTGCGAGAAAATTATTCGGAATCACGGCTTGAGGTTTCCATTTAAAAAGTTAGAAAGAAGAATGCATGACATAATTCTTAGTAAAATAAATCGTGTACGCTACTATAGGATATAAGCGGGCTTAAAAAATTCATCGTATTCATTCGAATGTAAAAATTATAAGCGTCTAAATTAGTTTGTAAGAAAAAAGTTGATTGATGGATATTAGCGTTAGGAATTAATTATAGACTAAATGAAATATAAAACTCTGCGTATGAGAATTATTATAGAGACAGTGAAAATATATTTATTATGAATGGGAGAAGACCATTGGAAAAATTAGTTTAGTATAAACTGTTTATTTGAAAAATCCTGACATTAAAGTTGATCGCTCCTTTTTAAGGTTAAAAATTTCCGATTCAATCTTTTAATGCTTTGCATTGCACACACACATACATTCACTCTTAGTTTGAAAATATTCATGAAATTATATATATGTTAGATACTTCATTTATGCGGTAGTGGGTATATATTTTCACTTCTGAACTTAATAAATCAGAGGCTTGTTAATGTTTAGCATCAAAATTGGTTAAAACCGACCCTTGAATAGATCTTTCCAAAATTTTATACATTTGATAATATATACTTGTTTTTTATTTTATTCTATTTACATTTTCCAGTATAATTTGATGTATAAGTATTTAATAATCTATTGAACAATTAATTAATTATTTACTGTTTTCAATTTGATTTCTTATGTATTTTATAGTGGTCTCCTATAAAATATTTTATTTTGCCAATTCCGATCGGTTTGACCTATAATCGTAATATGGTCTAAATTTCACAAACAATATAAAAAAAATTGTTTTATTGGCTTCATGAAGGAATACATTGTTTGTGTTGCATGATACAGATTTTGCACCATAAAAGTTATTATTTATTAGCTTGTCTTTCCGGGTGGATACATATTTTTGAATGGTGTTTTTAAATCAAAACTATTCGGCGTGTTCTTTTTATTCTTAGTATTAAATCTTTCAAAAAGTCGTGTGTCTTGAGAGACATAAGATTTATGGTATGATTCAAACGCATGATTATCATTATACTCATTCAACGTTAAATTAAAGTTTAGATTTGCGTGTGTTTGCAGCTTACCCAAATTTAAATTCTTACTATAATTGATTGGCTCATTTATTGGTAAACAACTTTTTATGTTATGTTTGGAATGCTAATCGAACACCTTATACGTCTTTGGGATACACCTAGCAAATATGGATGGATATCTGCTACTAAGGCAGGGTAATATACTAATTTGATGTACGCTAAGGTGCGAAATATAATTGCTATCATTGTACGTTTCGAGAGCACAGAACCGTTTTAAGGTTTCTTAATTAGCATACTATTCAAATATGGATTGTTTATTTTCTTAGCTTTAAATATATTTGAATAGCATTTAGAGCTAATGAGCTACCAAATGAACTTTGCCTCGTATTTGAAAAGCGGCTTTGTGACGAGTTACCCATTTTATAAAGAGGAAATTATACAACGAATTTGTTATATAATCATTAATATTTTTTATGTTTTTATTGTTATCAGCGCAATCACCGTTGGTTTCACCACCAAGTAACATCCTTGTTCCTTAGCACATCGTAATGTTTTTGAAATTGATTCAAAAGTTGTGCTAGTACGGAGAGTTTTGCTTGCATAAAATATGTTTTTTTTTATTAGTTCGTTCCAATAGTCACACGAGTGCATTTAGAGTGTTAAAAACAAGTCAAAGTATTCCAAACTATTTTATTAACTTCCCAGTATATGGGAAGTTCTTGTAATCGCCTCGGAAATCGAAATTGAAATTTTCAACACTTTCTTACGTTTTGAGGTCTATAGAGTATATATAAAGTGTTTTTAGAAATGGAGATCTATGTGTGTGTGTACGTATGTTCTTGGACACTTTTTTCTACGAGCATAACTCACGTAAACAAAGTCATATCGACTTCGTTAAGGTGTCAATCGAAGCGTCTTTGCAATCTTAAGAGCCGATTAGTTTTTGTGATACTTCGGTAGGGGGGGGGGGGGTTGTTGTTTTGCCCCTTTGAAGGTCATTTCTGTCATGCGTTATATTTCGCGAACCAAACATACGATTTGTATCGTTAAGGTGTCAATCGACGCGTATTAACATTTTTGTGAATCTATCATATTTTGAAAAAATCGTTGCAGCCGTTTTTTATTTTAAGAAGAAAAAAACTGCAAAAAATTAGGTTTTTTTATAAACAATAAATTTTTAACCTGATTTACGGAAGACAGTAATCAATTTTTATAAAATTTATATACTTCAAGCAATGCTTGAAAAAAACATCATCAAAACTTTTTCTCATAATGACAAGAAACATTAAATAAAAAATAAAAAATCATTAAGAGTCATCATGATCTTCAAGGCAATTTCTTCCATTCACTATATTTCACAAACCAGATATAATATTTGCATCATTAAGGTGTCAATCGACGTGTTTTAAATTTATTTTGATTATTTTAACATTTCAGCGGTTTTTTCAATTTAATAGAAGAAAATGCGAAAACTTAGGGTTTTTTTCATAAAAAATATTTTTTAAACCTGATTTGCACAACACAGTAATAAATGTTTATAAAATTTATACATTCCTATCTGTTTTTGAAGAAAAACCAGCAATACTTTTTTGATGATTCTGAAAAAAAATTCGATTAAAAATAAAAAAATCATTCAAAGTTACCATATGAAAAGGGTTCTTCCGAATGATATTACCTTATATCTTTTATTCTAAAGACTTTGTTGTAAAGTCAATCAAAGTTTTGAAATGTTTGGATAATATGAGCAGATTTTTAATAGGTTATGCGGTCTTTTAATTAAAAAAAACGGCTTAAATTTTGAAAAACATCAAAATTTCAATCAAATTTGCATTTGTGGTAATCAATCATCATCACCCATCCACCAAAAGCCTTACGTAATCAATGGATGCTCCCGTAGATGATATGATTTATATTAACTTGTTCCTGTTACTGCTATGAATACCTTTCATTATTATTATTTAAAGTAGTATTATTTTCAAAATTATTATTGTGTTTAATATTTTTAATGTTTATCTAGATATTACTGGGAAGTTGACCGTGTGGACCTCAAGGGTCGCACTTCGCGGCTTGTTACATATTTAATTTTCAAAATGTTAGGAGTAAAAATTAAGACTTGACTTGACTTTTCTTGATGATGGCTAATTTGTGGTCATTACTCATAAGTTTTGCTACTACAGATCCAACACTATTTCACTACCTAATTATGTATGTACTGAGTGAAAATTTTTGGTTTTAAAATTTGCAAATAAAATTGATAATCAATTTCAGACAATCAATACGACCCATGGTTGATACATTTACTTCTTCAATCGAATCATTAGGTTCCGAATGATAGGAGAGACTCTGATATTAAAATGCCACCGATATTTGCTCTGAATTTCAATAACTGATTTAGAAAACTTCGTTAGTAGGCAGCACCCCCAAGAGATGTACTATAACCTGAAAAGAGGAAGTTAAAAAGGATTAAAAATGTATAAAATATGAATTTTTCACAACTTACATTCTTACAATGACCAGCCTGTATAGTTACCTTTTAAAATTCCACGTAACAATTTAGAGAAACTCAGTATTGTATTTGTTTTTTCTCTTTAAAAAATACTCTACGTACATTTATTTAAACTATGTATTATTATTTTGTACTTTATTCACTAATAATAATAGCCGATGACGCAATAGCCCCAATTCCGACCAAAGCTTAGGGCTAATGTTACACTTACCTCGATTATTTAACCAACTGAACTCTAGAAGGTGAAGTCGTCCAAGTTCGTTGGGGATCGTTACTCTTATTTGACTCAAGTACCCATTTACAGCTAAGTTGACTTTCAGTCCGTCGATTTTCGTAAACTGCTTGTTGCCAAGCAGCTTCCAACCTAATACTCGATGCATAGGAAACAAAAAATCTTAAGTATACTTACATACACTTAACTTAAAATTCAAATAAATCTAAAATGTGCAATGGTATACTATTTGTTTTAAACACAAATCAGAAACACATCCTGAAGCTTTAAACATATTGGTTTCAGTTTGCTAATCATGTTTATTTGAAACACAACTTATATTATATAATTCTAGTTAAACGACGATATCAGCGCAATTTAAAGCGCGTTTCAATTCAAAGCAAAGTTTGTATGCTAATAACAAGCTAACTAAACGTTAACTATTTAAGTGCTTAAAACGTAGCTTTGTGAGCAAAAGAAATACAAAAACAAAATGTATGTATTATACAATGTATTCTTTGTCAGCTCAGATATTTATGAATATTCCACTTTGTTGTAGCATTTCTCTATAAATATTCCAATATTGGCGGCATACGCTAACAATAATCTTTAAAGCACTGTCTCGGAAGTCAACAATTATCGAATAAGTTACTATCAAAGCTATCAGAGAATTAGTTCGTTAGATAAGTTGTCACACGTGAATTGGAACGCGACTTTGAGACCTTACCAACTCATTGTTATCATTCTGAATTAAGACGCGTATAGACCAATTAAATTATTATTAGATACAGTTCAGTTCACAGACTATCGTCCGCAAAAACTTGATCCTCTAGCTCAATTAACTTGGGCGGTATCTGTTTGAGCGAATGATAGATTTATATGTGAAAAAGTGGTAACGAATTTATGATTGATCATCACTTAATAAACTCAGTGCGTAGTTAATGTAATGAATAAATAGATTCAACACTTTTAGAGTTTGATTTGATTGAACTGAAGATAAGTGGCATGAATGTTGAGATACTCAAATAGAAAATAATGGTAAATGTGAAATTGTCATGGCAATTTACAAGTGTTAATCAGAAGAATTACTTAATAAGAAGCGTAAATACAATACAATAAGGTCTTACCTGAACTTCTCGATTTATATGAGGTGATAGTAAATAATAGTTGATCTTCGGTTGCATGAACATTTTTGGGTCCAAAGAAAACGCGAAACATAAATAAGGATGTACCGATGCGATTCAGCTAAATGACGAATCTGCATTTGTGAGCTGGGGTCATGTAATATATTAAACATTTAAATATAAATTGTATAAGTAAAAGCAAATGAGTTATTGCAGAAGCTTTTATTTTTTTCGTATTTATTTTGTTGAATATTTTAATTCTGAATATTTTCTCGTGTAACATACATAATTCGAGCGCATTTGAGTCGTTCCATTCCACGAAAAAACATTATATTCATCAAATAACAAGGAAACATTTCATATCGAACAAACGCACAAAAAAATATATAGATAATTGCTGGAATCTAAACAGTTACGCAAGTAAGCATCGAAATTCAAACAGTCACTCACGGACACCAGGAGCAAGTATATTTTTTCGTGATTGACCCATTCGAATTTTTATCTATTCTAAATTTTTTCAGTATACTAAAAATACTTTATCTACTATAAAAAATTTCCCATTCGATTATTTAACTTTTCTACGAAATGTGCAAACTTCATGTAATGGCCGCGTTACGGCCGTACGTTACGTACGGACATATAAATTCAAATGACAATATCCAGTATTGTTATAAAATAGCTTGAACATATCCATTTTTGAAACAAATAAAAATGATCATATCTCTTATAAGATAATAAGATACATTTACAAGTTCGCCACTGTTAAAGTTGACCGATTTTTTCTAGGTCACTATCTCGTGCATATAAACTCATTCCTACAACCAAGTTGTAACTTATTAATTTACCATTTATATTTATACACAATGCGACTCATTAAATTGATCACTTTTCAATTCCCGTTTAAAATTTTCAATTATGGGGTGGAAAATGGGATCCATTGAAAATTTCAAATCAATATTTAAGTTTTAATTTTTATCCATCCATTTTGAATTGACTTAGTTGTAAAAAAATTACAATTACAACAAATTATTATGAATAAATCTTTAGAAGATGTTTTTTGGTTCATCGAAGGGAAAGCAATAATTTCTTTCAATGAAAATACTAGGTGTGCTAATTGAATGTGTTTTATTAGACAACAATTGCACAGAGAAGAAAGAAAGGTGGAATTCGATTAAGTCCTTTAAAATACAAATTCAGAAAGAAATTAGTGCTGTAGGAAGCTGGCGATTCTTATTCGGAAAGTATAAAATTTTCTAGGCTAATATTTGTTAAAAACAAATTTGTGATTTTTTTTGTTTAATGTTAGTTTATTTCTTTATTTAGGAATGGAACCTAAAAATGACGTTTTTTCGAGAAAGAAGTCGGATTTCTTGAAAATGTCGACCGAAATACATACCAATTATTGATCCAGTGCTCTAGATAGATATAGATGGATATATTTGCAGTGCTCTAGGAAAACGGCATTAGTGAATTTTGTGCAATGAATGTTGAAGTGAAGGTTCCAACGTTACTTATTTCGTAGCAACATTAGAAAGCATTAGCATTAGAAATTGAAATTGCTGGAAATACTAATAGGACAAAATTGTTCTGTCTTATTGTTACCTACATTGAAGCGCTTGGTTGTTAAAGTAGTAAAATCTAATCAAAACTGTGAAGAAACATTGCCGAAAAAATCTTCTTCCATATATAACTTCAATAATGGAAAATAACTTCTTCCTGTTCTGCTTCAGGAATCGTAAAAATGTGGTCGTTCTGAATGCTGTTCAGTGAATTTATTTATGCTTACAATTAGGTGAAGAAAGAAATGTTTCCATCGAGTATGAATTAGCTTGTCACGACAGTCATTGATCCTTGAAATAGTGGAGGTAAATTTCCAACGCTACTCTGCCACAAATATAATATATATTTTTAACAAGTTACATTTTCACAATTGATTTTACTTCAAACAAAATTTCAATATTATTTTTATCTTTACTAGGAATATTTTTTGATATATAGTTTTTTACAATATTATTTAAAATGTACAGTTCCTATCCCCACCACGAAGTCAGTTAGATATATTATTGATGAGATACAAAATTATCTGTTCGCAACAGCTAGATTTGCTTAAAATCAGTGCAATTCTTAATTAGTTCGGTCATATTGTCAACTTAAATATGGAGATAATTAGGAAGAAATAATAAAGGTCTAATTAACATGTTTACAGAAAATGTTAATTTCGCAAATTATTCTAACAAAACTGTTTGTTTTCCAGATTGAGTCAGTTTAAAAATTCGTAACGAATGCCATCGTATTAAAGACGTTTAAGCAATAATCGGCTTACTGCAACAAAAGCCAAGCTGGCAATAAGTAATGCTTCATTAATTGCAACGATTTGAATCAACAATGGGGTACGTAGAAAAATGTTCTGTAAATTTAATTGGTTTTTATCGTGTAACTTAAGATTTGTCAGCTGTAACTTTATATACATACGATTTAAATATCACCATAAAAGCAGCATTCATTCCTTGTGGAAAATTTATTATTTGTGGTTGCATATTGCTTCCATCTGTGGTTGCAGATTCGAGCCATAAAGTTTAAACACAGACCATTTGTTCATATGATAAATTCCGATATGAAAACAATATTGGAAAAAGTATGTTTGAAGCTTAGCAGTGAAATGCAAATGATAAATTTATTGTTGTAATAAGTTGTAATTTCATTCACGCTGTTGGTCGAAATATAAGATACTTTGTTGTGGCGGAAAAATCGTTTGTAAATAATAACTAAGTACTTTCGTTTCTTGCATGAAACTGAACACTTTATCCTATTTATACTGAATTAAACCTTAGCCGAAGTGAACGTGAACAAGAAAGATTTATGTACATATATTAGGTTACCTTGCTTCAGTTAAGTTCTTAAATCGGATTAACCTGAAAAATCACATCAGTCATAAATCTGCATGTCAACAATTTTTTTAAACATTTTACATTAGAAATAACATAAATTGAACTTATTCCTTGTCTTGTTTTTTTAATATATAAAAATCACCTGAAAGCATATATAATATTATTTTAATCGATATGCGAGATTCTTATAAAGTATTTACTACTTACAATAAACGCAAAAATTTCCAGCTTCATAAAGCAATCTTAATAAATCGAAACAGTGTAAAGGTAACAGATAAGATGCTGGATAAGTAGATTGATGAGAAAATTTCAAAAAGGGAAATGTGATGTAACTAAAACAATGATTCACTGGGATATTGGTATCTAAATTTAGTTACACTATGAGCTACATTTTAGAAGTAGCTAGAACCATATCTTTTTTTTTTATTTTCAAAAAATAAAATCATATTCAATTAGACATACTACGATAATCAAAAGTGACTTACGCACTAACAGATATTTTGCAAAAAAACGAGACTGTCTTAGAGAAAATGGAAGGAAACCAATATTTTTTTAACAAAACAATATATTCAAATTGCCTCCTAACGAAATTTTTAAAAAGATATAAGACATTTTGATTCAAAAACGAGGTTACAGTAAGATTGGTATCTTTATTTTTTTTTTAATTGATAGTATTTAATGTGACCTCTTATGTTTTTTTTACGTCCTGACTATCGAAGGATCTGATTCACTGAGTTTTTCGTAACTTCTCGTCGCAAATCATGTCATGCTTTCTTTAGTGCTTTCAAAACATATCCTTGCTAGTAGTCCGAATGCTCAATTGGGTTTAAGGGGTTACATAGGTCTTGTATTTTCAAAAAATCGATCGAAATTCGCGGAATCACGGTAAAAAAAATTTAAACGCGTTTTTCTCGAAACTTTGTTTTTTCCGTGCGGTAGGCACGATTTCTTCAGAACGAATCGACCGATTTTGCTGAAACTTCCTTTGCACACTTCCTCTTTATAGTATTGTCTCGTGATTGAACGCAGGGATTTTTATTCAGTGGACTCGTTCTTGTTTTATACGAAAAAAATATTTCAAAAACGATGAGAATCGAAAAAATGCTACAAAATATGAGACGAAAATTCATTCAAATCCATTTCAAAACTTTAAATTTCATTTTTTTTCAATGACTTCGTTCAATCACTAGCCAAGGGTATATACTATAAGCAAATTTTTGAATTTTTGATTTGAGATGAACCGGCACCGAAATATTCTGCCTACCGCAAAAAAAAAAGGTTGGACGAGGAAAACTGCAGGAAATTGACAATTTTCAATATTTGTAGCTGAATTTTTTTTTACAACTTGAAGTGCTAAACTTTTAAGTGTGTAAATTTTAAATAAAATAGATTTTTGGTTTTTAAAATACAATTTTTCGAAAAAGTTGTTATTTTTTCGTTCAAGACCTATGTGACCCATTAAGGCAGGAGACTTTGATTTTGCTGATTTTTAGAGAACCATGAAAGGCTTCTCTAAAGAAAAGGGAACTTTTATGTTTAGAGTTAATATCGTGCTGAAATATCGATCAGTTGATTATTGCACACCCAATTCGGATACTTTGGGTGATACACGGTTTTGTAGAATTTCGAGATATTCCTTGTTCATTATACCATCGATTATGCTTGATTACAGATTCCTGATTGAGATATGCAGTTTCAAAGTACCTCCTTGCAAATCACTGCAGTTTTTTTCCAAAATTAGAAAAGTTTATGTTGAAAAAAATAAGAATTGAACATTTGATACGCGAATATTTGTGCATGAATTGTATTTTTTGTAATCTCTCAGAATCCCAGAATTTTCATTTTTCGCGTTTATTTATTGTTACTCATCAGGTTTTCCACGTATTAAAAATGTGAAATTTTTTTGGTGTATTACTTACTGATGGCTCTCATTGTAATAGTAGATTAACTTGACAATATGTATACCTTTCCAGGAAAGCATCATACACCATCAACGGCAAAGATTTTGTTGAAGAAACAAAACAGCCAAATGGTGATATCACCGAAGATAAGCCTGAAGTTAGCAGATTTCGAAGAATTTTACCACAAATATTGGCGAGTACGGCCAAAAATTTTCTTCTTTTCGATTTGGGATTGTCGGTGGCATTTCCAACAATAGTGATACCAGCACTTCGCCGAACACTTATCAATGAAAATTATGAAGAGCCACTGTATTTTACTGATGTACAAGCATCATGGTTTGGTAAGTGATTACAGTGATGGTATTGTATTGATTTATGGATTGTTTTGAATTAAAATAGCTGCGAAGACAATAATTGGGAGATTCTCTTACAAGAGCACGTAGATGAAGTTTTTAAGACTCGCGTTTTGGCTACGATGAAAGCATTTTTGTAATACTCTTTATCACTTGGGGATAAATTTGGTTCAATTATTAATGCCTTTGCAGAGATTATACAAAAAATAAATTATTTATGTTTGAAGTAAATATTTTCAAACGGTTTTTAATATCGATAGAAGCTTTACTTTTGTAAATTTCTATTTATGAATCGTATGTTGCTAATTTCATGAATTTTTCCTCAATTCTGATGTACTCCTTTTTATCTACAGGAAGCATAGCTTATATATGCCAACCAATTGGGAGTGTCTTTTCCGGTTGGGTATCTGAGCCTTTAGGTCGCAAGCGAGCCATGATAGTTGTCAACATACCTCACATCATAGCCTGGCTCCTTTTGTATAATGGCAACTCGCACGCAGCTCTTTATCTCGGCGCTATCCTCCTCGGGCTAGGAGTTGGTTTCATGGAAGCACCTATCATAACATATGTAGGTGAAATATGGTAAGTTCACAGAATATATCATCAAGCAACTTACAGTACGATATCCTTTTTTTGATTCGCAGTCAACCATCCATACGAGGAATATTGATATCGTGTGCAGGCGTTTCGGTAACTCTGGGATTCCTGGTGGTTTACTTGCTTGGAACCTTGACCGACTGGCGAACTGCAGCTCTCGTTTGCTTTTGTGTGCCTCTTATGACCATGATAGCTATATGTTTTGTTCCTGAAACACCCATGTGGCTCTTGTCGAAGAAGAGAAATGACGAGGCGTTAAAATCGCTGCAGTGGCTCAGAGGATGGGTGTCACCAAAATCCGTGGAAAAGGAGTTCACAGAAATGCAAAGATATAGCGAGCATTCGAACAAATGCAGCATCTGCACCAAGGCCAGCATACCGTGTCCTCACCCTCCGCCCACAATCATGGAGAAACTAATGGAAATGAAGAGGAAGCGAACACTTAAGGCGTTTGCGTTAGTGCTGAGCATTTTTGCGTTTGGACAATTCGGTGGATTGATTGCTATGCGTCCGTTTTTAGTGCAGATATTCAAAGCGTATGGTGTCCAGTGGGATGCTAGCTGGTCCACTGTGATACTGGGCGTCGTTTCTGTTTTTTCAAACATAAGTTGCATGGTGTTTGTTAGGATCATCGGCAAGCGGAAGATATCACTTATCGGATTTTTCGGATGCCTCCTGAGCTGTATAGCGCTGGGATCATACGCAGAAACCCATTTTCCATCCAATTACAATTCCTTTGAACCCATACCAGGATTCACAGTGCCATCTGGAAACTTTCCTTTGATAGCTTTTCTGGTCCTGGCTTTTTGTACGTATGGCGGTGTTGCATCGACACCATGGATGTTACTCAGCGAAGTTTTTCCATTCAAGTGAGAATTACTTGTGGCTTTTAATGCAATCGACAAGGTCCAATTGTTGTTTATTCATTGCAGATCCCGCGGTCTGGCCACAGGCATTGCTGCAGCAGCTAACTATGGAATGGGCTTTATTGCAGCCAAGTCCTATCTAAATTTAGACAAAGGACTTTCTTTGAATGGATCCATGTGGTTGTTTACTGTTGTCAATGGATTAGGGTAAGAGCGGATAAGCTTCGGCACTTCAATCAAGAACAACAATGAATACGTTTTGTGCATCATTTTCAGGCTTCTTTTCATTTACTTCTTCATGCCAGAAACAGAAAACTATACTCTAGAAGAAATCGAAAATCACTTTTCGCGAAAAAATATTAAATTCACTGATATCAAGATCCAGAAACTGGTTAAACCTACCAACGATGTAGAAAGCAGCATCGAAAAGGGAGAAAAGGAACTCAACAATAGCAAGGATAATGCGATTACTATCGAAGCGGATGGCAATCAAAAAGGCTGTGATAATAAAGGTTTTATAGAAACTTGATAACTTAGTAAATCATTTAGACTAGTTCTAGTTAATCCCATTTATATGTGTGCGTTTTTTTATTTTAGTCGAACAAAAATGCCTCTAGCTAATTTTAACTGCACGAAATTTTAATCAGTTTTATTTAAGATTGTTATCTAAGTTAAATATGCTATGTCCATGTGTAAATAAAATTTTTATAAATAAATCTTCTGAAGTTTTTTGATCCATATTTCGCGACCAAATTTCGAAGGTGCATAGTAGGTCTGCACCATGTTTGTACGCTCATACGTATAACTAGTCCACAAACCTAGTGTAAAAAGGGGACCATCAATTTTCAACGACCCATCGATTGGTTCTAACGACCGCAAGCATATGCCCTGCTTAATATGCGTATTTGTATATCTGTTGCGCATTTACCTCACAGAATTCTCTCTGAACTCTCGTTTTAGAGTGTTATTTCTGGATCGCGGATTTTCCCAGTCTATGTTCCATACACTGTGGTCTGCAGCACGTTGGAACGTTTGGTTCCCATCTCCAGCATGCGAGCCTGAAGTTCGATCCCCGATTACAATATATTGCCATGGCGAATGACTTCTGGTCGGAGTAAGGATCTTTTCTCCATGCAGATCTTTCCAAACAAGGCAGCAAATAATGTGTGCGTCTGTGAAGATAATAGCAGAATCCACCATTTGGTGTGTCGGTTCAGGAGATACACATTGCGATCAAATCCTTGCACTGGTCAGAATCCATTTACCAATTGAAGATACTTCACCTTGTGGCGTTGAAAATAAATGATTGACGCTGTAACCTTTAAGAAAATTTATTTATTTATTTACTTATTTTGCGGTATTAATTTCATGTGTTTTATTAATTTGCAATGCAAATGCGCAGTTCCACTAATGTCGATTTAACTAATTAAAGTGTTTTGAAGTTGCACTATCCTAGCAAAGTGAAAAATCACTAGTGAATTTTACAAAAAAATTGTTTACTTCATTAACATTCATTAAAAAATTCAAAAGTCGCGATTATTGCCGACGCCACCCCAAAGCCCGAAGTTATAATCCTTCTCAAGCAGCAAATACATGCGAAAAGATTCGAAGTTTTTCTTAATGAAGTATGGGATATAGAATAATATAAATTTTTTTATGATTTGATTGAAGGTTGTTCCTGCAAATCAGGCGAGTTTGCTATTCGAAGTATCCAAACAACGCGGAAAAAGGAAAATTGCTTATTTCTACATTACTTCAATGGTTTTGGTTCGCCGTCACGCTCGCAAATCTCTGCACTTTCAGCAACTCCATTTCCAATTTTATTTATGATATAATAAGTTTTTTATTTAATATATTATTTGAAAATATATATAATTATTTCCACTTCAACACTAAACACCATTGTTGAATTAGCCGTTAGAAAGCTAAAAATGCTGCACACCTCGCATCGCAGCTAGGTTCTTATGCCAGCAAAGAAGAAGACACAAAAAATAAACGTCAAAAGTCGGGAAGCCAAATAAACTTGTTCGTTGTCGTTCTGGTTGCGTTGTTAGGTCGAGGAACATTTATCATAATGAATATGCACGGTGTTCCACAACCGATAATGGGTCCTGGTGGCATGCCAACCCCAGGAATGATGCAGCAAAGCTCCCCGCAGCAGCCGCAACAGCAGCAAATTCAGCAGCAGCCGCCGCAGCAAGCGGAGAAAATGGATAATATTTCGAAAATAAAGAGCCTTGTGGGCCCGCTCCGCGAAACGTTTTACATCACATTCAAATCGGCTGCATTGGTGCTGCAGCAAAATAATTTGTCTGATGACTTGTACGCCCTCTAAAATTCGCCAATACTTCCACTAAATGCGGCGTCTTTGCAGGAAGAAAGTTAACAGTAATCCGCTGCCCCGATATGATAAACATCTGGAAGAGTTTTATTCGATATGCGATCAGATCGAGCTGCACTTGGTACCGAACACTTCAACATACCGAGAAACTAAAATTAACTTTCTTTTCATCGCTTCAGAAAACTGCTATCCAGTGCGTGCAGCAGCTTTCCTCGGCGCAGCACTACCTCCCGCAGCCAGTGGCATCAAACAGGATGGAGCCGTATCCGCAGCCGGATAACCCCAACGCAGCGATTTCCTACCCGCAGTATCTATCGACCGTGCGCTGCCACATTGCGTCCGCGAAAGAAATCCACGACACACTGATTAGTGCAGCTCAAAATATATCGCAAACCGATTGATAATCGTTGATCGCGTCTAACTGTACTTTAAGAATCGCGGTTGGTGAACAAATTGACAAGAATAAATTGTAAACTTGCGCAGTTACCAAGTAGTTTGTTTTCCAGAAGCAATACAAAGTATTCTTAAGGGTTGGCGAAGATGATTTTTCAATGGTTGGGGAACATCTACTGAAGATACTGTTTCTCGTTATGCCTCGAAATGTCACCTAGTTCTCTCAGCTTCGAAAATATATTAGAAACAACCATTATTTTGCCCCTAAATATTGTATTGGCCACTTAAAATCCTGCCGAAATATCTAATAGTATTTGAAAACAGCCCAAAATAATGTCAACTAACTACTAAAACCATTTCCGCAGCTTGCCAAGCGACGCTAAAACGGTCACTTTGAAACGGTTAACACTCGATGACCACAGGAGAAACAAGCCGCGAAGTGTGACCCTTGGTCACGGTCAACTTCCCAGTAATATCTAGATAAACATTAAAAATATTAAACACAATAATAATTATGGAAATAATACTACCTTAAATAATAAAAATGAGAGGTATTCATAGCAGTAACAGGAATGAGTTAATATAAATCATATCTTCTACGGGAGCATCCCTTGATTACGTAAGGCTTTTGGTGGATGGGGGTAGATTGATTTGATCAATCAATCGGTGGGGACCTTTTCTACGTTATTTGTTATTTTCACGTCGATGATTGAAGGACAAAAGAGCGCTAGCAAAAATGAATGCAGTTTTTGTTATTACGCCCACTGAAGAGATTTTGTCGCGTGATGATCATTTTGAATAGTTGCGTTCAAAATTGCCATGACTTCAGCATAATCACTGAATTTATATTTTTTGCACGATTTTACAACAATTAGATTAATAATTAATCTTGAATTTCTGTTGGTTCTGAAAAATATTGAATATGCAGTCAAAAATAGGTTCAATTGCATGTAAAAAGTAAAATGTATTACAAATGATGATGGTTATTGTAATCTTACGATTACTAAAGAATGAATCTACTAAAAACTGCATTGTTTTATTTAATGAAACTTTTTAAAGCATATGATCTTGCAAAATATTGACCTCAAAACATTTTACCATTCAAAGCGTTGATTATCACAAATGCAACTTTAATTGTAATTTTGTTGGTTTTCAAAATTTAAGCAGTTTTTTTAATTAAAAGACTATAAAAACTATTAAAAATCTGCTCAAATTATGCAAATATTTTTAAACTTTGATTGAAATTAGAACAATTTCTTTAGAATAAAATATATAAAGTAATATCATTCGTATGAACCCTTTTTACATGCTAACTTTGAATGATTTTTTATTTTTAATTTAGTTTTTTTCATAATCATTAGAGAACATTTCGCTGGTTTCTCTTCAAAAACTGATAAGAATGTATAAATTTTATAAACATTTGTTACTGTGTTGTGCAAATCTGGTTAAAATAATATTTTTTATGAAAAAACCCTATTTTTTTAACGGCTGAAACGAATTTTTATAATGTTAAAAACTTCACAAAGATGTTAAGACACGTCAACTGACACCTTAAAGATGCAAATATTATATCTGGTTCGTGAGATATAATGCATGACAGAAGTGACCTTCAAACGGGCAAAACAGCAAACCCCCCCGACCGAAGTTTTCCAAAAACTAATCAGCTCTTAAAATTGCAAAGACGCTTCGATTGACATCTTAACAAAGTCGATACAACTTTGTTTACGTGAGTTATGCTCGTAGAAAAAACTGTCCACGAACGTACAGACGTACGTACGTACGTACACACACACACATACGTCTCCCTTTCTAAAAACACTTTATATATACTCTATAGACCTCAAAACGTGAAGAAATGTTGAAAATTTCAATTTCGATTTTCGAGGCGATTACAAGAACTTCCCATATACTGGGAAGTTAGCAATAATGGGGTGGATAGTGCGCGACATAGCAAGGTTGAATGCGATTGGTAGTGAACCAGTTGAAGTTTTACTTACCGTTCGCTTGATGGGGGCATACATACGTGAACCGTAAAACTACGACTTAGCGCACGC
Source organism: Oxycera nigricornis (assembly GCA_963942545.1). Classification (NCBI taxonomy): domain Eukaryota; kingdom Metazoa; phylum Arthropoda; class Insecta; order Diptera; family Stratiomyidae; genus Oxycera; species Oxycera nigricornis. Next base: position 15,124,113 of record OZ012659.1, read on the forward strand.
ATAGTGTCCTTTGCGGTCGTATCATTGTTTGTTGCCTGGTTTGTGATAAATAAATAACTGCTGCGCAGAATCAAATAATGCAATCAACCAAGTACTATTATTCCAAATTTAAACACGCTTTCACGTCATAGTAATCACTTTAGTAGCTGTATATACAGTTTAAATTGAACTTATAATTATATTTCTCAAAGAACAGTGTCAAAAAAATGTATTAATAAATAAAAGCCGATTTAAGCAAAATTGAAAAAGTAGTAAACATTTTTTACAGACACATCAAAGCAATCAAATAACGAAAACTTGATTTTATTGTCCATGAGTATCTCCCGAACTAAAAAATTTCGTTTTAGACAAAGCATTATAACTTTACTGTTTACTTAGAACTCATAACAAATTATAGGTACTTTTCCGTGAGTTCTGTGAACATAATTCAAAATTAACTAATAATATACGTTGCCTACATATTTTTAAAAAGTAAATCTTATTGTTCCACGAATTTACTTCGGAAAGTTTATCACAGTATTCCATGTTCATCACGACAACGTTTTCAGAGTTTCGAACTTTCTTGTTGTTCAACATTTTTACGCATGATTTTCTTGATGTGAACATCAGTGAATTTTCTGTCTTTGTTGGAAAAGAAAGATTCGATGTCTTTTAAGGCCACACCCTCTGATTCGGGCATGAAAAAATAAACGAGGAATATCCTGGAAAAGGTGGATTATTTAAAAATGTTAGCCTTGTTAGATATCCTCGACTCACCCTATCAGACATACTGATGAGAAAAACCACATCACTCCTCCAAGACCGAATCCTAACTCCAAGTAAATGTAACATTTGGTAGTGACGAAATTGAAAAGCTGTCCCAGGGCTATCGATAGACTTGTGCAGGCACATCTGTTCCTGAAAATAGCAGTTACGATTAGTAGATTTGTTTTTTTTTGAACAGTTGGCTAAACAAACCTAAAGGGAAACATTTCGCATAGCGCAATGAAAGGCATACTCTCAACTCCGAAGTTATGACTGAAATAGTATAGTGTAAATAAACATAAAGGAATGTAGCTTGCGTTTATTCCACTCTTCATGGTTTGGTTGAACGACATCCAGTACGGTGGCAATCTTAGCACAGCATACAGACCAAGTCCCAAGAGTGATAAAAATGTCAAGGATAAGGAAATCATACCCGCCCTGCGTTTTCCAAGAAATTTAATCATGATTACAGACAGGATCTTTCCAATTACACTTGCGACTCCGATGGAAATTGTCGCCAAGCTAGGATCGACGGCGACACCATAGGCTTTCAAAATCTGGATGATAAAGGGGCGCATGGGAAAGGCGCCACTTAGGTAGCTAATGAAGAAAAGCATAGTAACGACCGCGAATACCGATCGGTTTGGACGGTTGAATATTTCGTGCAGTTTCATACACAAATTTTGAGTGGAACGAGGACAGGATGCTTTCTCTTCTTCACAACAATCGCTTTTGGTTGTAAGGTCCATTTGGTTTTCCATCTCTTCAAGCTCTGGCTTGACCTGATCCGTAGTTGTCCAGCCCCGAAGCCATTGCAGGGCTGCCTGAGCATCCTTTTTTCGACCTTTCGAAAGAAGCCACATTGGCGCTTCCGGAACAAACGAAATGATCAGTATGGTGATGCACGGCATGGTAAGGATGAGTAGGACGACAGTGCGCCATGGGTAAACAAAACCAAGAGCAAACACCAGAAGTGTGCCGATTTGATACATTATGCTGCTGATGGCTAGAAGCATTCCACGATAAGTTGGTTGGCTGAAACGATACATTTTACAATGTGAGATAATTCATTTAAGATCAGAATTAGTTAAAGTTTTACCTAATTTCAGATACATAAGTAGATATTGCTGATTCGCCCAAGCCCACTGCAAAGCCCATAATCGAGACGCCAACAAAAGCCATAGCCACATTCTCCGAAAAGTAAAGTAGAATGATTCCAAGTATATGAGGAGCTGTTGCGGCCAACATCGATCGTTTCCTACCCATGGCGGCAGCAGTGCATCCAGATAGGACGGTTCCAATAACAAGGAAGAGTGGCATCATACTAGCTTGAAAACAGAATTTTAATTTCATTATTCCTGTCTGACTTAGGAAGAAGTCAAGGTAAGTGAGTATCAGCGAAATTTTCATAAACAGAATAAATTATAAATGGATTGCGGCTCTTAGATTTGCTTTTGAATTTTAATACTGCGTTCGGGAAAAGTTTATTGGAAATTTACTTCATTAAATATCTAAGGAAATTTCTTTAAGAAAATAATATTGTACCTCAGAGTTAATAACTAAATTGAATGAGGAAACTCATGCATTCAGGTTTCTGCTTTCAAATCACCAGTAAAAGATATATTTCTAAATTTTATGGAACAGATTACATTCAAAATAAACAGTGTTGCGACAAAAACTACCAAAATATTCGATTGAAGAGCATAATCCAAAAACATAGAACAATTTCCAACTAGGGAATTCAATTCTATACTATCTTCTACAAAAAATTCAAAAATGCATTTTTTGCATACATCATTCAAAAAATCGTTTTACAGTCGGTGAGTGTCGATTTTTAAGAAGTTCAAAATTTTGACCGACATTCTTGCATCCAAGGATGCATTCAAATATGTTTTTGACTATTAGAAGTGCCCAAAAAACTATTGAAATGAGATAGTAGGTGCAAAAAATGTGTTTTTTTTTTGTTTTTCTCGTCCGAATCGAGACTCAATTTGTTTTTTTTAAATGAGCTAAATAAATCCTTCGAAACAGCAATACTGAGTGTTTTTGACATCGGAGCGGGTTCAAATGAATCAAGTTTTAAAGAAGACGCTAGAATAGATTCAGGTATTTGCTCTGTAGAAATTTCATGACACCTCTTGTTGGTATACTTTATTGTTCTCTTATTAACCCTGAAGGTTACAAACCTTCGTGAAACCGAAGACGCAAGTTTTGATAGTAAGCCCAATGTTAATTTTTCATGCGAAAGTATATTTTAATTAAAAGACCGAAGAACAAACAGATTTCTGTTTTTTGAAATATTAAAAATATTTACAAAATAAAAAATGAACCTGAAAGAAAATTAATTTTATGTTTCCTCAATCAGATGAAAACATATTTTTTTATAGGCTTAGTCGAATTGACGGGGGCTAGTAGTGATGTCAGTTTAGTTATGTAGGGTGAAAGGCTGGCACGTTGTAGAGCATGATAAAAAAGAAAACCTCTCACAACATGGCAGAAAAACAGTTTACTGAATCACAGCGACGGCTCGTGGGAGTTAAGTATGGTGGGGCTACTGGTACGAATTTTTCTATCACCAATAGAGGTTCTTATGTGAGTTTCCACTCCACCCAAGAGGTACCACATGTGGAGCGTAAAGCGATTTTAAGTGATCAGTTTCCCCAAAAGTAGATTCGCTGGCAATCAAAGATATATTCCTAGCATCGTATTTTGAATAACATTTAAAGCTTTAATAAAAGTTAAGTGCACTCTGAATAAAAAAAATTGTTTAAAAACATTTGAATTCTTGCAACGAAACAACTTTTAGGCCTGTCGCACTTTTCAAAATAAATAATTTCTCTACTAAAATAAATGCAACAAAAACAACAATAACAATCAAAAAAACTAGTAATAAATAAATTCAACTAAAGCAACAATAACAAGAGCAAAAACCATCAATAAATAAATTCAGCAAAAACAGTTTTACATTGTATATAGTTCTTCAATCAACATCAACAACAAAAGCAACTTCTTTTATCTAGACGTTTTATTTGTATAAATATTCAGCACGTCGATTTTTTTGTTGAGCAAACATGTCAATCACCCTTTCATTCATTTTGGGTATTTCTTTAATGAATTTATTACAAACAGAGAGTACTGCAAGCGAAGACGAACAAAGGTTATTATCTCAAAAAAAAAAAAAAACTGTAAAGCTGAACAATGGAAGACATATTTTGAAACATTTCGTTCGAATAGCGTAATATTAATATTAATTATATTTTCTACCGAATTCATATTTTGAAAATACCGAAATTTTTTTTACTAAAATTGAAATTCAAGCAAGTTTTAACACATGCAAGGAAAATCTTGTTAAAAAGCACTACAAAACTATAAAAAAATACTAAACACTACGAAGGCACACTAAGTACTAATACCATGCACTACACTGATGAGACTACTATTGCATTAACAGGCATCACCTTCACCCCCTGCGGCCGTCGTAAAAAAATGTTACTCATGCCTGCTCAAAAATATTATCCAGACCATGCCAAGACTAAACGTTGTCGAAGCACTGAACGGGCTGTATATGATTAGCCCGTCCGCGAAGTATACACATGTTATTTCAAACACGCACACTCACGCCGCATCAGCATAGAATTTACGCAGCCATTCAAATCGAAATTCTCTTAATCGGGGCTTATTTCATGTAGCCCTTCCTCATAGTAAAGGTGGAAAATTGTCAAAGAGAAAATAAGTTTGAATTTTACTCTTAGCTTTTACTCGGTGCAGGCACAACGAAACGAGTCGAAGAGAAAAACAAATTGTTCTACAGTGCGTGGCAAGAAGATTATGTGAAAGTAACCTACAGCATGGGCAAAAAAATGCTACATTATATTTTGAAATGAAATGAAATTATGAAAACTATATTGAAATCTTTAATGATATTTTATTACATTTGCACTAATATAGGCTCATCAATAATTGGTGGGGCTGAGCCCACTAGCCCCAAAGGAAGAGCCGCCACTGCTGAATTATGTCTGGGAAATTAATCAAAATTATCAATACGGGCGGAAAATGTTTTTTTTGCCTCTGATAAGAAATCACATTTTTCGGATAAACAGAACTTTCTTCGAAAGCCAATGAACCAATTTAAGCAAACGTGTTGGTTCGTTTAAAATTAAACTATAAAATTAAATATACCAAACAGTTTTTCATTATGTTAAATATTTACAGAGAAAAAAATTCTAAATTTGAAAATTAAAAAAAAATTACGTTACTGCCACGTAAAAACTATTTACTTTATAAATTTCTAGTATCTTAAATAATAATAAGATATAATACAATTTTATTATTATTCAAAATAGTAGAGAGAGAGACCGTAAGAATTTCACTAAATTTTGATCAGGAGTTTCAGAGTAAAGTGCACAAATGTAAGGATTGTTTCCCGATACGAATCTGCTTGGTGTCTTCTCCGCTTACAGTATTTATGAATCGTATCAATCATATGAGCCGAATTTTGAAAAACTAATTTAAATCAATAAATGTTTAGCGAAATTCATGACAATCATTGATATCTTTAGTAAACACATATTTACATTGCCATCAAAACCATATTTTTGATACTGTTCATAGTTTTGACCATCATCGAGTTTTATAAATTTCAAAAATACTCAGCAAAGGTGGTTTTGATAAAATCGGGACAAGAACAAGTTTATGAACAATGCTGTCGTAAATATCACATGCTGCTAGTTAAAATTATCCAAATTCACCACACACATTGGCACAATATATTATATGAGTAGCCAAGTCAGCTTTTCGGGCGAGATATTCTTAAGTATCTCTTGTTTTGTGATGTTGCCTCACCGGTCAAAGTACAGAGGTGCTCTATGGCCCTAACGCCTCATACCATGATCAAGGCTGGCACTGAGTATTAGTGAAATTCACAAAAATTTGTCTATTCTTAAAGAAATATATGGAGTTCATTCGAGTTCCAATTCAAAAATCAGCTTTGAATGGATTTTACGATCTACAGTTTTTGGCGAACTACTAGACTAGCTCACAAATCAACTTTTCAAGGTACTAACGTATAACGACGATAGTGTGTTATACTATAAGGGGTAAGCATATTAAAATTCTATGCAATTGCTTGCAGCAAATCCTTATCTGTTTTCTAACTTGGTGTCAAACACAAGAACTTAATATAAATTCCACAAAAAAAATCAACTTGTTCCATTTGCCAAGAGAAAAATAGTATTTCCTCCACTTCTAGATTTTTTTAGCTGTTTTAATATCTAAAGAGGGAATGACCCAGTAGTCGGCTTGGCTAAAAAAACTTAATTTAGGTAGTCAAATAACTAAGACGCGTTTTAAAGCAATCAAAGCAGTGTCAATCTACTGAATCAGTATAGATTTCGTTTGCAAGACTTTGGGATTAAGTCACAAACATATATATTGAACGTACAGGATGATTGTTCAAACAATAATCACTTATGTCCGTAAAGATCGCATGTATGTATAGTGGCCGAAGTAGAATTTAGAAGTCCTACATACAATTCATAGACTAGAAAGTTTTCGACTATATACGATGCAGACTCTGCCAAAGCAACGGCGAGGTATCGAAACATATTCCATACGAATCCAGCGTCTCATAGACGGCTAGGTTCTTTAATACTAGGATGGTCGCGCCTCTCAAAATTACATAGAAGGTCGCAGAGGATCTGTGAGATCCAATGCCAATACTTACGTACTAGGTCGCGTTGGATCAGTGTCGAATGTCAATTTCCTGGAAATATCCACAAACATTTACAGCGACGATAAAAAAATATAGATACCGGATTTAGGAGGATCATAAGCCACAAAGCGGTTGCAACGCATAGATCTAAACACACACAGTGGATCTCTCAGATCCGGCACGACCTTCCTAGTGTTAATTGTTAGTCCTCTTTGAACCTAGACGATCCGTACAAGATAATTTAGGTGAGTATTTATCTAATTAAATATGTTATTTTGTTCTTCCGGCACAAAATATATAAAGTCAAAATCCGTATTATATTACTTTCAATTTTTATCAACATAACACAAAACGAACGGACTGTTCAAAGAAGAAAAAACTGATAAGCAAAGTATATATACGGTCGCGTACGGATCGAATATTTAAATTGAGCCCAACGATTGAACCGCATCTTACATTAGTTAAACTGAAGGCTTTTGGAATAATAAATTAAAGTAGATTAAACATCTCACAGAATTGGTATTCACAGTTTCGAAATATTTACATTTTGATAGTCAGTTTTTTACACAGAACAATTAGTCTAGGAAGAAGTTTTAGTTGATCAATGATAACAATGCATGAAATGCAAGACAAATCAAAAAATGGTGATAAGCTAAAAAAATCTTTACAATCCACGACTAGGAGCTATGCGTGCTACATTGATTCTTACCAAACCAGGAGGCTTCATAGATTGAAAGCTGCAAGTCACTATCAACACTGGTCAAGGCTGGAATGGCAATAGTCGGAATGGACATCACCAGCCCCGATAGCAGCAGTATGCTGTTTTTCGCCCAACTTGCGAAGAATTGGGCAAGGAATATCCGAGCCTTTCCTGGCTCTGCCATCACCATATCTCCAGGATCTACTAATCCGTCACAGTTGCTTCAAATCTAGTATCACTTAACCATGGAATGCACTAAAATGCGCCTACACAGTAGCACGAACAACTTCCGTATTGTTTATCAAACGTGTTCTGGATTATAGCCGGGAAGCTAAAACACAAAAAGACACATTTTTCGACATGATGTTTGCATTTGGCGTAGTTCGACTACTACTTTGGAACGCGACAATTTCAGATAAGAAATTAAGAACGTTCGAAAGTATCAGACCACGACCGGAACGAAGGCGACTACGTTCGATAGCTGGTAAACAGAAACTGAAGAAACTGAAAAAAGACTCAAGCTGTTGTCTTTTAAAGTAAATAGTCTTTTGATAATAAGAAGTAAAAGTATGAATGAATGACTGAGCTCTGTATAATTAATTCAATCTGCAATCGCAAAGTACAAAAAAATTTAAATCTACTGAACTTGTATCTAATACTGGTTAGCTCAGCCGTTGTATGTATACTCTGGATAAGTAAACATACGCAAGCGAAATAGGAAAACTTTATTTTTAATTGCAAAGCAAACCTTTCGATTGGGAAACAATTATGAAAGTTAAGATTCGGCAAAACGTTGCGGAAGATTCATAATATTGCCTTGAATTTAATTTTTTTAATCGAACATTTGGAACTTTTGTTCACTCTTTTATAAGTTCTGTTAAAAACCATGTGTTTTAAAATGTTCAATATTTTACAACGTCCTTTTGTAAAGCTCTATTGGCTTGCATTTCTTAAAATAGTAAGATACTGCTGTACTGCTCTTCTTGAAGTATCTTTTTGAGAAGCTAGAGACCCTAGTCGATGAACGGCGAAATTTTAAATAAAATATTGCGTCTTTATTGACCGCGTGAGATACCTAACGAGTTTTCGATGGAATGCAGATAAAAAAAGCAAAAGCTCATCTATTGAAATATGTGTGCAAAAATAAGATAAAAATAAATATCCGCATATGTGTTTTAGGTGACGATATACATAATATCGTCACCTAAAACACGTAGTGGCGTATCTCGAAAATGCTGTCAATTGAAGTACACCGCCAAGTAAACGTTCATTAGTTATTCTATGATTACACAAACTTATGAATTCGAATTGGTTACAACTTATGAATTCAGTAAATCCTAGTCTCTTTCAATAAAACTCCCTATAGACCAGGGCGGATCTGTTTTCAGTTGTTCAGAGTTATTCCACAAATTTTTCTGCAAAAATCAGCGTGCCCCCTCTCAACGATCAAATCTAGTCGTTTTTCTACAGATCCGCCCTGGTTTACTTAGAACGATATAATTTTCTAATTTCAACTTTTAACGCGCCCCCAGAACAAATTGAACAAGCCGTGAGGTGCGACCCTTGAGATCCGACCCTTGAGGTCCACACGGTCAACTTCCCAGTAATATATACATAAATATTAAAAATATCAAGCACAAAAATATTTATGAAAATACTACTACTTTAAATATGAATAATGAGAGGTACTTATAACAGTAATGAGTAATGATATCAATCATATCATCTACTGTAGCGTCCATCGATTACGTAAGGCTTTTGGTGGATCGGTTTGATTGACTATTCAAACGGATAAATCGGAGGGGGGGCAGGCTATAAAGCCTTTTTTACGTTAGTTGTTATTTTTATATCGATGATTGAAGGACAAAAGAGCGCTAGCAAAAACGAATGCATTTTTGTTATTACACCCACTGAAGAGATTTACTCGCGAGGTGGCCATTTTAAATAATTTTGTTCAAAATTGACATGACTTCGCCATAATCATTGAATTTGTATTTTATCACGATTTTACGTCAACGAGACTAGTAATTGTTTCTTATTTTCAGTTGATTTGGAAAAATATTGAGTATGCAATGTCAATAATATATTTAATGGCATGTAAAAAGTAAAATGTTTTACATATAATGATGGAGAAAGTAATTGAAATCTTACAAACACAAATACCAAAACTAATAAAAACTGCAATTTTTTATTTGAAGGAAGCTTTTTAAAGAATATGATCTTGCAAAATATTGACTACAAAACATTTTACCATTCAAAGTGTTGATTACTACAAATGCAAATTTGATTGAAATTTTGTTGGTTTTTAAAATTTGAGCAGTTATTTTATTGAAATTAAAGCACTGTGAAAACTATTCAAAATTGGCTCAAATTATGCAAATATTATAAAACTTTGATTGACTTTACAATAAAGTCTTTAGAGTAAAAGATATAAGGTAATATCATTCGTATGAGCCGTATTTACATGGCAACTTTGAATGATTTTTTATTTAGTTTTTTCAGAATCATGTAAATAAATTTGGCCAGTTTCTCTCCAAAAACTGATAGGAATGTATAAATTATATAAACATTTATTACTGAGCTGTGCAAATTAGGTTAAAAATTTATTTTTTATGAAAAAAATCTAATTTTTCCCATTTTCATTTATTAAATTAAAAAAAAACGGCTGAAATGATTTTTTTATAAAGTGAAAAATATCACAAAAATGTTAATACACGTCGATTGATATTTTATTGATGCAAATATCATATATGGTTCGTGAGATATAGTGAATGATAAAAATGACCTTGAAGGTCACGATGACTTTTGATGATTTTTTATTTTTAATTTAATTTTTTACGTAATCATTAGAAAAAGTTTTGCTGGTTTTTGCACTAAAATTGTTTGTAGTATATAAATTTTATAAACATAAACTACTGTGTTTGGTAAATCAGCTTAAAAATTTATTGTTTATGGAAAAAAACCTAATATTTTTGCACTTTTTTTAATAAATTAAAAACCGGCTGTAACGATTTTTTTAAAAGTTCGATAGATTCACAAAAATGTTAATACGCGTGGAATGATACTTTAACAATGCAAATCGTATGTTTGGTTCGCGAGATATAACGCATGACTGAAATGACCTTCAAAGGATCAAAACAACACCCCCCCCCGCCGACCGAAGTTTGCCAAAAACTAATCAGGTCTTAAAATTGCAAAGACGCTTCGATGGACTTTTGAACAAAGTCGATACGACGTTGTATACGTGAGTTATGCTCGTAAAAAACTGTCGACGAGCGCACGTACGTACGACACACACATACATACATCTCCCTTTCTAAAAACACTTTATATATACTCTATAGACCTTAAAACGTAAAAAAATGTTGAAAATTTCAATTTCGATTTTCGAGGCGATTACAAGAACTTCCCATATACTGGGAAGTTAAAAATTGAGATGCGCAATGACGATATCTTCATTTTCTTTTGTAGATGCTGAATCTATTTCTTTGGAAACAAATTACGGGTGTAAAATATTTAATTGTTAGTACTGTCTCCCGGTAGAACTAGAATCTTCAATTGTGAAAATCGTCATTTAAGCATCATTTTTATTAAAATCTAGTATAGAAATCCAAAAGTGTAAACGATTCAATGTTTAGAAATAAACCAGTCTATAAAAGGTGTATTATTTTAATGAAATGCACTTAGTGCACGTACAAGGCCATAATAAATCTTGTTATTTTCTATTCTATGGTCTCGTGTCTACAAATACTATGTTGAAACTTTACCTTATACTTCCTGTTTGATTCCCAACAGCGAAAAACATTTCAATCCTATTATCGTTCCCCTGTTCATAAATAAATTCGTTAAAACTCAGAATTTGATTCTCATATGTAAAATGATCAAAACAAAAATCAATATTCATCGAAAATGTCTTTTGGGAAAACGATTTCGTACAATTCCATTATAAAGCTGGAAGCTTTTCCATGTACTCGTAATGCCGACGATCTATAGTATAAATCATTGATTGTCTTATCGATATCGTAACCTTCAGCGGGTTAACAGTGCATAAATAATCATACAAGACTTTTGAAAAGAAATTAAATAAGTTCTTCATTTCCACTTATGTGCACATAAAACATGCAATTCGTGACAGACCATGTGAGAGTGTAAGCTCACGAAATTGATAAGTCTTAGACTGATCGACTAATTGCGTGTTGAATTATGGAAATTGGCTTGAATAATTTATTGGAAATTAAACATTAAAAGGTGTAAGCGCTGAACTTAATTTTAGTTGTAAAAAAGTTTGAACACAACTATTTTACATAAAATCAGAAAACAGTATTAAATTAACTAGAAAAAACGACGCTCTGAAAATATTTCTGTAATGCAATCAATTTAATATTCAAATTATCATATTTTTACTGAAATGTATTTTTCGGTATTCTATTTGCACGTGAATGTGTACAGCTGTTAAGAAGAAAAGTGTTGTGCTGTTGTATCAAATGCAGTTAATTTTTTATAGCGACATTCATTAAACATCAGCAGACTGTTAATTACTTCGCTTTTCATAGTGATAATTAGGTTGATGGCTTCTATTTCCTAGGATGCTCAAGATAAACCAAAACATCGAAAGATTGTTGCTATGAGCATTGAAAAAAGTTTAATATGCTGTGCATGTTCATTAAAAATTTATTCATTCTATTTTTAATAAATGAAAGTGGTTGAAATACATTGAATCTTTCTATCTATGGAGAAAAATCTTCGATTTGATTTTTTTCTCTAATTTACAACATAGAAATACAAAACCCACTAAGGATATGATATCATTTTAAGGAAGATTTATTGTATTTAGCATTACATTTAAGCTTATCACGCGTATAAAAGTTGAGTTGTTCAATCACATTTATTGTTGAATAATTATTTAATAGAAACAAGCCGCGAAGTGCGACCCTTGAGGTCCACACGGTCAACTTCCCAGTAATATCTAGATAAACATTAAAAATATTAAACACAATAATAATTTTGAAAATAGTACTACTTTAAATAATAATAATGAGAGGTATTCATAGCAGTAACAGGAATTAGGTAATATTAATCATATCATCTACGGGAGCATCCATTGATTACGTAAGGCTTTTAGTGGATGGGTGATGATGATTGATTACCACAAATGCAAATTTGATTGAAATTTTAATGGTTTTCAAAATTTAAGCCGCTTTTTTTAATTAAAAGACTACAAAAACTATTATAAATCTGCTCAAATTATCCAAACATTTTAAAACTTTGATTGACTTTACAACCAAGTCTTTAGAATAAAAGATATAAGGTAATATCATTCGGAAGAACCCTTTTCATTGGGTAACTTTGAATGATTTTTTATTTTTAATTGAATTTTTTTCAGAATCATGAAAAAAGTTTTCCTGGTTTCTCTTCAAAAACTGATGGGAATGTATAACTTTTATAAACATTTATTACTGTGTTGACGAAGTCAGGTTAAAAAAATATTTTTTATGAAAAAAACCTAAGTATTTGCACTTTCTTCTATTAAATTAAAACAACCGCTGAAACGGATTTTTATAATGTTAAAATAATCAAAAACATGTTAAAACACGTCGGTTGACTCCCTAATAATGCAAATATTATATCTGGTTCGTGAGATATAGTGAATGGAAGAAATGACCTTGAAGATCATGATGACTGTTAATGATTTTTTATTTTTTATTTAATGTTTCTTGCTTTCATGAGAAAAAGTTTTGATGACGTTTTTTCAAACATTGCTTGAAGTATATAAATTTTTAAAAATTGAATACTGTCTTCCGTAAATCAGGTTAAAAATTTATTGTTTATTAAAAAAACCTAATTTTTTGCACTTTTTTTCCTTAAATTAAAAAACGGCTCCAACGATTTTTTTCAAAATTCGAGAAATTCACGAAAATATCAATACGCGTTGATTGACACCTTGACAATGTAAATCGTATGTTTGGTTCGCGAGATATAACGCATGACAGAAATGACCATGAAGATCATGATGCCTGTTAATGATTTTTTATTTTTTATTTAATTTTTTACATGATAATGAGAAAAAGTTTTGATGTTGTTTTTACAAGCACTGCTAGAAGTAAATAAATTTTATAAAAATTGAATACTATCTTCCGTAAATCAGATTAAAAATTTATTGTTTATTAAAAAAAACCTAATTTTTTGCACTTTTTTTTTAAAAATTAAAAAACGGCTCCAGGATTTTTTTTAAAAGCTTGATAGAATCACATAAATGTTAATACGCGTCGATTGACACCTTGATCAAGGAAATCGTATGTTTCGTTCGCGAGATATAACGCATGACAGAAATGACCTTCAAAGGGGCAAAACAACAAACCCCCCCGACCGAAGTATCCCAAAAACTAATCAGCTCTTAAGATTGCAAAGACGCTTCGATTGACACCTCAACGAAGTCGATACAACTTTGTTTACGTGAGTTATGCTCGTAGAAAAAAGTGTCCACGAACGTACGTACGTACGTACACACACACACATACATCTCCCTTTCTAAAAACACTTTATATTTACTCTATAAACCTCAAAACGTAAAGAAATGTTGAAAATTTCAATTTCGATTTTCGAGGCGATTACAAGAACTTCCCATATACTGGGAAGTTAATAAATTATTATTACATTTCATATAAAATAAATTTCACTACTATCATTTTGAAGGCAATTTTCTTTTTTTTACACCAATGAAGCAAGTTAAAAGAAAAAATTGAGCTAATAGAAAATACGCAATATGCATGTATCAAGGAAATCTTAAATGTTTATTTTAAAAGTTTTGCAGATGAACAATTAAACACAGCAACTTTAAATTTTGAGTTAACGATTATTTAATATTAAAATAATAAAAAACTTTCACAAATAACGAAACCAACTCCAAAATTTAATGGAATATAATTAGAAATTCATTCTGAATAAACTTTATTTATTTATTAGTTGTTAGTTGGTAGTCCCTTTTGTTTCTTAATTGCTCGAAACCGATTTCGCGTTGACTTCACAAATTTCTTACAGAAGGAAGGCTCAATTTTGTCCTACTCTTCCATCAATGCTGTTTTCAATGATTTTTTTGTCGGTATAGATATTTTTTTTATTTTGCCTCTAAGTAACTTACTAGAATTAAGATTAGATGGCGTTTGAATATAAATGAATGAATATAAAAATTATTTTCGATTCCCAATTTTATAGCACTTTCTTTTATTTTCGCCTTTAAGATATTTAAATACATCGTTTGATCTATTATCACCTCTATTTTATGAAGATTCCCTGATCCAGCTGCTGACATAGCACCCCACACTAGCAAGGAACCCCCACCGTGTTTAACCCTTGGTTGTAGATTTTTTTCCATCGAGTTCTTCATTGACTCTTCTCCATACATACAATCCATCATTTGATCTAAAAACGTTGTTTTTGTTTTCGCCCGGTCAACAGAACGAAAAGTCCTTTTTTCCGTACTTTTGAGGAAAACCTAACCCTTTTTTTGCGATTAATCTTACTGACTAATGGTTTTTCTCCTTGAAACCCTACCGTTAACACAATGCTTTCAGGATTAGCTGATGTTTTTCCGCTTTAATATTAAGTTTAGGACTACAAAGATGGGGTTGTTCTTTTATCTGCCGCCCAAACCAGCATTCATCTCACAACGAGACAATTTTCCGAAAACTTGGTTTGGATTTTCGTATTTTCATAGTCTGTGGTGTTACAATAACGTTTTATGACGTAAAAAATATAGGTGTACAAATTTTGAGCCATTCACTCAGTCAAAAATGCAACTCTTTAGAAAACTGTGAACATTGTTGACAAGTGCACTTATTTGATCCGAAGTTTGATCGGCTTCGTGCTAAAACCGTCCAAGCTAAAATTTCAGTTTGGAAACGTAAAAAACTTTCTCTCAAGTTGTCGTTAAATATGAATATGGATGGAAAACTGTTGAAAAAATATTTTAAATTACAAATAAATCTTAATTAGAATAAAAAATTTACCGTGCATAATTCACTTCTGCTAAAATAATGATTATTTAATTAAGTTTTCAAAATAATTCAAATGAATAAACTTCGCCAATGGAATCCTTTGTTTAGTATGGATAACTGATAATTTTCGACACAAATCCTATTGAAATATGCTTACTTCTCATAATACTTTTTTTATTCTTAGCTTGAAAATAAAATTAAAATGTTCATAAACATTTTACTATTTTGATTAAAATGTAGTCTAATCGAAATTTAATTTAAGCCAATGGAATCCTTTGTTTAGTATGGATAACTGATAATTTTCGACACAAATCCTATTGAAATATGCTTACTTCTCATAATACTTTTTTTTATTCTTAGCTTGAAAATAAAATTAAAATATTCATAAACATTATACTATTTTGATTAAAATGTAGTCTAATCGAAATTTAATTTAAGCAACTTAATGATTAATGAGAAAGCAGCCACGATCAAACTGTTAAATTATTTTCTACTTGTTTCGTCATTCCATTATTTTTTCAAAATTCTGTAATATTAACATTAGTAACCTTATGATTTATATGTGTGAAAAATGTTTCTACATCGTCTGTACTTATTCCTTCGGTTTCCGACAAGAATATGTTATATACAATAAAACCATGCTGAAAGAAGATCCCAATAAAAATGTAATGTGAGTAAATTAAATGATTACGTCCATCAATCTGTGTACTCACAAATCACTGTGATGATTGTGAAGAAAATCATTGTCCCATCTATTGAGAATTCGAGCTCAAGATCCTTGCAGACTTTAGTATTTACAAATCCTATTAGTGGGGCTATTGTCATTGTCATGCCAGTTGAAATGCCACGTGTCCTGATGGGAGGGCAATCGATAGTAAAAGGTTAGTACAACAATTGGGCTCAAATGATATTTATTTGGTATTTTTATTAAGGCTGATAAAATGGCAAGGAAAATAAGGAATGAAGAAATGAGTTCGGCGAATTGAGCATTATAGAACAAATTGAATTCTGTCTAATATTTAGGATTTTTTGTTACAGTACATGTTGTTCTAAGAAAAATAGTGATATTATGATACTAATTATTCCGATCAGGTATTATAGGTTGATTATTCAAAATTTGCGTATATTTTTTCTTGGAAACCAAACATCACAAGTTTATTAAAGCTTGCCGAAAGAAAATAATTCTTTTTTTATCAGAGATAAAAATATTCAGTCGTCGTAAAGTGAATCTAATAACTTGATATTAAGGGAAACATAAGACAAAATAAAATTCACGACAGAATCATTGCAGAAATATTAACTTAATCCTTAACCGGAATCGTGGGTCCATTTGGACCCGACAAGAAAAAATAAACCGTATAATTTCGAAACGCGCGCAATTACATTAGACTTGTTAATACAACTATAACCCATTGGAGTATTACTTGTGTCTATATTATAAAATAACAAGGGTCCATTTGGACCCACGATTCCAGTTTTGTTGAATACATAGCGATTCCGGTTACGGGTTAAATGGAAGAAGTTCCGATATATACATCCATGGAAGATCAGCAATAATAAAGCGAGTGAAGAAAAACAATCCAATCATGCACACCATCGGTATTCAACTGCTTTGAACGTGAACATCGGATGGTATTTCAAAAGAGTTCCAGTTTGGTGGTAGCTCCGTTAGTGCATAAAATCCTAGAAAACCAGTGGAAACGGCACACATGACTAACCCCAAACGGCAGATTTTCCGCTTGCCAAGAAACTTCACGCTCATTGCACAACCAATTGTTTCAAGGAGTGAAACTCCAGCAACCACTACCCTACTCCAGTTTGCATGAAGATTCCTATCCAAGGCGTTGCATATTTGTTCCAGAAAAGGAGTCATCGATACAAATCCATTTGACTGACAAATCACGAACAGAAGGTTCACAATGAAGAATGGTATCGTGACATGAAGCTTTTCAATTTCAGTCGAAAATTCATGCTTTTCTTGGTTTGTTTGCCGGAGTTCAAAAGGTCCTTTTGTAAAGAACTCTTCAGCATTTGGAGTTCATTTTCTATTTGATTTGCTGCCAGTCCGCCTCTAAGCCTCTGGTGTGATTTTCGTGCTTCATCGTCTTGTTTGGTAGAGAGTAGCCAAATTGGTGTTTCGGGCGTTTACAGAACAAACGAAAAGGCACTGACTGGGAGTACCAAACATATAAGCGAGACTGGCCTCCAATTTGTAATTGAACCGAGGATGACGAGCACACGATTGCCTGCTGTGTATGAAACTGTTGCTGTACATACCATCATTGTTCGAAGGTTAGGCTGGCTGTAATTTCAGAGACATAAGCATCTAAGGATATGAAAAAATTACGAAAAGAAATGGTTTGTATTCCCTGCTGTAATGAATGTACCCAAGCGGAAAGTAAAAATATTAAAAGATTTTCGATTTTAATTGATTGGTTTTTGCCATACAGCAATAAGCATAAGAAAAGAGAAGTTGTTTTCGCATAGAATTTTGTTGTAGTAAATTGCCTAACCTATTGGCATACCATATCTTTCCTGTATATGTGATAGCTGCTATTTGCGGAATGCCATTATTTATTCCAATAATTGAGTACGCCACATATACAGCAGCAATTGATTTCGAGGAAAAGAACATCAGAAATGTGATAACGAAGGGAATCGTAGTGGTAAGGAGATTTCGCTTGCTTCCGAATGCGTCAACCATGCAATCAGATAAAATAGGTCCAACCAACTGGCAAATGTAAGTAAGACTCCCTGGAAGTAGAAAAAAATAAGATATCTTTTCTATTTGAATTTTAACTTATACGAAACCACGATGATTCGTCACGTTTTATATATAGTTCTTCAACATTCTGATTGATGGAAGTGACTCTTGAAAGTGCTGGTATGATAATCGTTGGGAATTGTGTAGTTTTTAATACAACAGGCTATGATTTGGGGAAGTATTGATTTAAATGTGAAATTTTTCCTTGGGAATGGTAGCATTTGTGTCGACGATTGTATTCATGTCCTTCTCCATGCTGATGACTTTTCCAATGAGCAGATGTCTAGTGAGGTTAACTTTTTGAATTAATTTATGCTGCTCTGATATCGTAACAATAATAGAATTGTGTATAAGGTTTCAAGTACTGTTTTCATTTACAATTAAGAAGTTTTGTTTTGGATTTCCACGAGGTTGGTTAAGTTCTATGCGAGTTGCACCTGTGGCCACAAGACGTTAATATAATGAAATAACGACAATATTCTCATTTAGAAGACCACACAAGAACTAAAGTAACGGCTAAAAATAATCTTTGGTCTATTTCTCTTAATCAAATTTGCTTCAATCATATTCATTTATTTTTATTTTCAATAATATAAGTTGGTCATCTATTGGTTCACATCAACGAATTGCAGTAACGCACATTTGCAACTGGAATTTTATCAATAACTCGCATATAGATAATGCATCATGCGAATAGAGAGGTTTTGTTATGAACTATCCCCTTCTCAGGTAAAAGAAAGCGGAGGACATTCTACTTTAGATAAGTATAAGGATGGCATAAATGCAGACATTATGCGGTCGGCAATGGCTTCAGACAACATGGTCCATAAAGATGTACCGCCACTCGAAAGATCAGGTTATTCACTTGTTTAACCGTTTTTATTTCATAATAGGTTCAGACCCAGCAAAGGGATTTCTGCCCTCCGAATTGCCTTGCTCCGAAAAAATAAAGTCTGTTTAAGTGCGCAGAAAGAGGCTGGCGAAAGTGGAAGGTACCAACATTTTAGTCTAGATCATACATTTTGATTAGCCTGTATTTTTAAATCAATGAATTCACGTTTTTAGGAAAGTAGTTTAAAAAGTCAATGAATTTTCTTTTATCAATTGTAAATTTTTCAGCATAAAAAATAGCACTATTATGAATCAGAGTTCAGACAACATTTAAATTTGCATTGCTGAAAACTACCAAAATGCATAATATTTGCTATGGGATGAAAAGGATCTTGATTAGCTCCACTTCAAGAGGTAATTGAGTTACAACAATGTATTTCTGGGAGTTTTTCATAGAACGAATCGATGGAACAGATTTTGCGAAGAAGTACCTAATAGTAACCATAAGATGATAGTGTAAATATGATTGTATGTCAATGCATCAAATACTACTGCAAAATCGGATAAAATTAATTAAGATCTTCAATCAAGGCTAAATATTTCTCGATCGTACAGAAATTTACAAACATTGCATAATTATCAAACCTTAGTAATCACTTACTCTTTAAATCCCGAATTGATGCATATTTTCATATCATATTCACGTTCATCACTTCAAAAATAAAGCCAGTCACTTTCAAGGCAGATTCTGCTTATTTTAAAGCCTTGAATAGCTGTAGCATTCAATTTTCTCCGTTTAAGATATTTTATGATCTCACAACCGAGAAGGATTCACTGCTTTGCTACACATTTAAACGACGATATAATATCACCATCGGAACTATAACAGGATTGAACTACATGTATACAGTCCTTATCAAGTGACGATACCGCCACAACAGTAGTGATCCAACCGTCCTCGTGATAATATCAAACTATTTTAGCTTCCGAGTAAGACGAGTCAATACTTAATATCCGAATGAGGTTGGTTTGCATTAACGGCAAAGCGTGGTCGTAAAAATGCAATTTTATCACACCTGTTTGCTGCCACCCATATGTTCCGGACGTCCTATAACAGAATGCTACAGCAATTGCATTTTCAATAGCAAGCAAGCATGCTTCATCTAAATTCTATCTCATACAGGAACATCTTGAATGGCGTGGCTCTCAGGACATCTTGCTGTACCATCAAGAGCTAATCCTGTAACTTGTCGACTTTATTAAATCGCCATCAGCTATTGACTATGGGGTTGAAAAGTGTCGTCGATAGCTTTTTTATGATGAATTGCTTTCTCAATAAATCCGTAGTAATGGTCTAGCAAGCAACATGTTCTAGGTTGTGCTAGAATAATGTGTCTTGCTTTGCAACAAGGAACGTGATTTGAGCCGGGGAAATTCATGTGGTTTTTAAATCTAAATGGATACCATGTGGCTGTAATAATGTTATTAACATTCACATGTGGCTTAACCAGACGTAAGTAAATAGAAGTTAATCGAAAATGCTTTTGGAAAACAGTGGAGAAAATTATGAGATTAGATTTAATGGAACACTTGATTAGGTTAATATTTCTTCGAATCGCTCCCAAAGACAAGAATAAATATAGACGAAAATTGAAATCTTTTTCAACTTTATTCATTGTTCCGCGAAATACCATCGTGTTTTAATGATTTGATAATAATAATATACATATATTATAATTTTATTGTGCATCGAACAGCGTCATTGGTGGTGGCCTGTTTGGCACAAAAGTTTTTGCATCTCAATTTGAAAAGTCCATTACTGAATGCAAATTTTTCGTACGTATAATATTGCTTTTTTGATCGTCAATGAATGTCGCTGTAATCTTACAGAAATTAACCTATCAATGGTATTTCTTGGAGAAACTGCATTTATGATTTCATGATACACGAAAAGATCAATTATTTACAAAATAGAATGCCTGACAGTAAAGCATTTGGAATATCGTCGTCATGTAAGAGGTCCTTTCCAACTTTAAAATACAGGTTGAAGTGGAGGTTATTTTCTGAGATTTTAGTGTGAAGCTTATGGTTATTTATATTCAACCTGCAGCTATAGGTGTATGTGAACGATAAATACAGATTTTAATATTTTGATACAAAAAATCTGGTAAAAATTGTTGAGCTATGTTGTCTTCCTATTACAATAGGAAAATACACGCATTTTGCTTTAAAGCTAGATTGTTGTAAGTTATCAGAAAGCATGGTAAAAAATAGAAAGCAGGCGATTACATCACCGTTATGTTAAAGTTTTATAGCTACAAACTGAGCATAATATAAAGTATAGTATAAGCAAATTTAATTGAATGAAATGATTTTAAGTGCCGAATTATCAGCCGCGTTATTCGTGGGCTATTAAAGCTACTTAATAAAGCTCTCCAAAGAAGTAATTAATCAGTGAATAATGAAAAAAATGTTTTCTTTAATTAGCTCAAATTAAGACATCTAAAGCGAGCACTCTATTTTGAACCATTCTTGTAGGTAGCAGAAGAACAGCTTCGATTTCAATCCAATAAAAATAGCATGTTTATTTTTGTCCACTAAATTAAAATTGAAATTTGAAAAATATTCCGAACAGCATTGATGACATGATATTGCATAATTTTTACACACACTTATTTTGAAAATTTTCGACTGATTTATTGCATGTTAAAGCTGAAAAGCGTTTTAAAAATGTATTTAATATAAAATAAGTTTGGAATTAAATTTTTTAATGCTTATCAATATAAAAAATTATATTTCTTATTCAATATTGATTCCAAAAAATTATGGACAAAAAAATTTGATCTAAGAATTGAAAAAAATACATATAAAATAAATTCGACTTGCGAGATCTTTATCAGAGCTGCAGTGATAACTATCGCACGTGCCCGGATAAGGTCATCACTAACTACGATAACAATTGATTTCGCTGATGAAATTGAGGCAGGGCCTAACAGTGCATAGGATACGAACTCGCACGCTGTAGGTCATAAAAGGATTACGCAAGCAACATAAACATCTAGCAAGCCCAACTGAGGTCACGAAGTCCAGGGAGAGATGGGCTTGTTCGCGTAGTATTTTTCGCTTTTCTACGTTTTTTCCGAGATATTGGTCATATCAAGAGAAGTATTAAAAATTTCCTCTCGATTTGCCATTGCCGCGGAAAAAAGGAGATAGAATGTATGAGAAAAAAGTCCCTGCCTTGACTGCGCGAAGCCCTGTTGCCAATCCAGATTATTTGTAGCTAGACCTATCACATTTTCAGTATAAGTAAGCTACAAATGAATTTTAAAGTAGCTAGATTTTTTAGCTACTGAGCAATTGTTTGAATAATTGTTTATTGTTTTGAACGAATACAAAATTTCCTTTAACTACCCAGATTGAAGCAGATCAAAGAAGTTAATCAACCATTAAATTTAGCATTGCATCTTTGTATCCAAAACGTTGGATGATTAATGATCGCATAAAACAATTTTCGTGTAGCATAGATACTGAATGTCCTTTGTCATATATATGAGTGTTTATTTTGTTGAATATTTTGAATTGTGTTGGGTAAGCACATGTGTGACAAAAAGAATATTTAAACCTTTTTATCTTATAGGAACGTCTCAAAAGGTTCAGCGAAAACTGTGGAAAAAGTTCTCAAGCAAGTCTCAATTAAAAAAATTATCTAGAAGACACCATTGACTCACTGGCATACTTAAGATACATGTTCGAAACGGTGGCAGTAAATTAAATGATTTTAATTTATAACTTTAGAAGAAAATACTTTGAAGATGATACGAAATTTTTTGACTGAATTTCATTTAAATTAATCAATGAACTGCAGAATAGAATTCCACCAAATTATATACAATTAAAAATAATGGCGACTTTTATGAAGAAACTACAGAGAGCAACAATAGTAACGATCTAGCCCAATTTGTGACTTCTTCTTTCGTAAGAGATTTGTTACGGAAAAGGTCAATGCTGCCATATACATAGTTTGCTAGAAGGAGCTCTTCGAAAACTGGGCACTATCCATCATAATCAGCGTAATTTTAGTTGAATTGATTGTTGATTGTTTCAAGCGCTGATTGCAAAGATGAACCACTCAAATACAACATTTTTAAGATTAAGTTAAACTATTCTTCTAACGAAACCTCAGACAAAGGTGTCCATGATTTTTTAAAAGAACATACCATTTAATTGGCTTATTGCATTTTTTAGTAACCAGGGAGTCTTTGAGATGATATTACAATCAATTGAAGAGTATCTTATTCGATTTGAAAAGCACCAGCATAATCTAGAAGCCATCCCATTTGGTTCGGAAGAGTATTAACTTGATTCAGAAAGGTATTAGTTTGATTCGATAGAGGGTCAATTTAATTTGGAAGAATGTTAACTTAATACGAAACTGCTTCAATTTAATTCAAAAAAGTGCTATAGTAGTTCGAAAAACTTAGTTTGAAGAAAAATGGTATCAAAGTGTTAGTTATTAGGCTACTTTGTTTTTTCGTCTTCATTTAAATGACCCAAAATTCAGTGTGGATTTATTGAATCTCTCAGTACAAACTTTAGACTAATCCCCAATTTTTCGTTCGACTATACTTCTTAAGAAAATTATCTGTTCTATGAAAAACTTCGAACTGAAGTAATTTCAAGAAGTACAGTAAATCAGCGACTAATTTACACATGTATTTTCATTTACGTTTACATACTACTGTAGGCTCATTATGTGTCATGCGTGTTAAGTACCATTCCAAATTTGCTACACATGTTAGATTAATATTTCCTTTCCCACCTAATTTCCCTTGTGCTTTCGAGAAGCAAAATTTTCCCAATGCAAGGACACTGAACATATTTGATACTTTATGGATTATGTGATTCGGGACACATACAGTCAGTCCTTGAGTAATTTTGTTTAATAGTTTCTTTGGGTACACTATTCGGGAAGAAGATTGTAATATTAGCATATTCATTACTCGGAAAACTTCATGGTTACATATGCATTGGGTTCAGGCACTGGAAATTATGTTTCATATGATTTCAAAGCTTTAGGGGAGTTGTTTGAAAATACTTGGTTGGATAGATGAAACTTTGAAGTTTGATGGTATCAGACAAATGGGTGGTGGAGGTGTCATGGTATGGGCAAGGATCGGATACAAAGGGAAGACCGAAATCTGCTTTGTGGATGGAAAAATCAGGACACATGCAGCAACGATTTCTAAAGAAAATTTTCCAACAGGATAACGCAGCAGTGCATACAGCGCGTATTGTAAAGGAATACTTTTCCTCAAAAAATATTAAGATTTTACCATTGCCAGCTAGATCTCCAGATTTTAATGTTATGGAAAATGCTTGGGGTTGACTATCTCGTGCTGTATATTGGGGCAATAAACTGTTCAATTCAATCCAGGAGCTAAAAGATGCCATACAAGAAGTTTGGAGGCTAATTCCGCAGAAATATCCGAAAAAATTATATAAATCTCTACCAATTTGAATGATAGCTGTTGTAGCAAAACAAGGAAAGGAAACACATTATTAAAGCATAAAATAATATACTTAAATTTATCTTGAAATACAGATTTTTTTAAATACCTTCAGCTGTCCTATCTTTTTGATGCATGGTTTTTTCAGGTAAATACGAAATATTCCTATAATATTAGTTGAAGGAGCCATTACGTTAAGCAATCTGAACATTCCTTGCATGTACTTTATGACCCACAATAAAAAAAAATTTCTACCTCTTATCGGTTTTGAAGAATGGGAAAATTTCAGGGGTGTCCTATCATTTTGATGCGGAGTGTATATTCACCCGAAAACGTCACTAATAAAGTTGTCTTTTTGGATGATATCAGTGGTTCTTAATACTAGGTATCATCGTGGCTTTGAGAGATGACCCATGTAAGCTTTTACATTTCTTTCAATATTTATTTTCAGCGTTGTCTGGCCTGGTTCCCTCGCTTTATCTTTATTTTGATCATGAATGTTAAATAAGTGTCATCATTACGTTATTCTGTTATAACAAATTATAGTGCCAAACACTAGTTTCTATGTAGGTTTATCAATTATACTTTTCCAATTTTAACTGATCTATAGTGGTAGTGTACAAACCATAAAAAAATTCCTATTAATGTCGCTTCTTATGCAGCCTATTAGCTTATGCATTCAGCAGCAAAATTAAAAGTAGAGCTAAGTGTGCTCCTTGTTGTTAAATAGGCGGTAATAAATAAACACAATACCGAGTATAGGCCATGGAACTTTGGTATAATGCAGAGAAGTTTAGAATATATGTGATTTGCAAATGAGGTTCCAATTAATTCGATTCAGCACTTATTTTCGTTACTGGGAATAAATTTTGAATATGAAATTACTTCAACTTTTCTAGATTCTATTATTTTATTGTTCTGTATAAATCTGATGTATTATTGAATTTGGAATATTTTTAAACTTTGTTTATATTTCAAAGATAAATTGCTTCTTTTCGCAATATCGTGTATTCGTCCCATTTATGCATGGAAATATTATGTTTAGTTCAAAAGTTCGTTTTACGGCTGATTTCATCTTTATTTCCAAGTTTAAGAAACAAAAATTGTCCTATGCAAAATAAAACAAAGTTGTATTATTATTACAATGAGAAATTAAACGTGCGCCTAATTTTCCTGGAAAGCAATGCATACCAAATGAAAAAGTTAAAACAATAATGAAAGGAAACTTGATATATTTTTTGAGAGCTAATCGAAGCAAGATTATTGTTTCCCGAAATGCTTAGAGAGAAAATTAATTATTAAAATAAGCTAATGATGCTACTTCATTCAAGACGACTGCTCAAAAAATCTGCGAATCGATCTGATATTAATAAATTCAAAACTACCTAGTACGAATCCTTATAAATAGAGTCTCTTCAATCCAACAAAAATCAGTATTTAAGGACAAAAGCAAAACATTCAATCCAACTTTCCGCAGTAAAGTAGGTAATTTTGCTTCGCAAAAGCAGAGAGACTAACGATTATGGTTTCGCCATTCCCTCAAACTTATTGCTCGATTTCGTCACTCCTGTTATCGTGGTGAAGCGATTCGTTAGAAAGGACATCCTGCTTATGATGGTCATGACTACGATGGATGTTTAGATAACACAACTCGTTAGCGAGAAAGCATTTCATACCATTTCTCTAATTTAATTGTTCACGCGAGAAATCGAAATCGTTGACTCGTGTGCACAAGTTTGGGCACAAAACAAGTCACGGTATGTCCTTTTTTGCTTCCGAAACATTTGTCGGGCATGAAATCTGTCCGGTATAGGGATCATGATTGTGAAAAGTCTAGTGGTAGTGTATGTTTTTCCTTCGAAAGTTAACAATTAATACGTGAGTTGTCGACTACTTTATTTTGTATTAGGTTTATGTGAAAATGGAAAGGAGTGTTGTGAATTTGCTTGCTTAGTTTGAGGAACTGGTTATTAATTATTTACATCTAGATTGTTAAAATTGTTTTAAAAAAAATTTAAATTTGCAGCCAATGCAAATGACTGAGGATGATGGTTATAAATTTACAAAATAGACTCTTTACAGTTCATTCTAAAGCCAATTCAATATTCAATTATTATTATCATCAAAATTACTTCCTTCTTTGCACACTTCCAAAGTTGTTTTGCTTATAAGTATAAAATATCAATTTAAATTCAAACATGCGTCCCAGGCTTCTAAAATATTTTAAACATAGGCAAAAACAAATTCAAATTTCGTAAACACAGAGAAGTAGAAACAGCCATGCTACTATAGAACAAATAATGCTCCTGGAATTGCAGTAGACATATTTCGAAAGGTGAAACATTTCTCCAAAGCTTTGATGAATAGAGCTGCAAAAAGATTGACTCCACCTACGCATGAAATATTTTTTGAGAGAATCAAGCTGGAATTCAATCCAGTCGATCAATAATACATCAGATATTCTCGATAAAAGAGACGATGTAAAAGTGCTGGGTATTCATTTGCGATGTGCAAACGTAAAATATCTTGGATCGAAATACACTATGCGCTATAATGCTTGATTTTTGCAAATCAGAGTTCAAGAAAAAGCTGACTCAAAGCTGCTTCAGAACCAACTCAAATCTTCGACAAGGTAATGATTTCGCTAGTTGCTCCTCCATGTGACCCTAGAGTACGTTTTTTGAAAAACATTCACAGACGACGCGGGAAAACTACTGTTCAATGGCCGCTTCATACGAGCTACATTTCCAGCCACACTCGCATGGCTACCGGTCGCTTGTGACCATAATGCTGATTGAGGGAATAAATGGTAGCTATAACTTTATGCCACTTGCCGGCATGCAACCCACGAGCTCATCTTTCCAGCTAAAATTCCTATAGGAATACGATTATAATGACTATCGGTTTTAATATCATTTGAAGCAAAACAACATTGTAACATCGAACAATTTATCAACAGTTTTAAAACACTTTGCATTTAATTGTCCAAGCAAATCAGTTGCCAATTTGTACATAATCGAAACATATTTATTATGTATCTTATATAGCGTTAAAATACTAATGGGAAAGTCTAGCCCATTCTATGAAAACTCTTTTAAACGAAAGCATTGAAACTCATAGTTCTCAAAATAGGTAAGAATGAATGCGATATTATGTCCCTTCAGCGTAATTACAGCGCAAGATTTGAAAAAACGGTATATTAATTGATTTTCAGTTAACATTAAACCTGAAAATGAAAAACACTCGGTCTACAACCTAATTGAAAGTTCTCCATATAAAATCTTGCTTACGCACTTACTATATACACATAGTCACGTATATATCCTGACCTTACCCATGAATTTCCAATTGCCATGCTTCTAAGTGAAATGAAAATAAGGTTCTGCTTTTATTTAATCGCGTCGCATAGGCATCAGCAAAGAAAACTTCATACGTAGTGGGAAAAAACTCAATTCAGCTGAGATACTACCGGGAAAAGCTGTTAAAGCTCTGCATACCTGTCGCAAGGACATACCTGTTGGTTGCTGCTCGCTGTTGCGCATATTCTTAGTTATCATGATATTTGTTTCGATTGTATCCTGCTGCTGTGCTTCAGGGTTCGTACATGCTTAGAACGTACAGAATAGAAAATGTAGCTGGGAAATTTTCACTTGTTCAGTCTTAGTGCTCCTTTCGGCTGGAACAATCTTGAAACGCGAAGCGTCCTTTAAACAGGTGATTATAATCTAGCTCTGGTGTTTGTGAAAAAGCTCCAAGCAAGGATTATCAATCTAAATGTATTTTTAACTTGCTCGGGGAATATCTACTGTTGAAAGATTATCTTTGAAAACATTGATACTAGATGGAAAGTGAAAGTGGTATTTTCGTGGTACACCGATTTACTCCTCTTTTGCTGTGTTATCGATTGGGATTGTGATCAACTAAAGTGAAATTTCTCGACTCAATGGCACTAGATTCAATTGAAGGAATCTGTGATGAAGAGATTTGGCACCTAGAAATTGGAAGGCTATTGTCAAAGGATTAATTCGCTCGAAAGCGAATTGATATAGGAGAAAGTTTAGCTGAAATAATTTTGATTGATGCTATGGGTTTCTATCGAGCTTATTAGAATGTACAGTTTATGCGTGTGAACAGATATGCTAATTTTAATACTAGCTGTTTATTTGGACAGGGAGTATTGTGATAGATAAAATTATGTTAGGTGAAAATGTGGAGTAAAGTTAACGATGAAGTGTTTTTTGTGAGAATAGATGATGAAAAAGTTTTGCAACAGTATAAAATTCTTAAAAATGGAGACTATGTTAGGATGATTGTTGAGAACATTTAGTTAAAACTCACTCAGAATCTTTTCTTCAAAAAAATGTAGACCATTTTTCGATTCACTCAAAATTTTCTCGAAAATTGTGTCCAAATAAACCAATATCAAACCGTATAAATTACTTTCAACTGCAATATATACTGAGAGCTACAGAAATTTGAGTTGGTTAGCATTTAACTTTCATATTGGCGAAATGTTTTTCAAGCACTCTGACAATGACACTGTCCTTTATTTTGGCGCTTCGTGGAATCTCGGAAGGTTAGCACCGAAGAGGGTAGATTTGAGAAATGAGTCAAATTGTATGAAAAATTGTTGAGAATCATGTGACATCCAGTACCCGGGTGGTAATATATTTGGGATGATCTTGCCCCTTACCGACTTAACTTTTCTATGAGAGCTAGTCTCTCCTTGAGTGATCAACACACAACACAAATTCATCATTAAAACGAGAAACATCAGAACATCATAACACTTTGCTGGAAACGATGCAAGAACTATCAGCAGAACGGCGCTAATACGATAAACGACAGGTTCAATCCCTAAGCGACTACCATCGGAAATGGCTATAACCTGAACCTATAACCTGGAATGGACGTGTGACTTGAAATTTAAATTTCGGGTCAAAGGTCATTCACCATGGCACTTTAAAAGCAGAAAAATCAGAGTGAAGCCGGTGGAACAAATACCTTTTGAAAACTAGTCGTTTGAATGTAGTGTTATAAGAAATGGACGTTTTTTGGAAAATTAGTCTTTTTGGAGAATCGCTCGTTATTTTCAAAAGTAGGGTTGTGCAAGTTATTCGATTTAAAACGTCAGCTGAAGATTGCTGTTTGGAATTTTAGCTTTCGGAAAGTGTCCTTACCTGGCTTATGCACCGTTCTTGTCAAATGCATTAATCGCTATAGTGGTCACTGATCCATCTTCTAACGTGTAATGCACCATCGGATCCGAAAAGGCTGAAATGGAAAATCGAAAAAAATACTTCCAATTGATTTGGCAGCAACACTCGTAGGATGAGGGCTTTTCGTGGTTCCTGGCGGATAAGTCAGCATTTTACGAAAATTAACGAAGATTTTTACGATGTGTTTGGTATATTTTTGCCTTTGATGAAGTCCTTTCGAATGTCCGTTGCAGCTTCAAAGTGGTATTGTCAGTTTGTCCGCTTCAGCAAGCGATATTCCGAGGTTGACGTTCCTTAAATAGCTGCTGACTCTCTTTTTCCTCCATAGATCTTGCTTCCCGATAACTCTTTCTTATTTGTATTTTTTTAAATATCTATTGTTGAAGTTTGGTTGAAAATTTAGTAATTTAGTTCCATTTTTCAAGTCTTTTATAAGCTCGAAAATAGATGAAAAACATTTTAAATTGGAAGCCTTGAGTAGAACTCAAGTGATTAAATTTATTTGATTTGTAACGAATCAACTTCAAAGTTTAGATTGATTTTTCATTATTTTCAAGTACTTTGATCAAAATTGTCGTTGAAGGTCTCTTGGACAACTATACGAGTGTTACACTCTCAAACAGTTACACACAACCTAATACGTAGTAAAATACTGTTTGCGACAAGATTGGTCCATCGAAACGTTTGTATTGTGTTTGGTTTATTTTCGCATACTTTCTTCGTATCAAAAGTAGATTTCAAAATGGGTCGCTCATTGAATTTGTGACTTGCACAGAAACTTTTAATGTTGTTCACGTGCTACTCAAAGCCTCGTTCCTTTATGTTTCAATGTGTTCAAGGTGCTTCATCCTATTTAAAATAAAACTTCCCAAAAGCTTTCGCATCATAATCAACGAGACGGTCGTTTACTCTGAATAGTATATTAAACTTTTCAAACAGAAATATGGGTAGGAGAAAATATCACCTCGAACCTCTGCAATGAGCGCCCATGAAAAGAAATGATGCTACTATAATGTACTGAAGCTACAAGTGAATCTAAGTGGAACGTGCTGTCCTCTAAAACGGTCCTGAAAAATACCATCCCTGTTGCGCATCCTTTGCTTTCGAACGTTAACATCACAGAATACGGAGCAGCTACATGTGACAGGACTCGCTATGTACTGCAATGTATACCAGAACCTGACTTCTGAGGAAGGTCAGGATGAGGGTAAGCCTGGAATTGGTGCGACTATATACACCGAAGAAGTGGTTGTGGCAGTAAGCTTTTATCATCGTCACTTTATGGAAAGTCCTTCGTTGAAGCTAGCACGAAACGGATCGGAAAATTCAGGATTTTATTTTTAGTTGCAGGCACGCTTCGCTCGGGACCGGACAAAATTCATTGGTAGCTAGTACTCAATGAAGACTTGGTAAATTTGTTGTTGGTAGTGCTTAGGTTAATATCAGGAAAAGAAAAACGATAGTAGTAAAATTTTCGATTGTATTGAATTGCTGAAAGTTCTACGAATGTGAAAGTGAAAGTGAGTTTAGCCATTGTGAAATAATTGAGTCTTTATCGTTGTGCAGTTGAAATTATCGTGCATTCTGAGTTCGTGGTGAACGGGATGAAAGGATGAGTTTCAAATTAGCAACTGCTTCGAAGTGTTTGCTAATTTTTCAGTCTAAACAGGGTTCTTATGGAGTGTGAACAGATAGGACTATGTGTGAAAATATGCTGATAAGCTTTTTATTCTTAATGACTTGTTGCCTCGCAAAACACATCCTTTATAAAGTGTCGAAAAAGTAATGAAATCTGAATATTCGTTAAAAACATGACAGCACTTTAAGAAATTCAATATTGATGCACACAATTATTATCCTGCGACAGAATCCAGATATGAAAATAATTAGAAACGTGAGAGTTTTGGCTGAAGCGTCTCGTCTGAAACTGTCGTCAAACAACTTCTGCCGCAGTATCAAAATATCAACAAACTCAGCAAAAGTATTTGTTTTTTTCGCAAGGTGCAGAACATACTAAACAAAGCTCAAACAACTTTGATAAAACTTTTCCATCGTTTCGATTTATTGCCAGACAGGCTGTCTCTCAATGAAGCCAATACACAAACTTCAATGCCCTTGGGGACAAAAGTATCATCAATTACAACTGTCTATTATATCGACTGAATGAAGCACAATCAATGGTCTATTCCAGCTAACCCAATGATTTATTTAACTAGCTGAAATCGGAAATTGAGCACTCATTATCTCTG
This sequence comes from Oxycera nigricornis, assembly GCA_963942545.1. Classification (NCBI taxonomy): domain Eukaryota; kingdom Metazoa; phylum Arthropoda; class Insecta; order Diptera; family Stratiomyidae; genus Oxycera; species Oxycera nigricornis. Next base: position 15,155,834 of record OZ012659.1, read on the forward strand.
AAAAGTCCTTCTTGACTTGCTTCTGCGTAACTTTGTTCTATGATTAACGTATTTGTTTCAACCAACTGATAGTCAAATTCTTCACATGCAACATTCACCTGATTCTGTGGCGAAGTGTGCACCGTGGTTCCTTAACATCTTGACTTCTCATTTTCAGCATTGAGTGAATGTGTTTGTGACAGTGAACTTTTCACTATTACGAGGACGACCGAACAAAGACAATTTATCAATAACCGTCCTTGGAACATAAAAATAAGATTTTAAGCCAAAGGTACAAGGAGCTTGACTCTATCGACTAAGAAGTCCTATTGATATAGCATACACAAAAGCGTAAGAATGGTATATGTACATAAGCTTGACTTCGACTGGAATTAAGCTGGTGGCAAATGCTGGAAATAGCCTTCAGTGAACTTGCTACAAGGGATACGTACTAGTGAATGAGAATGAAAAATAAGAGTGGAGAAGATGGAAGGTTTGCTTTTATCATTTTAAAATTGTAACGATTCTGGAGATATGCTACTGTGTGTAACTTTTAAGTTAGAAATTGGTCTTTATGGGCTGAATAAATATTTTCAAGGTTGAATAAATAATTTTCAACGTCGTATTGATATGAAAAGAACGAAGTTTTTGCTTGGATTTAGTTAACAAGTTAAGAAGAGAATTAGATGGCCTGAAGTCATGGAAAACAAAAGGATAAAAATATCGAAGGACAATACACAAAGAGAAGAACCGTGAAACAAAATGAGGATAAGCTTGATTGAAATCGCAGTATTGCAACTGAAGCATTGTTAAAGAATTAAGGAGATGATGAGGCGGAAATGAATCAAAATATAATTGAAAATAATTCATTAGATACTGAATTTTTTTTTCTCGATTTGATCGCAAACCAAGTTGCCTCTATAAAGTAGATAGAACGAGGCTTTATTTTGAATTTAATCCCGGGAGCAGCTAGACAGTCAATCCTTGTTGCATAAAACGTAGGAACTATTAAGGTCAATCTTGAAAACGCGTGTATCGTAATGAGCCCATAAATCTACCTCACAAAACCAATCAAAGGAACTCAAGATGGATGAAGATCCATCTTGAGTTCCTATTTTTTTCCGATTTGAAGAAATCGGATAAAAAGTTTTTTTAAAGTTTCTATCAGCAGAGGTCTTATTTGAAAAATATAAAAAAAGGCATTTCTGCTGATGTTATATGATTTTCAAAAAGGATGTTAGATAATATGAAAATTGTTGGATTTTCTCTTAATTCCTGGATTTCAAGACAACCGCACTTCATATTTATATACATAAGTTCCATTGCCTCTATTCTGTTGTTTGGTTCTTTCTAGACGCATTCCATATTTGCTTTAGTTGCGTAGTGAAATGAGAGGTCAACGACGAAGGTCTCGGCGAAAATTCGAAATTAACGAAACTTTCGTTCCATAAATCTATTGTTTGTTCAGTTCCAGGGATGAGGCAACGAATCCCTTTCAGTCGTGCAGTCAAATCCGGGTTCGGTCTGATCATAGATAGAAGTGCAATAGCTGCTGGCAGGCCAGTATGGTGCATATTATTGATGGTTATTTGTCTGGCTGTGACCCTGAATGTCATTACCTAAGACTCTAGCATTTTAGTGCCCGGTTAAAAAAACACCGACAAACCAAATGTCAGCAACAATCAAACTATACTAAATCAGCAATCAAGGCTATACCTTCTACGTAGCTCTACTCAAAAAGCTCGCACGTATATGTGAAAAAACGGCGATCAAGACCTTCACGAGCGTAAAAAAATCGAAGTACTAAAATAATGTGAATTTTTTTCCGAAATAAACGATCGTTATTTTTAAAAAATCTGACTTGAAAAGAAAAATGCGACATTGAAGTATGTCAACGAATCTATTTCATTGATGGTGTTTTGTTCATAAGAGGTTGGAATCAATTGTTTCATAAGAAAATGCGCTGAGTGCCACTTAAGAAACCTTTAAAAGTTGCCCAGCCAACATATTCCGAATAAAGCAATGAAATTCATGTTGCATATATAAAACGTGTCATTTTTGCTTCACGAAAGTTGGATTAAATGTTCAAAAAGTCATATATTAAAATTACAAACGTCCTTCAAAGACGCAAGTCCCACGTTCCTATCTAAAAGTATACTACCTAAGGCGGGTCCTACATGCTCATGTTGCTCACGCACACCATTTCGTCAGTGGAAGAAGTGACGTATTTCAGTCTAACGCAAGAGTAAGAAGGATATGGTTTTTGTGGAAAATAATCTGTTTAGCATTGGTAAACTCACTAGTCGTATGAGAGCCAATTCAATACTGTTAATAGAATATTTGAGTCTACACACCAAAACATTTGCCTGCCCGGTTTTTTGTTACAAATCAAGATTAAAAACTAAAGTAGAATGAATGTAAGGCTTTTTTGTTATCTGAGACAATTCATGCGAATTACAAATTCAAAATCAAATTGGAATTTATATCAATGCCCTTGAGAAAATATAACATTTTCCCAGACGAAGGACGTATCAAGTATTTTCTTCTTGGCATTGAGACTAAATATTTAATTTGTTTTCCAATGAATGAGCATATTTTTAAAATTTATTATTCATACATTTCATGGCTTATGACTTCGTTCTAAAATGTTTACAAAAATCTTTTCTAGTGACAATAATTTCAGTGAACATTCAAATTGTTCGTTGAAAGATACAGAATGAATAGGTCTTAAGCTGTTTTGTTTTCCTCGATATAATTGTTTGTTTATCCGCTCAGCATAAATATTCTATCTTCTAAATTATTGTACTGCATCCAATAGATGAAATTTTAAAATCAACATGGGCGAAATTTCCTCTTCCAGAGATAGTCCAAGTTGATATTTAAAGTTTGGCCTCGAAACAAAAGCCGCTTTCGTTTCGTTCGATAACGGATCAGATAAATCTACTTGAAAATGTTTGCTGTCAAGTTTCGAAAGGATTATGTAACCGATAGTCCTATTTTCTTTGGAAGAAGGATTAAATGATTGATTGTTCGGGCCAGCTTATGTTGTTTGCTACGATCTTCTTAGAATCATTCAGGATTTGGCACAATAATTGGAGAAATGGTTGAGGTAGTATCTTGTTGATAGATTTGATTAGTGTTCGGAAGAGTGATGGTTTTTACCCTTTTCATTTGCAGTAGCTAAAAAGAAACATAGGCTTGGTAAATTTCATTTGGGATATTGAAAAAGTTTAATAGAACGAAACCTTTAGTATACTGTGTTGAAATGCTAGTTAAAAGCTTCTACTTCTAAAGTGATTAAATAAAAATAACTCCTGAGGGGGCTGAAAAACAAATTATGAGCAATTAAAGCAATAACCAAGCTCAAGTTGTATGTATCAACAACAAAATAAGAATGCGCTTCACCAAAACAATATCTACTATCTTCCATAATCACGTGAAAAGTTCCTGTTCTTATAATATCTAAAATGTCTAATACGTATTCGACGCACAAATTGGAAATAAAATGAAAATGTAACATGAAAATATGTTTCGGAAAAAGTTTTGCAAGTGATAGTGCAGGATTGAGAATTATTTGTAGTGATTAATGCTGAGTCCGAAGATGCAGCGAGCAATTCGGGTGAACGAAAGCCAGATACTTATGCTATCCGAACGTGCACAATATGATCATTCGCTGATAAGTGTAAGTATTTTCAATATTTACTTCTGATTTTTAATGTTGTAATTAAATAACGTTCACTAACTTGTAAAATAAAATTTACTTGCAAATAAAATTCGAAAGGCAATATCGCCATCTGAATGCAAGAAATTGGTAACTTTTTTTCTTGGATTTGAAAAAGTACCGAAAAAAATTCAATCGGTTTCCTTAAAACTTTCTGACGAAAGATGCGAGTCATGACAATAATGGATACATGCCTTTCTCTTCAATTATGTATAGAAAGTTCATTAAACTAAAAAATAAAGCTACCTAGTTCTTACATTCAGGCCATGCTATTCTAGAGGTCCTAAAGTACTTTTAATGTTAGTGTTTCTGAAATAAAATTGTTTTCATATAGACAAATTGGAAAATTATTGAATAGTCAATAATATTAATTAAACATCCTTCATGCAAATGGAAAAAGCTCATTTTATTCGATAACTGCAAACCATAGCAATGTACCAATCTATAACTATAATAGTATGTGAACTGCAAATGTTTGATATCTTAGAAGCTAACACTTGATGAATATTTCTCTCTCTCTCTCTCTCTAAATTGAACCTTCTATAATCACTACTATTCTCTGCAAAATCGAAAAATCTTAATTGCGACAATTTCTTTTGGAAAATAAAAGAGTTAGCTTATAGTTCATCGAATCATTCTGAGTTTGAGAGTGTTTTCGATTAATCCGCGATGGCTTTCGACTACCTTCTCGATTTTCTTTCGATTTTTTAAACTAAGCTTTTAAATACGGGTAATAAAGTAAAATAATTGAGTTTAATTTCATAAGTAAAGCCAAAGTGCAAAGCCAAGTAGTTACCCAAATTTATTCATTGTCGATACTTTTGCATTTTTTCCGATGTACTCAGTGAATTTGTTGGTGAGTATGTGCAAGTGGAGCTCCACCTATTATTGGATGTATAAAATCAACAGTCCTCTGCAAAATGTTTATTGACATAACGGCGATGAACAGTTTCAATTTGAGCTAATATACAATGCCTCAAAACCAGGACATTCGTTTAAAATCTTCAATTTTGTGATTTTTTCCGCCAAAAATGCTTCGCGCTTAACAGTATTGTAACTCATGAATGAAGCTGAACCGAACTTTTGAATACGAGGCTTTAGCATCAAATACTGATCACAAATGGTTGGTGCATCCCTGGCAGATTTATTTCAGATTGTTTTTCAGGATTATGTATAAGCTGAGTAATGATAATCGATATTCTTGAGATGGAATGTTTCGAATATCAAGGAAGTTCTTTCAAGAATCCATTACGCTTCATATTCCTTCAACATTTTTCCTTTCATTCGTGATAGTGAATCGAATCGCCGATAAAATGTCTGCCACTCTACGTCTTCATCCATGAAAAGACTCTGTTTATCAGGGTCCGAAACGTATTAACAGCAAAGAATAGTGTGAATGGAAACTGAAACAACAAGTAGTATTCGGGTGTGATATCAAAGTGAGTTTTCAAGACTCTTATGGAAACTTTTTGTTATGTATTTAATTTATCAAATTTATCTTTAAACTTGTATAATTTGTTTTTATTTTGTTCAATTGTTTATCAATTCTGTAAGAAAAACAATTACGTTATTTTTATAACATTTTGAATTATGTGCTTCACAGTTGGCTTATTTTGTTCTCATGGTTCGTTGAAATTTACCGAGAAGTGACCAAAATATTACCTGCTTCATTGCTAAAAGGCCGAAAATTTCAGGAATCTTAGTAGTCAAAGCGGCAATATAAGCGCAGTGCACGTGTCTAACCAATTGATCAGGAACACATTCAATAAAAATTACTTAAAATATTTAAAATACTTGGCACAGCCCAAAAATAGCCAAACATACCTGAAATCAAAAAATGGACGCCCACAAACGTTTTTCATTCGAAAAAGGAATATTTCAAACAGATACTCTTATTCCAGATATCTTAAAATCCTCCAACTCCACTGCATTACTGCAACAAGTGGATCAAAATAAGAACAGAAAATTTTCCGGTGTAACCTACTTTTGGGTAAGAAGACAATATTAATCTTAGACGCTATTAAAATGTTCACATTCTAGGAAATAATTTTAAGTTTATATGAAGCTTGGAATAAAATCTGCATATATATTTTACAAAATCAGAAGTGTCTCTGATTGCTGGTAAAAATTCATGAAAATGATGCATCCATTTCCAATTTGACTAATCTAAGAAACGAAAGTGAACAACAGACTGGAAATTTTCACATGAAGATTCCATTTCTTAAGAAGATTAGATCCACAGTGCATCAAAATCGTATCATAGATATTTTTCACTTTTATGCTTAAGGGGTAACACTACTCTAGTATTTCAAAAAATCGTTATTTTTATGGGCTTAAATTGTACGTTAGGGTCATAAAAACGAGATGTTGGTAGCTTTATAGCGTGGAAAAAATTCTAAAGGGCTAACTGAGCGACTTTCCTGCACCGCGTCCCAGAGCTCCGCGCACGCTACAAAAACTTTAAACGCGTTTTTCTCTTTTCAAGCTTACCGATAGGATTATTTTGGAATTTTGAAATTTTGACAGTAGCTTTGAAATACCTAAATCTAGTGAAGTACGTAGGGATTTTTTGATTAATTATTTATTTGTAATTTTATAAACAATTTACTGATAATTTTTTTATTAAAAATCGATTTTTTTCAAAACAGCGCCATTTTGTTAAAAAGTAGTTTAAAACACCCTACGTACTTAACTAGTTATTAGTATGCACTTCAAGAAAAAAATTAGTTTTTTGTTCTAGAAGCGACCGTTCGAAAGAAAAGTTACCGGTAACTTTTTAAAGGCCGAAGACGGGGTCATGTGGCCGCCATTTTGGGGAAAAATTTTTTTTGTACCTTTTGCGTTATACAATATGCAACCATAAGCGGATTTGGTGTTTTTTAAATTTATTTACTTACGAAAAATCGTGAAAAAGGGGGTCTCTAGAGTAGTATTACCCCTTAAGAGATGTTATTCAGTTATAAACGAAAAATTGGTTGCATTATGTTTCCATTAAAGACTACAGTACAAATGTATCGATGACTAGGTTTTGAAGTATATTATATACAATTTGATACAAATTTATAAAAATGGCAAGAAAACTGTACCAGTCAACGGTAAGCGCTGTGTGTGCAAAACCTAAAGATTTCTTTCAATTTATATTTTATTTTTTAAAAAAAAAAGTTTCGCAGCTCGAGTGAGATTAGGTATGTTTTCCTTTTCGTTTTCATGAAATTCAATCGCGTTAAATTTCCATGTTTTAATTTAATCAAAAAACATAAAATCAGGAAGATAAATAATTTTTCTAATTTTACTTGAATTCATGAATTTTAGATTTGACTAAAGCCGCCAGCAAAATAATGTGCAAAACTCAATTTTTTTCACATAATTCGGTGCTGTTGAATGTTGAAAATGTTCTTTGAATTCAATCGCTAAGGAAAAACATAGTGTGTGACTCCCATAAAGATTGTATTATTTCCTGAAAAGTGCAACAGTTTTTTGAAGTCGTTCTTAGTCTTCTCTAGTCGTTGACTACGCAATGCTAAGTACCACAACAACATTTGATTTGGTGTTTGCATTCGTGGAACATAGCATTTGTATTATTTTCAGTTTTGTTTCAAAAACATTTTGTTGGAAATAATATGCAAAATTCTATCAAAACATCAAATGAGGCCACGATTAAATTACAAAGAAACGAAAGAATTGCGGCGGGATGACCAAAGTTCAGGTAGCTAGTGCACTTTTGACGATGAAGATTAACTTGGATAAAGTTTAAACATTATCAGTTACGCTATAAATATCGTCACATGCAACTCACATTTATTTTATTTTTATTTTATCCTTTCAATATTCTGTTGCCACCATTTTTTTTGCTTATGTGTCTATTGTTATGCCCAATATTTCCGTACAGCATTCATACACAAATTGATAGTCAAAATCCACTTCACAAATCAAATAAGGGTGACAGTGCCATTGTAAGAAATTGACGAGGGTCACTTTATTACTCTGTTTTATTCCCAACCACTTTTAATATTGTGACTTCGATAAAAAACATTTTATGGACTTTTATTGATTTTATGATGGTATTTTATTTGGGTCTTCCATAAAAAGGTGAGGTGAGAGTTCCTTTGTTGTCAGTGCATATATAATCAACAAAATCATCTTCTATTCAAAATTTTATTAAAGTTGGCTTTGTATTTGATGTTTCAAGTCAAATTGGGTTCATGAAACGATTGTGTGTACTGTAATTAAACCTATCACACTTTGTAAATATTAATCAAAATAATACGTTTCCTTCTTTTTATCTCAAACATACAAACTAATATTAACTTGTGAATAGTATGTTTCTAATTATATATGTACATATTTAGCCTTAATTCCATCCAGTCACTCAATATAATTTGACCTACATATATTCTCACCTCTATGTGACATGCATACTAAACCATTAAAAAGTTGTTAGAAAGCAAGACATACAATGAAAGGGGCTAAAGGCCATGTGGTTCACATACTTGTTCCCTGTCGAAAGGTTTGTTCAATTTGCTGTACGAATTAATCATTGATAGGCGCAGGCTTTTTACAGACAAGACTGATAAGTGGAAAGAGAACTTTGAGTTTGACTTGAAGGATCTAATATATAATGTAAAAACTCATTAGTTTCTTGTGTAATTTATAGATTTATTTCTCATAAAGTTTTTTAAATAATGTATTCGAGGTTCTATTTTATTTCTGGCTCAAGCGGCGCTTTAATTAGTTTGAAATTAAATTTCACTTTAAGATACATTTAGCGTCGGGTTTAAATAAATTAATGTTGAATTAATCCGAAACAAAAATAGTTCGGCATATTTTTGTCTATTGAAATTTTACGATTATTATTTTGTACTTATGCAACAAAATTTACTTTATTGTCTTTGAATGTTCTTTTTAAAAAACTATGTAGATAAGACATCACATGCACTTTTCTTTTTAAACTACTGGAATGGAAACGTGATTAGAACCTTCAAATGAAGAATAACTTCGTCGTCAATACATTGGTACAACATTTTTGAAGTGGATAGTTTTCTCACTTTTGTATATCGTATCGAAATTCATCTGTAGTTCTCCGGCATAACTTACAAATCAGAGAAAATGTTCATTTACCATCTTTACGATTTTATGTGACCAAAAATTTGTTCGTTATTTTAAGTATGCTAGCAATGAATTGTTTGAGAAAAATTAAATGGAGTTAGATACAGCAATTGGTCAGCATTTACACTGATGGGTCAAAAATGGGTTGGCTGTGGTGTTTTGTCAGAACAGCTGGGCCTGAAATTATCCTTCGGTTCCTGGACCACTGCAGCGTCTTTTGGGCAGAGGGCATTGCAATATACAAGGCTGTAGACTGGTCGAGAAACCAAAAATTTTCTATAAGAAATTTAAACATTTTCTCTGACAGTCAAGCTGCTATGCAATCACTATCCAACATACACACCTCATCCAAAATAGTAATGGAATGCCACACAGAACTGAACGTGATGTCGATTTTTCGTGAAGTGAACCTAGAGTGGGTACCGGAACATAGTGATCTACCGGGAAATTGTGAAGCAGATGCCATAGTAACGGCTGGCACTCAGCTCTAGGATTATTCACTAACACCCCAAGTCGGCCAACCTCTAGCTTCCATAAAGCTAGGTTTCAAGCAGTACTACGTGGATGCTGCGAATAGGACCTGGCTGCTAGAAGAAACCTGTGGGACAACCAGGCAAACTTGGCAAGCACTAAGCCCCAAACGCACCAAGCAGCTCCTCAACACGAGCAGTGATACTTTAAACTTTATCAATTCCTTGCTGATGTGGCATTGTCTCATTGGCAGATATGCAGAAAGATTGGGCGTCCCTTTCAACGATTTCTACCGAAGCTGTAGATTAGAAGAAGAGGAAGATCTGATCGAATGTCTAGCATTATCCAGGAAATGCATGTTAGCCTTAGGCTCGCCCTTCCTGGACAGTTTCACGAAAGTAGCTAATTTAAAAATTAGCTGCATAGCCAGCTTCATACGAGAATCTAAATGGTTCTCATCATCTGGCAGCCAGGTTCTAGTACCGCAGCAATATTTTTTTGGCATCACATTGAGCCTGTTGTGGTCTAAGTGAGTTATCTCTTGATAAAAAAGGGCTGCCACTACAACCACTCAACCAGCCATTGCAGAGAAAAGTCAAACACGTTTAATCCACTAAAAAAGAAAATTAAAAAAATGTGGTCTAGGTGCGACCCTTGAGGCCCACACGACTAACTTCCCAGTGGAGTGAATAAAAATTAATTACTATTATTAATAATTACTATTATTAAACATTATTATTCTAAATTAATATAATTACTTATATTATTTTTATCAATTTTTTTATCTAACCATAAAAGCTTCGGTAGAGGAAGACGTCTTCACCACCTGGTCATCCTCTACCAAAGCCTCGGCCACCTTGTCCTCTTCGTCCTTGTCATCTTTCTTGTCCTCCACTTCGTCCTCAACCTCGTTCTCCATCTCGGCCTCAGAATCCACAACTATTATTGAGGGTAATTAATTATTGTTTAAAATAATCATTCGTTATTAAGAATGTTTGACCGGTACTGAATAATTATAATTGACTTTATATATTCAATATCAAATTATAACTAATATTATTTGATTGTTATTAACAATATTAAATTATTTATAACAATATCCAAATATCACCCAAACCTGATAAAATAAGTTTGGAATTTTATAAATTAATCTTTATTTTTTTTTGAAATAACATTTTTTACAAATTTGATCATAATTTTGCTAAAACGCACAATAAAAACAACATTACTATGAAGGTATTTGGTATCTGCACGAATTAATAGTGCGTATCAACAGTTTAAATTAACCAATTTTTAGTCGTTTTTTCAGTTTTTTCATCCCAAATAAAAAATGGCCCAACCGATTTTGCTGATTTCATTCAGTTTTAAGTTACATGATTACGCGTCAAATGAAACCGGTCCCACGCCAATCCGAGCTTTGGTTCTTTAGATAATCGAGACGAAAAATTATTCCGAACGCACATACGTACATCCGTACATAAGTACATACGCACATACACACATACGTACATACGCACTCACAGACATCTCTCTAAAAACGATGGATTTGGATTCTAGAGACCTTAAAACGTGGAGATATGTCAAAATTTGGGATTCGCAAAATCGACCCCATTACAATAACTTGCCATAGGAAACTGGGAAGTTAATAAAAGTCGTTTAATAAATGCATTCATAGAACTCTGTAGTGATTTAATTCAATTAAAAACCAAAACTTATTAAAACAGTTGTCAATAATTTTGAATACCGGAAAAAATAACGATTGCAATGCATCATTTCCGTCATTGTAAAATTCTTTTCCAAACATTGATACACACAGAAACACAATTTTTAATGAGTGGTAGTTTTTCTGTCTAAAAAATGAATATATCTCTTTTCTAGAATCTGTGCTATTTTCTGCATAGCTCTCCACATAACTCCGCACAACTAAATGCAGCGTCATATTTTCGCAACTCAATCCTAAGTAAAATGTCGTCCTCATGTCGAAATCAATTCATCTTCCCGAGTCGAAATTTGTATTCTGTTTTTATGCTGGTATTGCTCATTCATATTCATGCATAAGTTTGGCGCTTTTTCATTCATAAGTTTGTGGCTTTTTTATTAGCTGTTAATATTTGCACGACCAAATAGTGCCTGATGCCATTGCGGATGAAGGACTACAGTTTTCACTTCAAGTGACTCAAATCACCATTGCAGCCTGGTCATATAACTTACGAATAAAACTGACATGACTAGAGAATTTCTTTTTCTTTTGAAGAAAGTTTACTTGTAGACTAGATATGTAAAGCGTTTTGTCCCCAAACCAGCCTAATATAATTTGTTTCAAAATATTTTTTTAATGGTCTTATAAACTTCCATGTCCATTCTATTACATCAAAAGCCAGTAAGATGACATATCAAAAGAGTCTTGGAACAAAGTTTTTTCAAACAACAATCCATTTACGTAAACTAGTTGTGAGACGTTTTTCACGCCTCTTGTAAAATTTTTGAATAGAGTTTGTGGTAGTTTTCTTATAAATCAGACTCCTTATAAAAGACATGCAGTGTTCCGAAGTATGTGGGAGTCGTTAGTAGTTTACGGGATCCAATTGAGCTAGGAAAGGCTGTTTTTGTGGACTGATCTGTGTGTCTGTTGTACAATACTTTAGAACCTCATAAACATCATAACGAAACCAGACCAAACTGGAGGTTGCAGGTTGTCCTTCTACGTTCACAATATCAATATTACAATTGGCTGCAACTAAGGCTTACTCACCTCTAATACGAAGTAGAAACATTGCTCTTTTCATATTTACAACCTTGATTTGTCGTTTTCTAGTAAAACGATACCCATCATAAGCCATAATATTCCATGTGCGAGAAGTATGACCTGTGGAAATAGATTGTACGCAAAAATTTCCTATGTAGTAAGTGCAAAACAAATCAAGGAACTGAATTTTTACTTTCCGAGAGCGATTTGCTGATAAAACGACGTCAGGACAACGTTTGCCATTTATCGCAGACAAATTATAGCTCATAAAATCACTTGTTCACGTTATGATGACGTACAATATCGTTGTAAATATGTATTAGACAGTGAAAAAAGGACTTGGTTACAAAAAATAATGTTCTTGAAAAATAGTTCAAGACATAACTAATCATTCAATAAATGTCCTAATATTTCATTCAGTAAAGAAAAAAAAATATTAACATGATCTTGAATTCGTGAGAAAAATCACACGATTCAATAAATTGCAATTTTGAAAAACCATTTTGCATATTAAGCAAAAATAAATAGAAAATAAATTTCCAAGCTACAAATGCTCTGCAATATAAATTTTTATTATTTTCTCTCTTCAAACAATACTACATGATTCAATGTACATTTTTCAGACACCTGAAAATAATTGCGTGCCAACACTAAACAAACAGGTGAGTAAATTTCAATCTATGTTAGCTAGATATGTAAATATGATTCGAAGATGATTTCTAACAATGCATTGGATACAATGTTTGCTCAGGAATATTAAATTACATTGTGACATGTCTATCAATGTTTTAATGAAAATTCACCTATTGTTTTACGGTCATATTTTCTGGATTACGATTATTTCAGTTTGGGTTGGCTTTATTCGTGTAGCCATCACTCGCAAAAGAAGTGTTCCATAGCACAAGCAGGGTCTACGAACTTTTTCCTGTACACTAGCTAAACAAATCTTAATTTTTGATGATATCAACGATGTTTCTGCTTTCCACGACAGATGAAAAACGTTTTTTGGAAATATGTTTGATTGTAATTTGTAGAGCAGAAGATTCACAAGAGCTTCGGTTTTAGATATTCATCCCCACATGGAACGTAAAACTTTTGATGTAATTTTTTAAGAAAATGTGTTGTTAAATTTAATGATGCCATAAAATCTTCCCATAAAATATCGGTAAACAATAAATAAAATTCAAACCAATTCAAATGAATGAAAAACCATTTATAAAGTCTTGAATAATCTATAAACTTTACTACCAAATACTAATACTCATTAAAAATATTAAAATTAATTTGAACAATTCTGTTTCTATACTTTATTTTGCACATTTGAACATAATAAGATGACTTTAAAAAAATTCGTTGGAATAATTGGATTCTGTTGTTGTGAGTGTGCGGTTAAATAATGTGACCTCTATAAAAATGAACGAAAGAGTTCAATAAATTTTGTACTTTGCCACGAAATCAGAATAAATTGTTGACATTTTTTTAATATCGTAGGCTTTCACTTTTTTAAGTTTAGAAATCAATACCCTGAGAACTCAGTGTATTGATTTCGGAAAATCAACTTGATTTTTTTCATTGTTTGTAGCCTAATATATCAATATATTTGACATCGCAGGAAATACAAAATGAAGGAAAATTTAAATGTAGGTAGTTGAAAAAGTTCACTTTAAGATAAAAAAAAAAATTTACACAAGGTATGCAATTTTCCCAAAAATCACTGAGTGAAATTCTTCTTTTGTTTTTTTCTTTTGATAATTGTTTAAATAATGAAAATACGCATAAGTCAACTTGAAATTTGTAGCTGATAAATTTATCGATATATTTTCACTGAAAAGTTTCCTGTAAATTAATTATTTCACGAGATATGATTGATTTTATTAAAAGTCAATTGATGGGTGCACGTCCAGTAAATCGATTTTTTATCTTTTACCATTCGGAAAGAATTAGCAAAGTTACATTAAATGTAGAAAAAGAATTGAATATATATTCAAAGTTTGAAAAAATGAGTTACCTAACTGTAAAATTTATTTATTTATGAAAAAAAGTTCTAAAATGACAATAAAATATTTCGATTAATACTTATTCAATAATTATTGGTTGAAAAATTTCTTTTTGGAATTAAAATTTTTAATGCTTATGTAACATTATTGTTACCAAAAAATAGGATCTGATATAGAAGAAAAACAATGGCTTATTGAAATTTCTGTTTTTGACATGTTTTTAAAGTTCATTTAATTACATCCTTTTTTTTTTTAGAAATTAATATATTTTAATGAAAATTTATTCATAAAGACTTCAAGGTATTTTTTCGTTGTTTTATAGCAAAGAATTGTAAAAAAATATCTTTTTACTGGAGGTTTACTCGGAAAATTGCTAATATATCCATGAAAAATGAAGATATTGGTATAAATTCAAAATAATAATGAAGATATTGGTATAAATTCAAATAAATAATATAAGGTACATTGTTGCACTGCAACTTTAAATGAAACATTTTTTTCTAAATGCGATTGTTTAAAAACTAAAACCAAAATAAAATTCCAAAACTATTGATGCAAAAAATGGTATTTAGAAAATTGCGTTTATCTCAAGAGCAAAAACAGATTTCGAAAAATTGTTCAGGTAAATTTTTTGGGTAAATTTAATAACAACAAATTTTAGTGTTTTTTTTTGTATTTTCATTATTCAAATAATTGAATTAAAAAAAACAACTAAAAACAATTTTCACTTATCGACTATCCTGGAAATTGCATACCTAGCTTTGTAAAGATTTTTTTATTATTTTAAAGTTCCCCTTTTCAACTATCTTTATTTAAATTTTCATCCATGTTGTGGCTTTTGAGATATTTTAAGAAAATTATGAGTATTTTCACACTATCAAAAATCCTTTCAAATTTTAAAGTGTTTGCAGTTTTAGCTGTCAAAAATGAAACCAGCGATGCCTGATCAGGGTTTTCTATCCGAGTTTTAGAGTATTTTCTTGACAGCCAGGAAAAAAATCAGGGTAACAGAGAACAGGGAGTTTCAAACAAAGTTTTTTCATTATTTCGAATCCCACTGATTTTTAGAGTCATAGACTAAAAAAATTGAAACTGTACACGACTCCACCCAAATGAATCAAACTGAAATTTTGAGGGGAGATCCATTTTCAGCTTTAAGCATTGTCTTTTTGGAGTTTTTGTATAAATTGCAAGTCAACGATCTTTAGAATATCGATCTTCAGTGTGAGAATGGAATTCTTAGTCGATCCAAAGTAAGACTCTGTGAATGCTACTGATCTTCGCTCGGCCTCAGAACACGCAGCAAAGTTTACACACATTTTCTAGATTTTCGTAAATCAGGTATAAGATAACTCAACAAATATTGAATCGCTCATTTTAAAATTCTTTATAACTTTTCATAGCATTGTTACCTTTAATATGAACTGTTGCAACAATATTTTTTTCGCTAGTAAATATCGTAAAGATTTGATGAAAAATTGCACGTTGCATTTTACACAATTTCACTTTTCAGTTTTCCGGGCTCGCATTGAGCAATAGGGTCTCATAAATTTAAAAAAACCTTTCTGATGTTTCACATTAAAATAGCAGATGCTAGTGTTTTTCTTTTGTTTTTTAAGCTCCATAATAACCTCAGACTGGTATATCCAAACTGAAAGCTTAAACTTCCAACAATTTGGAGTTCCTCGATATTCCATTAGGTTTTAATTTACATTCAAAACTTCATTTTCAAACAAATATATTATTTTATATGCATAAAAACTGATTGTTTGTGGCTCATAGTCGTAATTTGATTGATTCCAGATTCCCAATGCAATCACCGATAAGATAAACAATTCGATTTTAAAAATATTAAATTTAAAAATTCAACTTTGATTCTCAATATTTTTGAAATAAATCTGACATGCAAATTATTTCTTTCAATTGCAGTATATAGAGAGTACCTTCCATCGTGATAAGGTATGTAAATATTGTCATTTTTTATTAAATCACAATAGGAGTTAAGCACATTGAGCTCATTAAATTTCCCAGTTTCCTTCGGCATTTACCATCAACAATCGTTCGATTTCTAGAAAAGATGACCCTAAAGTCTATTAAATCGAAATTAAGCATTTACGTTATTAAATGAATTATTCAACAACTAAACTATAACAGTCTGAACAGTCTACGATGAACTGTTATTTTTCTTGAAAAAAATCAGTGGAAATCATTTAAAAATTTTTTCATTCAATTTCTATGAGATCCCGGGAACATAGAGTAGATACTTCACACTATCAAAGACTGTAACTGTTTAAGTACTCATGTTAATAGCACAAAATATATTATATTATTATATAAGTTTTTTAATAAAATTCCTATAAACTGGTAATCTCGAATGAAACTAAATGAAACAATTAACATAATTTTTGAGATGTTTCCATTATATGTTTTAGCACGGATACTTGTATAAAAGGACTGCTGATTGTAACAAGTGGCAGCTAAGATGGTTTATACTGTATCAGGTAAGCATTCTTGGCGGAAAATTCAGTAAGCAATTTTTCTTAGTTCCGTTGAGTAGATAAATAAAGGTATACATATAATGTATCTAATCAGCCTCAGAATTTGATAAAGAGCTTTTGTATTTCTTGTTTGTTCAAAGATGTCGAATAATACGCATGAAATATGCATGAGCCAGTTCCTTAAAAGCTTCAGTCAGAATATTTTTCTCTGAGACGTCTGAGAAAAATACATAAAAATTCAAAATTTCATTCATATTCATAACTACTTAAAAACAATTTTGATGTTGCACGAATGTATCCCCTTTTCCGTGAACAAAATTGAATGGCCATCGCCCCCATAGCAACAACAGGAAATAGAAAAGTGAAAAAAATTCGATATTCCTGAAATTTTAGGTTGAAGCAAGCTCCAAGTTCCCTTTTATTTTATTTCAGCTTATTTTTTAGATTTCATTACAAGCAATTGTGATTTTGAATTTCATGCTGAAATCTTACTAAAATCCAGGCAGCAAAAGTTTTGTTCTAAACATTTAACGGGGCTCAAAGTACAATATGATTTTATATACTATATGATTGTGAGTAATGAAACACTGATTATTTTATATGTTTAATTAAATTTACATGTTTGAATGTTTGCCTAAATTCAAGTCAAATGTCCACATGTAAAATGAGGAACTATGATTCAAATCTGATTTTTCTTTTTCTTCTTAAGAATTTACTTTTCTATTATGACAATGACACCTCAACTCGGCCTTCTGGAATAATATTTTTGGAAGGATGTTTTTGCGAAAGGATAGTTTCAGCCCCCTCATGTATAAATGCCGTAAAAAACGCTCAAGCTGCCGCCGAGGCTGCAGCGGCTGGAGCAGCGAGTGCAGCAGCTGCTGGTGCGAGCCTTACAACTTCAATTGGAACTGGATTGACTCTTACAGCTGGAACCACAACCATTCCCTCATTGACGGCAGGCACGTCGACATCAGGAAAGGAATCTGTTGCTCAACCAGCAAAACCTGCCAAGGAAGAAAAATTGCAGGTTTGAATGAATTTTTTCTTGGGAATTTTTACTAAATAAGATTTGCTTTGGTTCATTGTAGTCATTCGAAAGTGCTTTTGCTGCTTCTGAAACAAATGAACTTAAGGGATACACCACAATTTTTGTGAACCCCAAAGACAACCAGTTTTTTTTTGAAGCAAGCATCGCTATTGTTGGTTTGAGACCACACAACGAGAATTAAGATATTAATTGTTCTTGGTTTAGTGATTACGTTCGATGAAACCCGAAATTTAACGTATCAAAACGTCCAAGGCGATCTTTTGACGAAAAAGCCTATGAAACACAAATTTTAATATAGTTTATTATAGTCTCGAAATCGTTTTTCTAAGGTCGAAAAGTTTTCGGTTCGATGATGCTAATAACTGAGAGATTTAATTTTTTTTGAAGTTTTTCGCAGTTTTCTCAGAACGTACCACTTTTTTAGATATGAAATGATTGAAAATTATTCCCCTTTAAACTACTATTGACTGGCCAACATATATATCGAAAGTTTTTAGTAAGTTTGATTGTGACTGACGTTCTATGTAAGGCTTCAAGGTGAAGGTGATTGGAAATTTCTTGAATGTTCAAGATCCCAGATAAAATTTATGTCAAATTTGTAAAAAAATTGTAAGACTATCATTAGGGAAACAAATTCAAGCCTATTATTGTTGTTCAGTGTTATTGGCAATCATCGTAGCATTAAGTCACCAATCAACACGCGTAAACGTAACTAAACAACAAATGATCAACGAGTTAGATATCATTTATATTTTCCGGAAAGCTCCAATTGAAAATTTCCTTGAAACATTTCACTCATTCTTAGCTCTGCATACATCCTCCCAATCTTCGATTCCTTACACAGTTACATCCGCACTGCCCGAAAGATATTTATAAAATAGTCACGCCATGCATACTACTCGTTTCTTGCACAACTCAGAGGTCCTTTTGTAAGTTAACATACAGGTCGTGCAAAGGACTATAGAAAATACGTTGCGAAAGAAGCCGGAAGTCTATTACGAGTGTTTATCAACCTGTTGTACCCGATCCGGAGCTAAGGGTTCCGTAGAATAGTAATTAGTGTGGCATGTGAAGCAGGTTAAATGGCAGAAAATGATTTATGTTTTGCGAATGGAAGAAAAAAGGATCTAAAGTGAAAGTAATTGGTTGGAATTGGTTAAGCGGCTTAGATTGAATTGACTTGTTGAGAGGGTCATTGTATAAAGTTGTTTATTGAATGAATGAATGCTTACATTTCTTTTTTCTCTTCAATTGCTCGATTTTTCGCTGTGTGACGGAGAACTCATTTCGTTGATGATTTGCGATAGTTACCATATGTACCCTTACTTAAAATTAATCTTTTTAAAGCGTCTCCAGAAACCGAATATGAATGCTTCGTAACAGTACGCTTGACAATAGGTGAACAGCATATATTTGACCTAAAGTGTACGAAACTTTTCGAAAATTAATTTGAGCATATTACTTAGTCATTTTATGATTCAAAATAATGAAACCCAGAAAAAGTGTGACAATTTTCAAGCTGATCAAAACTGATTTTCTGTTGCTTTAATCAAAATTAATCCTTTCGTTTTACTGGAAATGATTCGAGGTGCAGAACTGCATTTTTATTATAGATTTAATATTTTAACAAAAAAAAATCAGGTAATAATTCAACCTTACTTCAAACATCTATGTAGCAAACATTTAATTTGTTTGATGTCCTAACATTAAGACCCGCAATTTATATTTGTGTGTTTTAAATTTTTGTGTGCGATTTAATTTTTTAAATTTTTTTTTGACTAAGGAAATCTCATTTTGGAAACGAAATTGCGCTGACAAGCAAAAGACATACATAGCATTTCGCCTTCAATGTAGTTGTTTCCCGAATCAAATTGGTTTTTTTTGAATCAATTTGGCAATTTTGTAAATCAAATTGAGGAAGTTTGAAGGAGGTTTGACGCCTGAATTAAATTTAATTTGGAAAATTGAGGTGGAAACGCTATCAAGCTAGCTTTAAACAGAATGTACATGCATCCTGGTTCGTTTTCTCGTCATGTGATTATGTTGCAGTGACTGCTGTTTTTGTTTTAATCATTTAATTGTTATTTTACCATTGGAGACATACTAAAATTTTATTTCTAATTTCTAAGGGACTGATCATTGTTCTATTTTTTGCTCGCACCCTTGAGTTTCTCAATAAGATAAGAAGTTGATTTTATTAAACAAATGCCATTTAAATCGGATATATGCTGAAACATACATAAAATTTGTATAAAAATTTTTGAAAAAATTGCTGCAAATAATATTGTATTCTCTGCTTATGGAAGGTAAATATGAATCGATTCTTAATCGGAAGCATAACTTGTTTGTGTGCTAGCTTTTCGACCAAAAATCTTTTAAAAATAACATGTTAGCATCAAATATCACGTATGACGAAACCTTTTTTGAGTTTAATGCTTTCGAAAAACAGATTTTTTTTTCAAATATTATTTTTGTCCGCTTGTTTTCTATAAATCTGCACTGTCGATTGTTGTGGTCCTTATCAAATAGTTCCGTAGTCCATTTGGTTTGATGAGCGAGTCAGTTTTCAGCTGATTATCTTTGAAAATATTTTTATTCAAGATAAAACGCTTTCATTTTCTTGGTTTATTGAGTTTAAATTGCCTCGACATTTTGTTGATATTTCATTCATCTATATAAAGTACGTTCGAATCTCTGCTTTTAACAGTCAATTCCCGAAAATTGAAATTTTATTGAAATTTTTAAGTATTGGAAATTTAATAAAAAAGTGAAAGTTTATTCAAAATTTTTGCTTTAAAGCAAAAAGAACCCCAAATCCGAATAATAAAATTGAAAATCATGCAGAGAAACTGATATTGTAATTAAAGTGTCATTATAATATTTAAAGCCGATCTTTAAATTCATAAAAATGTATTTTTATAGAGTGAAATTGTTTTTTGTGGTAGCTGAGCTTTTTTGCGAACACTTTACAAGTAATTTCTATTTTCGTTTTTTTTTATTTGGGCTGCAAATTGAAATTTTTAAGAGATCATACAAAGAATCAAGAAAAATGCAAAGGGCTTCATTTCGGAAAAATAAAATTTCTATCCTTGGAAAAGTAGATTTATACCCGTATCTAGGTGATGTAATGTTAAAAGAAAACATAAAAAAGTATTTCAACACCAGGAAATATTGGCTTGAAGGACTTGAGTGTTTTATTGATGAATTACGTTCAATAGAATGTTTTGAATTGTAAAAAGTATGTATTTAAAACTGTGCACAAAACGGGAAGGATTGAGGAACTTTTGATTTTCCGGAATAAAGTCGAAGAAAAATGCAAACAAACAATCAAGGAAATTTCAAAAACTGCTTGTTTATTGTCGGTGGAAGACTACAAACTATACACGAATTGAGGAGCATAATAAATGATGCTAAAAACTTGGTTGCTGAAAAAACGTTTGGTTCAATTAAGGATCTAATTAGTTATCTCTAAGTTAAAGACTTACATATATCTTATATGTAACTTCAGGTGGAACTACGTTGTTTTACAGTGGTACTTTGATTGTATTTTGATTTATGCTGGTGATATTTTGTTAAATGCCTTTTTGACCCTATTTCAACCGTTATTTTGATTTTATTAATTTTTTCACGTTAACCAAATCCATTCCCAGGTTTTAAAATTTTTTAATCGTTGAATTTCGATGTTTTTTTACACCTCTTGATTTTTTCAATCGCATGATTATTTGGTAGAGTTTAGTCAAAAATTAATGAATTTCTAACCTTCGTAAATTTCGTTTGTTCATACTTATCATCATACACGTATGCCTATTACTTCTTCGGTTTGATGAGAAACTTTCAGAAAAACCTTAGATGATCCTAAGCGGCAATTTTACGAACTTTTTAACAAAATCATTTGATTATAAGCTTCCAGGATATGAGAGCTTCGTTGCTTTCAATACACACGAAACCATAATAAATGAAAATAAATGAATCCAAACCAAATACAACTTTAATTCAATGTTTCGTTAGAAATTTATCTAAAAGCAGCATCGATTGATTTGCTTTGATTCGCTAAAAACACTTACTACGACAGGATTTGTTTGTAATATCTTTTGCACATCGAAACTTCAAGCTGTGTCAGAAAATTTTCCCAGATTCCTGTGATTCCTACCTTACCTTGTTAGAAAGTGTCCTTTTCAGTATTTACACTTACAAGTGGGTTTTGGTATTTTTGGGATTTCTCTTCCTTCTACTATTTCTCGTTGTCGTCAAAACTTTTACGGTAGAAGTGCTTGAGGCTGATTAACTACGTCAATGTTTAATTTATTTTAAGCTCCTTTTCCAAGGAATCGGCAAAGAAAGTTGCCAATAAGAATAAAGTACGTTTGTATCTAGTGCTGTGGAACTAGGTTCCTTAATTTGGGGATGAAAACGTCACTTGCTTAATTTGAGGTGATTTCATTTTAAGGGGCTCATTGACACGTTTTTATTTATAATTTTAATTTGAACAATAATGTCGATACTTCTTTTGTGGTGGTGTAGAGTGATATAAGAATGCTTTTTGTTCTTCGGAAATTTATTTGCGAATGAAAATCTGGCGGTAGATTTAGCTCCATCTAAATCTACCGCCAGATTTTCAGTCGCCAAGCCTTGAATGGATCAAATTGCTTCCCCACATGGTTCCAAAATGTACAAAAAACTCGACAGAATGGAAATCTTATTTCTGTACGGTTTGTATGTGAATTTTGTAATCTTATTCCAAGAATGCGATACATGAACAGCTTTTCGATTGTTGACTCCCTAGCAACTGAAGGTGGGCTTTAAATGAGGCACGTGGGTCTTAAGTTGTACGAGCCAAGCAGTTGGTGTTAAGGGTAATTGCTGAATGATTCTATAAATAAATGGAGTCATCTTCAAGGCTAAAACTGTCCTTAAATTTAATGAAAAAATTCTTTAAAGAAATCATTTCTTGAAGAAAATATGATATTAAATTTGGCCAATTAAAATTGGGAATTATTTTTCACAATCGAAATTATGAATTCTGTTGATGTTATATTTAAGAATTTGTTTATGTATAAGATACGTACGTATATACAGCAGCGGATACTTGTAGGTTAATGTGAAAAAATCAATATGCAAATGAATCCTTCGATAGATTTCATTCGCCTTAGGTTTGGTTTTTACCTGATTCAATAACAATTGTAAGAGTCAAATAGTTGGACGATGCTTTCTCTTTAAGGATGATAGGACAACAAAGCCCTGGAAACTTAAAACATGGATAGGACACGTAAACAGAAACACTGAATTTTACTATGAATAGGATGTCATGCAGATTCTTTATCATCAGTTTGAAAAACTTACGAGCGTTCGTTGCAGATTAAACGTGATTTTTGAAGTTAAGAATAACAATGGGAAAGACTAACTCACACAAAAGACAAAAGATTCTAGACTTGAAAGATTTGGGCTTGTGATATCGACAAATTGCCAGCCGCCTAGTGTTCAATAAAAATGGCGTAAGGAACAATTAAAACCGAGAAAAGGTGCAGGACTCTAAAATATTTCCCGGGCTAGAAAAGATCGAAAGGCAACTCATAGTATGGAAAGACAAATTGTTCGCACATCGAAATCGAGCCCGAACAAATCGGCTGTTAAACATCAACTTTTTGGAGAAAGTAACAATATTTCGGTGACAGCAGTCGAAAGACGTTTTGTGGAAGCTGGACTACATGGCAGGATAGCTAGGAAGAAGCCTTTGGTAGCAGCGCCTTAGAATTTATTCAATTTTTTAATTTTATCGACTTCTAACCAAGTCTAAAAATCACTTCCCATATCAATTTGACGGTTTTATATGATCTCTGGAAATAAGCAAAATATCTTTTTTTTGTGGGGGAACCCCCACAACTTCTCATGGGGCCGTGATCACCGCGAACTTTTTATGCCATAGTAGTAGGGGACCACCCTCTCGCGATCCACTTTCTTCTATCCGCTTTGGGGGTAGGGACCACAATCTTAACCTTTACTCATTGCATATCAATTTAATGATTTATCAATATTATGAATTATCGTTGTGGTTATTCACGATGGAAATAAATTCGCGAATGTTTAGCAACAGGACATATTTTATTGGATAATACATGGTCCATGTGAAATATTACAATAGAGCTTCTGAAAAATGTGCCACAACAAATTCGTTTTTATTCACTTCACCTAGAAATTAAAGTAACTTGATGAAATATTTGTTTTGTTTTCAGCATTGCTTCTCAATATCATTCCGTAAGGATAATCTTAGACAATATGAATTGCGAGCATCTTCAGAATCGGAATGCTCTTCATGGATATTAGCAATAAGAGATGCCAGGTAAAATTTGTGTTTGTTGTTTTTGCATGTTTAATTTGAGCAATCGGGAACTTACCTTGTGTATTCTCCGTTGTAGCAAGAATAAACTTAAATGTTCTCTAAATTACGTTAAATTGCACACCAAAAAGTATCCATCGAATTTCTGAGACCGATTATTGAATTTTTGTACTTCATCCAATTCGTGAAGCTTATTAAAAAATTCGTTTGAAATGAAATACCTAACTATTTAGTTCAAAAACTTCCTCGAGTTTCATTGTGTAACATAATATAATTCCTCGTACTTTAGAGCCCGAAAACCTAATTTGCGTCGTTGAACAACTATAAAAACATGATGCCAACACAGCTTTTGTATCTGAATTTCCTTCAACGGCCAATTAACAGACATAATTGAATTGCTCATTCTACCTTTTTAATGTATTTATATCAACAACACGATATCCTTCTCTCCCACAGCTTTAACAAGCTCCTTCTACAAAAAGAGGAACTCGAACAGAAACACGTACATCTCTTGCAAGTAGTGGAGAGTGAAAAAACAGCAAAATGGCAATACACTCAACATTGCGAGGAGCTCGCCTTAGAAATAAAAAAGCTAAGAATTGAGGTAAGCTGGAAAAGGATCAAATTAATAAGTTCTTGTAGAATCTAAGATAGATTCAATAGATCAGTTGATGCACGCATTATTTTTATAATACTCCATCAGCTTCGTTTATAGTGTAAGCCATCTTATAAGCTCTGGCAAGTATTAAATTAAAAAAGTATTAATTAGAACCTCTTTCAGATTTGTGCGCTTCGAAAAGAGTGCCGACCATCAATATCAAGTACGCCAGGACGACGAGAGAGTTTTGCAGTCCCCTTCGATGCACCAATAGATCCTGCAAATTTGACCGGTCTTTGTTCTCAAGTGCAGGATTCGGTGGAATTAAGAAAGATCAAAAAGGTAAGAATGAGGCACTTAGTGTGATAGACGTTTGTATAACTTTCTGCTGAAAGTATGAACGTCAGCTTAATTAGCCTTTTTTTCGTAAGCTGCACTTCTTTTGGAAGTTTTACTGTAGTATAGTTGCTCTCAATTCATTTTAAGCCCCTCAAGGCAAACTAATTGATGCCAAACAAGCATCTTTCAAGAAAATGGTTTAACAAGATGCACGCACCATAATCCTGTTTTGCATTAAATTGTTAATATTATGTTTGAAAATTGTTACAGGTTCAAAGCTTTTTCCGAGGATGGCTGTGTCGACGGCGCTGGAAGCAAATCGTCGAAGAATACATCAAGTCACCTCATGCGGAAAGTATGCGAAAACGTAACCATCTCGTTTTTAGTATGGTGGAGGCTGAAGAGGAGTACATGGAACAACTTGAGGTGAGCACCGATTTTGTTACAAATTAAATTTTTGTTTGTGCTTCCTGAAATTGAACTGAACTCGATCGATATTTCATACATATATATTCAACAATTTTTTTGAGAGGTTACTTATTTGTTAATGCGGAAGTGTAAAGTTAAATAATGGGACTTTATGAATAAAAATCTAGATTCAAAGGTGAAAATGAAGCTCTTTTAACTCTTGTTTCTGGATCAACTAATTGAGACGTACGATTACAGAAGCCGGTGAGATTAGCCATTGTGAAATTTCTTCAATAAATTGTCTGAATTTACATAGAATAATTTCAAACGTAATAGCTGAAAATACACAGTCCGTAGATTTTCGCAAATTTTTATCAATGAATAAAATAAATTTCACCTATACTTGAATCTGACTATTTTTATCAAATGCCTTGATTCCTACACGGTGCAACAATAGAAACATAGCGCACCACACTTCACATCGGCTAACGAAATTGAGTCAAGTGTCGCGGTGACTAATTGATACCTAAACCGTCTTTCCTTTTTTTCGCTTGCGCGAGCAAAATTGAAAAATATGGAATCTTTGCGAAATTTGTGTATTTGGCAATGTTGCCGGAATATTCTCATAGATTCAGAGAAAAATGGGTTCGATTTTTTTGGATTTTGATTTTGATTTTGATTTACTAGTGGGTAGATTGGACGTACGTAGCAGTATATTTACTTAAAACGCCAATACAAATTATGCTGTAACGTAGTTTTATCTTTTACAATAGACTCCTCTTGAATTGAAGAGTTGCAGTTCATACGAAATTTACCGGACTTTATGCCTTAAAATGTAAACTGTTTCTGAAATCCATTAATTTTTTCTTAGTTTTCAAAAATCAATAATTCAAAGTTGGGTCAGAAAACTGACTTAAATATAATGATGAATGATGAAGTTGTACGAAGTCGTTTGTTCAAGGTACCCACCAATCTTGTTGTCGTTTTGAATTTTCGGCTTTAAATTGCGGAAATTTCATTCTACTCTTTTAAAGAAAAAGACATTGGCGCAAATAAACAATTCTAACAGGGTTCTATCTACAAAATTGAATGAAAGGCTTGGTAGTGTAAATAGGATCTTTCATGTTCATAATAAGTAGTCAAAATGTTGATATTACCTTTTTTTTAGAGTAAGCACTTCAATTATTGACCGACTTTGTCGTCGGAATTTTGTAGTTAATTTTTAGGCGATGATCAAAGATACGATTGGGTTGAAGTTTATGGCTTCAAATTGAAACTCAAGAGTTTTTAATGAATTCAGGAATTCGGCAATCTGAGACAAGACTAACAACAACTGCTGTTTCTTAACACGTAACTTTTAGAGAAATTATGCTTTGGTTTATGCTCACTAGAAAGTGTACATAAAACTTAAATATTGCGTTGAAGTTTTGGCAATAATGTCTTGAAGAAATACGCCATATTTTCATATAAGCAATTTCAAAAGAAATGGTTGACCACAAGTATTTTTTTTGAAAATACTGCTTTTTACTTGAAAGAAAAGAAACTTGAGAAAAGAATGCTTTTTCAGGATGGATTTTTTTTTTTGATTTTTTCATAAATGTAGAATTATTAGGTTACCTTTTTTGGGTGTCATGGTAAAGGAGAAAGAAAACAAGAAGGCAAAAGAGGTACGTTAAAGTACTTTGTGAACGACGTATCAATTCGGAGACAACATAAGCAGAAAATATCCTTAAATATTTGTTCTTGGAAAATCTATTAAAAGCAACAATGCCCTTGGTATGCCAAAAAATGTTGAATTGAATCTTTAATAGTTATATAATAGTTTTTGCTTCATAACTCAGAGTGGGCAATCTGCACAAAATTATGATTCTACCTTCTAAAAATACGTTGTTTGTGATTTCAAAAGCTTTCGTAATCACTGTCAAAAATTTCTGTAATACTGAATGTTTGCAAAACTGTTATGAATTTTGTATTCTTCGATTTCAATGTTTTCCTGAGAAATTTTAGTGGAGGTAAATCATTATAATGAAATACTTCTTGCCATGAAGTTGAATTTTTCTTTGAATAATCGAACGAAAATCAAAATGCGTCATCAGGACCAATTCGTCTTGTTGACACATTTTTATTTTCATTCGATAGACAAACAATAGGTGAAACTTTTACCCATAATTTGTTTTTTATGACCCTTTAAGTAATTGCATTTTATTTTGATTTACTTTCTTGATTCAGATTTTTAGTGTTCGTAAATAGACATGGAAATATGTAATAAGTTAACATGCAATTCATTCATAAAATTTATTTATAAGTCAACTCACAACCAATCTATGAAATGAAATTCCAAGAATAATACTACATTGTTAGTCTACGGCATCTGACGAGCTTACATGCTTTACAAGCAGATATTTACCAGGTTTGTTTGACCTCCCTTAAAAACAAACTTCGATCAATATTAACGTTTCATCTACCACTCGAAAAAATGTCAGATTCCGTTGCTTCCGTATTTCCTGGAATTTTTCACTTATTTCTAATTTCCTTTTATTCCCACTCTTCTGGATGCTTGACGGTTGGCTCGTCGAGAAAAATGGAAAATGGTTTTCCTTCTACGAATCGCTCACAAATTCAATTTGGTTTTCGTTAGAATCAAGGATGTCATTAGTTTGACTCGTTGGAACTTTGTGAGATGCGACTTACCTAAATATCTAAATCGTTTGAATTTTTTTCGCAATTTAAATCTTTCTGGACGACGACGTGAGGTCAGGACGTAGGCGTGCTGCTAAGAATACGTTGACAGGTTTTCAAGTTCCTATGTGTGTTCCATACATACATCTATGTATAATGTGTTCACCTTGACCGGCAAGATTAGATTTTTTACAGCGCAATATTTTTATTAGTTAAGCTAAATAAATACTTGCGCGAAATTTGGAGGCTTCAAGGTTTCTAATGCGACAAGAATTACTTGATAGGAAGTGGAGCATTAATAAGAAATTTGAAGGTACGTTTTGATTGATGAGGATGCATCGAAGCTTTGATCATTATTTATCCAATCGAAAAAAGCCTAATAAATAAGATATTTTCTCTCCGGTGGCGATAATCATCATCGTTTTGATAGAACCTGCAAATTAATTAGCTCACAGTCCAGGTTACTAAAAACTAAATTATCGTTGTATTTCGTATTTCAGACTTTCTCGTAGTACCTAGCTATTACTTATTATAGCATTGTCAAAGAGCTCACTTCATATAAACTTCTATTCTATATTTAATCTGGTTTGTATTCAAAAACTCCAACAATGAGACAATCATCACGCTAAATTTGAGACGCGCACCAAATTAATTAGCAATCCATTAACAAAGAGTTCTGGTTAATTTGATTTAATTTTCCATGGAAATTCAGTACACAACGTGAGATTGTAGTGATTAGTGGCTGCGGCTAACAAAGCTATTGTTTTTAAACGTACAAACTACGCTTGTCAATGTATAATCAATATTTATTAAAATTGTGCTTCGCAATTCCCTTGAGGCTATGACTCAATGGCTGAATTTTCATCCAGCAAATCTCAATTTCGCAAAAAGAACAACGTACTTGATTTTCAGTGCGACAAATAAATTACTATGTGTTTTATTCTCGAGTGGGATATTATCCCGATTTAATTTATTTGAGTGTTGCCAGGATGAAGAAAACGACAAGGTACCACATGAGCACATAAAACTAATAAAAGTAAAAGGCATCCTCTTGCTAGTTGTTGTTGTTAGTGACATACAAACAGAGAAAATACATTTTTGATTTATATCTTTGCCGGCAGGATGTTATGACGGGCGCGTATAAAATATTTATAATCTGGAAGCACAGAAAAGCAACCGGCTTGTATTTTCTTTATATTTTAGTATTGAAAGTGGTGCGCTGGGGTTGCGGCACGAAAGACGATACAGTTGTTTGTTTTAAATATTGAAATGATCGGGAGTAAGAATAAGTTCTTGGAATGAAGCAATGACGTCAAGAAAAAAGGAAAGAAAATAAATTCAGCAGCTGAATAGCTTTATATCACGTCGTGTTTGTGCCATAGTAAAGCTCTTAAAACGCTCGATGACGACAAATATAAAATACACAAAAAATACATCACAACTAATTGATGGAACATACATTGAAAAGAACTGTAGCACATATAAGAAAAAAATTGTTGTCAGAAAGCACGAGCACAATATTAAATGCTTGTTAAGCGTCTATTCAAATAAATGGAAACCATTAAAAGCTGACAAAAATGGCTAAATTCTCTGTCGTTATATTTCAAAAGTTGAATTGCTTTCGAAACTTTAAAACATACTTGTTTTGTGAATTCAACTACCAAACCTTGAAATGATGAGAAAAAAAAAGAGTTTAAAGGCTGTTACATATAGAATACTGGTGAAAAACTAATATAGGACAGTTATAGTCAAGCTTATGACTACATTGATTTACAGCAAATAATCAGAAACCAAAGCACAGCATTTACAAATAATATAAACGAAATGAGTAAAAAAAACTGGAAGTAGTGTTTTATTAGAGGTATAAAACCCCATAACATTTCGGCGATTGAATTTTGCTGTCATTTAAGCATTACGATTATTGTCATTTTGGCAAATTATCATGCAAAGACTTACACCCGAACAACGTCTTAAAATAGTGAAATTTTATTCTCCAAATTTGCGATCCGTGTGTCAAACTTATAGAGCACTTCACCCAATTTATGGTACTCATGGTCGTCCATCTGAGCAGCTCATACGCAAAGCAGTGGAAAGATTTATGTCCTCGTTTACTCTTTTAGACAACGTTCATCCAACACGAGCTCGTACTGCGCGTAACGAGGCAGCTATCGCTGCTGTAGGGGGTAATGTAAATGAGGATCCAAATTTATCGATTCGACGCTGTTCTCAACAACTTGGCCTCTGTTCGTCCACTACATGGAAAGTTTCAACAAAAAATCTTGGACAAAAGCCCTTTTTTGGACCATCGTTTGCGTCGTACGGGCTGAAAATGAGTTAGAAGTTGAACCGCATTTTTACCGCCAAATAATTCTCAGCGATGAGGCCCATTTCTGACTTGAAGGGCTCTTTAACTCGTAAATTAGCAAAACTGCCATTTTTGGTGTGAGTATAATCCTTAAAAAGATTTTGGAAGCTCGATTACAACCGAAAAAGTCACTGTTTGGTGCGCTTTGCATGCCGATGGCATAGTCGACCATTTCTTTTTCAATTTCGAAGACGGTAGCATTGTTACTGTTAATGGCAATCGCTACCGACAGATGATTCGTGATTTTTTGATTCCTAACATCAATGCTAATTGTCTATGGGAAAAATGGTTCGAGGAGGATGGTGCAACATTCGATATGGCGCTTAAAACCACTATTTCATTGAGCCGAACCTTTGGTGAACGAAGAAAAAATGGATCTGTGAACTGACTGACCATATTCTGTGATTTGACTCTACTGGATTAATTTTGGTGGAGATACATCAAGTCACATGCCTTTGCTGATAAACTAGAAACTGTTGACTAGTAAGCTAACATTTGACGCCGGCTTTGCTGAAAAAGTGGTGCAAATTTAGACCGACAGGATAGTCTTTCTTAGACACAATCGCGGCAGCTATGACTAACGCGATTGAATGAAAGTATGAACTACAAATTATTTAGAAACACTAAATACCATACAACTTGCAAGATTAGCTAAAAAAAATTCCATTTGAACAATTAATCGGTGTTTCGTTTGTTTAAAAAGTTCTTTGTCTCTTAAAAACAACCTATGGTGATAGAAGCAATAATGAAGCGTAATTATCATTTTAGTTGTAAAAACATGCGCAATTATTTCACTTATTTTGAATACTTGAATGCCAATCTGTCCAAAACTTAATTCAAAAAAGTTTAAAAAGCTCGAGATAAATTATTAATTAGTGCAAACATTTGAACCTTAGATACCATGATTGGAGGTCATGCTTTCCATGCGATGCTTTTTTTCATGGTTTTTAAATTATTTCAAATAATCAAAAACTTAAAGCTATGTGTATATTATTTTGAGAAAACATTACAAAATCTTCAAGGCTTGATTCGAAGTGTACCAAAAATTTGACATCCTTCGTAGAGGATTAGCCCAAATCTGATCGGCAACTGTGTTGTTGATCTTTGGAATCGAAGCAGATGAGCTGCTCAAGTGAGTTTTTATAGTGTTTTATGGAATCTTGTAATTTGTTAGTCAAAGTTTGTATGTGGTATTAGGTAATGTGAATTAAGCCTAATTTTTAGGATTACGAGGAAATCGATGATTTTTTCAAGCTATCAAGGCTTGTGTGTCAGAATTGGGATAATTTTTCGATACTTTTCATATTTAGTTCTGTTTAAGATTGTTTGTGGGCCTCGCCGTTTCACGTTAGGTTCTGATGCACTTTTTACGGACATGATATGGAATGTGTGCTTTCCAGTTCCATCTTTTGAAAGGATTTCAGCAGAAGATGATGATACCGCAGTGGAGCTCAAAAGTTCATGGATATATTTTTTTTCTCATCTTTTCGGAGGTGATCATTGGTTATCAATGCTATTTGATGGATTTTAGTTTGACGATCATGTGTTATATTTGTATAAAGTACATAATAAATATATCGATTGGAAATAATTTTCTTTGTTGTGCCTGGCATTCGTCAGATATCACCATGACAGTCCATCTGTTTTCGATTGAACTAGCCGTAAAATAAACTCACCACATCAATCCTTTAACGACTGGATGGCTGCATATGTGAATAATATTGTTCAAGTGGATTATTCAAAGTCCAATGATGTATTCCAAAGGATAGATATAGATAGATGTAGAAAAGTGACATAAAATGTAGAACGACTTAATCATAAAATAGTTCAGATCTATGAACTTGTCTTGGACAATTCCTTTTTTAAGAGAATGTAGGTTGTCAGTCTTTTTTTTAAAATTATTTTCATAAGTCAAAAGTGATATGTTCATTGTTTATAATAGAAATGGCCGAAAATTGTACAGTTTGGAGTCCGATTAATTTCATTCGTTTATGATTGAAAGCTGTGAAAAATGAAATCAAATTTCAAAATTAAATTGTAGAAGTTGAACTAATAAATAAGAATGTAGCGTTTAGTGGAAGAAATTAATTGAGTATTGAAAATCGATTTGACAACATTTTTAACGAATATTTCAACGCTTTACACACATAGTATCACGTGACATTCGATGTAACATTTAAGCTTTCTTGAAGTTCCCTGTAGATGGTTTGAAAGAACATTTCCTTTGACTGTTTTCATAGCATCAAACTGTTCCACCTAATAACATCCTTAACCTGCACACCCATTTCAATTTAATGCTTCATAAAAACAACATTTTAAATTACGAAATTCACAATACAATTTTATATCACAATTAGTTAAGGGTGAAATATACTTCATTTTTTTCATAAATGTGTATTTCTATATTTGTTCGCAGGTTTTAGTATCGTGTTTCTTGAGGCCATTCCGGATGGCTGCCAGTTCAAAACGGCCACCATGTACACACGAAGACGTAAATTCAATATTTTTAAACTCTGAAACAGTTTTGTTTCTGCATCAAATATTTCTCAAAGGACTAACATCACGTCTAGAGTCCTGGCCAACACTAGTATTAGGTAAGTGAATGTCAGAGTATATTTGGAAAATGTGAAAAGAGAGTATTAATCGGAAATTTATTATTTTCTTAAACTTATTTGCAATTTACAATCTCATTAACTAAAAACTTATTAGCATTTGAATTCAAAAAGACTCGTGATTTTGGTTTCAACTCAAGCGCAACAATATTACTGTGAAAATGAGATAAGAAAATGATTGTGTGCCGAATCCTTAATACGAGAGAAACTTCAAAGTATTTAATCGTGCAATTAACTGCCACTTAAAATTTAAGGAGCTACTTTCACTAGTTATTGCTCTTGACAGCAGCCGACATCCTCGTTTCCTCTGTTTATGCTAGTCGTTCGGTTTATTACCAATTGTTTTTCACTAAATAAAAAGCGTGATTTATGAGACTTCATACAAATTATCTGTCTAGTTATGTACGCTGCGAAAAATATGTCTACAAAGCGTTTTCTCAACACAAGATATATTAATCGCAAAGAAGCTTTTCGTTGCAAATTTTCGAAACATTTTCGTCTTCGAATTTGTTGCGTCCTTCGCAGAAGCAGGTGTGATCGTTAGCGTTGAGTGCTTCTTGATGGTTTTCAGTTAACTTAATTGAGTTGAGATTAGAGGATTGGATTTAACTAGGAAACAGCCGTCTTTCAATAACAAAGATAACGAAGTGTGGTTTCGGCGTGTTGGATGGCATCCTCTTCAGGTCCTGTCATTTGCCATCCGTCACGAGACAGCACGACCACGGCTGGCTTGTTGATGGATTAAGCTCGTTATATTTCAACTATTTTATAATTTACACCTGCGAATTATAACGGCCGTCAATGGGTTCGTATATATGCCTACGTTTGCTATTTTATAACATGTGTTAGAACCTCCTACTACTAGTAGGAGGTTGTTGACTAGGGTAGGAGGTTCTAACACATGTTATAAAAGATAACGAGTTTATATCCTTGTTTGAGTTGATCATTTCCCTTCTTCAAATTCCAAGTTTGTTCAGTTTATAAGTTGTGCTATACATTCAGGCATTGTGGGTGGTATTTTTGTATGGTTATCCCGTACTTTCAAAATTTCAATTTTGTTACATAACTCATTTTGTGCAGAAATGAAACTACCAGGCTTAGGAATATTTCTGGGACAGCTATAAGGTAATATTCCAAACGGTGCTTATGTAATTCCCTGAGTTTTCATCGAAAACGTTTTAGTTTTACCATGTTTTGCTTTTAGATTATTGTGAATACGCCATTAAAAAATATTGGTTGAAAAATGTCACGATAATAATGTGACTCATATTTTAGGAGATTCTGTTGGCATTTTATCGTTTGCTTAAATAGATTGTTTTCGAACGATTGAGCAGTTATGATTTCTTATAGAAATGGTCTGAATATAAGACGAAATTTTAGACTGAGACCATCGTACTAGCCATTCCAGCATTTTAAAAGTAATCTTTAATCATAAACGAGGAAGTAACACTTCTTGTTGACTGTAGTTTTGCAAGAACAGCATTAAAACGTTATACATGATGTTTGTAGCATCTAGTTCAAACAAGACGGATAGTTTAAACACTTATGAAACGATTGATACCTTAATCTTTTTTGTCGCATTTTGCGTGGCTTTCTATACATGCAATTTGGCAATCGGTGTTGCATTTACGGGGACAAAAATTGAGAGGAATTTACGATATTACTGTATTGTGTTCACGTATAACACATTTTTGTCCTTTGTTGATTAACAACAAAATAAATTATCTACCTTTGTCCATGCTCCTAATTAGCCGCTTCATTACAATTCACAATTTCAAAATGTTCTCAGTATTTAACATCCATTTATGCTAGCCTCCGAATCGTTGTTGTGGAAACATACTTTATCTGCACCTTACAAGAAAATTTCTTATTACCGAGAATTTATTTGTTAAATATTCTTCTCGGCATTTCTTGAAGAACTCCGTTACTTATAATGTTTTGATTACTTCAAAATCCTGTCTTGCTCTGATAAGCCCGCGTAACAGCACGAACCTCAACTGCTGAGGTGACTACACTGCGCTTACCTCTAACCAATTCTAAGGTCAACATTGTACTTATTTATGAACTTATCAATTATTTACAGGTGATTTGTTCGATATGCTTTTGCCTATGCTCAGCATTTACCAGGAATATGTGAGGAATCACCATTACAGCCTTCAAGTCCTCACAGAGTGTAAGAACAATCTAAATTTCGCCACAGTTCTGAAGCGTTTGGAAGCCAAGCAAACGTGTCAAGGCCGGAGCCTGGAAACTTTCCTCACGTATCCAATGCATCAGGTGAATAGCCAATATTTTCTCGATTGTTTCAGTAGAAAATACGAATTCTCGATGTTGTAAAATGGTCATTTTGGATCCAAGAGAAGTTTAACGAGAAACAGGTCAAATCTGTTTTTGGTTTGGGTTCCAGTGAAAGCTTAAAGTTAATTTGCTGCTCTGTAAGACTTTTCAGATGAAAAAAGGAAAAACAAGTATTAGTTGGGATCCTTCCAAAGACCAATTTTCTTAAATATTGGTATCCACTTACTTATCTTCCATCTTCAATCTCTGTCTGGTTAACATTGTTTCAGATCCCCAGGTATATAATTACTTTGCATGAACTTCTTGCTCACACCCCACACGACCACGTGGAGCGGAAAAGCTTACAAAATGCCCGACAGCAGCTCGAGGACTTGTCCCGCCAAATGCACGACGAAGTCTCCGAAACGGAAAACTTGCGCAAAAACTTGGCCGTGGAACGAATGATTGTGGAGGGTTGTGATATACTCCTGGACGTGAACCAAGTGTTTGTTCGGCAAGGTAAAGGACTTTGGTATAGAATCAAAGTTTCAAAGCTTTCGTTGAATTTGTAGGAAGCCTAGTGCAGGTGCCGCCAGGAAAAGGACGCATTCGAAGTCGATTGGCTTCGTTCAAAAGCGAACGCGATTACATCAGGCAGTGCTTCCTATTTTCAAACCACCTCATCATCGCAACTAGGTAAGTATTTTCCAGAGCTTGACAGTTGAGGGTTCAGTGAAATTGTATTCTGGCCTAGGACTTCCGGTGGAAGGTTACACTTACTATCCGATTTGGGGAAAATAAATTTAGCAGATGCAAGCCTGGTGGAGGACCCGAGTGATTCGGAAAAGGAAGATGATAGTAAGTTTTGATGGCCTTAGATTTGAATCGGTGAAATAATTTCTTGTTGAACGAATTACTGCTGAGAATACTAATTCGAACTATTTGTGTTACCTTACAAAATACAACTCATTCAATTTGGTTTTAGCTTTTTCAGTTAGCACTGAAGCATCCTCACGCACCCATAAAACCTCAAGCTCTCTAAGTGCTGCAGATGCGGCAAGTGCTCCAAGAGATTTTAAAATAACAGTCGATACGAAAACAGGAGCACGTCACACAATCCATCTCGTGGCAGCAACGGCACAGGAACGTGAAGCATGGATATCGGATATTTCCCAATGCTTGGACAACATCCACATGAGCATGCTTTCACCTGGCCTGATTGGAACCGGTGGAGGTGAAGGGTAAACCATTAGAAGTTTATATGTGGTTTGATAAAATCTCTTTTTTATTCAGCCTCGCTAGCCCATCATCATGCTCTCAGGACGGATCCGAAACTATTTAAAGATGATGTAGACATACGCTTTTCTAGAACGCTTAACTCCTGTAAACTTCCGCAAGTGCGCTATGCCACACCTGAAAGGCTTTTAGAAAGACTAACTGGTAGATGAGCTACAGACAAACCTGCGAATATTCAGTTAACCCATTAACACTTTCAGATCTTCGATTCCTTTCTATAGACTTTCTCAACACGTTTCTTTTAACATATCGTGTTTTTACGGACGGTGAGACAGTTCTGAATGCACTGAAGAAAGTTTTTTACGATCCACCTATGGATGAGATGCACATTGATGGGGAGCATCATCCCGACCTGCTGGACATTCCCGGATCATTTGACGGAGGATTTTCTCCGCGGAGAACTTCTGGGGCGAGTTCAGTGTCAGGTAGGTACTTGCCAAATAGTAGCATGGCAAAGAATAATGAGCTCTTTTATATGCAAGGTTATTGTTCTGAAGGTGCGGACCGTGATCGATCGTTCAGTACAGACTCGTCCTTTATGAAGTACAAATCGTTACGCAAAATTGGTCACCAGCAATCGACAACTGAAGATAATTTAGAATGGATCCCGGAGCAAACAGGACCTATTGTAGTTCAAAGTGATACATATAGCTGTACGACGACTGTTGATAGTGTCACGACAACTGCTGACAATAGTTCCCGTTCTGACGAATCATACCTCTCAGTGCCTACAACTATAGCGACTTCAAGTAGTTCAGACACGTTAACAGGTGAGTAGTAGCTATAGTATTGCCAAAAACTCCTTCAGATAGATATTCGGTAGTATGTAGTTGGGATATGTGTATTGGATTAAAATGATTTTAGTAACGTGAAACGAGGTCATTTCACGAGAAAGTATCACATCGAGCGTCTGTCTCTAGTTAATGATAAAAAAGGCTTAAATTGAAGCGCTTATATGAAAAAATTCTTCCGGAAGCTTATTTTACGTTTAGTTCAGGTGGATTCACATTCAAATAATCTAAATCAACGATACTTAACAGGTTTCTTGTTTGATAAAAACTCATTGTTAACATGTGTTATTTTTCGGCATATTGAATCGAAAAACTATTCTGTCATATTACATGTGTTAATTTTGTGGCCTTTGTTTTTCAGAAACAACCTTAAGCGGACCCTCATCGCCGTCTAATTTAAGCTCCGTAACGCTTGTTGGCTCGACAGGATCTGGCAGTCAAGACAAGCCTGACACCCCTACCAGCGAAGAAGCCAAGCATTTCAAATACTCGCGAGCACCTACAAGCCCCCTCCCAGAAAGGCTTCATCCGAAGCGAATAGCAACCGAAAAAGAACCGCAACCGTCGCCATCATCAGCAACAACAATAGCGCCAACGAAAACCACAACTATTCCATTAACGAGCAGCAAACCTGCACCGCGAATGCTATCTCCCCCACTACCCACTGTCACCACAACCCCCTGCGAAAGCCAATCCAAACCAGCCCCACACCCGAAAAGGGACGTCATGAGTCCACCAGCGACGTTTACTAAGTTCCCCACTGCCTCGATTTCACCACCCAAAATAAGTTTATTGATGGATCGACGTCCGAGTGCTGGCGCGAATGTCATCCCTCATGCAGCCCTTATTCAACACCGCCATAGTCTGCAGATGAATGGCGAAGGCGGCGTGTGCAAGGTGAGTTATCCTGCGTGAGTGTGGAATTAATAGGTTTTTAGGAGCGGATAACAAGGACCGTGGTATGTTTGCTGGCTGCTCCAATTTCACATTGATTTTTCCATTCAAATCTTTTGTGGAAAAAATGTGATCAATAGATGTCTGAGCACAAAAGAATTGTTTTTGTTAATGTGGAATTTTATTTTCAATGAATGGTTTTGTCATAGATTAGAGCATTTTTTACGAAGGTTTTGAAGTAATCAGTTCCATCTTTCTTGGTCTGTTCTAATGAGCAAATAATAAAGACAGCTTTAAATCTTTAAATTGGAGAGATTTGATTGCAAATTAAATTTGTAACATTGAAAGATAATATTTAATATTACAATACGATTCAATTCTTGGCGGTGCAAATTCTAATTTCGCAGAATTCATTCGTCATAATAACTCAAAGTTGTTTCTTTCACATAAGATTCCTGCACGCACAAACCGGAAATAAACGAGCAGTGTATCTGACAAACAAAACCATCTCAATGCAATGTATACAGTTCGAGGCATTTTGAAAGGCGTCAATCATAAATACGTATTTTCAGGGCGGGGTAAAATGGCCATTAGAAGTATGGTGCTCATTTTCCTCTATGTTTAAAAATGGTATGAACAGTACAATCGAATATATTGTTGTAAGGTTACGAGCCGTCAAGGGTTTGCAGGGACTTCTGAAATTTAAATAGCGAGTCAAAATTACGAACTAATCGACGAACTTTTTTTTTAAATTGCCATTTGGTAGTAAGGTCTAGGAAGCATTTGAAAGAACAGATAAAATGATTGCTCATTATATGAAAACTAGCGTGATTTATTTTAACTTTTTATGGACTTTCCACTGAAAAATATTAATTCCTAGGGTAATTTCATTAAGTACAATACAAAAATTAAGAATTTCAAATTCGTTCAGCCTTTATTTAAAAAGATATTGAACACGTTGAGTAGTCCCAAAACGAGAGCTAGATCCGTGCCAACCGGAAACTACCGTGCACAACAGAAAAAGGAGCCAAAGTACTATCTGTAGACAACCGACCGTTGGTTCGACACATCAATCTCATCAATATTTTTTACCAAATACGCAAAATTTTAAACACGACTTAAACTGAAAAATAACGAACTTCGCTGTTACTGATTGTCTCCATCTGTAAGTGCAAAGTTTAAATAATTGTTATAGATCCATCATTGATGCACATATAGTCTTATCCTTAAAACTTACTTTCATTGGGGGATTAGTGTAGCTATCACCTTTTCTAGAGTACTCAAGCAAAAAAAGAATTGCCACAATTTATCGCCTGGTGTAACCCCTTAAATAATTGTTGAAATATTTGTGATTTTATTCCAAATATGTGACATTCTGTGGCGCTCCAGACCGCAAACTTTTTATCATGAAATCGTTCTCCTCTCTATTTGAGGTGCCTCTCGATATCATCCGTTCTTTTTCTCGTTTCACCGACAGAACATCACTGACAAAGGAAGTCCTCGTTTAGCCCAACGTAACGTCAAAGTTCCGGAAAAGCAGAAGAAAAATTCATTCTGCTCGCCACAGCGGGAGCCACCCAGGTATGTATCCCAGCGGAATCAAGGACGCGTGGACCTCATCATTGGTTCCGATTCTATTGAAACTCGATTAAATTTTTAGACGTTTCTCGGAAAGTGACGACGAAATGGCTTCCTCAATCTACACAACTCCCAGAGGTTCATTAGGTGGTGCATCGCTCGGAACGATATCCTCGAGGGCATCCATGCAACACGATCCAATTATGCATTGTTCTAGTAAGGTTGGAGTCGTTATTACTTCGTACCGGCAATCACATCGCAGGTTTGTATGGTGTTTAGCATTTTTCGTTGTTAATTAAAAGGATTGCGTTGCAAAGCAATGTAAAAATGGAAAAGATGTCGGATGAACTCGATTGTACCCCGAGTGTTTTTGTGATGCTATTATCACGGATAATCGCATTTAATTAAGATGATTCGAAATGGCATTGTATACGGAAGGGTATTTACAATTGGGGTGTTGCATTGTTTGATTTTTAATGAGATTATATTCTGACATGGTAGTTGGTACAGAAATTGACACGAAAGGATATGATAGGATATTATCTTCTCTGAAGAAACTAATGAGATTGCTTGCTACGACTTTTGAAAGAATATAATAGTCAATGATTAGTGCTAAGATTTTCATTTTGAACTATATTAATTAATATTAATTGGTATAATGGCACTAAATTTACCTCGCTTTTAGTTAATTGCGGATGGCTAAGTGGTTTGAGGCTACTTGGCGACCAATAACTTTTGGAAAGAGGTTTTGGTGTCGGAATATCAGTGCAGAGCTGTAATAATAAGTCAAATTAGGATTTTAATCTTGGCGAGCGGTTTGCTCACCAGTTCACTGTTTAGTATTCTACTGGTGAATTGAATGAGGTTACTCAAACATCATCGCAAGGTCTTCACCTTTAGGCTGCCATATCCTCGATTACTATTATAAAACTTTATTCAACTATTCGATTGAAATATGGAATCGTGTTTGATCACAAGCAAAGATACCATCTACATAAGAAAATAGTACTTGAAACAGGAAGCTAAGCTTTAAATTTGAACGAATGAGTTTTCATTGTAAAAAAACTTCACTCTTCTGCCCAACCGAATCCTTAAAGACTACAACACAAATTGTAACATGAAAATTCTCCCGTGAGTTTTTCCTTTTCCTGAAAATATCCGCGAAAAAATTCCACTTATCTCGTTTAACGGGCGCCAATGAAACAGATCTAAAATAAATAAGCGTTGCACCACCCGTTGTGTGGGTAACTGTTAGCCTCAACAGGGAGCCATTTGTCTTCACGCCCTCTATAAATGGTCGAAGGACGAAAACACACCACAACAGTAGTCAACGCTGAAGACTGGCATTCGAGAGCCGATATTAATGTTAGGTATTTACCCTGAAACTCGCCCTTAATACGAGGCAATTTATTGTTCGTCTTACGTTCATTGCCAAGTGCTTAGCTGGAAATCTATCTTCATTCACCTGAAGCCCATCAAAAAGGTTTAGGGCTCTCGCGAATGTTTGCCTGAACAAAAGAAAAAGTAATAGATATTTTTTTTTGCGTTGAGAATGCAATGAAACCCGTTTCAATAATTTTAATGGAAGTATCCATTTCAAATCAATTAGATTAGCACTCCAATACGTTTTCGTATTTTTGCTACACAAACATTGATTGTATAAGATGGAGTACCATCTAATATCGAAGCAATTTATTTGCTTTGAAACGAAGCAAGGAAATAAGCAAGGACAGAAGCAATGGGAATTCGCACAATCATCTTAATGACACTATCAAAGTCTTGACAATGAAACGCCACAATTGTTTGAGGGAATAATAAGCTACAAATTGATTCATTTCTTTCTAGGAAATAATGGGTGAGAAAATAAGTTTTTGGAGTACATTTCGAAGTGAGGATGCATTGTTTTTGTTGTAAATCATCATCATTATTCAAATACCTGCCTTGATGTAAGGTTATTCGTTGAGCTATTGCATTTTAGATTCCATTTTCACCAATATGTAAATTATATAGAAATTTACACTTGAGAGCTGTGTATGATCGTCTAAATAATGCTCAAATTTGCGGGATATAAATTGCCTTACATCTATTTGCTCAGTTATTTGCTGGAGAAGTAGTAAAATAACAGTCCTTATGATGTTTTCCTCTTTGAATTTTCACAAAAATGTAAGAAAATCAT
Organism: Oxycera nigricornis; assembly: GCA_963942545.1. Taxonomy (NCBI): domain Eukaryota; kingdom Metazoa; phylum Arthropoda; class Insecta; order Diptera; family Stratiomyidae; genus Oxycera; species Oxycera nigricornis. The sequence goes on from OZ012659.1 coordinate 15,197,750, forward strand.
GAACTGCTTAACGAGCGCATTCAGACCTTAATATTTTCAAATAAGGGTGATAGAACTTCCAATAATCATTTTGGCTATGTAGTTTATGAATGGTTGGAGCCATGTGAAATTTGTGTCAAGGATTGTTTAACAAGTTATCCAAAACAGATGTCAGCCACATGCTTACTTTGGAAGACTGAACAATTATGTTATTATATCTAAAGTAGTAAAAATCACGAATTAATGATCTGACTTTAAAATTACATTGACCAGGCTTTTCATTAATCGAACAAAATCATATTCCTGGCATTAAATAAAACACAAAGACAGTTTCAGAGTAACTATATACTTTATTCGTTGGTCAAATCATCGATATCAGAGATGGTTTCTTCAATTGGTGAGCCAATTGGCTTAAAAAATTTGCTATTTTTATTTGAACACACTTTTTGAAAAGTAAGTCTCTAAAATGGACACATATGTTACGCAGGCTTGAAAAACTTTGATCACGTCTTTCATTACATAGAGCAACAGATTCAATTGTCTTAAGTGCTTGAACGCTTCTTGGATTGTGACAATTTCTTCTGTTTGAATGATTTTGTCATCTTGATAAAGATCATCTCTACAATCGAGTTCCTTTATTTCATTATTTGTGAGCTCTGCCATAGTATTCACAACGATGTTGTCATTTACATACTCAATAAATTCTTTCATTCGTATTATCGACTCCGATTCTGCTTCCAAACTTATTGAATCCACAAAAGAAGTGATCGTCATTAAACCAGCATGAGGAAAACAATTTTGAGTGGTGTATGACGAAATGGTGTTCCAAGCCAAACTTAAAAGATAAATCGCGTTGTCTTGCGTATTGAAAATTTCAAGCAAAATGTTGCGTTCAGCCTACGGATGACGCCCTTATCTAAAGACGGTAGCATTGAGGTCATAGTTCGAGAAAAAATCAATCTTTTTGTTATTCAATATAATATCTGGATGTGCCGGACAATCATCCACAACAAGATTTTTTTCCAATTCAGCATTTCATGAGATATTTTTCAGATATGAAAGATGCCGTCCACCTTTTCTTATTAGGAACGTCCATCCTTTTTTATTAGGATCATATAATAGAATCAGATTTCTTACATTTTTGAAATATCTTGGGTTTTGAAATTTTCCTACACATTATGAATATGATGAAAATATTCATGCAAATTATCTTCCCAAAGCTTTAACTATTATCGAAAGATACTGTTTTCCAGAACCACTTACATTTGAACATACTTAGACAGTAATCCGTTCGTTTGATAGCTTTCCTCCCGGTAAATGTTTCATTCTTGAATCTGTTAGTTCTTCTCGGGGATGGGTTGTATAAAATTCCGGTCTAGTCGGCATCAACGATATTTCCTGGAAAGTAATCTTTTTGTAAATTTAGCCACATCTTGTCAATCCAACTTTCAACAACATTTCGTTCATTATATCTGATAATTCATTTGAAGTGAATACTGCTGCATTTTTTTTGGCTGAAGTTTTTGTTAAACGCTTCGCTATGTTTGCAACAATTGCCGAATTTGAAGATATGCTCATCGTGAGTCCAGGGATTTTCAAAATGAAAAACTGCAATCTTGATTGTAAACAATTTCAAAACAAAGTAGGTGTGATTATGACTAATGGGTGAACATAAACTGCATAAAATTAACTTGCAATAAATTTTTCGTATATGTGGTTTGGAAATGACAAAAAATGAATAACAAAACTCTGAAACTGCAGTCCATACATTAAAAAACCTTAGAAAATTTACTAGCTGAAAGAACTTGCGGAGTATACTAGACCCTATTAAGAATTTTGAGGGCTTAAAAAATGTGTCGTTAAAAAACTGTTTTAAATGAGACTTAATGCATTAAATGCAGTTAGCATATGCAAAATTCTTAAATTTTCATTCATAACTAAAATGCATTTTTAAATTAGAATTAGGATTTCCATGCACGGCTATTGAACAAAATCAATAAATTGTTCATATACATAAAAGAAAATCATATACATAAAAGAAGTCTTGTTGAAGCCTTTCTACGAATAGGATTTTTTTGGGGGTGAACTGGTGAACTGTGGCATGATTGGTCAATGAAAGATTTTTCGAAATTCCGATTTTTACAAGAATGTCGAATTTTCTACCGAAAAATGGCTTTTTCGTTGTACAATATGCTATTTTAGCCTATCAAACATAATGTTTACTTCAGGAAACAGTTTTTCGTTAATTTAGTAAATTTATGTGAAAAATGTGCAGCAGAAACTTGGGAGCGATCAAAAATGCATTTTAAGGAAACAAGAATTTAAAGTTCCAAGATGCCCGCTTACTACCTGGATAGATTTGTAACTTCGTTAAAAATGTCTCGATCGTTCTGAAACTTTTTAGAAGTATTCATCAGACTTTTTTTTTTACATAAATAGAATACTTTGCCACAGGCAACAAAATAAACCTCTATACACATAGTTTCTCTATCGTGTGAAATAATAAACAACTATATACAGAATTTAATATTAAGGTGTCCTGAGTTTGGATTGGAACATTGGAATGTTCTTATTTCAGTCAAAAGTCAAAAATAATAATTTAAACCATATAACCTGATGTTTTTCAAAATAAATCAATAATTGCCAAGGTATAGATATTCGGAAAATATAAGAAGCTGTTTTGAATGCTAGCATAAAAAATTGTCCGTAATTTTTTTTCAGAGAAATCGCCAGTAGTATGAAGAGCTTAAACTTTTCCTCTTGATTTCATATTAGTTGCATACAAATATCATTTAAAAAAATAAAAAACCTTTCAAGTATTTCCAACGTTCGCAGCTACCTTGTATATTAACGCATTGGATGGAAAGCAAATAATCCAAAGCAGGAATGTTGCACAATTCCTTATCATAGTTTGTAGCAATCGAGCAATACCAAAACGGGTTGTAAACGGGCACCTTGAGGGAAATTTTCTTTTTTAATCCTGCAGAAATTAATTTACTACATATTAACAATAGTGATCAAGTCGTGCCAGTTGCATTCCATTTAAATGAAAGTTACTTTAACTACAATCTTTGGAACTGAAGGAAATATGAAATATTTGTAAATGTACCATTTGAAGAGCAATCTATAAACCTCGCAGTACTTACGAGTGACCTGAATCATTGAAAATGACTAATAATAATGTTTTTTGAAAGTCCTGAATAGACGAATTGGCCGCCGTGTTACCTAATATAAATATTATAGAGCATAATAGCTGTGGGAAAGTTTTTTTCCTTTTCGAATAGAGAACATTTCGCAAACAATTTGTCATCTTAAGAAAATGGCATTCATTATTTGAAATGTTCTTGAGCAACATTTATCAATACTGGGAAGTGTAGAATACATGAATCAATCAGCTTCGTTTAATGAAGTTTTATTTCCTTGTTTCAATTCTTCCGTGCATGAAATATTCTATGAAAGTTGAATATTAATTAGCCAGGCTACAAAACAGAGTAGTGAGCATTGAATAGCATACATATATTGCAGCCATGTAACTTGCACTTGAATCTAGTATCAAATTGAACAGTGTATTTATTTTTAAAGATCAGTCGGTTCGTGTTGCGAAATTTAATATTACTGGTTTTGCAATTTTAAAATCAAATTTAATGATGAAAATAAAAATAAATCACAAGAAAGTGTGCGCATACTGTATAACTACAATTCTAAAGCTATCTTTTGCAGAAATAGTTTGATTCTTCATCAAGATCTTCAAGATTCTTTGAAAATTTACAAAACATCACAGGTTTTCATGGTTGATTATGGTGAAAACCAATTTGAAAAGGACAGGGCAGGTCCACGTGAACTTGGAAAATATATATGTTTTTAATAATTTTTAGTTAAAACATAATATGTGAAATTCTAATGCAAATTAGGCCATTTTACTTTAGGTTAGATAAAAAAAATTATTTGGTAAATTGTATGAGAGTATTTAATATTCAGTTGTACCTATTAATTGGAATTTAAAAGTAACGGTCACTCTCTGAATCGACCATCATTGTAACATCCAAAATAAATCCTTGGGAAATGACGACTTTCCCCAATCATTGTCTCATTGTCTATGGACTTCAAGGACCACTTTGTGTCTCATCATTGTTTTGATTAAACCTAACGTCTCTCCAAATTGTCTGCTTGCCTTAAGCCATCAACACGAAAGAGGGTGCTTTTGGGCGATTTTCGTCTTTCTTCTATGTTAAGGAAAAAATCAACACTCTCAATATGCATACTACATACATCTACTCGAGCATTAGACCTTGATAAGGATGTCAGCCATAATCTAGCCTCTTAATTGGAAACCTATGTCTGACTTATCGCTTTCTTTCTTCGTCTTTCTAACCCTGGTTGAGTGATTGCTGCCTGTCATAGCCTTTAGTGCCTAACTGGTTGATATGTGGTTGATATATGGTTGATATGTGATAAATGTATCTTAGCAAGAAAAATACCTAAATCTATAACACTTCCATCACAAGTGTCGCTTTCATTCTTGATTTTCTTCTGACTGGTATTTTCACACTCTACTCACATGTTACGTGCTGTCCTATTTTATTCTTCTTCATTTCCAAAGGATGTTGACGTGCGTGTAAGACTAATAATTATGGTAATTCTGTTTTGATTGTGCTACGAAATGTTTTAATTTGAATTGTAATTATGGCAATTTACGCGGCATTGTTATTAAAATGCGTTCTGTAGCATTTTTAATGGAACAACTTTACATATTTACATACACATGTGTAAATGATTTGAATATGCAATTAGACGTTTACTTAATGTATTCTTTTCTTTGTCTATATGTTAATTTATGTGCATAACGAAAACCAAACAAAATATCATCTTCTCATTTACGTTTGAAGCTTGGAATCGGATCCATTGTGGTAAGTTTAAGAATTCTCGATGTCATCTGTTCTGTAGAGCATTTTTGAACAACACTAATTAATGTCTAGATAGTGGTATTAAGTATGATGGATGTTAACATTGAATGGAGTTGCTTTTCATTAATGTTTCCTGCATCGCTTTTAATCCTACTTTTTGTTTTTATCACTTTGGCGTTTGCACACTTGAATGCACTCTTTGTTACATCCATTTAAACATCATAGTCTTTGCGAAGAATCAGGGGTGCAAAATTATTAGACTGGCTTATTTCAACACTATCCAAAGAAAATGAAACAATTTCAAGGTTTGATTTCCCAGGTTCGAGCTTATTTTGTTATACTGGGAAAATCAATGCAAAATTGTACATAATTGTATAAAACTCAACGAAATGGCACATTTTCCAAGGAACTTTAAGTATACACTTTTCAGAATTTAATTATCCTAGAGTTTTTTTCAGCACTTTGAATCATATCACATTGTTTTCCTCAGATGATTTTGTTAAAAGTTCTAATGTGATCACGAAACGCTTTGAAAATGAATCTGTATTACCAGATACACCTACATACGAGTAATAGCACAGTAACTTTAGATTTCGACACGGACAACCTTCGAGAAAATCTGAGTAATTTCGAATTTTGCGGGGTCTTCAATTGAATCATCCAAATGTATCCTGAAAACCCCCCTTAATTTGAACAATGTTTTTTTGGATGTAAAACAGTGTCACCTACATTAAAAACTATTTCATTTCAACCAGGGAAAAATCTGAGAGCGAAGTAGTCTCATCCAAAAGCTTACATCTTTTTGATAAGCCATTTCGGAGTGTGTTACCACATTGGTCCTATTTTATATTAAGAATGACATTTTTAACGCGTCTTCCAAACGGACTTACAGGGTTGCGCCAAAGTTTCAAAAATACCGCAAACTTCAAGAAACAAACTAGCAAAAAATGAAATTCACATACTTGATAATTGATAAATACAGGTAGTATTTATTTGAAAAGTAACCAAGCAAGAAAACTAGTATTCTTATCAAATTTATTACCAATAATCTGTGCAACAGTATTTGTATCAACGAGCAAATCTAAAAAAAATTTCATGGCGATTTAAATCCTGTATTCTCGAATGGACGAACAATGTGAGATGTTATTCGCAATAAAATTTTAGTGGTCAAAGAAATCTGATTTTGGTTTTAATTTAATTTGACAAATTAGAACATGCCACTTCGGTATAAATTGATCTACAAGTGTCCACATTTAGAAGTTTATGGTATTTTTTGTTACTTCAAAAATACAAAACAAATGAAATTTCCGTTTTCCATTTTTTAAAATGAAAACATTTTCAATATTTTAACATTGTAACAAGCCGTAATAGCAATTTAGCTCACAATATGGTATTTTTATCAATTCGCGGTATGCTTCTTTGCCCATAATAATACAGAATTCACTACATTCGTTACATAACGTGAGCAAGAAATACCATAAACTTCTTTTCGCGACATAAACCAGTATGCCTGCAAATCTGTAAGTGCCGAAACTGGCATATTTCATATTGCCTTGAGTCGAAAAATATTCATTATAAAAGCAAAGAAGTACATGCAAAACTTTTTTCACAAACGATGTATTATATTGTTGCTAGCAAATAGTATAGTTTTTGGAACTTTATCAATGTTCATGGTCTCTATGTTAACTTGAAAGGAGCTTTTAATAGATATTTCTCGCAAACAAATCACTTTACAAATAAATACTGCGTTGAATATTAAGCATTCAAATATAATGATTTAAAACTGTGTTTGGTAAAAATGCACTTAAAACAGTCCATTTTATTTATTAGAAAGTTGAAAGTTTTGGGTTGTTAATCCAATTAACATACTATAGAACATTTTTTTATAGTTGTGAAAATATTTGCATCAGCCAAATCATCCAGAAAGCTAACAGAGCACTTTTCTACAACTATAAACAGTAAATAGGTACTGGACCTTCTTTTAACTACCTCCAATTGTCCATTCTCTCGAAATCAAAATATTTTGCTTCAAAACTTTTTACACTTTTTGATCCAATTCAGACATTTTGATTGTTTAAGTGCCCGAATTGCTAAATACTTTGTTCAAGTGCTGAAAAGAAAAAAAGAAAAAGTTCAAGTTGAAACCTCTGCAAAAACAATTACTCGTCCCTTTAACAAATAATATGACTTTGATGTTATCAATTCACCACTCAAATTAACCTGATATTCAGCTGCCATCTTGATACGGTCCAACTGAATAATACTTCAAAACGAGTGACCTAAAAGCATGCTGCAAAAAAATTAGGTGGCAGAATCAAAAGCTAGAAAATACTTTGATATATTTCAACCTTAATCTCGTTTCATGATAAGTATCTGCGTTTATATATTCTTGATAGCGTGTACTATATAGTATTATGCATATCTTTTATTATGGTTGTATTTGCATAGCTCTGTTTCTCTCAGAAAAACTGAAAAAGTGCTATGTGAGATGTTTCCAAGAAATTGTGATCGTTCATCGAGATGAAAGAGTTAGGTCAAAAAAGTGAGATAATTGAAAGAATTCCATAGATCAAGGGATTACCTTTTAAATTTGACTTTGCTTCCTCTCAACGTGCATCTCTCCCGTTTTCGTATTGTTCGAAACAATTTTTTCTTTCAAGATTGTCCCTTCAAATACATTTTTCATAGAGGTTTCTTTGGAAGGATTTTTATGAAGAATAATGCTGGAAGAAAGACATTTGATGTTTTCTTGAGGAAAATAAAATGAACTATCAATCAAAAATAAAAACTTATATTAAGGGGGTAGATCCGCTTATAATTGTGAAAAATCAATTTTTCATTTTTCAATTTATTATACCTTCAAAAATCAGGCCTCAAAATGTTATTTAGATACTCCCAAAAATAAAGAAGTTACGGCAGTTTGAGCGTGCACGCCTTTTTCTCTTTGTAAGCGATATTTTCAGTAATCGAAACCTTAAACGCGTTTTTCTCGAAATGACGTTTTTCCAACTGATGTAATTTATCCTCCCGATTGGCCATACCGATTTTAATCAAATTTTGTGTGCTACTTTATTCAAGTATCTTGTATGATTATCTAACATAATATAGGCCAAAAATCAATGCGAAAAAATTTGGCAAGTGAAACAAAGTGCAAAAATAGCGATTTTAAAAAAAAAATCAAACAACCGTAATTTTTTTCTTGATCATTTTTTTAAAATATTGTGGTAGATTACCACATAAGAAACATTCTCTTTGGAATGCGGTGTGTTTTTTGTTTCAGATTCTTCATTCCTGAGATTATCTGTCCGCAGTGGGACGAGGTATTTTTCGAGACATCAACTTTGATGTCCTCTATAAATAAGTAGAAAATGAAAAACAATAGAAAATTGAATTTTTTCAGCACTGTTTTCTGTGGTTAACCTAGCGAATCGTTAATAGTTTAGTACATTATAGACATTTTTATCTCGTAGATGTAGATTGCATGAACAGATTAATTAGTACCGTAGTAATATAGTCTTTTTTTGCACAGTAGCGATTATTTTTCTCTTTAAAGTATTTAGTAGAACCCAAGCCATTTTGCATACAGGTGCCTTTGTGTACAATGGGATCCATGTAAAGATGAAATATTCAGCACTGTTAGTTTCGCCTTATAGAGTGCTGCAATTGTAAACTGCACGTTTGAAAAATGATAACACCACCTTTGTATAGTCTAGTATCCACGATACTTTGGAAAAATAAAGAAACTTCGTAATTAAATAATAAATAAAGATGAAACCAAGATCTGTTTCAAACATTTGACGATAATTCTTACAGTTGCTTAGTTTTAGATACAGCTAAACAGATCTTTAAAATAAATCGCTTAAAAAATGATTTTATTTCTAAAATATGTTTCGTCCTGCAAAACATCGATTGAAGTTGCATTTTTCAACAATTCACTTTTCTCAGGAGCAGTACGTCAACAGCCGCGGCAGCCTTTGCTATCGCTACCTCAGCTTCCAGTAATCCTCGAGATGAGCCCCCCGAGGTGGAAGCTAGGAACCGAAAAGACTCCGTTGTTAGTTCACCAGCAACGATGCGAGTGTTGAACGTTTTAAGGTAAGTTTTGACAAATTAATTATTTTTATTTGCTCACCCGAACGTTGCCAAAAGCTTATAGAAAGAAGCCTACTAAAAATCTAAGTAATATGAAAATCTAATTTTTTGGTTGAAGCTGCCGGTAATGGTTCAGCAATAGCAACTGTCGATGAATTGCAGCAAAAGATTATGCATTTCTTATTTGAAACAAGCTGAAAGCGATGAACTCGAGTCATGCATAAATTGTCATTTCTTTCGTAATGCGAAATAGGGGGCGCATCAAAATTTATCCCTGCTGACTTTCAGTCCAAACAACCCAACCTCAAACGAGTTCTAAAAAATTAAATCTTTTTAAAAAATGTGAGCCAATTTGGACTTGAATAAATCTATATATCGTACTATTCACTGTAGACGAATTTTTGTTGATTTCATGGATTGTATTTTCACAGACATTGGATCTCGAAACACTTTCAAGACTTTGAACAGGATACAGTTCTTCGCTCACAGGCTATTGCTTTTTTGGACGACATCACATGCAGTCCTAACTTGTTGCCATCTGAGCATCGATCTGCATCCCAGCTTCTGCGTATATTATGCCGCGAGGACCTCAATACGGGCATACTGAAATTGGATGTTCTTTTGACACCACCATCAGTAGGTTTCTCTTTTTCATAAAACATACGTATCATCGCATTGTCCGATCTACATTTTTCAGTATTCCGAAATTATATTTTGCCTAAATATTTTGCAGGTACCCAGCAAAGAGAGCATTGAAACCTTATCTGCTTTAGAGATAGCTGAACAAATGACGTATTTAGATCATCAAATATTTTTAGCAATAAGAAGCGAGTAAGTAGATACACTAACAAGTCTTTAGAGTTAATTGTTTTTCGTAAATAATAAATAAGTTGTTGAATGGCAGGCATACGAACGGTCGACCGTGTGTATGAAAATAATAAAATCGTCATACATTAAATTCAATACCTGTTTACGTTTATTAGCATATTAAATGATATAACAAGGCATTTCAATATGTAACATACCTCGGAAACGTTGTTGAAAGCATCAATAATTGATTTCTCACATTTACAGTGAATTTTTGGGACAAGCGTGGATGAAAGCGGACAAAAAAGAAAAAGCTGAACATATCATCCTGATGACCAAGCGATTCAATGATGGATCACGGTTGGTTTCATCGGAAATCATATCAAGGTATAAAAACAAAACTGAATGGAAATACAAACAAAATACCCTCACACGTTATTATCTCGTTCGAAATGCCTTTAATACGACTGGGAATGTGCACCGACATCCTAGTGGCATTCATTTTGAAAAGAGTGGAAAATTCACTCGAAGCAATTTCGATTTTCCATTGAAATCCATTGTATTGATATTACAAGTGGGAGTGTAAATGCCGCTACAAATTGTGAATTGAAATGTCCTGTGGAGCATTTGCAGCCACTTTTCACTTCGATCGATAAAAAATTAATTGTGCTACATTCGTTACAGACAAAACATGGCTTCCCGCGTTGCGGCTATTGAAAAATGGACGGCAGTCGCTGATATTTGTAGATGTTTGCATAATTTTAATGGAGTTCTGCAAATTTGTGCTGCTTTCACAAATGCAGCCGTTTATCGACTGAAAAAGACTTGGGACAAGGTCCCGAAAACAGTAAGTATTGCATTTGTTAATTATCGAATTGATATCCTTTTGGGTGATCATTAATGCTAGTGATTGGAAAATATATTTTTTTGGAATTTGTTTCACATCATCGACTGTTAGAAAGTCTTACGAAGGATTTCGTACAAATTTGGATGGTAAACAATATTTTCGCTTTTGAACAGTTGTTAATTTGGAAAACTAGCAACATATGAAATTTTCAGGACTGCAATATCCAGTCGTTGTTATGTCTAGTAGTCATGTCAACGAAGTTCTATGCCAGCCCAGTGTTAAATAAATTAATTTTTATTATACTTCCGCAAAAAATCAGTTATTGTATACGAAGAAAAAAAAATCTTTCATATCTGCTTGAATATTTTTTGAGTTTTCATTGAAAAACTGACTAAAATGTCCAAAATCTGGAAAATCGATTGATTTCAATTTCAATTTTGGGAGAACATTTCGAAAACTAAAGTTTTGTTGATGAATAACTTCATGATAAATGAAACAAGTCCTGACTTTCACATTTGATTTTTCCATGGAATCATTGTTTAAATTATTATAGGGAATTTGTAAAATACTGCTAGACCAACAAAAATAGGTATGGTCCCTAGCGAGCACTTAATGAGTGCATATCAAGTCCCAAGCAATTCTGTAGCGGATTCGTAGCGAGGCCCTAGTTAGCGCTTAGCAAGCCACTAGCGAGCCCGTAACGAGCTCCTAGTGAAGCCGAAGGGAGCCCTAGCAAACCATTAGCGATATCCTAGCAAGCCTCAAATGAACCCCTTGCTAGGGACTTATTAAGGGTCACATAGGAATTAACTAGTGGCTCACTAGGGTCTCATTATAAGTTGGCTAGTGCCTTGCAAGGAGCTAACTAAAGGCTCTTTTGGGCCTCACTATGGGCTCATTAAAAGTTCACAAGAAGGAGGTCACTTGGATTTTGCTAAGATCTGGCGAGATGTTCACTATTGGTTTGAAAAGAGCTCGCTTGTACCTAGTTAGGGGCACGTTTGTGGTTCGCTAGGTCCTTGATAGAAAATTACAATGAAAAATAAAAATTCTAGAAAAATTTTGCCTGCTTGAAATGATAAGACTGCATTGATAAATAGATCGTCAAAAGAGCACTACACTTTGATCAGTAGTTTTAGACAAAGATATACATAGATAAAAATACTTTTCTGTATGGAAATCGTCTCAGTACCTACTTACCTGAAGGATGCTTACAGCACATAGTTATATAAAAATCAATATTTGGTATACTACACCAACGTAGTTTGGAACATATGCATAACGCAAGTTCAACATGGCAAAATTCGTTGATCGTTGAACTTCTTATTTGTTGATCAGTTATATGAGTCTGACGTTGTTGAAAGGAAATGTTTTACAATTACACATTTCGAATACTATTGACTACATCATAGTTTTTACTTTTTTGTTTTTCTTTTCCTTGTTCTCAGCTAGAAAGATAAGAAAGGTAGAATTCGATCAAGCTCTAGAAAACGTCTCCACGTCTCTTGTCCTTCAGGCAGGCAGTGTTGTCTTTATGTTTGCATTATACTTTTATTTTGAAAATTAATTTTATTCATTTGAATTAATATTGGAATTCAAAATATATTTTTTAATTTATCGGAAATTTGATAATACATTAACCAAAAGTAATGTTTCATAATTATTTCTATGGCTATCTTTTGACTCTGACTTCTGACTATTTCTTAGTAGGAAAATAAAATATATTCTTTACTGCCTTTTTTATGCCCAATTATATCCTTTATATTATGTATTCACTTTGAAGCAGTTCGTTGTAATGTTTCTCAATAACTCAAATCGAAAAAATTAGATTTGGATATTTATAATCTAAAAATTAAATAAGAAAATTTAGAGTCATGAATTTTTTTCAAAAAGACTGAAAACATTTTGAATGGCTTTCTCGAATTCAATAGTTTTTTTAAACTTTCATTAATTCGTGGTATACAAATTTAATTCAATAACTTCTTGAAGAAATACAAGCTCTGCTCTCTATTTCATTTGTATTCTTTGAATAGAACAAGAAGAAAGCAAACAAGTTAACCTTGAAAATATATAGCAGCTTGGTCAATAAATACTTACATAGGTCTGTAAATGAACAAAACGAATCGAAAGACATTTCTTATTACTTATTGAATCTGTTGCGTCCTTTTGAAAATACTATATTTAATTGTTATTTTATATTTATATAATACTTTTATTTAAAATATTAATATTAATATTAAACTTTTAATTAAAATATTATTTTTTTGTCAGGGCATAAAATATTCATAAGCAAAAAATATGTTGGGAATACCTTACAATTGTATTCTGATTGTTATGTTCGATGCAGTGTGGATTCGATATATCTATTGCTTCTAAGAATTCTTAGATTGCTTAGTGTGCATCCACTCCAATGTGATAATGGATACGGAAATGTAACAAAGTTTGTATTTTCGATGGAAACAGTCTGTACAAGATATTTCTTATAATCTAATCTGTGGCAACATAAGTAGTTCATCAATTTAATCTCATCTGGGTTCCAGTTTCTAAATTGTTTATTTACAGATAGGGAACTTGTCTTCTTTTGATGATTTTTTTCTAAGGGACGAAAGAGTAGCTAATTTCTTGAAAGAATTAATTAAATATTTCTTGATAAGCAAAAGCTTGCAAATGACCGCATGTTTAAGAGACCACGAATTGAAAAACGACGAACGTAGTTTTTCCGATTTCTATAGCTGCCACTTAAACTAGCCTAGTCGATTATTTCGCAAAACTAATCATTGTTGGTTTTCCACGTAGACAGCTTTTACCTATTTTCACTTCTTCTAAATGCTAGACACTGTTATTCTAATCCTTATCTTCGCGAAATCTCATTTACTTTGGTTCTAATTTAAAATTCCACCTCCTTTGATAGGCGTTCCTCCTCGACGCTTAAACATGCTTTGGTTTGCCATGGTTTGGCCTGATTTGCAATAGGATTGTATTTGATGACGGGCACGTTATCCTGTTGCAATGGAAACACCCTCCTATTTTCCGGCCGGTTTCCATGAAAAATAAGCTGCAATAGGAGAATTTATCAGGTTTTGCCATGTAGGTGATGAATGTGGGTCGGTCACGAAGGAAATTATTCACGGAGAAGAAAGTTGAAGTTCATTTCAAAAGTACCATCCCCTAAAACGATTGTAATTTTGTGTTTTGCAGACAGCTAGCAGAATTACGTGTTATGTTATGTTATGCTATGTTGAAAGCAAGCATTATTTACGAGGCTCATTAAGCGCCTTATTGAGACTCAGTGTGCGAACAGTTTCGCTAAGCATAATAAATATTGTTCAGCCTCACTAGTTTGAATTGGTGTAATTAGAATGCTTCTAATTTTCATTTGATTTCATTTTCATAATATGTTTTACATTATGGAAAACGTAATTATGTGAGAATCTAATTGTGCTCGTTTGATGAAGCGATTCAGAATGATATAAAGTAATTGTTTGAACAGGTTTTGCATTGAAATTGCTCTATTTTTATTGCTTAATTTTATTATTGTGTTCAATTTCTTGACCAATGATTCAAAATTTTTGATCTTCAATTACTATTTTTTTAAAATTTTTAAATACTACTGGAAATTTTTAAACCGTTAGGCATTCAACATTCGCCGAACAACTTCATATTCCTGACACAATTCTCTGAATGGAAAACAAGTTCAGAAATTAAAGATTTCCACCAATCTAGCTTAAAAGAATGGAGTGTTCAGAAGAAATTGCAGACACACTACTCTAATCATTTGAAAAATGTGAATCTAACAACTATTTTTCAAGTGACTTTGATTGTTATTTGGGGCCACTCCGGTTTTGATTATCCGAAACATTGAGTAAAATCTTGAAGTCAACTTGCCAAAAAGCAAAACAATGTAAAAAGGGAGAAAACAGAAAAAACCCAGTAAAAATAAAAAATTTTATGAAATAATTTTTGACGAGATTAATTTTAAGCACCCGTTTATAACTGTTTAGAGGTGAACTAAAAAAACAGATCATAGATCAAAGATGCTTCTGAATGATACAGAAAATTTAAATGTTCTTGCAAAATTTTTGACTGATGTGTCATATGTTGCCCAAAATGATAATAGACCCAAAATGCCCTGAATAAGAACGTTTCACGTTTCATTAGTTGTATTCACTTTTTGGTGAGTCAGCTGTACTCTTCTTGGAGATGCTGGGTAGACTTGTAAAAGCTGGTTATTTTGAGCGTTTCGATGGAAGCCATTTACAGAGCAAACCATGTAAATGTTGAAACAACTCGGTGGACGCAAATTTCAAATATGAAGTCGTACGTCAATTCAATATAGCTGAGAGCGTTTAAATACTTTATCGTAAGTTTAAAAAATGGTAGTTGTATCCTTGTAGGAATGATACAGTACCAATGTCAATTAGCAGCAAACTGTACATGTATACTCCCATGTTTAACTTACGGGTGTCAAACTTGGCCGGCTACGAACAAAAACAATCAGAAACTGATAGTCTGCCAACGCAATATAGAACGTAGCATGCGAAACATAAAGCTAAAGGATAGATGGGAAATTTCAAAAATAAGGAAAAAGACATAAATAAACGATTTTTTTCACAAAAAATCAAAAAACCCAAATGGAACTGGACTGGGCACATCACGAGAATAAATAAGGAAAAATGGACGAAAGATGTAATGGGATGGTACCCTAGGATGACAAATTAAAAGATGGGAATATGACTGCCGAAAGGATGAAGAAGGATGGTTCGTGACAGAGATGAGTAGAAGAAACAACGGGAGGCCTATGTCAAAGGACAACCTGGCCAATAAACTGGTTGCTGAAGAATACCAATGTACATATTTTACCCGTAAAGACTATTTAAATGTAAAAACTCATAGGACTCTAAATATGTTAAAACTGTACTGTATTTGGTGACCGAATAAAGACTTTTATTATTATTTATTATTATTAGTTGAATTTTTCCAAAGTCCGCAAATTTTAATTTATCTGCAGCAAATTTTAATTTATCCAGCTTTTTCAATTTTTTTCCGTCAATTTTTTATGCTCACTTTTCTTGTATGTACTCGTAAGTCTACAGAAGTTCGAATAATTTTTATTTGGTTTTCACCGGAAGCGAAAGTTTCGAATAAGAAGAAACTTCATCAAATCAGTATAATTTTTTTTGACTTCTATAGTAAAATAGACAAGTAAAGTATCCATTCGAACTTAAAAACGAAAACTGCCATCGTCTAATGTATATATTTAATTCTGCCATCGAAGTTTCATACACCGAATATCTTTATCATACGAAGCGGAGTTATGTATGAAACAAAATTAAAAGTTAAGCAATATAAACTACAAAATAAGTCTGGTATTGATATAAGCAGCATAGAAAATGATGCCATTGAATGCCGCCTCGTCTACATATCTAGCAAGAAATGTACTTATTGTTAGTCCTTTTTCGTTGGAACTTATAACATAAGAGTGCAACGAACGTGGATGAAGATGAACTCTTACAATTTGATTTTATAAAGATTTATTACGACGGCAAGGATTAAGTTGGATGCAAGACGGATAATTCCAGAATTACCATAAAACTAGCTTGTCATCTGTAAGCTTGGAATTTTTCAAGGACCTCATAAAATTTCAATGTTAGACTATACTTCATTCTATACAAACATTGCTTAGTTCTCTCCTGAAAATTTCTTGAAAGGACAAAAGTTTGAACTATGACTTTACTTTGAATTTGCCGGGCGAAGTTTTGAATGAATGTTGAAGCCATTAAAATATTTGTAAGAAGTAGGGATTATTATATCTTATTCTGTAGGATTCTGTAGGTATAAGTATATTGAAGACACTAAGTCGTAAATCTTTGATCTTTTTTAGGAAAGATATGTGTTATAGGGTTATAACCGATGGCTCAGTAGATCATTGCCATAAATCAATTAATTTTCATTGATTGATTATGACTGATATTAAATTTTGTTTTCTTATTTCAATAAGTTATGATTAATATGAGAATTGATCAATAAGAACTTAATTGTTCATTGAAAATTGTTACGATCTGTGTATTTGGTCGTCTGCAAATTTTGAAACCAATATATCTTTTGATAATAAGTTTGAAGTTATTGAAAAATTCGAAATAGCTCAGCTTTGTTCTGTACTGCTGTAATTTTCAAGATGTATTTTTAGTAGTCACTTTCTAAGTAAATGTTTCAGACATCATTAAAAAACACTGGGTCGTAAAATAGATGTACAGGGTCATTCAAGCTTATCAACCGTAGCAAGTCTGTTGTTGGATATTTACCAAAAATACAGCGAATTTTATGCCTTACTCTATAAGTATGACTGTTGGATAACTTTATTAGAAATGAGATGGTATCGCATATAATAGTTTGAAAATAAAAGCATGTATTACCACTAAAATGAATTGCTTTAGTTAGAGGCAAGAGTTTCACTTATCTGAAGACGAACAAATGAAAAAATTGGTAGTTGCAATAAATAAAATTCTGTAGGTTTTTGAAAATAATTGATAGGATTAAAGAACTTTCACTACACGATGGATCCAAATTCTTGTGAGGCAATGAATCTAGTGATGAGTCAAAAGAACAACGTTTCGTCAACCATTCGGCGTGGTTGAAATCAAGCTGGGACAATGAGTTACACGAGATTACTCAGAGTGTGAAAGTGTTATTTAAACTAGAGGTTCGTATATTCTGTGATCGGGATTTTTGTGCAATCCTGAATCAAAAGGAGAGAAGTGCCTGCATTATTCAAAAAAGGAAGATCGTGAAACATGAATCCTATCGGCATTCAAAATAATTTACACCACGAGAGGATTGTTACAAGCTTCAATTGAAACTTGTGTTGCATTTTCCAGATGTTGAATTTTGTATTCGTCACGAAAAGTTTATTAAAGACATGATCAAGTATTGGTCAAAGTTTACAAATCCGAAAAATGAAAGGATTGTACAAATGTTTTTTTTCGAAATACTCAAGATTGTCTGAATTGAATCGCATTCTCGGAAAGCAGCATTTCAGTTGAAGTAGATAGTGAACTTCTAGGTAAAAGATGCAAGAAGATAGCGAAACTTGTTTGAGTCCGTTGAGTTTCCATTTCTATTTGAAAAGGAATCAGAATTTTGTCAATAGATCTTCTTGAAAGAATGTGCAATACATAGTCAAGTCGTTCTAGCTCGCCATGCTTCACCTATATTCACATGCACTTGGATATGTCGGAGTAATAATTGCATTTCCTGCTAACTTACGTGGCCATATTCATCAGGAATCCATCTCGATTCCACTTTACCGGGCGTCTATGTATGTATACCGAACGGCATTATAGTCGCTGCCCAAAATGGCATACAATAAATCAATTGCATGTTAACTAGCAATTGGAATCCTGTAGTGAGCTGTGCATGCAGCCGGCAGGACACTTTGGTCCTCAACGAACTGATTAATTTATTACATAATTTGCCTTTGGCTTCGAGTGAACAAAAAGAGAAACAACTTCACCACACTCCACATCCACCGCACATTGTCAGCACGGAAGCGATCCACTTTCCTCTAATATTGGTTGAAGCATAGAGAAGTCCTTGCTGTAATATATGTATTGGCATTTGAGCAGGGCATCAGGCAGAAAATATGTGTACATTTCCAGTAATCTGTGAATGAGGAGCGATGCATGCTGCTGACAGATTTCAAACGAAATGCTCTGCCATTAATTCTGCTACAGGACTTTGCCAAAATAGCGGAGATGTTTGCACTAAACACATTCCGTGTCCTTTTATCATTGCCTGCGAGCATTCGATCGATTTGAGTGTAGTTGACAGATGAATAGGATTGTACATGTTCACAGGTGTAGTCACTATTGATTCTTCTTGCTAATTACCAATTAATTGTTTATATTTTTTCCTAAATTCAATTTGCAGATAAAACAGACAATCACTAAGCTTCAGGCTGTCGTATGTTCCGACGGACGTTTCAGATCCATGAGGGAGGCACTTCATCGGTCGGATCCGCCATGCATCCCATATTTAGGAATGTATCTCACAGATTTATCTTTTATTGAAGAAGGGACGCCGGATTTTACTCCTGATGGATTGCTGAACTTTTCAAAAATGAGAATGGTAAGTAGCTTAATGTAGTGATTATATTTTGCAGAGGTCATAATTGCATTTTAGGACATCATTATTCGCTGTTACACTTTATCTGGTTTTAGGCTCCATGCAGTTTAGAAACTGAAAATCCAATATTATTAAAATAGGAAGTTATCGAAGTACACTGAAAAAATACCTGTAGTACCTTATAAAACGAAGTTTAGGTCTCTGTATGAAAAACATGCTTCACTTCGTTTTTGAACCATTATTTTGTATTTGCGTTGATTGATATTCTTAAGTGATAAGTAAATAGTCACCAACTGCTCCAAAAAATTCATATTTGATGGTTAGTAGAACTTACATATACTATTGATTTCCAATTGGCTAACCCCATTCAAGATATGCTTTTTCGGTTCCAATCAAAGCAAAGTTCATCTCTTGAGATCCCATTCAACAGCTCGTAATAATGAAAGCCAAGCCTCAACTGAAACAATAGATTCCATTATTATAGTTTCTTTGTACCTGGCACTACACTCTATGTTACGGCATAATCATTAAATACCTCAACGTTACCTACATATGTATGCCTTTTGTTGGAAATCTTCAAAAGCAAAAATGTATTTGACTCAGCTGAAACAATTTAATACGCAACATTCATACAGAACAATAACCATGCTGCAAACAAAATTTTCAAGTTTATATGTACAAAGTTTCCATTGAAATGTTTGCCCCGTTCACGAATGCTGAACACTTGACCTACTCCTCATCGCCAGGACGGGAGCCTTAGTTGAAAGCAGTTCCACCAACACAAAGCTGTCACTGTTGTTGTAGTTTCTGAAGGAGTCACTAAAATGACTATCCAGTTTGTTAGTTGCCGTCTTAAAGACATTCATACGCTAGCACACACCAACCCATTTAGGGCATTATGTGTAAATTTCTTCAGTCTAATCCCTTTGTAATTGAACTTAATTATAAAATTTAGCCCTTGGAATAGAACTTTGGAAGCCTTTTGTCCTTTTGCCCGCTGAGGTCTCTATGAGGTTCATTTTAAACCTAATTATGTGGTGGGCTTCACCTTGACTTAGCATGTGAGTATTACACCTAATTAAGTGTTTATTGTGTTGGATGGCTTTGTTGAGGGAAATTCGCAAGACAAGAATAAGTCGTTTGGCAAATTCAAGGACATGTTAAAATAGAGAAAGACAAGACATTTTCTTCGAGTTGCTTAATGGGAATAAATGAGTCTTATATTTTTCTAGTATCTGTTTTTAATAATTGAGTTGTATACTCTGATGGTTGATTTGCAGGATTTTTACATCAATTGGCTCTAGGTTTTTTCATGGAGCTATGCAGCTACCAAAAAATCAACACAATAGTGACGATAGTTGCAGGCACATTTGATCTTTCTTGACTGTGTTTTCCAATATTCTTTGATGTGTAATTTTGTTCTTGTTGCTGTTGGGTTTACCAATGAAAGTTTATATTTTTTGCAATTGCGTAATTCAATGAATTGTTTTCGAAAATAATTTCAACGACACTTTTGTTATTAAATGGCTTCCTAGATGTACTTGGTGGTGTTTTCCATCTGAATTTTTTCCGCTCTTTTGATAGGTGTCCTTAAAGGCATATTATATTAGTTATTTGCTGGTAAACTGTAACTCTGGGCTCTTAATATTATGTTGTTTATTTCTTCGATGTGGTGATCCAAATAACCCTCTTTCTGATAAAATTCTTTAGCAATCACTCCAGTTGGTAGATGGTTCAGTGTTTTATTGATTTTTTGTGAGAACTTAGCCCGTCATTTAGTTACTAGCTTGAGCAGTGATTGATAGCTATTCTTCAACCTGAATCCGGAAAATGTAGAAAT
The DNA here is from genome assembly GCA_963942545.1 of Oxycera nigricornis. Classification (NCBI taxonomy): domain Eukaryota; kingdom Metazoa; phylum Arthropoda; class Insecta; order Diptera; family Stratiomyidae; genus Oxycera; species Oxycera nigricornis. The sequence goes on from OZ012659.1 coordinate 15,218,340, forward strand.
CATATGAGACAGCTTATTTATGAATATCATTTCCGTCGATTTTCGATACAATATTTTCACAACGCATAAAAATATTGAGACCTTATAAAGGCAGGCAATAAAAATAAAAGAATATAATTCTGGGACCGTTAAATTGTTGCCACAAAATGACTGAAAGGTATTCCAAGAATAATTTTTTCTTGCAATTGCACTATGACGCTCTTCAAAAGGGTATGTTTGTTGTCGACTTTATTATTTCTGTTGAATTAGATCAAAAATAAATAAATAATGTTAATAAATACTTAACAAAATTTATCCAGCCTCACTTGGCTTGGAATCGGTTAAAACATTACTGCACGAAATTTGATAGAAAAATTTGTCGTAATTTACCTAGTTGCAAAATTCAGACAAAAGTTTGTGGTTTGGGAACTGTGGAACACATGTAAGCCAATCTTCAAAAAAAAAAATATCAGAGCAAAAAACTGTATGGACTGTATTCAATAAAATCTTTAAATCAACAAACAACTTAAACTAAAAATGATGATTTTTTTGGCAGATCGCTCATGTCATCCGTGAAATTCGCCACTTTCAACAGACACCCTACAAAATCGATCATATTCCAAAGGTTTCGGCTTATCTTTTGGACACATCCCTGCCTCTAGATGACGACGAACTGTATCGCAGGTCTTTGCAAATTGAGCCGCGCAGTTCACGCTTAAGCGCGCCAAACACGGCAGCAGTCTAAGGACGTCAGGGACAATCTATTAACCGATTTCAAATTTTCCATAATTGGCACGCACAAATTTCTTTGGTAAGAATTTTTCCTGCATGCAAGGTAAGTTTCGGCGCTAAAAAGCAGATTTCGATTAGCGAAGAAAAAAACTATATTGAATTTCTTTAACACATGGAACTTTTCTAGTCAGGCATTGTTTGCTTGAAGGATAATTAAATTTGACCTAGGACAGTAATAATTGTATTCTTGCATTTTTTAATGTGCTAAGCATAACAAAAAAAAATGAAAGTTGAAGTACATATTAACAATGGACCTGACAATCTGTAATCATATTGAAATTTCCAAATAACGATTGCGGAAAACTATTTAGTAACATTTGATTGAGAGATTTGTATCTATTTTCACTGCTATGACATATCACGATGATTGTATAAATCAGATAACTGTTTTTTAGAATAATTGAAATGTTTACGAGGAAGAATAAAATTGAAGAATGTGCGATAGTACTAAGGGAGATAGAAAAAAGGTTAATTATGTAGATATAAATTGAACATACTGAATGTAATTCTGAGATTCAAAATAATTAAGCACAAATTTTCTGGAAATACACAAGCATATTTTTGATTAATTTCCGCAACTTTATTAACTTATTCGCTGAGCAGAGAGTGGCATCAAAGATGGCATATTAGCTCAACACAAATGTTCTCTTAAATGTTTCCAAATCAGCAATATTGTAAGGAACAAATTTGGAAAACCCTATTCGAATTTGATTTTAATTTTCAATTACCTGTCATAGTGTTAAAATTTTAGCTGGAATATTTATGCGAACTTTTTTGTTTTTGTCTCAAAATTTAGAAAAAATTATTGCCTGATAAATTAACGTATCTTTAATCAGATACACCGAAAAAATGCATTAATTAAAATATTCTCAATACACTATTATTGTTTCCGTGATAGTCTTCAAAGTTTGTTGTACACTTTACATTTTGTGGGTCTAAATTTTGGTAATAAAATTCCATTCACCATTAAATTTTGGTTTGCATTTTTCGGGGCAATTTTTCATTATTCCCGCAATTCAAACTTTGCCATCACATCCGTGAAATAAATGTGAAGAATTTGATGAAACATTATTTAAATTTCACAATTATGAATAAATATCTTTTTCCTTTCTTTATTCTATTTTCTGATTCTTCGAAAATCTTGATAAAACTGTCGTTCACGGCTTGGTTTTCTACCATCACTGTTTGAGCACTGACGCATTTCGTTTTTGGAAATTTATTTCTATAATAATAGTTTTTCACTTTACTATCTTTCAAAGTCAATTATATTTTTGAATACAAAAGTTGGCCTCATTTGCTTTGCCTTGCACTTGTTTGCGATTGGGATTACTCTCTGAAAAGTCTAAACAACTAAAGCTTTCGTACACTGAAGCTTTTAAAAAATAAAGGTAAGACGACAAGCATCTATTTTTTTTAAATAGCTAGAAACGTGTAATGTGTATATAATGTAGTCAAACAATATAGTAAATAAGGCTTAAGATCATTTATATGAATAAAATTTGGGATCGAACTTATCAAAGCACATTTTTTGATACTCCGCACACTATGCCCCGCATTCTGCACTCAACACCGGACTATGTGATAAGTTTATGTATCTTTGCACCATTTATGTTCAAAGTACACACAAATAATTGTAAAACAGTGAGAAATATATGTTTTGAAATTAGTTTCGATACAAAAAAGGAAGTATCAAACAGATAGATCCCTATAACGGTCAATTTACATTAACATATCAAAATTAGAAATTAGATTCTATAAATGCATGTTTTGAATAGAGGTAGCATATTTATTGTAGAAGTGAGTCGTTTTATTTTTAAAAGTTGGTGTATCCAGAATTTCTTCTTGAGTTAGCTTTTAGCGAATGAGGAATGGAAATGAGGATTATAATTATAGTAGTAATGATAGTTGTTTCCTAGGAGAAAGTGTGAGAGAGAATGAGTAATATCCAATTTCCATGCGAAGTTAAAGAAGAATTCCTGTGAATAATCGTCAGTTTAGAAGATATTAAATTTCAAATAAAATCCTTCAAATTTCTTTTATTTAATAATTTGCAACTTTGCAAACAAACCCATTCAACGATTGGTTTAAATTTCAAAAATCAGTCACGATGGTAAATTTCAACGTTGCAAAATATTAGATGAAACTTGTGGAATTTAAAATTGAAATGGCGAAAATAGAACAAATTTCCGTCAAAATTTCTTTTCTAGTCTTGTTTGCGTTTCAGACTTCAACAACTTTATTGAAAACAAACGTATTTCTTCTTTCCCAGAATTTCCTTAAGAAACTACTTGAGATTTAATACTGTTTCATCCTCTAAGTACACTCTTTTTTATCGGTAGATAAGGTAATTAGCCACAAAAGACTGTGAACGATAGGTCAACCGTGCACGAAAAAATGATATGGAAAATATCGAACATCCTGCTTTTTAAAGGTCGAATTTTTGCAATGAGGAAAACAAACTATCAAATCAAATATATCACAAATTAATGAGATAGAGAAATAATATTTCAAAAAATTTGCGAGAACCTAGTCAGTTTTCCTAACTACTACTACTAATTCAGAGGGATACAACCTTAAAACATTATGTGCAAAAAAACGCGTTTCATATTTAAATTACGTTGCAATTTCTTCTCATCATTTGTTAAATTACGTCAGTTTTTCGACAATAAACAGACAGAATATTATATTGAATTTGTAGGTTTATTTCCAAATTTAATTGTTTTTAATGGATTTTATTTATAATTGACGCCCACTAGCTTTTCGAACTATCCTTAGACATTGTTTCTTCCATAAATGAGCTCAAAACAACAGACTTTTCAATATTAAAATTAATGAAAACTACCAAACCAGCCAGTAAAATAAAACACAAATAATATTTCTGTGCTTGCAGCGCAAAGGGTGTGAAGTCCATAATTACTAACTTTGAGAAATCGCAATTCAAAGTTTAGCGATTTTTACTTAATCAGGACGCACATGTTTTTTTAAACTTTTCTAAACTTCACTTACTCACCAGGTTTATGACATAATAAAATGTGTTTTTTTTTTTGAAATTTTACATCTCACCTACAATCTCTTATTTTGAAAAACTTTCATTAATTGATGGACTTAACACGTTATTCACACATGAACTACTACCATGAAAATTTGTGTTTACCTAATTTGTAATGTAGTCATTTACTAATAAGGAACAAATCGATGAAATGAAGAAACCTTGTTAAAAATGTGTTTATTTTATTTTTTTAAGCTTACAAAAAAAACTATACAGAAAGATAAAAATAGAAAAAAAGAACATTAAGAAAATTACATCTTGTAATTATTATTAAAAACTAATGTTAGCAATAAAAGATAATAATAGAATAATAACAATAAAAAAATTAAAATTTAATCATCTTCGTAATCCGAAGCAGGATAAACTTTAGTCGCCTTTTCAATAGTGGCTAGTTTTTCATAAAATTTATGAAAAATAGGAGATGTGAAAGGGCACAAATCCAACAGGTTTTTTTTCATTGTAGAAATTAAATTTGGTCCATCGTATATTTTTTGTGGTAAGATTTTACCAAGTTTATTAGGATTCTATGAAAACTGAAACCGAGTCGTAGCTTGTGCATTCAAAAATTCTAAGAATTTCGGTGGCCGATTCGTTCCTGTGAGATAAACCAATTTCTTAGAAAAAAGTCCATAAGACGTTTTTTACTCAAGAAATGGGTTTATCAAGTAATGAATCAAGCCCGAAAAGAAGAGGACATAACATTTCCATCGCAAATGGATCGCTATATAGTTACTTGAAAATGGTGATATGTTATTTAAGATGAATATAACATCATTTTCACTGCAGTCACCTGAATTTTGAAAACAGTTCAAGAGCTACTCGTAAATTACTTCGTGAAGAATGGAGGAAGGACTTAGATTTCTATACCCACATGAAAAGGAAAAATACCTTAATTTCGAGCGTATATTACTCATTTTTCACAAATTTGGACTTAACATTCTTTGCGCTGCAAACACAGATTTAATACCTTGATAGAAAATTTCAATTCTTCTGGAATAAATTATTTAATGATTAGCTATTTAGAAAAGAATTTCGTTTTATTCTTTTTCGAACCTCTTTAAAATTTTATTTGATTATGAAAATTAAAAGTTACTGTATAATGCTTCTATCCATAATCTTGATTTTGGACCAAAGTTTCCATTTTTCCGTTCGAATTTGACATAAAATGTACATAAAGCTCCTCATTTTATACTATATACTACATCGGAAGTAAAGTAATGATAATTTTGCGTGAAATTATTTGGTCACGAAAATTGTGTAAGCTTTGGTAAGTTTTTTGTCTTCACAAATTATTTATACTTTGCTAAATGTGAATTATTTAACTGAAGTGAAATGTGGCCAAAATTAAATGTTTTAAGCAATCGAATTTTCAAATTTGAGTGAACTAAAAACGTAATATGCACGAATCATTGCCAGCTAATTAGGACAAGAAGAAGACCACATTGTTTCGTTTTAATAAAAATGAAGTTTTTATTTCATGCCGAATTTATTTCGCATCCAATTGGAACCATATTCAACTATTAACAAATATGTGTTGGTAAAATTTCATGAAAAACTTTAAATTTTAAATATGCTTGCGCTAAGCAAACGAATCTCAATCAGTACTATCGCCATGATTCAATCTGAACTAGAAGCTCAATTAAAATATTTACTTCGTTTTAAGAACACTCTTTACAAGAAAACATTTTATATTAAAAGGCAAAATGTCTAAAAGATCTTTTGACAATCGCCAATGCAGGTTATTTCATTAAAATACCAGAAAAATATAGTTACTTGTTAAATATACATAAAACTAAAGAATTTACAATGCATTTTATTGTTGCTATAAAAACTTCTAAACTATTGACACTGCATAACAAAATATTAAAATCGAAATCAATAAATAATCATAAAGTTGTTGAAAAGATCTTCTCAAATTTACACTTGAATAGTGCAAAATGAATATATAAGAAAATTAAATCTTATGATAAATGAAGAACTTAAGAGTATTCCCTTGAACATTTAGCTAATGATAGTGTAAACTTTTCGAATATCATTGTTAAGACATTTGTGAGTCCGCATTTCAATATAAGAGAATGTTGGTCTACTATATTTCGAATTATTGTAATTATTCAGTATTGCCAGATCGTGTTATTTAAGTGCGTGTTGCCGTCAATTTTCTTTCAAGAAATGCTAGGATAAAAGATCTGACCATGTGCGCTGGTAGCATCATGATCTGCAAGTGGAAATCAACAGAAAATTGTGAAAAATTAATAAGTACTTGCGTTTGAACTAAATCATTTAGACTACTAAATCAAACGTTAGTTGATGAGTATTTAATTCAAATGGAAGTAATGGCATTTATAATTATCTGATAAACAAGAAATTCTAATAAATGATCGATTGTTAATGATTGAAATGTAAAAATTAAAAATGTCTATCAAATAAACATTGAAATTTCAATAGATTTTGTTTTAATGCATTTGTTTCAAACTTGTTAGTGTCCATTCTGAACACCATAGTTCATTGTTTTTTTTGTGTCGGAAGGAGTAGTGGTCTTATCGAGATCAATAAATTAATCTTCAAAGTGATAGAACTTCATGCCAGGAGAAACTTGGATTTTTGTTACGTTATCCTTAAAGCCAATTATAAGTGAGAGCTTGGTTAAGCTTATGAATGGATGTAACCTATCACGAAGCATGGTTACATACTAAAATAATATATTTTTCTAAGCTCTTCAGTTCTCATCCTGCAATTTGCAAATTTATTTCTTAAAAGTTTTTGTACATAAATTAAGCTAGCGTTTTTAGAATGCGACAATCAAAAGAAGACATATTAAAGCAATCGTTTTTGTTTTCGAAACGAAATAAATGAAAATCATGCTCTGATATAAAAATGAAACGATGAAAATATTTGAATACCTCATCCTGAATGCCCTATTGAAACTATCGAAATATTAAAGAGATTGAAAACACAAAATTTGTCTTCGAGTCTATCGATGAAAAAGCATTTCTGGCTAGTTATTTATACAGCATCATTTTTCAGTTCGCTTCCCAATGACAGGCCACAGCCTAAATAACCTAGTCGTGGTCTTCAGAGTGCAATGCAATGCTCTTTACCATCTTATATCAAGTTAAATTTCAAAGGCATCCATGAGAAAAACTAAAAAGGGCATATTATCGCACAAGTTTGTTTTGGTAACATTTGTTTCTTCTTACGTTTTATAAAAAATCCGAGACATTTTTGAAGTAATAAATCTTGCAGGCAAGAGTTGTAGTAACAAAATTGATAACAAATTTTAAAAGCCATATTTCTCATGCTTACAAATGCAATGCCTTAGGGACTCTTACAAACTGCATCAATCGCACAAATCTTGTTCGATTCAACTACATATTCGCATCATTTGAAGAGAACTCATGACTCGATATCCTCGTAAGTGCACCTTTGTTACTACATTGAATTTCATTCGTTTCGACTCTGTTAGCTATTCTGCTGTATCAAGTCTGCATATTCAATCCTGCAACACTACTTCAAGAATCCATTCTTATCATAATCCATCGATTCTTTTTATCCCGCGTACAAATTTCGTTTCCGATATTCTCGTTCCCACGGCAAAAAAAACAATACCATCTTCATTGAGATGGTATCCACATCCAGCACCACAGCAAGGATATTTTTACTGCTACGATGAGTTGATTTGATAACGTAAACTGGTAAACTGCATACGTGTACAGGACATGAGATATTCTGTTCGTTGGCTTTCCTGCCATTCTCGCTCCTTGAACGAGGAGCGATTTCAACAAACCCTTGTTTCTAATGGATTACCACCTCAATGAAATATGCAAATCGACAAAATCCCATGACAATTGGAGGAACTACTCCGATAGGTAAAACCACTTTTGTTTGCTGTTAGTATTTTTCTCTAGAGGCTTTTTTCAGTTCAAGGATTCCTTTTTTAGTTCTGCGTTGTGTTGAATGTTCCCGCAGACAAGGTACAGAGGTGCGACTCCTTCGTTTGTTACCTTGGGCCGTTGAAACAAGCCTTGGTATATTTGAATTACAAATTTAATGCCCGCTTCCAGTAAATTTAGATCTGCATTCTTTCTCTTCAACGGCTGATAGCTTAACGAGAAGCAGAAAAAACGGAAAAAAGTTGTTGGGATTCTAGTTGAATAGTTGGCTGGTGAGGTTCCTTTTTTTCGTCACGCCCGACATTTATGTGTACCTGTTTTTCGCTCCATTGAAAAGCTTCTTTGTTTCTTCCTTTCGATGGGTTTTGCAGATTGGGTGAAAAAATGGAAATTATCGGTTAAGAGATTTGCATAATTTCTTATCCAATTTAGGATAGCAGCGGCAGAAAAACTCAAGAAAACTCGTTCGTAACTGCATGATGCTTTTGGGGCCAAGGCAGATCAATACCAAATATATTTTCAAAACTCATCGAATAAAAGCTGATTTTCATTCATAGAAAATATTTGGTTACGTAAAAGATTGTCGTCGTTCAAGAGTTCATTAGATTTTGAAGATATTTAGGCCTGAATAAATACAATTTTGCTACGTCAATGTTTGATGATTATATCTTATCGTTTACAGTCGTTATTTAGAATTTATATTTCAAAATTAAAGACGTGTAAAATCTGTGTGTCTAAAAAATGTCGAACAAAGTTGGAATCGAAACTAGACACTGCCAAACATCAGCTGAAACCTCTCCCGGAAAAGATTGATCCTGAACTAAATAGAATAAAATAATTTTGATTCCGATGTGAAATCGATTATTAGCAGAAGTTGTGACGTTTATGTAGCACGAAAGCTAAGTTTAAACTGATCAAACAAATCTATTATAAAGTTTATCTTGCTGAACGCAGAATGCAAGCTGCTCTTCTTTGTGTTAATTCCTTTTAAACAGACTGAAATAAATTCATTATCTCATTCTTTTATCGTTTATTTTCAATTGATTCACCAAACACCACAAAATGCAATCCAAATTTTCGTACTGAAACGCTTGCAATGCTCTTGTAAAACTTTAAATTGTTTAAGTTCCCCGAGGGAAAATTCGCTCATTTTAACTCATAAACATCTCGAATGGAACAATTTAAATCCCTGACAGCTTCACCATGAAAATGTTTAGAATTTGCAAAAAGTTCACGAGCAAGGAAGCAAGGATGCACGTTGCCTTTTAAAGTGATATGATTTGTTCTCGGGTACTATGCGGACTGAAGCTAAGCCGTTGCACGGTATTCCTATTACATGTGATAACTGCAGGAGTATCTCACACCATACACACATGCTGTGAGAGCATATGCAACGTGCATACGAGCCAAAGGATATTAAGGACCGTTTTAGCTGGATTTTCTAATACAATGTGTTCTGTGGTAACGTATTCTCTCTCAAATAATGCAGTTAACGCTGAAAGAAAGTTTGAATTGTTGCCTAACAAAAATGTTGAGTTTTGAGCAGTTTTCATAAATGTTGATGGGAGCAAATACGACCCGGGGCATTTGTGTGGTTTTTGATTCAGTTGTTTATTATAGTGTTATGGTGGATACGATTTGATGTATGGATCACAGTTAAACTGGTTGGCGTTTATTTGTTTCCAAATTTTTTTAATGCTAATAATTCAATTTTACTTGAACTGAAAAATTGAAATGGAAATTTGGTTAGCATACAAGTATATTGCACATAAAAAAGATCTGTTTATAAAAAAGGAATTGTATCAATATTTAGTTGATGAAGCAATAGAATGTTAAATTTGCCTGAAGACAGTTTGGGTTAAAATTTTCATTCGACTTTTTCTTCGCAAAAAGCTATAACAGAGTTTTAACTTTCAGAAGAATCTAGAAAAACAGATTTCAAGTAATAAATCATAATTGTTCAATAATAAACCAATTAACAAGACCATGGCTAGAACTGAGAATTTTTTCCCATTCCAAAAAGAAATAAATTTCTTTTCATATGATTTTCCAATCGTTTTCAAAATACCTTATTAAAATTAATCAATAACCTGGAAAGTATAACTTATCGTTGCATTTACCGTTCAGAAGAAAAATTGATGTTTTTGTGACAAATATCATTAATACTTTGTACTCGTATACACAACTGTGAAGTCATTGTGTAATCTTATAAAAAAAGATCTACTTCATTTTGAAAATAAACAAATTAAGAATAATCAAACCATACCTCAAGCCTAGTTGTAATTATGCTTGAAGCTTCGGGACAAGCAGACTTAATAGCACAATATACATTAAATTTATTTTATCTTATTTTTTTTATTTTCCAACCAATTTTCTTCAATATATTGTTATCATAATGATAGCATATAGAGTAAGCCATTGCCACTATATTCAAAAACCGGACTAAAGTTTTTGAAGAAAATATTATTCTTTGAATGAAATCAATCAATAAACGACTATTCAAGAGAAAATACCTTCTGTCGAAATTTGGTTGTTAGTCAACCGTTTGGAAGAACATTAAAATGAGTATGCTTGACAAAGATGGTCGCGATGAAATTCAATGTCCATGAGATTTTCGCTTCATTGACTTAAAGGATACACAGTCCCGGTGACGAAGAAACTAGTTATTCTCAGTCCCGCAGAAAATTTTAAAGTTCGGTCTTTGAAAAAGTAGAAGGACGGTGATTGCTAGCTGGTGAGCTAAGTTTGGTGCATTATGTCGCGGGCCTTTTTTGTGTTGGCTTTAAACCACATTATTGAATGACAGTCACATTATGCCCGATTATAAAATAGAGCTCCGAACCAAGAAAATCAAACAAAAATAAGGAGGATGTACCTCCTTGAAAAAATTAATTGCTGACAGATATCCTAATTTACGAGTTGGTATGTATCTCGGTCAAATGGAAGTGAACCCGTGCATTATACGCTTACGGGCAGATTTTTTTGCAAGGTGTGATGATGAGCTTAAGTTCAAGTTTCTGAAGTTGTGGCTCCAATCCATAGGTATCAGAAGGAGTATGAAAATTTCCGAAGTTAGGTATATTTTTACGCCCATCTCAATAACTAAAATAAAAGAGCAGTGAAGTGAAATGTTGCAAAATGCTTAGCTTAAAATTAGAATCGAAATGCATTGCTTTCGGGATGAAGTCTTACTAAACCATTCTGTAAGGAAATGATTTCTTCATTGCTTGAAGCGTCTTTTATAAGAGTTCATATTTTTTTACCTGGAAGTACAAATTCAAATTCATTGCAAAGCACGTTCACATATGACTTTCGTGGGTTACGAAGCCGTTTACAAACATTTTTCATTTATTTGACTTGAAATTTTATGAATTTTGCAGGCAATTAAAAATAACTTGCAATTTCCTTCATCAGGATGAAATTAATTTACTTGATTTTATTCCTAAGCTGAGTGAAGCAATTCAACTTCCGTGGATCATTGGTATTTTTAGCTTTTTGCACGCTCCTGGCGTGAGAATTATTCAGTATCAGTACAAATTAAAATTGTTATGCTCTGTTCTTCTTACAGAACATACTTTACCGCGTGGTCTCATCTGTTCTGAAATTACATCCCGACATACACATATGCTCCAGCGATGCAACTACATAGGTAGCTGATGGAACTCATTCTCGCCATGCACAACGTCTTCCTTCCTCGTCCTCGTTCTTTTTCTATCATCTCGCTTGAACTCGATCGCAAGAAAAACGATGCATCCAATTCAGTTAGAACAATTCACTCCGCTTTCTATAAGAAAGACCATAAATTTCTGGCAAACTAAACGCTGCATTGTGAACATAAAGACGAGCTACGAGTGCTCTACTACATACGACTTGCCTTAAAGTTTTTAGTCAGTTCGGCGAATTTATAGCCTAGCGATATTTTTCTTCTAGTCCTTCTGCAATTTTCAGCTGCCTGTGAAACTTTTCCTGTTCCTTGTCACCTCTGTCTGAGGCTGGGTATCTTATCGGGAAAATTTTTGACTAAAAAGTGTCATCTATTCATCATGACACGTTCATTTCTTTGAGCTTCTTCGGGCAATTTTCACCTGCGGAAAACTGAAAAGAGATGATTTAGAAAGGTGACATTTGACTATTGTGAAGTTTTTAGATTGCTGGAAGGCGTCCGTTCGTGGAAAGAAAGAATTCGACTGTAGCAACGGCAGTATAGGACGATGAAAATGGGATCGGGACAGTCAATATTTTATTGATTTTGTGAGGGATGCTACAGCCTAGGGTATGGTGAAATCAATGTTAAAATACCATGTGAATTAAACACTTTGTGATTTTTCACTAGAAACATTTGGTTGATTCGCTACAATGGATACATACTGAAATAAGAAGTGAAGCAAGCATAAAAGATATGTGACTTTTGTTAATATAAACTTGGTAGATAGCACCCGTTCGCGTAAGTTATCAAGTTTACACTAATAAGTCAAACAAAACAATATTTAGCATTTTAGGAAAGTTTAAGTTAGGATAATCACTGAGCACACTATATATACACAATACTTGTAACAGCAGTATATTGTATGTGTCATCTTAATTTTAACGAATTTGCGGCATAAGGCACTCTTATCAATATAGTTGAATGGAATAATTCATTATTTCAACCAACTAACAAATAGTAAAAACTAACTATGTACTAAGTAGTTCCTGCCAAAGAGTTGTATGAAGCAATGAAAAACTCCTCATCCACAGGAAACATGCTTCTCTTGGAAATCATTCGAAGTGCATCAAATTTTATTTAAAAATTTTCATTTCAATAGCATTCAAAAATCAAAAGGATTTTGAAAAATCAAAGTTTTATTTATGTAGTTTAAAAAATTCTTTGAAACGAGTTCATATCACGACCACTTGAATTCGAAACAGGTGGCTGTGAGGATAATTTGGAATATTCTCTTGTTAATTTTTTTGGGGACATATTCTTCACTAGTACTACAGTGATTATCTCGACATTGCTCACAGTACAGTTTCAAAGGTCGGAATAATTTGATTTTAACTAACACAACCTGTTTAAATGATCAGTAGCTCACCAATGGTTTTGCAATACTTTTTCAATATACTTTTGAAAGCTTTTCAAAATTTTGGTACAATTTTTTTGACCTGCACCTTTTTTTCCTTTGTTAAATAAATTGGAGAAGAGGCTAGTCACCTAGGTACGCTTTAGCGATCGAAACAAGCTCAAATTTTTCCGATCACTTAAACTTTATTGCCAGTCGACTTTAATATTACAAAATAATACGATGCGAAAAAATGACAAAAAACCAGAACGACTAATTCGTAAGTGCACAACAATGAATACAGTTTTTATTCAATTTTATTTTGCTAGAAAAATTGCAAAAGTAAATTCCAAAAAAAGAAGATCCATATGTTATGCGATGAAATTCAAACAAAGGTTTACACGAAAAGTGTCTTTAACTCATTTTGGCGCTTCCACAGGAAGCCTCATTTCTTCGAAAATTTGCTCAACTAGCTGTTGCCGATACGATCCACCAGACCATGGTCATTTTCAGGCCTCACTAATTTGAGCGCACCGATGAAGAGTACAACTGGATATTGAATGCTGTTTGCGATGTTGATAGCTCAGTGAAGAATGCGGCATAGTCGACCGTGACCGTGGCGGTATTCATTAACTTTTTCATGATCCTGCCTAGCTCAACGTGTCATAGTTGAGAGGAAAGAGATAAGTTGACTTCAACCATAGAACAATTCAAACTGTCTCCTTCGCACTGCTCGTCTACACAATGTAAACGTGTTTAAGATGAAAAATGCATCTGCAACGTTTTTTCGTGAGCTATACACAACATTTGCTGGTAAAGAGTTTCTCAATTGTACTCTTACGTCATCGTGAGATTCGTCAGAATTGTCAGAATCATAAAGAATGGTAGCAGTTATCATCATCATTAGCTATTAAATTTGTGCCACGACTAATTATTTAGCGTACTTCAAACCGTGAACACATATTAGACGAAACTATTGAAAAGATAATCATATCTTCAGTTGCCTAACATGAGCAAATAGCAAATACTAAAAATAAGTTCAACAATGGCAACTCAAAAAAAGCCAAAAAACACTTTAATTGCTTTCAAACCGTTCAATCAATTGTATGCCAACCAAAAATTATATAAAAAATTGAAAACTTCATGCTTCAAAGTTTTTTTGATGCAAGTCTACAAAAATTTTCCATCAAGATGTCGAAAAACGCAAACTTTTGAGACTTTCACCATTTTTAATATCATTATTTACACCTTTTACCTTATTTTCACTAATTGCTCAAAAACGAAAATCCATCGTTGGATAAATTTGAGTCCAAAATATAGACTCCATGACCCAAAAAAGTGCCATGACACGCTATACATTTCGTTCCTTATCTTGAAGTAGATATCCTGACAAAACAAACAAAATCTGGGCCAGCATTCACAAGAACACTTGGCAGTGTATAAAAAAAGAAGAAATGAAATAAAAATCTCGTACGTAACGATTTAGCGTAGCGAATTGCACGAAATGCCCTTATAAATTGGGTAACATGCTAGGAAGCTGACTATCAAACGTAATTGGCACAATAAGTCTGAGGTTATAAAATGGGACATCAGTCATAAACGTCAGTAGAGACGGTATGATTCACTCGGCTCTTTGACTGTTCAGAAAGTAAGTTCCTTAGCATCGTCCTGGTCCTCACATTAAGCAACGGCTATCAAATCCCTAATATCCACTGTTGCTTTCTGTTCAACACACAAACACACCCATGTGTTATTTCATGCATCGCACATATGAAATGTTGATGAGCACAAACCTCTCAATAGGATCGTCCTGTTTTTATCATCGTATTCGCTTTTATATGCACACTTGTGTCGTCTCAGAACAGCAACAATACTACGATCTGCTTTATGCTAGCCAGGACTAGTCAGTAAATGCAGCAGGATGTAACATTTGTGGGAACGGCAAGGATGACAAAAACGAGCTCATTTTGAATTCATGGTTAATGGTTTTGACACGACGTCGACGATGGGAGGATGGTCTGGTCCAGAGTTGCTTCGCAGGCTTTGCAAGCTGAAGGACTGTATTTGGTATTGTTTCGGTTGTAAATTATAAGCAACTCCTTTTTTTTTTGGTTTTCCGTTTTGTTAGTGAGACACGAAGTACTTTAACTTAATTCGCTTTGAAGTTGAATAGTGATTTTTGTGGTAGTAAATTTAGGAGAGTGAACATGTTTTGAGGATGAAATAAAGGATCATCGATTAATCTTTAATTTTTACGTAAACTCGTATTCTTCTGAATATTAAACAATGTTTTCAATTTTTCCTTTTTTCATTTCAAATATAAAGTAAGTGTAACTGAATATTAATTACATAAAAATATTAAATGTTATGGATTACTGAGGTAGTGTTTTTCTCAGAAATTTAAAAATTTAAGTTAAATTTAATTTTATTAACCCTTCGAGTACACAAGGGGTCAATTTGACCCCAGCGGCGAATATGACCGATCGCAGCGCTTAGGCCCGTGGGAGAGTGGTTATAGGCTACTTTAGGCTTCTTAGTGTATTTTTGTGTCTTGACTATAAGATTTAAACGGTGTAAACGTTTGCAGACAGTCTCACGTCGTCAGTTATCGTTAAGAAGCTTTTGAATCAAGCGTGGGGTCAAATTGACCCCCTTGTGTACTCGACGTTAATTATGAGGCCAAAGAATTAGTTTGCAAGTGTTTTTTTTGCAATATGGCATATAATCTGCGATCTGGTGTGCGTAATGCTTTGCTGGCTGAAGACACCGGTAAAGATTTTGGTGGCAGTGAATCTCGTGCAACAAAACGATACTTTTTTTGGTATGCTCGATCAAGCTATCGTGAATGCCAGATGCTTGTACACTTGTTAATGACGCTACCAAAAAGAAATCTGTCCTTGTTGTCTTGAAATAAGTTGTGGCTCACCTCGTCGAGCCATATCTCCGAGAAAAAATAAAGAACACCTGTATGCGTACAGACTTTCGAAAAGGGATCGAACATAGTTTAGTAACAAGTATTCCAACTGATAGATTGGAACGTATTCAGCTCAGAAAAAGAGCAAGGTGTGCTTTGTGCTCTCGTCAGCAGGACCAAAAATCAAATATGGTGTGCCCATCCTGCAATCGACCGATGTGCAACGATCATCGGGTATATTTATGCATTTATTGTGCTGGATATGAGTAATTTATTTATTTTTATTTGTTTTGTCTTTATTTTTATATATTTTAATGAATAAAAAAAGTTTTTTCAACTTTAAAACGTAAAAAAATACGATTTTTTACACTCTTAAAATTAACATTACCAATATGCTTTGCAACCTTTAATTCAAAGCTATTTTATTATTATTTTACTATGTCTTGAGAGTATTCATTTAAATTTTTAGCTCAAAATATTGAAAATTGACGAACTTATGATTTTTTTGTTATTTTATGAATGCAAAATTTAAAATTTTCAAAATCGCCACCGTATATGTAAAATATATACCTTTTTTTCAAGGACCGCTAAACGGTTATTTTTTCCTTTATTTCGTCATGTCTTGAGAGTATCCACTTAAAATTTTAGCGAAAAATATTGAAAATTGAAAAAGTTACATTTAAAAAAAAACGATTGGCGTTGAAACTGATTTTTCGCGATTTTTTTAGGTATGTTAAGGACTTTTGAGGCAGTTATAATGTATCAGAAATATTGAAAGAGATTTCAAACTATACCTCATGTTTTTTGTCAAATAAAAATCTTTAGTGGTGGCGATTCTATTGATGTTCAAAAGTGGTTGGGGTCAATTTGACCTCATATGTTCTCGATGATCGAAAATATAGCTGTGTACTTGAAGAGTTAAGTTAAAGATACCATATGCCTGCTAGGCTATTGAGAGTGGTTCATTAGGGGCTGGAATCAAGCAGGTTGAAGAAGAAGCGTCGTCTTGGTTTGCGCTTCACCACGATGTATAAGCACGAGCGCCTCAATTCTGTTTGCACGTGATCCGAAATTTAATAAAATAAAATAAAATTCGGTATTTTATATCATCGCCCACAGAAAAGACAGAGACAGAATTCGATACGCTCATTCGTTGATATGAGCAATGCTTTGAAGGATTTTGATCAGGACCAAAAATATAAACTCTTGTGAAAATTGTATGTTAACAATTGATACCAGTAATAGAGCTGAGGTATATTCTAAGTTCTTAAAAATTAACTTTTTTTGCTTATTCGGCTTAATTTATGTTTCTCATTAGATCAAAAATTGTTAAATGTGTTTTTTAGTAAAATATACATTTAATATCTCTTTAATATCCAAAACAAAAAGGTACTAACATTACATTTTTTGATTTAGTATTTTATTAGAAAGTATTTGAAAGACTTAGTTTAAAGCTCTGTTGTATTCTTTTTGGCAATTGTAAACATGCTTGGCAAATGAAAGTTGAATCATTCGGTGAAGGATAAGCACTCGAATCAAAAAAACCGAAGGCATGAGTAGGCCGCTTACAGATCTTCTCATACATCTGAACAGCAGCAATCATGAATATTTGACATTGTCCAGAATATTTAGCATCACGCAGAGTATTTGGCATTATAAGAAGCTGCAGAAACATAAGCCTATATAAGTGATACCAAGCACTCCTTAATGGCCAACACACGACAACTAGACTATTTATTTGGCCCATCGCTAAAAAAATGAAACTTTCAGAAAACTTAGTCGTGACAGGATTTGGTAGTGTTATGCATTTGAATTGTCATAATGTCTACTAAGCTTCCTTAACGTTTCATTCTTCAAGCGATGTGCCAAGTAATCTGGAGGTCACGTTTGGGCGTACTAGAAACAAGTAGGCCGCAACTAAAAAAACTCCGCTTTGAAATGAGGTATGGCTTTCGGATACTTCCGTCACCAATTCAACGAAATTGAGAGAGTGACCAAAAAGTGTAGAAAAGAAACGAAGAAACCGATTGAAAGTGCCAAATAGATGTAAAGCAGCAGTTTTTGTGATTGATGACCCAATAAAAGCGCTGAAATACCTACCTATTTCCAAATAAAAGAGATAAACGTGATTATCATATCATAATAAAAATTTTAATTCATGTTTTCAAAGGACATCTTTGGAAGCCAACAAAATTAATGCCAAGCCTTTCACTGACACTTACGACTACTATCCAATGGCTCGCTTATCATAGAGTTTCGTTTCATGACACAGTTTTTCCAGGTGTATTTTACGAGCGATGAATCAGAACTCGATAGACCGATAGTTTATCGGGTTCTGATGCATTGCAAACCAAATCAAAGACAAAAATTAACTTAAGAATGAATTCATGCATGTTTTCTACTTGTTAGGGCAAATTAATTCCGAAGATTCTCAACCACTTAGTTCTCTAGTTTTGAAATCACACTGTACTCATTTTCAAGTCAGCACTTTTTCAACCTCGGTATTGGTATTGATTCGCCATCTCGGATACCAACAAATTAATTATGATAATCTGATCATTAAGCGAATGGCCGGCTAGCTTAAAAAATAATTATTATTTTTTCATGAGTTTTATTAAAATCACTTTGATCCAAAAACAAAAATGACAAGCCATCACTAATATTCAACATCCAAATTTTTTTTCTGCTTGATGAGATTTATTTCCCATTCGAACATTTTAGGAAATGTCCTTTAATGTTTAACAAATTATCAAAAAGAAATCGCCAACGTATGAAGTAAAAGCATAAACATGTTTTTCACATCGCACCACCGTAACTTACTAAATAACTGATCCTTAGAAACGTGTCAAGGCGCTTAGAAAAGTAATGAGATTGTGTTTTTTATCATATACGATGAAATCTATATTGATGTTATGACTTATTTGTCCGCGAAGCATTTTTGTTTTGATCTTGAAAGTTTGTTGCAAGAAATTTGATACTTATAAAAAGTAGTAGGTGTAAAGTCGATGCGAAGAATTAGTTTCGAATGGAGGTCTTTGGAATAGGTTTTGCCAATGGGGATATTTATAGGCACATAAGTGGATTTCGGAATAAAATGATTAGAATTTTGCGCATGGAAATATGAATATTTTTCCAAAGCAGATTATTAATTTTTCAAAACTGGTATTAATTTTCGGGATTTTGTAAAATATATGCCTGTTCTGTGATTGTTTGTCGTCCTGTGCTTTTTTCCAATGCGACTTGTTTTCATGATGCACTGCACCATCGGTATTGAATATTGTTAAATTATGTTTATGTAACTATCTCCACAATATTACAAGGGATCTACTTTATATCTGAACCCAACTTAAAATTAGTACGTTATTAAACCATTTGTTTATTTATCAAAAATATTGAAAGTATTGTTCACAAAAACCCACAACAGAAACACTTTATTCTCATAAATATTTGCTATCCTAAAATGATATTGTCTACAGTGCCAAAATGATGATATTCAATGGAAAGAGTGAATTATATTAATATATTGTATCCTTCAAATACAGTTACGCAACCACCTCTTTTCATTTGAATCTTATCTAATCCACTTATGCAACGAATGAATAATTTTGTCCTTTCAATGAGATTAAAAATTTTACGGGCATCTTTTTATGGCCTTGTTCGTACCACGTAATATATGTTAAGGATCCGGCTGTCTACTGTTTGTATCTATTATATTTTTATAGAAACATTATCTGCAACGTAATAAATTGTTATTTAATCAATTTGAGGGAGATAAAAATTCATTGTTTTATGCTCAAAATGGACTATTCATGGTAAATGAATTGAAAGAAGCCAGACATATGCAGGCTGTTTGTGTGTCCCGAAGTACCTCAACGGAAATAGTCTGATAATGCAATCAATAAATTCATAAAGTAAATTATAGCGATTATGATTTAAGGCAAAGTTCCACTTTTTCATTCATCGCAGCACCGAAAAGCAAGAACATTACCAACCACCCGGAAAACATCTAATTACTTTTCCCTATTTCGGGTAGTAATCGAAACTCGAAAAATTCGTATTGGATAGCCTTTCTAGTGGCAATTGTTCCAGCATTTATTTTCGCTGCTGCTGTAGCGTTATTCACTATTATTCTTTAATTCGTATTAAAATTACGACACTTGGCAAGCAGTGGCAAACCACCATACCCAATTCAGTTCATTGGAGTTAGTGTGTACTGAAACCAGGCTGCGTCTTTAACACTTGGCAAACAGGACGGGCTATGCTTAATACAATGGATTTACGAATTATAGAAGGAAAAGGATCAAGTGCTGAACTCAATTCCAAACGTTCAAGTACTTAGCGTTCTCGACACAATGGACGTCCACAAAGCTTGAAGGAAACGCATTTATTTAAGCTATACCTCGTTTTCTCAGTTGTTGCGACGGTTACAAAACGAGTCCTTTTCGAAAGGCCAGTAAATTGCATTGCCGGTTGAAGAACCAACTACATTTGAGAATTTGATTGTTCGAACAATTTTGAATTTTTGACTTGATTTTATTTGGAAACGATGGAATTGAACTTGAATTGATTTTGTTTGAATTTGAAATCTTGTTTTATAGAAAGATTGCTTCATCAATAAAACCGGCGTTCCACACTGAAGAGAAAAAAATATTTTCCTAATGTGCATTTAGAAACTGTCATTGATTTTTATAGATTATGTTAGAAAAATCGCCTTTTCGCAATAAATTAATATAAAAACTCCAAAATAAGCATCCAACGATAGCCTAAGGACCAATGCCGCCTTGTCGCATAAGCCAGAGGAAGCTGAGCCTTATGGACAGAATGCTAAAAGGCAAACATATGATTTTATAAAATGTCAATAGTTTTTAAAATCTTTAGATGTGATATTCCCTCAATGTTTCGATTTCTTGTATAAATTATCATTATATTTATTTATATAGTTTTTTGTTTTATTTATTTAGTTAGATATTACAATGAACAGATAAAATCCATTTATTCATTAATATATAAAAATTTAAATTAGAAAGTTGAAACACTCGCTATTTATGTCCGTTTAAAAGATGAAAAAGAAGAGGACATAGGATTTTACTTGCTTGCAAAAGCATATAAAACCAAATAGATTTGCGTTTGATACCTAATCAAAAGAAGTGCAACGTCCCTTTCTCTACCTATGATGTATGCAAAACGATTTTCTAAGCGAAAGCGAACTACTATAAGAAATTCGAATTACTTCAACAAATGTCGCGTCACAGTGGCAATAAATTGACAAAGAAGATGTTGTGAAAATTGAAAGTTCCAATATTTTCATAGAAAAAGTCTTCATTTTCCACGAAAAACTCATAAACAAACCTACTGAACATGATCTTAAGTCTTGTTTGAGTGGCTGTTTTAAGTTATTATCTCTTTCGTTTCGAATTTTCAGCATCCCAGAAAGATAACCAATGTAAAATAAAATTAAACAATGAAATCGTTCAGCTCTACCACTATTCTTTCTCACCACTGTCTCACCCAACACCACCAAATAACTATAGCAATGCATCCCGGAACGAGTTTTAGTCAGAATTCATGAGAGTTATTTGGTGCTCAGCTGTAGATATAATATAAAATCGAGATTGCACAATGCTCGTCGAATAACCTCCTTTGGATTTTATAAACTGAAAAGCGTTTTACGACACTAACAAGTTTTTCGATACATACTTCCCCACGTTGCAGTACTGTACTACACTAGGTACGCTGAACGCCTCGACTACGGGGCAACAACAAATACGGCTTCAAAGGGACCCGATATAGGGAGGATCCGTGAAAAAAATCAAACTCACTATACAACGATTCAATTTCAAATTGGTCGACAACAGTTCAATTAAAATTTCCCTTGAGAAGGATTTACAAGTCAATTGGGTACTCCACGCTGGTGACTTCCTTCGGCGGACGAGACGAACAACAAGGATCCGTTCGCTGCATACATTTCAGATAATTGGATTTTGTGGCGCAGAATAAATGACGCTGAGAATGCTGGTAATGTTCGATGACTAGCGATTTTCATTTAACTTGCAAACAGGATATTCGGTGAGCGATAATGGATCTTGTTACAAGAGAGATATTGTCTTAATACTAAATTGAATAGACACAAGGAGGAAATGTTGGTTTATTTTTTTTCATCCTGTATGCAATCCTTTGGTTCTTGTTTTCAAAATGAAAATAACGACGCAATTGAAAAGTTGTTCAAAATTACTATATGATATTTCAGAATTTGCCTTGATAAATCATTTTAAAAGTGAATAATTAGTTCCAATTGAGAAATACAACATGTTCATAGACTAGAGATGCAAATGGAAACTTAATAATAGAGAACTGTTTTTTAGATTCCAAATTAAAACAAAAATAGAAACCATA
This sequence comes from Oxycera nigricornis, assembly GCA_963942545.1. Lineage (NCBI taxonomy): Eukaryota > Metazoa > Arthropoda > Insecta > Diptera > Stratiomyidae > Oxycera > Oxycera nigricornis. Next base: position 15,240,396 of record OZ012659.1, read on the forward strand.
TTTTTTGGGTCCTAAAGTTCAGTTTTCCAACTCAACTGTGTTTTATTTAAGTAAAGCGTGTTGAAGTGAACATTCCAAAATGGATTGCTTCGAACTGAAATGAAATGTCCAGCAAACAGGATTGAATGGATTGGAATCAGTAAAGAAACGGGATCGCCATTAAGCGAAAAGAGCAAAATTATCCACTTTAATCATAGCACTCGCCCTAATTTCTGGCTGCCAACCGACAAAAAGGGGGTTGTAGAGGCCCTATGATAATTCAAGTTGTAGGGGGTATATGGTCATAAACTAAAACTTTTGTTGTTGCCAGAGTAATAATTAGAGGCGTTGAACTTATTCCGTTTCGTGTGGACGAGCTGCATTTACTGTTGAAACGATGCAAAACTCCTCCGTGACAAATTCCCGATTGGCGTGTATAGTTTACAAATAGCTGGCTTTCCAGTTGTTGAAAGAGTGATATGTGTAAATAGCACGAAACAAGCATTTATGTTTAATGCATTTTGGAGACTACGTGATTACGGGGCTTATAGACACATTATTCTAGTACCATAATTTCCAGGATGCAATCATAGAAACGGAATTCCGGTGGGAGGACATTTTGTCGCAATGTTTCAGTCAAGAAATTATAATAAAATAAGCTGTACACAATTTATAGCCCGCTGATTTTTTGGTAAACATTTTATTTTCGTCTTATGCCACATTTTTCAACACATTCTTGCTTTCTATTCGCAAATGGATACAATATCATCATTGATGCAACTTCTTCGCCTCTAAAGTCCATATTTTGCTACTTGCTGATCCTGGTTGAACTAAAATTGGTTTCCGTAGCTCATTAGCCCTGGCAAAATACATCAGTGTATATATTTATACCATTCTAATCCTCAATGATATACATAAATATAAATATATATTTTAAATTATTATTACGAAAAACTGAAAGTATTTCCTTTCAAAATCAATCTATATAACGTGAAAAACTATCAAAGACACTATACAAAAACCCATCTCATATAAAAGTTAGATCATCTCTGGCTTTACTGTGAGCTCACGATATAGTTCATTGAGCCACCGTTAACTATTGGATAAATATTTGTTCGATGCTCTTAAATTGTCCTGCTTTCCCTTTTCAGTCTTCGAGGCAATAAATAAAAATTCTAGCCATTAAAAAGGAATGACGACCACAAACAATGCGCAAATAGCAACAATGCCCGGGATAATGATTCTAAAGATACAGACTAACGATTTTTATCGGTATTTCCATCAAGTCAAAAAATCTGATGTCGGTCGTTTCATAAAAACGCATTATATTGATAATGGCAGTAATATTCGATATTTTTTTGGAGCGCAAGCGTCTAAGCAGCTTACAGAAGCGAATGGAAATGGAAGGGAGTGTATACTCAACCTTAAGATACAAATGATGGTCATTGTATGCTGGGAAAAGTTGTTATCTCAACGTCATTTCCATCATTAGAAGTCCACATTTAAGAGGATAGATAGTAGATTCAGATAAGCTATTCATTTTTTCTGGGAGCTATTTGTTCGTTTTATTTTTAAACGTGGAATGGTCATTTATGCTAATATGTGATGCAGTAATTACGACAATTTTTGAACTTTCAGTTCTTTTTTATTTGACGTTCTGATTTGATAACTTAATTGATTTTTTTTGGATTCACAAATATGTCCGGAGATTTTTTAGATGAAAAGACAAAAGGTATTGAATTTTTTATAGATGTTTCGTGACAAAAAAATACGGATCATCCAAGAAATGTGTCTAATTTATATTTGCGAATCATCAGAAACAATCTTAATTTTCAACTTTACATTTAATTTAAATCTGATTCAACAATTTGATAAAGTTGTAGTGAAACTTTGAACACGCCTGATATTATTTCACACTAGTGATAAATGTTTGGTCGTTTGATGCCTCATAATGATTGGCGAAACAAGCTTAAATAAAACAATATTTAATAAATGGGAATATCAAGATAATTAATCCTTAGACTATTGTATTTCCCTCTACCACAATAGTTAGGTGGCCGAAATACCTCGTTGTTGCAGCAAATGCTTTGTGCAGCCAAACTGAACATTTTACTATAGTGGCAGGTGTAATCATGGTCTGCACATATAATTTTACTACCTAAACTTAACAGTTTTTTGTAGGCTCAAACAAGACAGTGGATCTAAGCTGCGATGATCATATTTGAAATGTGTCAAAACTACTGTGTCTGGATCTAAAATTTATTACAAGAAAAAGTTGAAACACCAACAGATATACTCTTCCAAAAAATTTAACATGCGAAACTGTTTAAAAAAAATTGAGTTGAAGAAAACTTCAACTAGACACAATAATAAACCAACGAAAATTGCTGCGTGGTATAGTACGCCTGCAACTCTTCAATTACAGGAAGCTGCATGTTTTACATTGACTCAGTTCAGGAAATATTCAATTTCAGATTTTCGAACAAAATGCCACAAAAAGTTTATGTTCGATATATTCCCAATTTGAAAATTAGTGGAAAACTTTTGTAATTTGGTAGAAACAATGCAACTGGAATGCAGCAGTTTGATACTTTAATAAATATGGTAAATTTGGTCGAATATTATTTGACTTATCATATCAACTAGTTTGGCGCAAAAATCACAAGCGTGAAAGCAGTCCAAACTTTTAAACTAGGCTTGATAAATCAATATTCCTGCGGTTTTTTAAATAGGACATGCAACTCTTAACTACAAATGAATGATGGCATTTGATGAAACTATTTTTGCTTTTTCAGAGTAAGCATGAAAGTTCAAAACTTTGAACAATTGTCTGAAAAAAGGTCCGACACTGGTCTTTTGGACAAGCTTTATCGATTGAAACACAAATCAAACTTATTCGAACACTAAAACTCTATTACGTGCGATTCTATTAGATATTTCACATTTGCAAGATTGAAATTTTGACCGATTTGAAGTGAAAAAATCCGAGATAACATCATATTATGTTCCTTAGTTTATTCAATGCGTGTGTTCATCACTAAAATAGTATTTTCATTCTTTCTTCTCCAAATTTATGTTTTTAAAACAAAAAAAATCGTCAAACATGTAAGATACATCCATAGCTAAAATACAGATCTATAAAATTGTTACAGTCTAGTCCCGGGCAGCAACATATCATTCCCACAAAGTCATTCCCGAATGTTTTATTGCTGAACAAATAGTAAATCACAGCCGGGCTCGATTGTCTAAGTAAAAATTTATAGAGATGCAGGCAGGATTTACCCGTATCCACGCGATGTCCTAATTAACTTCGCACTAGTTGTGCGACTGGGAATATTTAATTGTATGTGTAGATCGAAATACAAACTCATGGCTGTAACCTAAATCCTGATGAGAAACGTTGACTTCCGTTTTTAGTTGAACTTTGCGGAAAACAAATAAGGAGATTACCAACGAAAACGAAACGAAAGGACTGCGCCTCCACCAGCTAGTTGGCGTTTCAGCATCAAGGATGCAGAGGAAGCCTTCCTGCCACATATTCGTGTTTGCTCTGGACAAATTGTACAGTGGATGAAATCTCTATGACCACGCTTCGGTTTTCCAGCATTAGTTTACTTTTCAGATTAAAGTTATTTTCGTTTGTTGCAAGCTAGTATTAATATTTATTGCATAGTTAGGGAAGGCACATCAACATAGGAAGAGAGCGATTTTTTTGGAGCGAAAGTATAGTGAGAATTTTTTCGAAGATATATTTTCATTTAATCATTAGATTTTCCCTTACCGCAGGATACATTGCAATTGCAATTTAACAAGGCATCAACTGATATTTCAGGCTGATAAGATATATTTTCAGAAGATGCGTTGAACAGAATTCGAATTAATGTCGACAATTTTTGGGCAATAACATAGGCACAGAAGCCTTAATAATGTTAATTTCTTCTTACTAACTATTACCTACTGATAAAACTTAGTCATTAATTTCCATGAATATTTAGAGATAGTTTTAAATACTAACACTTGAAGATACGACGCTGGTGAACATGAACGGTGGGATTAACTAACTGGAACTGGTCGTCTTTAAAACTCTACATGATACATGTTTTCTGTACTTGATTTATGGACAAGTTATATGTTTTCTGGAGGCCAAAAATGACTTTTGCAAGATAGACACATATTCCAGTGTTTAAAATGCTCAAAACTAGGTTTTTATGATGTGTTACATGGACTGAGGTCATGAGCTTTTATGAATGAACGGTGAAGTTTTATGTGCAGAACTTTTTATTTAAATATCGTATTTTTTACTTTGTGCTAATCAATGTTTGAGATTTCTTCATTAAATCTATTGAAATCAATCAACACTTGTGGAAACAGCCGAATTTAAATGATATTTTGTGAATTTTTGATATTTTGGAATTGTTTAAAATTATTAACTATTAATTAACGAAAATTAAAATTATTTAAACTCTCATTGTGCAGCAGTTTTTTGTCGTTTGGAAAATCGGTTTATTGTAAAATTTCGGATTTTAGAAAAGGTAAATTGAACAATACTCTACAACTATTCCCTGATAAGTGAATCAATTTTTTATAGCGAATTAAATGTCAATCATCATCATATGAAACCCAAAAGTCAATTTGTGTTTTCAAAGTACATATAAATTTAATTTCTAGTCGAGCGAATGGATGCTATTGGAATAAAGTCGAAAGATTTTTCTGCAAACTAAATTCATGCTGATTTAAAAAATAAATAAATCGTAAATGATTTGTAAATTGTTAAATAGGCCTCTGATATGTTCTAGATAAACAAGAAACATTCGCTAGACAACAAAGGAAAAAAAAAAACGGGAAAGAAATGAAACAATTTCAACTGAAAATTCATAGATGCTAGATGCTGGTTTCTTTTAAACGTTTTTACGAATAAATTCTAAAATCACCACAACTCTACTTGTTTTATTTCATTCAACATATGTCAATGGAAAAACTGCAGGAATTCTTTTAAAACAGCTTTCATAAAAATGTTTAATTTTCAAGATTTTTTTAAAATTGAAGGAGACAATTTCCAAGAATTGATTGATATTGAAATTGAATTATTTAAAATATATTCTCAAATGATTGTCAATAGTTTTTAAAAATTTGCATTGTGAAATCTGCAAAAGTTTCTATGAAATTTTTGTCGAAGAAAAATTAGACCTAAATATTTTAGATATTATATATTATCTCAAAAAATACCAAGTGAAATTGTGGGAAATATTTTTACTCATTAATTTCGTTACTCAAGCATAGTCTATTTTCAGTACACTTCTTTAAAACAATTATTCAAAAATAAAACGAAACAATTAACATAACTACTTCAAGTTTTCATAAGCGAAATGAAGTTTATGTGTTTTTGAAAAAAAATCGCTAATGGCCCTTGGATTGCTGTAAGCTGTAGTTATGAGGTTTTTGCAAATTGGCAACTGATATGTTATGCTGAGGGTAGTAACGATGGTCAGCGCATGAAGAGATAGTTGGGTGAACTTCACAAGGTGCAGCCTTGATGGACTGTCAAGTTTTCTTCAATTATTGATTTTCTTTCTGTATTTCCTGTACCTAGGCGTTTAACCGTGATTCGAATTGAGCAAAAAAATAGTATAATTGTCTTTTTTTTTCAAGTTAAGCTAGTCCGCCATCAATCATCATTTTTTTTGTCTACAAGCCGGTCGATAATACCAATTTGTCATCTTACGATCGCTGGCTCACCTCTGAGTTGAATACCCTGAAGATATTCAAGATTTAAAGTCCTGAGCCTAAAAAACGGAAACTTTATTTCAGTAATGATTTTGTGAATCGTCTCTTACACTATGTAGTCTGAATATTGCACAGTATCATGGGAAAGTTACAAAAAAACCTACCGTTAATAACTAAATTAACAAAAAAACTCGAAAAGATCATAAAGACTAGAATATTTTTTTTATAAAGTCAATTTTAAATTTGAGTTTTATTTGAGTTTTTTATTTTAAAATATAAATATGATGCATTTCCAAGAGTTTATCCGAAAATCTGTTCTCATAACAACATTTTTTCACAAATCACAAGTCTTTTACTTGTTTTCAGCATTGGACACGTTAATTTCAGTTGATCATTTTTGTTCGTCTACAAATAATGTTACAATGTATCAATATATAAGTAAATAGTGAACACCAATTAACGCTGCTTACTAGATGTTCTAAAGAGAATTTGGAAAGCAAAGGATTAATAAGTGAAGAATAATATAAAAATGAAAGCATTCGAATAGTATTCGGCTAGTGTATGCCGAAAACATACCAAATTACTCTCCAAAGAAAATTTCTTGCAAAACTTCTTGCTGCATTTTAACATATTTCACCCTTGCACTAAAACTGCTCAAACATAGGTAAACGGATGTTTAACTGCAACCCTGCTTTTCGTACGTACCGAAGACGATTTCCTGAAGTGAAATCAATTTGAAAAAGTTGTTTTTGGCTACGTCGTTGAATTAAACGGAAACTTCATTACCCAAAAGCTAATTAAAGCAAACTTTTGTACACCGGCAACTGCAGGCGGTGATTACAGACTACTTGCCTTACATGTGCTACCTCAGTAGCTACTACCAATCCTTGTGGGTAGCGCCCTCATCTTGTCGGGTTGATGTATCGCGTTTGGCTGAAATTGGCAAGTCCGTAAGTTTAATTGGAAGGAGTCACGCGCTGCTACTTTGCGCGCAGAATAAAGATCGGAAATTTACAACACATTGTATTGCCGGAGAGCCTTGGAGCCAAGAACGTGTGTTACTCGTTTTCCATTTTCCGTTTTCCGACCTCATAAACTCTGCAAAATACCTGCCGTGAGCTGACACTTGTTACAATCAATGCACAGCAATTTCAACTACAGCTTGTGTAGTCCTTTTCCTGTCGATTATCCGATACGGTTATTTCTCGAACAGATTATTGGATTGGATTAGATTGGATTGTAATTCGAGGAAGTTTCAGAAACGTTCACATGGCTGGGAAAATTATGCCGAAGGGGAACCTGTGAAAGTGAGCAATCGTGAAAAGTTTATCCATGTAAATCTAGCATTTACAATTCATTAGTTTCTGGCTTGGTAAAACTGAATCCTACAAACTGAAATGGAGTAATAATGCTTCTATTAATTTCCCATCAAAATGAACTCGTTTACCAGCACTGTCACCTTGCTGGTATAGGTCTACTTCACTCAATAAGTAATAGTTTTAATGAAATTCAGGATTTTTCTCGCACGGACACACAATTTTGAAATTTAGAAATATCGAATATATACAAATGGCAGGTTAATATCTATGCCTCGCAAAATTTGAAATTACCTTCATTATCAAGACTTTGTTCGGAAAAAGCAATGAATTTTGTTTTGTTTTGTATTTATATGTCAATGTAACGGTTCCTGCAAAATTCAACGAGTTTCTTATGAAAATTGCACCTGGAAAAATAAACGCTTGAAATTTCCTCTCTTATATGCCTAAAAAAAATTTCCCAATAGTAAGTCTAAAAGAAAAAAATTCGCGATATTTTAATTCTACTCTGAACCTGCAGCTTCTTTTATTGTCTCTAAAAACTGCCTGAGTTTTTTTTAAATCTGGAAGTGGACGTTGGGTCGGTTTCAAGATCCAAAAGATAAAGCAGTATTTCATTTGCTACCAAAAATTAGTCATTTATAAATTTGATAGATGGTTGTATGAAAAATTGAATATGTTGTTCAAATATTTAATGCCTACAGTTTTGTGCTGCTGACTTTTCAACCTTGTTGAGCAGAGCAAGAAAGTGTTATTCTGCAATTGCTCAACTTCTGTTCCGGTAAAATTTAATGTTAAACAATAACGCACTTTCAGCCATACAAGCAGAAGTTCACTAGATCACAGTTTCACCTAATCGTCAATTTCATAACTTTAACCAGCTGAATGATAATCAGCTTTAAGTACTATTATCGCTAATTACACCATTAAGATTCGAAATGGTGGGAGCCATATATCAGGATATCAACGAATTTTCCACCAAATACCATTCTGTAACAGCTATCCATTTTCTGCCAATTACTTAACTTCAGTGTCAAGAGTCGAACCACGTCAGAGCTTAATTAAGATTTATGGGGCATCAATTAATATCTTTTCAAAGCTCATTAGTTTGGCTTTCTTACGGTCGATTTCCATTCATACAAAAGTACGTCTGGTAAAATGGTAGGGAAGGGAGATCGGCTAAGAAAGTATTTCAAATATTCAACCTACTCACCCCTCTGTGCTGCGGTTTTCTTGAAAATATGTGAACATGTACGAGCCAAAGAAAATTCTCTGCATGTGGTAGATAAAAGGAAAATTCCATTTCTCCCCTTTTTCTATGATAAATGAATATTTTGAAGGGAAATAATGGCACGCTATTATTTATGAAGAAATCATGCAAATTAAAACAAGCTTTTGTAACAAGTGATGATGCTTAAGATCCAAATAGAATAGTTGGTTGAGCAAGGACCTTTTTGTAGCTACGCTTGAGCTGAAAGACGAAATTCGCTTTCTGGTCTGTTAGCAGTCTTGCAAATGAGATATGTTATTGATGACCATGAATGCATGTAAACTGACTTTGGAGGGCTTTGAATATCAATTGATACTTGAATTACATTGGCAGGGATTAAATGATCTTTTCTTCAATGGCCGCTCATCAGAGTCAACAATCTCAAGTCCGGATGGTTTGGCCATGAAAATAATATAGATAGTGACTATCTCTCTGCAAACTTCATTCATATCGTTTGAAACACTGCCAAAAAATTATTTTAAATCGTGGAATTTTCTCTCCACGAAGAAAATTCAGAATTTTTAGAAAAATTGGGTAGTTCAAATCTTTGGCAATAGTGCCATTTATATATGCTGACCTAGTTGCCATTACACAAAGTCAAAACCTGCATCACTTTCTTTGTTTACCAACGGAAAAATGTATCTTGCTCAGCGGCTTGTCTTCAAATGAGGTAAAAACTCGATAAAAAGGCAAAATTTTGGCAACCGACCAAAAATCCAGATGCAAAATCGAGATTTACAAGAGCCTGGCAAATTTTAGTTCGAGATTAGCGGAAAATCTGTATTTATATATGTATGTCTAAGTTTTCTGACTGAATTGAAATACCTCAAATGTTGAATATATGGTGGGCGCTAAAAGAAGTGGAAGTTAGATTTGTTTAAAATTTAAATAAACATAAAATAGGAACATACAATTCCAAATTCATGTTCTTAACACTCTCTTGAAAATTCCAAATTTTTGACATCATCTCTTCCCGCCCATTCTTGAATTTGAAATGAAAACTAAATTCATTCTGTCGTCAAATAATAATTACTAGAATCAACGTCCACGTCCACTTATGATGTAAGTTCATAAATTTTTGAATACACCTTTCGTGATAATGAGATTTTCATCCAGATTACTAGTCATTGTTTTACTATGATTCGAAACTATAAACTTCAAAATTATGCTAATAAGATTCTCTCTGTAATATAAAAAACTTTTTACTTCGGAAATAATCTCTTCAAAACGGATTTGCAAATTGAAAAGTGTACATTTACTTTGGCTACTTTGTGTGCATTCGCGGTTGCTTCTGGCAAAAAATTTCTTTAAAATATGGAATTTTAGAAAAATTACACAATTTTGATACCACTAAGAAGTATTAATGTATAATTTGATCTTTTGCATCCGGATCGCGATTGCACGCATAGTTTTCAATTTCGACTCAGATTCATTTTCTCTGAATATTTTCATACGCTAAAAGTTTCTCAAATTTCCTTTTTTTAAATGCAGGTATGCTATGTCGTAGTTCTTTTCAGGTGATACCATTTAGTATCTGTTTACTTATGCTGATTTTTTTTGGTATTTTCAGCACTGTTTAAGTTGCCTCTGTCAGTTTCTTAGAACTACTTCGGGGTTTTGCTTATTTTTGAGTAGGTAGTGCATAGCACATATCTATTTACTATAAAACTTTTAACATATCTTAGAATACCTGTCGAATATTCATGTAAAAAAATCTTATATTTATAAAAATGCGATTTGATTGCTTATTTTTTGGGTTGATCAAAGGTTGTTTGTTCAAGTGATGCTGATAGTCCAGATTCATGTCAAGAACTTTTCAATTTTATACTTCGTCGTAGGAATGTATCTGGTGTTGCTAGTTTTTAGATTCATTATGCGAAGTGTGTCATTTTTTTTGCGAAATGTACTTCGTTTTCACTAATGTCGTCATCACAGCCGGATTTTTAGAAAATATCAAGTTCATGTCATGGTATTGACCTGCTATCGAATTTTATTTGGAAATATCAAATTTTCATAATTTGTTCATTATGTTTACAGATTTTTCAATTTATTTTCTTACCTAAAAAGAATAAACTACGTTAATACACATTGAATATTTTTGAAACATTAGGTAGAGATCAAAATTAGCAATAATAAATTGATGATTTAAATTTAACTCGTTAACGAGCCATATTATCATGACCTTAATGAACCTCTGTTGGTCTTATCATGAGTGTAGTCCTTTCAGCATTGCTTTCAAGTATTTATGTTGAGCTCTATAACATAACATAGCATACTAGAAAATGATGTCAAATTGCTTTTATGTGATATACAGAGAGATTTTATCGTTTCGTTGGAAATTATTGTTCATCTGGACTACATTTCAACGAAAACTCTATTATCCGAGAAAAATCGATTCATTGTTTGATTTCGGAAACACTCTTTACGGAAAATCTCCCAACATTTTCTCTAGTATCCGAAAAGTTACATCTTATACAAATTTGAGTTCCATGCTATGTACGTTGGGATATGCCTTACAATTTAAATGCTTCCCACATCCGAAATATTTCCGTATCCGAAAAGGACTTGACAAAATGCGTTCCGAATAACGTGATTGTGACTGTAGAGTGAAATTTGCGAGGAAACGTTTCTGTTGATTCGTATTTTTACAAAGACTATTTCATATTTATTATCAAAGTTGTGCATTGTGGCTTTATTTTATGATATTTTTTTAATGAGTTTAAAACCGATAATTTAAAATTTGATGCTTTAATATGGATGCGGATTAATGAACAACACTTATTTCAAAATGAAAATTTCGTTAATTCAATTTTTTAACTACACTATTTGAATACTTTTTCATCATTTTCCAACTTTATAAGGGGTTCAAAACATTTCTTTTTGAAATTGATTTTCTTACCATACAAAGTGATTTTTCAATAAGATATGAATTTATTAATGATAAAAGAATATTCTAAATTTGGTTAACATTCATTTTGCACTAGCGAATGCCGGTTTCACAAAATTTGATTATAAAACGATTCTGAAGAAATTCTAAAAACACTTTTCCATTCAATTAACATTAAGTTTACCACGAGTCACTTCAACAGACTAACTTTGACTGAACTGAAACCAGAAATTGATTTTCAAACGATTCTCGCTACACGAAAAGTTCATAATCAAAAATGTCTTGATTAGAGTTGAAGTCATTTTCAATTAAAAGTTCGCCAATAATAAACTTGTACTGCTTTCATTTAATTCTGCTGGGTTCATTATAAATAAAAAGTGATTTCGGAAAACTGGTGGTTACAGACTTCTTACGATGGAAAACGGTATCCTTCGATGAAGACAGATAAAACGAAATTGTTTTAATGACGTGAAAATTTTTGGAAGCTGAAACTTACCAAACACAAAAAAATTAAAAATCATTTTAATTGGTCATGTGTACGTCTCGCAATAGAGATGAATCAAAATTTATGGAAAGAGTAATTGGTTTTTTAATCGATTTTAAAAAATAATACCACAAATTTGTTCTTGATTTATTTCGATATTTTCACGTTCACACTAACAAAGTTAACTTGGAAACTGCATTCATGAGAGCACTCACTTGAATGCTCCATGCATATAGCAATCAACTTCTTATACTTTATTTTGTGATATTAATTTCGGCTTTTATCGTTAAAAGCCACAAAATTGCACACAAAGTCATGCTCGACGCACGCACGACACATGCACGCATATTCATTTTGAAACGACAGCTTTGAAATATTTAAAAAAAAGGTATGCTCCCTTTTCAATGACAACTGCATAAATGAAATAGAGTCATTGAAAGGGATGACTTACTTTCGCCGTGACCCTTAAAATGAAATTTTTTTGCATAGGGTTCAATCCAATTTTATCTTCGCTTGTTACACGCATAACAAGGCAAACAAGATGATAAGCAACAATATATGGGGTACATGGTGAAGGGTTGGTTGAGTGAAGATGCTGTTATATATGAATTTGTGAAATTCCTGTATGAGAACAGTTAAAAGGGAAATCATGTTTGGAAAGGACCCGAAAATGAACGTAGGGTATAAGAAAAAGAAAACTGGAAACTGCTAGGTTGTATGATGATTACGTTGAGTTTTTGATTTTTATTTGTCTTTTAACTGAGAAACTCCCACGGATTTCAGTTTTATACTTATTCGTTATGCATAAGGAAGAAAATTCAGTTTCCAATGGTAACCTTACTATATTTGAAGGTTTGCATGTGAATAAGCGTTATTTTTGGTGATGGTTGCATGTCGTGCGCTAATTCATTGCCAGTTTATTGACATCTGTAAATGCATATTTTTTTGGAAATTGATAAAGAAAGCACCTTACGATTTACCATTAAAGTGATAAAGAAAGCCAAATAGAGTGTCCGTTAAATAGTTTACAAACTTTCAATTGAAATTTTCTATTTCCTCGCACGTATTTTACTTCAGAGTTTACCTTGCTATTTTTAAAAGTATAAGTCAGCAACGAGTATCTCCAAGTCCAAATCACTAATGAGTATCATTTATAAAATTGACTCTTCAAGCATATAGATCTGTTTTAAGTTCGTTATCAACTAGATTTCTTGAGAATAGCTATCTTTTGGTTGATACTGAAGCTCTATTCACAGGTTAAAAATCATCATTACTAATGGCGCACCTGCCCAACTTGAATCTTTGCCTTCTAAAGATATTGCATCCAGCTGTTTCGTTCCAGCGAATGCTTATTTTTGTTTGCAAATCTCAAAGCAGTTCATGGTACCTACGTCCATTGAGTCCTAATGTAATCATCCATATGATCCACATGTTGCGTCCATTGAAGCCTTTGCAGTTTCACCTGAACGATGCCGGCGGTGGCACCTCCAAAAGGTGTTTGGACTACATGGTTTTGTATGATTTTTTTTTGGATTCTGGCCTGGAATACATTTTTTTTAAGTGAAGGTTACTTAAACAAAAGAACTTTAGCCAACTATTTTTTGATTAAGTCTCAAAGTTCGTACAGATTTATGTTTCATGCGGCGATCGCAGTTGAATTGAGGTCCAAAGTTTTTAGACTTCAATGTTCTCAAATTTTCTTCTAATTAAAACGTTTTATTGAATTTCACTGCGTATGTTTCTTTTAAATCTACTTCAATCGATTGCTCTTACTAATTTTGACGAATTTTTCAAAAACTTCACATTCGAATGAAGTTTCAACGACAATACAACAAACAGTGTGTTTGGTAAGAACGTGACAGTAATAAAAAGAAAAACTTCGACACTATCAAAAAATTTAATTCATTATTGGAAAGAATTTTATAATATCTATTTAAAAAACGTTTATCAGGCTTCCAGTCTCCGTTATTCATGATAATCATTTTACATCTACGAGTACAGCTGAGAGCACTATTTTCTGCGTACTCTGCATCTAAATTTTTCTGTAACTTTTTCAGAACTTTGTCTAGATGTTTGATTCCTAGTGTATTTTTTTTGTTAATATATTTTTAATTTATATATGCTGACGTTTTTTGTTGGATTGACACCAGGCGATTGTGATGGCCAATCTAATAACTTCATCCCATTTTCCTCTTTAAAAGCTCACAGAGTTGACTTTGATTTTTGGGATCAATATGCTTGACAAGGATCCACTTCTTATTATCGTTACCGTTCAACATTTTGTCAGACGCCAACAATCCGTTTTATATAGTTCCACATTTTTTGGAGCAGTCAGGATTTCAGTAAAAACTAAAAATTCGCCAAATCCTTGCGCAGAAAAGCCACAGCTCGATCCAGGGCTCGTCTTTCTTGCGTCACACACATCTCACTGTATTCGTTGAACAAAATGAGGATTCTTCTGCAAAAAGTACTTTCGTCCAGTCACGGTCCTTATTTGCTTGGGCCCATTGCAGTCTCTTCTCCATCTGTTTCGTTGTTAACATATTTTTCGATATTGTGGCTATGTTTGCGATGTACGCTTTGGTAAGTCGGGGGCGGCAATTTGATCGAGTTTGATTGGCGGCAATCATGGATTGTACAATAAAGTTGTTAATGTTGAAAAGTTTTTCATCTTTTGTTTTATTTTAATACTCCTATTTAGGAACGCATCACATTTCCATGGCATCTGATGGTAAGCTAAAATGCAACGCATAATCGATGTCGGCACATTTCAAATTACATGGATTCGAGTTTCCTGTTAAATCAATGATGGAATCCTTTCCTCCTTAAGATTTCTTTGTTAACAACAACAACATACTCAGCTGCCAAAGGGAATTCAATTGTGTTTTGGAATCCAATACCACGATTTTTAGTGCCGTCCTTTCTTCTTGGGGTATTACAATGGGCCTAATGAGCCATCTCTATAAAGAGTTATTACAACTTACCTACATAGAGTTCCAATGTCGAACTGTTTAGTGAGGTTTTCTTGAAAATAAAGTTCATGCTGAAGTAAATTTCAATAGATTCGATTTCAAACAAATTCACAATTCCAAAAACATTTCACATTTTCCTGTGTCTATAAATTCATTGTCCTGAAAAGTTTGTGTGGAACATTCCAGACATAACCAACAATATATGGAATCGTTTGAGTTTTTCACCCCGCCACTCCTGATTTTTTACTAGTCAGCAACCGTAAGACATGACAAGCAACATAATTAATTGTAAAGAAATTCTCGAACGAAGTGAATGCAAGTGTGCGTGTAAAGCTTACACAAGCCAAATTACAAATAATTTCTTCTAGTTTTTTCCACTAACATCATTTATTTCAGTCGATATCAGAAAAAGAAAGTTTTTTCATGTAAAATTATCCAATTTATTGCTTCCACGATTTTATTCACTCGAAGTATTTCTTCTTAATAATCTAACAGCAAACTTTTCCGGCGCTTATTTCCAAATCATTGCCAGTTATATCCTAGCATCAACGTACGTGGAACACTTTCATAAATAAATCCCCGCATCGCCAATCTTCGTTATATTGCTTATTGAGCTGGACATCACCCCAAGGACCCGCAACACTAGGCTAGCACTTACTATTTCTTATGACACCAGAACTGTGTGATGAAAGTGGAAAAGTTTTTTTCGTCTTCAACTCGAAGTTCAACTAATTGAATTATTGGTCACCTGAGTGTTAGTTCGTTTTTCTGTTTTCGCCTCCTACCATTTTCATGGAGTTATCCACTATATGTTATTAGCTCACTCACAAAATTGTGGGCTGTATCTTCGATCCTTTTCGGTTGAGTCACTAAACAACACATGGTTTTTGTTTTCAATAGATGGTGGTCCAATATCACTAGAATATCGTGGAAAAATTCAAGCTCAGCAAAAAGTTGGTCCTGTTTTCTAGCTGCCAATAAGTAAAAGATTGACGCAAATAAAAGTTTGCATAAGTTTGGAACAAGTGTCAAGTCGAATTGGAGGAAGTCATTTCAAAATGCTATCAATGGTCATTATTTTTATTTGCTTCTATGTTTTTCGCTTTCCTGAATTAACTCACGTGCTGGGGTGTGTAGTTGAGAAGCTGATATTCTGAGAAAATATGTGCAAGGTCATCTTAAGAGTACATTCTGTGAAAAACTTTGACACTTTTGACAAATCTAATTGAAGATGACTTTAGTATCATGAGTAACTGGCATTTTTATTGGCATTGATGATTTAGGATTGTTATCAAGATGTAGTAAGGGTGTACGCGTATGTGATCCACATTTAAAGTTGATGATCATACAATTCATTAAAGCCCATGAAAATACGTGAAAAGAGGAAAAAATCAGATAATTTGGTGCTTAAATACTTACTCCGGAACGAAGCGGTTATCTCGATACTAGTGAATATGTGAAGACCTAATTTGATGTAAAGTGAGGGTAATTATTAACTATCGGGTTTGAATTCGGGATCCATACAAGTTTCAAATTGGTTTCGATTTGCTACATGATTTAAAAGCATTAATGCCAGGCATACTAGCGTCATAAAATTTGAATGATATTAAGAATTTTTAGAATATCAATTTTTGTCCTGTTTTAACGTTTGACATAAAATTTCAAAACTTCAAATTTTCGTTCTGCATTCGTTTTCTTTCTCATAAATAATACTTTACATAACATCTCTAAATAATTCATACGAAATCAATGAAAATTTGTGAAGTATATGCATAATAACGGAGCCAAATATTGCCTAAAATTAAGAGCCTTCTGTTTTAAGAGCTTACTTTAAAATGAATTTTTAATAAGGAAATATTGGTACTCAAATAATGATTATTAGTGACAAAAATTGCAGCTTTCAAAAAGTAGCACGGTTAAGCAAAGTTTGAATAGACTTCAAATTGTTGACTCTGAAACACAAAACTAGGGAGAAAAAAGAATGAGTTTAGAAAATAAAACCGATTTTCGACTCAAACTCCAAAAAAACTTCGAACTTAAATTTTTTCGACTGTTTGATGCATTCTGAATTGATGAATTGTTGAAAGCACTGCGGAATCAAATTTCAAAGTCTCTGAGGGTCCTTAGATTAAGGACGAAACCGAAGTTCGTATCTACATATTATTTAGTACACACGAAAGTTGTCGATTGCTGGTAGCCTAGCTTAAATTGTTATTCTTAATTTTTACTGTTGCTGATTATCTATAATTTTAATATTCATGAAATGGTGCGCCTCACAAATTTACCAAAAGAAGCAAATTCGATACTATCCCATTTAAGACCACTTAATTTATTGTATTCGGCTCATTTTGTTCGTGTGCTGATTGATTTTATTTAGTCGATTAAAAGCCATTCTCAGAGTTGAAATCCTTTGTGATCTGTGCTAATAAACTCATCCCTAGGTGATCGAAAATTTATCTGGAATCATGTAACTTCATGTCACATTGTATGCACAGTTGGGTCCTACAAAAGAGTTTATTATACGTCAAAGATATGTAACTGGGAAGATATGAAAGTAAATTCTCGAGTTACCTCGATAACTTCAGATTATTCTTTTTATAGTCATCCAGAAGTGGTAACACTAATATAATCAATCAATAAAACTTGCGAATATAAGTGAGACTATCGAGTTCTTAAAAAAGGAAAAGATATCATTGGCTTTTTATAATAAAAAAACAAACGTTTCTTCTTTTAAATAACAATAGCACACTTCGTGGGAAACACATCACAGATATTCAAATAAATCTTTATATTTCACAATATTTGCTGTGTTTGGGGTGCAATTACATGATTCTTTCTAATAAAAGGTAACATTTCCTTTTTTTCAATCCATGGTACTGGCTTCGAAATCAAATTTTTCAAAGATTAATTTCAAAGTATTGGGAGGAGTACGCAATAAGTTAAAATCTCTTTCATTTACTATGCTGCTCTATCATTTATTCATATGTACTTTCGATTGGTAACCAATCCATTAAACATACTTTAGTTCCACTTTTAAAATTTAGTTTTTATACAAGCACGTAAAAATAGGATGCACAATGCAATGATGAATAGCTGTATTATTATGAACAAAGAAATGCCATCGAAATATATATCTTTTTGAAAAAATCAATTGTTTTGGCTATGTTTATTGGAATTACGTATCTTCAAAGCCATTTGATATCATCATTTTAGTGAAAACTTCTTTAATTTTCGCCGTTTCATTTCCGTCCACTTCCAATGTTTCGATAGTACATGACAGAAGATGATCCTGATCATGTAGTCTCGGCAATGGAAAAAAAATCATGGGAAGGCAATCACTCCAGAGCTCTTGACATTCAATTAAATGCTATTTTTGGAAAAGTTTGATCAGGCGTCCTATTTCGTTCTCATTCAGTAAACCGATAACACGTGGACATTGTACAGTTAGATCTCACATAGCCATTGTAAGCATCATTTCAATATTTCTTAATAAAGGTCAAGAGGAAGCCAAATGCTATTTCTATATTTATTTTTTACGCTGTCGCCAAGTTTTTTGTCAGTGCACCCTTGTGTAAAATTGAACGCTTATATTTTTAATATTTTTGTATTTAAAAAAACTATTTCAATGAGAAGGTTGAGGCAATAAATTTAACATTCATTTTGCTGGTTTTCGAAATAAAAATTATGAAAAATATGCAAGTGTACAAATTAATTGGAATTATTACGGAACAAAGTGAAAATGTAAGGAGTTTCAACTATTGTTCCAACTAAAATATAAAAAAATTTTTAATCATAAGGCTTTCATAGAAACCCTCCTTTCATACGCGTACCATAAATATAAGTATACCAATCAGAAGCACTAAACTTATTCTAAAAACTTAAATTTTCCATATTCTATGTCTTTCCTTTTCGAAAAATCTTGACAACATAATTCCCTTAATGCTTAAATGTGAAAATCTCTATCAAATGAAGACATTCTCAAATAAAAAAACAAACACTTTTCAAGCTTGCAACACGTGAAAAAAGCAAAAAAGCCAGAAACGAACATATTTTGCCAAATGGATAAAATGAAATTCTCTCGTGTTTGAGTATTAAAATTGTAGCCTTTGAAAAGAAAGCAAAAAAGCGAAACCTGAAACAGCCGTAAAATTTCTATCAAGCAGCAAGGAGTGGCCTCATAAAAAAGCTTTTTATGTGAAACCATAAAAAAGGAGCATGCGAATGTGTGTGGTGGTACGGAATTAAGCTATTAGAGGTTTTGCCAGTCTTTTGCGATAGAAAACAGAAGCACATGGGAAGACTCTGAAGCAAGGAGCAAAACCATGAATAAAATGAATATGTATACTGGCAATCGCAATGATAAAAAAAAATTATCCGGAATCTTTATGAGTCTGGAAAACCACTGCAAGGGCATGATTGAAGATGGGGTTTTGAAAACATAGTTGGCACCTTTATGAATCAGACAATAAGGAAAAATTGTATTTTTGGGGGGCGATTAAATTATATTCTGTCATCTAGTCCTATTTGATTTTATATTTTTAGGTGAATTTGATTGCATTCAAAAGTTTTCATTCCTACAATCAGAGCAAACTATTTCATTTCATTAGCATTTGGGCATGAATATCATTATTGAAAATGATTTGAGATGGTTTGTCCCAATCCTGGAAGCCAGAGATCAAGCTTCAGCACTGAACTATCAGTTTTTCCTTCTGGCCTGCTATTTATTTTTGAAGCTTTCTAAAATTTAAAATAAATGAAAATTTCGCTGGTACTTATTTTTTAAGAATATTTTCATACCTCATTTCCGTTACAGCTTGCCTATTTTCATAGAAGCTATAGAATCTGCTTCATTTTTTGAGTGTATTACATGCCAGTTTACAAAAATTGCAAATGTTGCTTTCATTGATTACTTTGAAATCATTGTTTAGAGAGCTTCGATGTGAAATCATGATTAATAAACGGCAGAATTATTTATTCGGAGGACAATGATTCATTTACTCTTTCCGTGGAATTTTCCCTACCATTTTATATTATTTAATCTAATCGTGTGGGTTGAAAACTGTCAAATTGTGGTTTACTATAGTTTTTTTTATATACCGGATGAAATAGTTTAAAAAATTAATTTAAATTGGTAACGTTTGAACTTTAATTTTTTTTATTAGTGATGCGTACAAAAATTTTGTTTTCATAAATATGCTTTCTTAGATGTTTCAAGAATGGGTCTGTTTATTAAAATTTTATGAAGATAAGTGTCTGGTTTTTATTTAATAGCAAATGAAATGAATAAGCTAATTGAATAGCATGATATAATCTCTTGATTAACTGCCTAATTTGCACTAAACTTCATTTCCAATACTATTTTCACTCATGCAGAAATGATGCTATGTGCGTTCATAATACAATACGCAAACTATAATATAACTCACCTTTGATTCATTCGTAATGTATCCACGACTTCATGCAGTTTGGTTTTCTAGCCACTCTTTAGTTCCTTATAAAAAAAGAGCATGAGCCTGTGCACTGATTTGGTATAATTGAATTTTATCCGTACAAAAGCATTAACAATAAACAATTCATATCAATAATACCACTATTCAAAAACTATGTTTAAAACAAAAAATGAATTTAGAAACATCTTGTATTGTATGACTATTGAAAAATAAATTCAATAAAATCTTTCTTCAATTATTTTATACGGTAGTGTACTTAAAGGATAAAGGATACTAGAAAAAAAAATTAATGGTTAAGGCGCTTATGATTTCAGTTGTATTTGAGGGCGATTTTGGATGAAATCAGTTTTGAAAAAAAAACTGAGGTCTTATACAAAAATTCATGAACGAAATGTCTAGAATTTTTTCCAATCAAAATTTACGTTCCAAAAATATCAATGATATGCAATTTTATAGTAAAGTATTTTGTTAGAAATAATTGACGGAACATCATTGGCGTAGGAAATTGCACGAGATAAATCAATACAACGCGAGACTGATTATTATAAGTTTCATCTGAGAATTTTTCGGAAAATATTCCAAATGGCAATTTTGCTTACGGTCATAAGCAAACGACAGTTGTGTAGAGTTTCAACTGATTTGGAAGATTTAATGAAGATACCAAACATCTAATAAGCACATCCATTGCTACGTGACAAACCTCAAAACATCAATTAAGCCTTGTAAAAGCGAAATTCACTTATAAAGGTTTCATTCAAATTCGTTCAAATATTTGTGATCTCGTTACTTTCACAAACTACCAGGAGATATAACTCAATGTCCGTATTTAATTACACTGTTTTCAACTCATCTCATTCAAATTACTCGCAACAAAACATTTTATGGCACTTTGTCATTGTTCTTTTATTCGCTTCGCGAGGATACTATCCAATTCGTAATTTGCAGCTTACCATCGTCCTGCGATTCCACTTTATAGACACACTTAACCTCGTGCACAACCTGTAATAATGTCTAAACGTGTTGCTCATTTAATTTTATTGAGTGTCAAGAAATTCGAGCGGAATAGCTGCACTTAACCTTCTACCGGAGCATCCTTCGTTGTCCTGTGAAACCTTCACGCGACGGAATAGTGAACGAGGCATGGCAGCAACTTTGATTGCTTGCGCTGCCACGTTTAGGGCAGGTCCAATAAATTACAGTGCCACTAAGCTGGTAACGAAAACGGACTATGAAGACATCTTTTTAATTTGTTTTTGTTACTTTTGTCGTTAAAAGACATCCTATTTGGTATTCTTGGTATTGCCATAGTGACCCAGAATATACATAAGAAGATGAAAAGACCGAGAAATCGAGAAAAAGCATCTTTTCTGTCACGCTTCAAGGACAAGACAAACGAAATCTACTTGAAAGGCCCTCGAAAAGCAGCACAAAAACTTGCTCTGAGCGAAAATAACTTGGAGACTTGACAAGCCATAACTCAGGCAAGGATTTACCATGTCCCGAAAAACAGTAACAACAAACAAAGTAGCGCCACAGACATGTTTGCTCTTTTGTTGGATTTTATGTTTTGCCGTCGCATTGCATCAGATCTAAACTAAATCAACCTAAGCCCACATACTCGTGCAAGGAAAGCTGGGCCGAGCTAAAGGGAAACCTGTTACATTTTTCTGTTGTCCTTTTGGATTAAAGCGTACCGAAACACAAAACCCAAAGGTTTTCGAATGTTCTATATAAATGTATGAAGTCATGTCATGACTGATTACAAAAAATATTAAATCTTCTTTAATTTATTTCACAAACGTGAAATCTCCCTTATTATTTGTGACAAAAAACTGTCAGAAATATTGAATTCAATGTTTGCAATGCTAAATTTTCTTAGCATTATAGTTCTACAGAAATGTGTTTGCTTCAAGGTCTAAGAAAGCGAAAAATTAATGTTCCGCCAGAAAACATAAAGCATCCTACGCATGAGCTTCTCTTTTAAAATGAATGAATTTAATCTATGCCACGAGCGTGGCTTGCCTGCCTCAAGCATTTCAATTCTCGGTTCTGTAATAATTCTTCGTAAACTAAATCGGTATGCAGCCTTGATATTGCTCATAAACTTTTATAGGATTCCCTGAACAACCCGCGGCGCCTCCCGGCCATTTAATCTTCTCATCCATTTCTATTATTGGGTCGCCTCGTCCCTGACTTTGGCTCTATTTCGAATCGAGGCCAAAAAGGACACTCTTTTCCATTGCCACTTCTTATCTGATAGCAACGACGACGGACCGCGCGGAAACACTGTTCCGCATCCTATATCTTCAATAATAGGAAACCAAATGGTTTCGCTTTCAATTCGGGGATCATAACTCGATGGCAGTGCTAGAAAAAAGCCAGGACGAGTGCCTCCCGCGGGAAAAAATTTACAATTCCCTCGACAATGATTACCATGTTTCAGTACTCCTGGTGTTGGACTCCTTCGAGCATCGTCGAGGACGCTCCACACATCCATTTATTCAATCTTAATGGGATGTTATAATGGCATAATAAAGTGAGAGGATCTGGTGAAAGTGAAGGAGTCTTTTTCGTGACGGTTGCGGTGCAAGTATAAAGGAGTTGGAAATCCTTTCCTTTATGGTCACGTACATAAAAATGGTTTCTGACTAAAACGAAAAACTCCGGAAATCTGCTTCGTGAAAAATATGTGCTGAGCTTATGCTTGAGCTGAAAATATTTTATCGGTTAAAGGTACCACCTATTGAATTTAGTTTGTGATCAACACGAGTAGTTTTTCTCACCCATAAAATAGGATAAACGATTATTCATCAGCATACAATCAATAATTACTGAGAATGTTAAAGCTCTTAGTAAATTTTGTAAATAAGTAAAATAATAATTTAAAAAAAGGGTCTATCATTTATTTGTTCGCTTATTATGTAGCTTCGATTTAAAATTTGTAGAGAAATATACAAGATAAAATGAAAAGGTTTGAATGTAGATAAACAATTTCTTCAAAAAAAACGTGCACATATTGATGAAGATAACAAGTAACATTCAATTTCAATGAGAATCTTAATAATAGTGACTTGATTTATCCCATTAAAAAAGATAAAACTCGTGTGTCGTCCAGCTACCCTTAAAATTGCATCATCTAGCAAATTTTTCGCCTATATTCTTGATGATGTTTAGCATAAGTTTTCGCAGATAACCCGTATGATCTTGTTAGATGTAGAACTCTCTTTATTTGTCCCAACCCGAATATTTGGTTCTTCACAACAATCCTTGCAATATTGGTTGTTGTAGCAACCAGAAAGTGTGAAGTTGTGGACCAAAGACCTCAAAGCCATTTTTGGAAAAAGAAAATCTAATTATTATTATGGTATTATGCGAAACATGATTGCAAAACAAAATATTGTTTAAATAATTAAAGTGTTTTGTTTAGGTCTTCTGGTGCAAAATATGTTTCGGTTACAAGAATTCAGTGTTCTTTGTGCTTAGCTCACTTTGGACTTCATAAAATAGATTTCGAAAAAATGGACACCTACGATCTTAGATCGTTGCTTTGGCGTCTAGAAAAAATCCATTGGAAATTGAATGAAACCAATAGATATGGGTTTCAAAAAAATAGATTCCAAGTGATTTTCAGCTTGAATTGTAGTTATCGTAAAACTCATTCATAATCTGGACTCTGTAGTTACTTAAAAATTATTTCAAACTGTAGCTAATTGGTCAGAAATTTATACAAAATTGACCAAAAAAAACTTTAAAGGATGGGCTGACAGGACTAGCATGATAACTAAATTTGATCGTTTAACATGTAAGCTCGTCCCTTCTGCCAAGAAGATTCATTTCTTTTCAGTTTCAATTACAACATGTGCAGAGTCCCTTACAAGCATTTCACCCTACTTGATGTACGTTAGGATTTACCGAAGGTGTGGAGAGTCTGTCAAGGAAACATTAGAAACAATTTTTTGAAAGTGATGAACCGAATCTATATATCATTCCGTGGAAAAGACTCTGAACATAATACTCTTGTATACAATCCATGTATTCATCCCTACATATAATATATGACATAGAGGCAGCTTCATTTCTTCGGAATGGAAGATTGTGGCAATACATTACTCGTTTCCATTCCCATTTTCGTGAAGATATTTTCAATCGTTTTCCAACGAATAAAAGGATACACAAGACATGCAACGACCATGTGTACAGTGTCGATAGTTCTATGAAAATGCGCCAATTGAAGTTCTGCTCGAGGAGGATTTCTCACGTAGCATTGTAAAAGTTTTATTATTCAATTAAGAAATGGCATTTAAAGATGTTTGTGGTGTATCTTTCTTGGGTTTGTATGGTATGTTTAGTTGTAATTTTTACTAGGGACTCGTTCGCAATCAGATGGTGAAAGAAAACGTGTGTGTAATTGATATTGACTATAATAAATATAAAGGTTAGATTTTCTACAGTTTCAATTCCGGATATTGGTTATGAGAGTGTCATTTGGAGTGCGTGACAAAATAAAGCAAACAAGTAGGAAAATTGTAAAAGAGATTCTTTGAAAAACAATAATTACATCCAATTCAGTTCAATTTGATAGGATACTATTTCCGTTTTGATGTTTATAAAAACTTAAAATAATTTTTCAAATATATCATACATATTATTTATTGATCGAAAGGTCTTTGCTGAATAAAATGAAACGAAATAACCAAAACTTGAATTGTTTTGATTATTTCTATAATAAACTAGAAAAATGTGAATAAAATATTGCAAGCTGAATTAGTACAATTGAACACAGTGTCACAATGGCACTGTGTCTAATAATATCGTTTCTTCAAAGACTAAGTTGTATATAATTGTTATGTTGCCGTAACTGCAATTACAGAAGCTTTCAAACATAGTTTCCAGACTTTTAGATTAAATAAGATCAATGCAAATTTCCAAATACGAAATAAGATCTATTCCGGGTTCATTGAAGAAAGTTAAATAAGCCCAAAAAATTCTGACGAAGAATATTTTAAGTGCATGTGATTGATAAGAATCAGACAAAAAAGCATGTGGCATATTTACGTAAAATATATATGTATCGCGTACTAGATCCTAACATTCAGTATCTATTTATATTTTTTTTATTTAAAAATGATAGGTGTTGGAGAATTTCTACAGCATGTTGGTTTGACTTTCAAGACAAATACACACCATCTGAACCTCAAAAGCTTAAAAGAAAAAAACAAATTTCAAAAAATAAAAAATGTGTAGAAAATTGAAATTTGCGTGAAATTTTTACGGTATTTCCTAGTGAAAAAATTCTTTTTCAGTATAAACGTCAAAGAGTTTTATACTCAAATTGAAGTAATTATGCTATCTACAAGGTGTCTCAAAGGAAAGTTTAAATTTATTATTATTATGTTATTTGGAAATTTTAGACAATTTCTTGGTGGCAAAACTTCTCTGGCTATAACCAAAGAACTTTGTTCCAGCAGGACAAGCCAACCTCACACACGTCCAATACGTCTCTGCCTAGAGTACATGAAATTTTTCCTGACAAATTGATCTGCAAGAAAGGCGACATAAACGCAGTTCTGATTTAAATCCTATGGACTTTTTTCTGTGAAGCTATCTCAAATCAAAAGTTTATAACAATAATCCGACTTCTCTGGCGCATTTTCAAGAAAATATTCACTGTGAAATCGCAGCCATCACCGTTCGAATAAATGAATGCCGATAACGCCGATATTCACAAAATATAAACTTTCTTTTGAAACACACTGTATAATTTTAGCGTATCTGAAAAATATCGACTCCATAGTTTTTGAGTGATATTGGACTGGGCTCATGAAAAAATGGTATTGAAAAACAGGTGCTATCATCTCACGGAAAATTTCACTGGTTCTAACTTTGAAATGACTCTAAATTTTATCTTTATATTTTAGGATCATATTCTTTACATAATGAACTCACACTGTATGCAAAAATTGCAATTAGACATTTTTAAAAGTCATGCATGGATCTTTTTTCTTAAAAACTCAACGTTTGAAATGTGATAAATTGGATAGGTTATAAGCCTCTTCTTGTTGATAAGGGCACTACAGATTTCAATCAAAAAAATCAAGATTTCCTGGTGAAAGGCTGTTTGAGTGGGTGATATGATAAACTACTGTTTTCCGGGCAAAATAAATCAATTTAGGTTTCTGGCGCATGAATTTTCAAGAAAGATTTGTGGCTATATTTAAAAGTTAAATAGTGTTCTAAACTTAGAAAAGTGATTGCCGCTGAACGGGTGAAAACAACAACGGCTGTATTCCTTGATTTATGATTTTTGAATGGTTTTCCAATTTGTAAGATTTGCAACTTTCTTTTGAATTAAAGCAATTGAGTTGATGGTTTCGATATTTATCTTTTTGCATTTTACAGATAATACCATCCTTCAGCGCAAGAATTGAAATAATAATGATAAATAAATTTTGCATAATCTCAAATTTATCTATTTTAAGTTGTAGACACAGCAATTACATGATAAATAGCTGACTATTCTATGATTCGGATCCTAAACGATTGATATTGTAATAAATCAGGCAAAAAATGACGCATTTGTAAGCCCAGCTAACTATCTTACTTGTAGTTGAAAAATGTCATGTCAAAGTAGGATGCATTTGTTTATTCTGCCTACGATACCATTTCCAGTAAACTCATAAAGATATTATATATTTATTGTTAAGTGAAGTAATGAAGATCACACTTCCGATACATATTTTCAATATTTCATCAAATTGGTAAGATTTCATTTGATCAGCTGAATTTTTTCCTGAAAGACTGGCATCATATTTTGCGTATCATTGATGATAAGAAAAACATATATATCCATTTTTTATAAAAGAAAGTTTATTCGAGAAATATTAATGTTTTCATGCCTATGTAATCATTGCATGTTTTTCCTGCCTAGACAGTAATATATCAACTGAATAACTTCCATGGATTCAACGCAAAAGCAAACAATAAAAGAACATGAATAATTGCAAAAAACCATTACCATGAGCAAACCAACTTCAAATCAAATGCCATCCAGCTTCCATTTCCTTTTGAAAGCCATATCCTTTTGTTGTCCTGTTATATTGACGCAATGCAAAATGATCTCGCTGTGTAGTAAGTGACATTCGTGTCATGTCCTACACAAAGCAAAGATGCTCTCTACTTTTCATCTGTGCGCGAGTTTATTTCACAGACCATGTAATTCACCTCTCAGTGATTTCATATTTCCAGAGATGTCTAAGATACTCGCACGTACGCTTCGCTTGCCAGGAGGCGGATACATATCTCAGAAAAGGAGCGCTGTATAAAATATTTATGATAAATAGCTTTCTGTTCAGAATTTCAATTCAGTTATGAAGCTATTGTTGCATTGATCCCGAATACATCATGTAAGGAATACGTTTACGTGATAGAAAATGCTTAGCAAATAGAAAGGGTTCTTTTCCCAGGACGATTGGAGCCAAGCAATTCCCAGCGAGATATCATGGCCAGGAAAGCTTTTATTGCAAAGGACAGCAACGATATACATTTTTGAAATTTTAATTTAGAGAAAGAAGTGGCGATAGGCATGAACGTGTTCCAGTAAAAACAATTTGCGAATTGATTCACGTTGAGGGTCTTAAGGGATACTGGAGAATATAGGTAAACGCGATTTTCCGATTGGGTGGTTAATATTTTGACGACCTGATAAGTCTACCGTATTTTGAAGAGTGTGTTTTGCTCTTTGCTATACATTTGGCAACAATTCCTGCAAGTGTACTTCAGCAGAAAATAACCAGGCCACATACCTTTCACACAGCTCACAGAAGAACATATTTTTTCTGGATTACCATTAAAATCTGATGTGAATATGGAAAAATCTGGGAACATGATCCGTTTTAGCTCTGAAACCATCGTAAGGGTTCTTTTTCAAAATACTATATGTCAGGTAGGGCATGTATTGATTTGATATTTTATTGGCATTAAAATGAGTGAAAATCTATAGGTAATCATATATGGTAAAGTTTAAGAATATGTGCAAAATTATCCTTTATCACACCTTAGTTGAAAATGCCTGGTGATATAAATCTTCTTTAAATGAAGATATTGTACTGACGTTGAATTCAAAACACACATTTTGCCTTTGAAAATACAATCTGCGTCAAAACTTCATTTCGCATTTCCAATAAAAATCAATTCACAAAGATTTAATAACGTAAACTATAAACGAAAACCTTCGTTGACGACAATTTTGACACTTAAACATATAAACTATACTTGGATTTATACAGACACTTTCATAAAAATCTTCTAAGTGAGTCAGAAAAATTAAAATTTAATTGAAGCATTTATCTATTGATTAACATTTTTTTTGTTTTGATTATAATAATTCGAATTAAATTAATTAATTCAGGATAATAGAACATCTGAAATGAAAACAAATGGCGAATATATCAGATCGTTGAACACTATTAACGAAAGATGATTCTAGGCATGTTTTATGTTCATATTTAATTTTCTTGTATTAATATTGGATGTAAAGTTTATTACTTAATGAAAATTGCGAACATACTTTCAGAACTGGTGTTTGTGAAATTAGAGAATTTGGAAGCCAATTTTTTATATTAAGAAAACAAAAAAATATATAGGTATAAGCGTAAACCACAAATTTTCATAGAAATTGTTAGTTCATCATCTACAATATCTATCGATTCTTATCTTTATTATTATTTATTATATTCTTTCGTGATATTATTATTGTTTTCAATATATTTGATTTTCGTGCTTATTTTGCTGGGAAGATATCCGTGTGAACCTCAAGGCTTGGTTTCAAAATATCACCGAACCTTGCCTGATAATCGCTCAACGGACTTATCAAAATTTGTTTCTTGGTAATAAGCCAAACAGCATGACGCATATACCTTGAATAAACAGGATCATATATGCCTTGGCCATCACATCTGCCTGCACAAATCGTTGCAAATAATTTTATGTCAAAGCTGTCGAAATCAATATTGAAATATTTGATTCAACACGGGCAAGAGTCCCTTACAGTGCCAGGATACATGGCAAATATTGCAATTGCCTAACTAATAATGTCCTGGCAACAACAAAGGCGCAACCAATGCATGGCGTGTGTATGGGATGTGAGTCCAAAGATTTATTGCTGTCGCTGTCAGATTCTGAAAATCACTTGGACAGCAATTAATCCTAGCAGGAAATAGATGTCAGGATTATGATGGATAATGAGGCATGTAAGTGATGTTGATGGACTTACAAGCAAGAACCCCGAAGCCTGATAAGGGCAGTATAAAATACCCTGGAAATGCATTTTATGTGAAGACATTTGCGTTTTGATATCATAAAGGTGTGATATTTAAATATTTTTTCATCAAACCAGAAAAGAGGAAGCTTATTTACTAACTGACATCCAGCGCAGTAAAAAGGACTCTCGTTCCATTTGGGTTGACGACAGCAACTTACTGGGTGACGGATTCAGGATTTCATCAATAAGAAGATGGGCGATACCAAAATGTTAACACAAGGGCATTTCGGCAAATAAACATCTTTCTCGGCAGTTTAGTTTTCGGCGAAAGTAATTCATATGACACAGCACAATTCAGTTGCATCTGAATCATATTCTCGGAGTATTACCTTTTCTGACATTGAAAAATAATGAAAGCCAGTAGTACGATTTAAAAATAAATTCAAACAATTCCTTTCGTAGTAATTTTTGAAAAATCACTTGAATATTGATATAAGGGTTTTTTTCAATTCAATGTAAAAAATAAGTAAAGTTTGGTTTTGTATGCTAGGCTGCAAAAGATTTAATTAAAATTTCTGGCTAATATTATCGCCTAAATAAGATGTTGTTAAACATTTCAATATTAACTATAAATGTTAATTAAATACATTGCAAAGAACAGAAGTAGAATTGAATGCTTTTTTAATCATTATGGGCAAACAAAATTGATAAATTTAAAATCCACAGCAAACGATTTAATAAATTTAATATTTGAAAATAAGTTTTCAAATGAACATATGTTTTGAAAATAATTTGAACACTTTTAAAATGTTAATGGAGAAATAGCTCAACACTTCGTCTA
This sequence comes from Oxycera nigricornis, assembly GCA_963942545.1. Lineage (NCBI taxonomy): Eukaryota > Metazoa > Arthropoda > Insecta > Diptera > Stratiomyidae > Oxycera > Oxycera nigricornis. Next base: position 15,270,578 of record OZ012659.1, read on the forward strand.
AAAGGATTCTTAAAAAATAATAATGTTGTCTTGAAAAGATTAATACTATCGTTACAACAGGTCAACACACTACATTAATTAAAATAATGTAGTTTGCTTGAATGGTCATACTGTAAGGTTAAAAGGCTGTAATAAACTTATGGTACTAGATAATCTGACCTTTTACGCCATTACCTTATCTTTTATCAGCATTAACTGCATTGGCTTTATAACAGACATCAATCACGTCTGTTGGTTTCAACAATGTGACTAAGTTAATGGACAAGGCGCTAATTAGTGGATAAATAACCTATACTACGTAGTGGTTACATTCATAAACTTTTCATGTCAAAAGATAATGCAATATGACGTGAAACAGATACTTCTTGCGTTAGCATTAAAAACTTTGCACGGAAGTTCCTGACTAGTTGGATCCTGAAGTGAACATCATGCAACTGTGTCCACTCAGTCATGCTCTTTCAGCAATTTTTTATGAGCGTGCGAAAATTGTTTAAACCAAATAATTATGTTTTACGAAAATCATATATAAATTTTTAGTAGAATGAAGCTACTTTCTGTGACGTATTTAGTGATTTACACACACTCACATTTTGTTAAAATTTTAATCATATTTTAATAATTAAAAATGACAACGAAATGTTTTGAAATTCTGCTCAAATCATGCAAAATACGCTATAATTGACACGGCAACAATGCCATTGGAGTAAGGGAAGTTAATCAAAAAAAAATCGTATCACCCCCTTATTTGCGGTGACTAATATTGGTTTATTATTTAGTGTTAATTTTTTCGTAGTCATGAAATAATTTTTTACTAATTTTTTGAAAAGAACTGTTTGAAGTACAAATGGTGAATATTTTTGAAAAACCGTTTTCTGGAGTGTCTTAATATTAACTTAAAAAAATGGCACCATTTTTTTCAAAATATGATAGAATCATATAAATGTTGATAAACTTCGATGGAGACCTGAAAGTCCCAGTGTTTGATTCGCGAAAATCTTGGAGGGCGCAAAACTAAAAAGTCACCCAATCGAAAGTTTGTCAAAATCAAATCAGCTCATAAGATTCCAAATACGCCCTGCTTGAGTTATTCTCGTAAAAAAATGCCTGTACAAACAAACACACACATCTATCTTTCCTAAAACACTTAAAACATACTTTAAAAATATGTTGAAAATTGAATTCCCGGGCCAATTGCATGAATTTTTGGTATACTGGGATTCTTTACAAATAAGTGGTTTAATATACAAGCATGTGTGAGTCAGGGGTCATTCGATTTTTGAAATTTAACTTATCATTGACTGGTTGTAAATTTAGAGAAACAGCTGCGATTTAAAAAAACATAAGTTCAAAAAACCTGCGGTTCGTATAGTAGTGCTAACCATAATTTTTTCAAAAGACAATATTGAATACTTGATCAAACTAATGAGATGATTTTGAAATTATTGTAGATGAAGCAGCGGAGTTAAAACAAAGCTCAAAAATTGAATCAAACATGTCTACTATAAATCAGAAAAATTTCAACCATATCATCAATATTTACTCTGAAAATGTGCCAAGCTCTGATTCTTTGGTGATATTCTGGTTCTTTCAGGCAACCAAATAATGTCTCGCATCATTCTCGACATATTGTTACGTTAAAATTTAACTTTAAATTAGCCAATTCTTATTCTGTTCGGGAAAAATAAGTTTGCGTTGCATTTGTCTTGAAGTCTAATTAGTCTAAAAAGTACTGATCTCAGTTTGAAATGCTACCATTTCAAGTACATTTGAGGTTTCCGTCTTCGAACAGCCATTTCCACGGGTTTTCCACATTATGTATTTATCAGTCCATAGATGCTCATATCTATCTTTTCATACTTCTGTTTCTGCTTTAAAATTCAATGTATATATTTTTTGGTGAAGTTCAAAAAACCGAATCTAATAGAAAAAAGCTGTAGTTCTGGGAAAACTATTTAAATACGTAAGTGTCTTAAAGCTACCATCATAACGCGGGTGTCGTTGTTCAGCCAATGAATTTTGATAGATCCATCATCACTGGTTTCTTTGAAATATTTTCGAGATATAAGTTTTAGCTACCAATCTCGCACACTTTGCGCCTTCGGGACACCATACAAGCTTAAGCGCAATTATTCTCTTCAACCCATTTTCCTGAAAGCTGTCTTTTTCATATTCAAAAAACCGCTATAGCACAAATTACCACCCGCAAACAGTAATGATTGATCGTTGGCACGTAAAAGTGATTTACATTGGTTGTCTTTGTTGCTGCCAGCTCCGGTCTTTTGAAACAAATAGGGCAAATGAGGTGTGTGATACAAACATCAATAGCTAACGCGAAGTCTGGGCAGAAGTCATAATCACAATGCCTCCCTAATTATTCCCGGAAGGACTTTCCTATCGTGACTAATGACAATTCATTCGGTTGCTTGACAAATGATCACACTTCTGTGCAAGAAATTTATGAATACAGCAGACCGTCTGCAAGGAGAGCAGAGAACATCTAGCCCAGGTGGCTATTGTCGTGCCAGAAGAACGGGTGCTAGATGGATGGATTTACTGGTGGATGGCAAGGGTCGAAGGAGCAAACCATTTGTTGTGTTTACATGCTTTTATATGCCACGGCAAGGTGAAAGCCTAGAAAAAAGGAATGTTTAATGGCGGCAGCAGGATAAAACGTAAGTGAAACGGCTAGGAAGCGGAAACAGCTTATTGAATGAAGCTATTTTTCAAAATAAAGCTGTTTTTGCTACGCAACGCATTTTAGCAAGACGATAGTGATTCCATCGAATCAGGAGATGGATAACTTTGAAGAAACGTAAACAATTCGATAAGACAGACGTTGTCAAGAACACGAATACCTATGAAAACAAATGATTCATGGAAAGCACTCAATGGGCTTTAAGATAAGACCATTTATTTACAAGAACTTCTCGACATGAAAAGTGGTTCTTCAAGATTGTTGACAAGCTTGTATTAAAGATACAAATTCTTAATTTCTATAGTGCTTCTTTATAAAACAAATTTCTTAATGGTAGAAAAGCTCAGACGCTACTTCATCCTGCTCAAGTTTTTAAGATATGCAATATTGCTTTTGAAACTATAGACTCCTGAAAACCGCATTTATTTTGTGAGAATCAAAATAACATGATTAAATGAATCCATTCAGTTGGACAAATCTGATATAACATTTTTACAAGTATAAATACAAGTGGCAATACAAGTGAAAGATTCAGGTACGTATATTCGAAAACTATAGCTTTCTACCTCGTACGAAATAAAAACTATCTTAACTCAACCCAAACCAAGTTTTCAAGCATCCAAAACTGATGATGTTCATTAAAGGCTTTGCACAGATACCCAAATTTATTAGCGTGAATATTATACTCATGAAATTCTATTTTTTTCTGCAAAATTGTAATAAATAAAAATTATATTGTATGACGAGGACTCTTTGATTTTTTTGTAAAGTTCTACAGCAGCTTATACTTCTTCAGAAAGCATAATTAAAATTATGCCCCAAATCCTCCAAAGCGTTGCCAATTTTGATCCGTATGGTTGCTTTTTTGAATTTGCCACGTTTTTTGAAGTCTTATAGCTGGATGACTTTTTTACAACACGAACCTATGATATCGTGTCAAGCCAGAATTCGCATCGTACACAATGATTAAATAAAAATTGTTGCTGAAAGCCTTTTGAAAATTAATTGAAATTTTTCGGGAATGATTGTTGATTTTGAACAGCTTATCAAAAAGATCGTTGTTTTTGAAACCAATTTTGTATACTTCTGAAAAGGCTGCAAATGAATTTAAATTCCATTTGGTTTTGTCAAGTAATTTCAATAAAATTATCAAAAATGTTATCTTCATGTTAGTAAATTTTGAGTATATTTTGACTTGAATGTGAAAGCCATATATGTAATTAACAAAATTCAATTAGCCTGCTAAATTTCCGATTATTATCAAGACCTGCAGGATATTTTCTAGTTAATAGTAATTCCGTTAGCAGAGAGGACGAACTTGTACAAGCGTATAACACGATAATAAATCGTTTCGAGAGCATTTGTAGATACCGAAGCCAAAGAACGCAGTCAAACACTAATCTGTTTATTAGATCGGAAGCATATTGGCAGCCATTTGGCGAACCAATAAAATTGATAGCTAGAAAGCAGAGCGCAGAGATTTTAATTCGGGAAATGTTAAGGGTGGCTGCTGATAGAATCTACTAAAATCTGTAGAGCGCACTTTCGTTTAGAAGAGTTTTAGTTTTGCATTACTTTTCACGTTGGTTATGGCCATGTCTTGATTACAATGTATGTAAACAAGTTCAAATTTGCGTGAATCAAGCTATCAACACATTTATTATAAAATATAAATAAAAACATACTGGAATCCTTTTACAAAAAATTGAGATAAAAATAATGTCTGGCATAGTTTTTCTTTTCATATATAAAATATCTGGTTCATATTTCCAGCTTCGATTGAGCCATTTTTTTTGAGCTTTATGAATGAACTTTATGGCAATAATTTTAGGACAATTGAAACTTCTGCAATTCAGAATTGAGATAAAAAAAAGTGGACTCGAGTTTTGCATAAAGTAAAGAAAAATAAATTTCAAGGGATTCTCAATAAAATAATCAATATCCACACTGCAAGTTATATTCAACAAGCAAACTTTTACAATATTTTTTAATTGGCAATAACCGCGTAAATTATGTCGTTAAAATGTTATTGAGGTAATTGAAACAGTTCAACAGCTTTTCTCGCTGCAAGCAATGAAAAATCTTTGATCATTATCTGCATAATCACAGCTGGTATGCGTCACATAAACAACGTGGTTAAATTAATCTGTATCTTGATCCCCACCCCCTGATATGATTACCCATCTTTAACGTAGACCCTCTTTTCTAAGTGGTAGTAGCTTTTTCTTCGACATTCGACAAAGGGCAATGAAAATCATGAAATATTTTTAGCAACTACTTTTCTACTGCAAATGTTTTCTTAAATAAAATCCTTCGCAGAATCATTTAAAATATGTATAAACAATAAAAACCTTGAATTTTACACTATTGTCAGCTTTTTTACTATTGTAGCTTTAAATTTTGAGTTATTTATTATTCATTACCAAAGCGGGGACAATATAATCAGCTAACCATTTGGCAAGCAGTATTCCTAAGACCTACAATGTTTTCCAATAACATGCACAATGTAAGTGGTGAAGCGAGAAGAAATAGAAGCATTACAAGAAGACTGTATTTTCAAAAGTATCCAAGTATGAATATTTCTTGCTGCTGAAAGGAGATTTCGAATATGCAGCAGCTTTACTCCAATAAGGGTTGAATCGTGGAAGCTTTCAGTGTAGCGGGTAGCTTTTCACGAACGAATATTGAAGCATGTTATAAATATAAGAAACGTTACATTAGCATTGAAAGAGTTGCAGACAGGTTGTATGTAAATCAAACAGCCATCTGGAGAATCCTTCATGGATACGATCGTCAACCGCTTAATTGTCAAGGGATGCAATTTTCTATATTTTCGCCGCTGATTTTGTCAGTAACATATTGATAATATTAACTTCTCTTCCAACATATTTTTCATGGATAAGGCAACGTTCACATGGGATGTTGTTTAATTCTCATAACCCAAATGTGTGGAACAATGAGGTTATTTGTCTCGATTATCTCAAGAACCAAAGATCGGATTGACGTGAGACCGGTTTCATTTGACGCGTAATTACGTAACTTAAAACTAAATGACTTTTCAGCAAAATCGGTTAAGGCTTTTTTTATTTAGGATGAAAAAACTGAAAAAAACGACTAAAAATTGCTAATTTTTAAACTGTTGATACGCACTATTAGCTCGTGCAGATACCAAATACCAAATAGCAAAATTGTGATCAAATTTGTAAAAAATGTTATTTCAAAATAAATAAACATTAATTCATGAAATTCCAAACTCATATTATCAGGTTTGGATGAATGGGAGTAGAGATGCTAATGCAGTTAATAATTGGATTTTTTTATAAATACATTAATATTGTTAATAACAATCAAATAATATTAGTTACAATTTGATATTGTATATATAAAGTCAATTATAATTATTCAGTAACGGTCAAACATTCTTTATAACGAATGATTATTGTAAATAATAATTAAATACCCTCAATAATAGTTGTGGATTCCGAGGCCGAGATGGAGAACGAGGTTGAGGACGAAGTGGAGGACAAGAAGGATGACGAGGACGAAGAGGACGAGGTTGCCGAGCTTTGGTAGAGGATGACCAGGTGGTGGAGACGTCTTCCTCTACCAAAACTTTTATGGTTAGATAAAAAATTCATAAAAATAATAAAATTAATTATATTAATTTAGAATAATAATGTTTAATAATAGTAATTATTAATAATAGTAATTAATAATAAAAGCAAATTATACCATTTTATTCACCCCACTGGGAAGTTAGTCGTGTGGGCCTCAAGGGTCGCACCTAGACCACATTTTTTACAAATTTAATGCTCAGTGTAGCATTATTGGAAACTGGCTAATATGTTCATATTAGTTTCCTTCTTCAACCGGAGAAATTTATTTAAATTTTCGAAAAAACGGCTTAAAAGATGCCAAGTTTGAAATTGTTCTACATTTAATCAGAAGTAGAATATAGTTAATATATGGTAACTACCCACTGCACTTGTCTATTGCAGTGAAGCTATAACTAAATGGTCAATAGGCTCACGACTGGGTAAAGTAGAGAGATTCAATTGCGTGACCAGTTCAATTGCCGAACTTAAATACCGTTGACTTCTTCCTATTTGACCATTCAAAAAGCGATCCTAGAAAAGTTGAATAGATCAGGATTAAAACCAAGCTGCACGAAACCAAAAAATAATAATGAAGTGTTTATACCGATGAACAAAATGTAGTGAATAGGATCAATTATTGATTTGAAGAAGTTGCTTCCCACTTTGAACGCATTTTATGGAAAAAACATAAAATAATATTTAAATGGTAGCGTCTTTGATAAATATTTTTGTTATTCAACAGTTAATTTAGTCTATTTATTCATGAAAACATTGAGATTTAATTCACTATCCCTAGCTAAATCCTTAGATACGTAATATGCAAAATTGATTGGGTTGCCTCGCAGTAAAAGCTTCTAATTAGCATATCAAAACTAGTACAAAAAAATAAATTTTAGAGGTAAAATATTTGAAATAAAAAGTTTTTGTTCGAAATTTTTCAAAGTGAAAAATCATATTTTCGAAAAATTCAGCAGCTATTTCACCAGCTATCAAGTAAACATTTATTCCATTTACAACTTTTTATTAGGTATTATTGTAAACAGATTAATTTTGAATGAGCGGTGGTGAGTTTACTTTGATAATGGCCTAACAAATACAGAGCCGTTCATAGTTAGAAAATTAAGCCTGACTGGGAAACTGCTCATGCCATTTTTTCAGCAGTTCATTTTTGAGTAATTTCAGGTAGTTTATCCAATCATTGAGTTTTTGAGAAAAGTTACGTAGCAAACTTTTTAACTTGATTTTACGAGCCAATTACTAGAACTTACCGGTATACTGAGAAGCTGATAAAATCCCGATTTTGGAGCTAGGATTTTAAAATTCTTTCTTCTGATATTGTCAAATTGCTCACATGTATGCAATCATAATAACATCCCGTGAATGAACCTATAAAAATTCTATTTTCAAAATCTTAGCAATTTTCAACAATGCCCCTTAAATGTGGGGGCCTACTATTAATCAATGACGTCTGACTGACTGCCCTAGGTGTATTCGCTATCTAAATCTGAACAGGTAATAAAATTGTTTGCATTTAATTGCAATTGATCGTGCGGCTTCCAACTTTCATAAAGTCCGGCTGCACTACAAAGAGTACAAATATATTGTATGAAAACTACATCAAAGCGTTACGCAGAACGCACACAATTAATGTCTAATTTTCAAAATGAATGGAAACACTAATTAAGCAACTACCGGCAATCATTTTATTGCCCTTGTTCTGTTTAACCTATCGATAAGCTTTTTCGAGCCGTATGGAAAATAGATACACGTATCTCATAAGCATAAGCTTAGGCATAGGAAATCGCAAATAAATAGCGGCAAGGTATGCTACTTTGTCAATTAGTGGCTTGACTCCATGGTGCAAAATTTTACGGCTGGAGTAGTTGAATTGTAACCTTTTGATACGCATCATGTTTGATCTAATTTAATAGGGACACATCATACGACATGCAATTGTGCTAATTAGCAGCATATTAGAGCTTATATGCAGTTTAGTTGAGGTCACTGTGGTAGTTGCCGGTCCAGTTAGCTACAAAGTGAGTCTCTACTGAATTCGGTCTAATTTATGTATAAGCAGAGAACATTAGATGAATCCAAGTCATATTATACAATTATAACTTTACTATTTTCTCTTCGCTCCTTTTTGATGTTTTTCAAAACAAAACTCAAGGACTCATCAAATGTTCCTTTCTGCATATATCTCAATTTCAAATTGAAAATCATTCATTAAATTGACTTCAAAGAACGCATGATTTAACACACGTAATTAGTGATATTTTTAATGTTCAGTCAAATTTTGAAAGTAGGCGTTGTTTTATCAATGTTACTTTGCGAGAGGTACTCCAAGAGCTTTTGGACTATAAAAATACTTTCAAATTTTTGGAGCTAGACTCAAAACACATCTGCTTTGGTAAAATATATTTAATACTATGACACACTCATTTAGGAACTTGTATTTTCATACGGGTCTTAATTAAAGGAATCGCATTGTTCTCAAAAGAGTTTAACGATTACAAATAGAAAAGAGAACTTATGATGATCCTGAAATCAGCATTTTCCAAAATTACTTTATAGGCGAGTTGTTTTAGTCATTTTTCTGAAAGTAATGTAAATAAATAAATTTACAATAGCAAATATTCAATACGACTCAGTGAATAGAATTTTTGCAACACTATCTGACAACTTGTACAAACTACTTCATCATATCCATTCAAGAACTATTACAAATTGAGTTCGTTTCACCTCCATTCAAGTTCGTCATCAATTCCTTTTTAAGAAGAAACAAGCAAGCCGACTATAAGGATGTTTCGTGATAAGTTCTTGTCTTGCGTTCGTATTGGATGTGAACATTTTAGATCATTTTAATAGGAAGTCTGCATTGCCAAACACATTCAGAGCTACATGTTTCAGCTTACATTAATATATGCTTGCATATGTATCCATTTTGACATTGAAAATATCCTTCGATTTCGGGTTTCTGACATTGAAAATATCCTTCAATTTCAGTGGGTATCGTCGAAAGGAATAAATTTGAGAAATAACAAATATCAGTGCGAACAATTTTATCCAAAAAGGCGAATAAACTAATATAAATTTGCTGCAGACATTTAAAACTTGTAAAAAATATAGTCATATTGACGAAAGCAGACTAAATATTTCCATGTGATCAAGGATTTTAGAAAGCAGTGGAAATATCTGTGTGTTCTAGTTTAAAATTTACCTTACCGGAAATTAACGTTTTTCTGAAAACGTTTTATGGCAAACTAATGTCGGTGCTGTCTTTGCAACTTTCAATATCTTAGCAAGAAGGTGAATTCGAAATGACATTGCCAGTACCTTTACTGAAGGCTCCATGTCAACACAATCATGCAGTCCCTTCTGTAATCCTCAAGGTGACTACAAAAGGATGCATCAAATTCAATCTGTTCGCTACCAGCTCAAGGCATTTCCCATTATATTTTACCTTTGCCATTATTTCAATTCTATTCATGCGTTTATGTTACAAAGTGAAAAGGAAACCTTTTGGAAACTTAATGCATTTTTCTACTACAAAAAAGTTCTACACGACAGCCTTGTGCTCAATAAAAATTGTGAAAATCATTTTCATCGGATTCGCCTTCGCTAAAGGTATTTGTCATTGAGGACAGATATTCATTTCGGTGGAAAACACATCGATGGCGACACGCCACCGGAAAACCGACCCCTCATCCCACACGCTTAACATTCGCCAGGCAATTGAAATACCATAGATTTTTCAAAAATCCCGAACGCCATACGTGACATGAGTATGAGAATATGCTGGTTTCTTTTTCTCAGGTAACGCCAGGTAAGTGTTGCACTTGTAAGAAAATCCATTACCGAGCTGCTTTTTATGAAGCCCACGCCGGAGAGTAGCTTTGGCAGGGAGTAGTACTTCGGCAGGACGAAAGTGTAGTACACAATAAGTTTGTGTTCGAAAATATCGATATACTCACCGAGTGTGGGAAACGGAAGACAGGTGAAACGTTTTGGTGTAGGAAATCCGTTTCTAGTTGGTTCGTGACTCACAATAAGTCGCCATGCTATCCGATAAAAGTGTCCGTGGTGGCAATCGAAACTCCAAACTTTGGGAAAATACAATCCAAGAGCTGTCGAGAAAAATAGCTAATGGAATCATGAGAAATTAGGACAATAGACAAAATAAGACATCATTATTAACTAAAAATTTCTTATACAAGGAAAAGTTATAATAACATATCGTTTCTTCAGAACTATTCTGAGGATTCAAAAATAAGACACTCAATTTTTCATTTAAATTTCATCCGTTCCAATCTACATACTAGCAAAGTTCGTATTGTATGCAAAAAAAATTGAATTTTCTTTTTCAAGATTTTGCTGGATAAATGATTCACTCCAACATATAATATAACATAATAATTAACTCGAATATATGGCAACTCTTTGTTGAATTTCAAACGAAAGTTCTGGTAAAGTTCGCATGGCTTCCATGATTTATGGATTTAGCACACCTATGCGCGAATTTTTATGGTTATTGAGAGGCTCTAGGCACGTATATCGTTTTTTATCCGTGACTATAATTCACCGGAAGACAATCGATTTTCTCTGGTTTGTTTCTTTGTTCAAATAGAAAAGATTACTAAGAACTGAACGCCTAACTAACATATTCGGTTGAGAATGCTATTGTTGAATGGGGAAGGACTTGAAATGACAGTAATTAATTATTTGATTAGGGTTTGGGTGCTTGTTGTTTGTGATACCTTTCGAGTATGAGTAAGATTTAACGAAGGAGCTAATACCTTTAATTGCATTTTTGAGATATTTAACGAAATAAGTTAATTATTTTTGGATTGGTGATTTCTGTTAATTAAAGCCTCATGGTAGAAATTGAATTATTTGACAAAGATAAGGGCTTAATTTTTTGAAAATCTGTTACAGTTTGTATCAATATGATTGTAACTTAGAATTGTTCAAGTTTATGGGCAGACAAACGCTAACTTTTATGCGGGTGGTATCGCGAAGTCATAGGCAATCCATAAGATTTGGTAGGAATGGAATTTCAAGCTGGTGAAATTTTTGACCAGGTGAACATTAACACATTGTACGCTAAGCTAATTTTATCTGAACGAACCCCAGTGGCACCATAAATGAGTTAAAGCAAATATGTCTTCAGGTTTCCCTTACTTGTTTTGAGAAATTCTGAAAAAGTTCAACTTATCCATATCAAACCTATACTTCTGATACGGTTCGCAAGTTTTTCGTATAGTTTGGAAGCCATGTGAGCCGCATGTGTGTGATATTCCGTTCAAATTCTTCAGAATACACTCCCGCTTCATGTATACGAGCAAAGTAGTGTTTTAGCAGTGAATAAATTATGTTTAGCATTGAATAAGTGGGCAAGTGATTGCGATGGACACGAATGGGCAAAATATATTAAAAATAAACAATGGCAAAAAAATAACAGCTGCTAATTGAATAAGGGATAAAAAAATCCTTCAGAACTCCAGCAGTTCAGGGGAAGCAAAAGATGTTAGATGAGACGATTCGATTTCAGCTTCTACTTAGATTGAATCGTCAGGTGGCGAATAAAATGAATTATGAATTACATGAAAATACTGCCGAAAGACTTGAAACTTTGAAAACAGAAGAAAAAACAAGAAAATGGAAAGAAACTAATGTGCTAGAGCTATGATCAGACGTATTCAATGTGACAAAATAGCGTCCTTCAAAGAATCATGACTCACAATAGATTTGAGCTACTTTTATCGTTTCTGCACTTCTAAGATACTGAAAACATCATTGGTAACATACTTGAACAAAGTTATGGATAGATGCTTTCCAAGCAACATATAAAAAAGCCTTTTCCAGGATAAGCTATTATTATTAACGAGAGACTTAGTTGCTCCAGTAAAATCCAAATAAGGTGCGAAAATATGCGATCAAACTTTTCAAGTTTCAATTATTTATGGTCTAGTAAAATTTATGCAGGTAAATCTGAAGTTTTCGATAAAATAAAAGGACTAGTTGCAAAGATATTTCAGCATTTGTCGAAAGGCTTTTTGAACGAGAAACGGGCTTTGTATTTACATAGATCACTACACTAGATTTAGCCTGGCGTTGTTATTTTTTTGGAACCGAAATATTAAGTTTCCAAGATTTCTGAAATGTAAAATTCCTAAATAAAACCCATCCTCCTTAAAAGATTGCTTCACGGGGACTCTCCAGTATAAGAAGTAGTCCAAAGAGAGGTAAACAAAAAAACAACTGCTGCTCAAGCCTATAATAAAAGAAACGGTGGTATCGATATCCTCGGATAAATGGAAACTTACGTCACTACACTTCGAAGAGGGTTGAATTTGTTTTGAAAATCAAAAATAGGATATATTCTCGGCATTTCAAAGGTGATTGCTTTCGTAGTACATAAATTCTAAATTTACCAGGAAAGAAAAAAGGGAAGCCAAATATTAACACGGATATATTTGATACCAAATTCGATCAAAACATGCAGAAAATAAAAGCAAAGTTGAAAATATGCAAAAACAGTGCAGCTAGAAGAAAAGCAAAAAGAGTTTCAACTTATTGTACTTCTTGCAGAAAACGATCATTAATGTGTCTAGCGTGTCTCCGACAGTTTTATAAATTATCTTAATTTATTTTGGATAAAAATAGGTTGTCTATCAAACTTCACGTGGTTGTTTGCTCCAATGTCGCCATGAATTTTCCCACTGAGTTGGCGTTCAAAATGTTAAAGAAAATACAACAATTGAAACTTTAGCTCATTTTTTTAATGTCGGAAAACGTGAAAATAGCACCAATTATCATATTCTGACGCCTGCGATATATTGGGATTCCAGTTCACTATACATAAGTGTTATTTCGGGTAATGTGCCGGTATTTTTCAGTTGCTTGTATTTTACTTTTCTGAAAAGATCATGTTTGATTCAAGTTTTTTATGAGTAAGCTGCTTTTTGTGCTGATTTGAATTTTCATGCTAAAGATTTGTGAAATTGATATGTTTGTAATAACCGCAGCAAATGTAATTTTCTGGTTGTTTCTTTGATAACTCATTATTATTTTAACTAAACATAAAACGAGTACGACACTGTATTTTTTACTTTTTTAATGGCTCCGGAAGTGAATTACAATCATGAATATCAGATCACTCACAAGCTTTACGGAACCTCAGAAAGTTAGCTAGTGTGATTTCACTTTCACTTCTAAAAAATACAACACCAAGTAAATTCAAACACCAAAAATGTATGAGCTCGTCAAAACGACAAGTAGTTAGCTTATGAGCGAAATTGAACAATGTTAGAAACGTGCGTAGGCTGTCTATGTAAGTTTAGCTCAAATTTGTGCGGAGAGTTCTGATGAAATAAAGCTAACTTGAATCCTTTTCGGTTGATGTATTTATAAAAAATTCATGCAGGTTTATTTGTTATGATTTTTTTAAATATTGATAATAATAACGAAAAAAATACCCTTTTGAAATAAGAATCAAATAAAAAAAAACGTTTTTCAGTATGGCATATTTTACATGCTTGAATGAGTCCATCGAAATATCTAAATATCTTTTCAAACCACTTATTTTTTGATAATGATTATCTGTAGTTAATATTTATGTGTTTGGTTATTTTCAAAGCACTCTGGTAAATGCAAGGGCATTTGATGGCGCTTAGTTTACCAAGTAGTCTCATTACGTTTGTTGTGCTCGACGCATATATGGCACCTTTTCGAAGGATTCTGTTTTGTACTTGTTGGAAACTTATTATTATTATAATTATTATTTTCTGATGTAAGCAATTTGTAAGAATTTTGTCTTAGAATTTCACTCAATGGGGTTATTTGGGAAATATTGTCCTCATCTTCCCAACTCCATTCGCTGCTTCCTTGGCGCTATGCATGTTTTCTAATCCAAAGAACTGCAACACTTTCTTCGCTATCTACATCATTTACACTTTCAGTTTCTTATGATTTGACACTTTCACAACTATATTCTTCTAATTTGTCTTTTCAGTGGTATCATTCGTATATCGTAACTTGAATGCAAACAGTTTTATAGTTTTGTACACATACGTTTAATAAACTTGCAGTTGATATATGAAAAAGTCACTAAATTTAATAAAGCTTATTCATTTGCTATCATCTATTATTGTAATACAGAAGTCACCATATTGCTAAAGAACTTCAACAGTTTGAAACCACGAAATACTACGAAAAAATAGCACCAGTTGTTTTCTTCGGAAAAACACCTGGTATAAAACAAAAGCCAGGAAGGAGTAAAAAGTGTGTTGAAAGGAAAAAGGGAATAGAACGTATAAAAATCATACCATTTCAATAATTTAAACGTGTGGCAGGCGTATCACTTCAAGGTCGGTAATGGTGCGAAAATATTCATGCGGGCGATACACGTCGTTTCCACGGAACAGGTTGAGAAAATATCTCAACCCTTTCACGCGAATCGCTGCAAGGATAGCTGTTTAAACAATGTGAAGAGGTCAATCCTTGAAACGTTATTTCCTGCATGAAGCTTCTATTACCTAATGCGTAGTATTTAAGATGCTTAAAATTCAGTATAGGCAAATGAACATTACTTCTGTCGAGTAAATCAGCATTAATAAAGTATCAAGTAAACCCAATATTTAAAAATGGAACGGCAATGACTGCGTCATTTTGAAACGAGCACAAAAAGCAGTAAACTTGAAACGTTGTTGGCCAATGAATCCAGGAGTCATTTAAAATCTAATTAACAGAACCAAATAGAGTAAGTTCTAGCGTAAAATGTGCTCAACAGCTGGCGTACATGATTTGAAAGACGACCATTAAATCTCAAATTTATACGATAACCATCTACTTACATTTTAATGGCATACGATCGTGATGCATGTGGGTGGGTGAACCAGATTAATCCTGACAGATGCCACGACACGATGTAGCAACCATATCCTGAGTGCTCATCCACGCAACCCCCTTAAACTCATGCGTTTTACTACCCTATACTTCCGTCTTTCGTGTACACGGCCCATTAAAATTCTAACCGCCTGATACGGATACCATAAAGAAACCATTGGAAGGACAAGAATGTTAATTCCCACCTATTAGACTAGTCTCAGGTCGAAGTGGGCTTTAAACAAGGGCAAGGGTCCATACTTCCGCTACCACAAAGCCCGATTATATTTAAGAGATGAAACATGTTAAGTGCGAAAATTACAGTCATAAAACGCGCGTCGCCGTACATTTTACTAAAATTAATGTTTTTGTACTTAAGTCTGAGAGGGGTCAGGTTGATATAGCCCGCGAACTCCAATATGCTACAAGTGAGGGTTTTCGTTAGAAAACCCTGACGATGGCTCCTTTGCTTCTACGCCATGTTCTCCTTGGAAGCGAAAATCTATATTAGCGTCGCGTAGGGTGACTTCGGCAGGCAAATCTTCCAAAGCGAGAAGGTATCACTGCTTTTGACTTTATGTTGATACGTGCGCAAACTAACATTTATGGGGTTGATTAGAACAGCCTTTGCATCAAGCTTGCAATAATTTTGTTGATAATAAAACTGAAACTTTATCCTTGTGGGAAACAAGCAACACGCACACTTTTCCTTCCCATCATTTCAGGGCATGGCATCACCTTTTCATGAATGCCAATCAATGCTTATCGACTGCAAATTAATTTTGGTATATTAACATTTTTACTTAATTTCTGAACAAATTTCATGTCACCACAGCCTCCGCTAGACTTTGTAATTTCGCTATCCAAATTGCTGGAGACAGACTTCACAGCGCGAAGACGACTCTTACTTCTTACTTCATCTTTTCGCTACATCAATTTACTTGCGGCTTTCGGCACAAATGTTCCATTATATACCACAAAATAAGGGTTGAAATGACACTTTTGATGTTGTTGTACTAACATCATGAGTACTTAGAATTAAGGCAGTGCGGCAGCGTTCGCATCTACAGTCTCAAGTTCGTCGAAATGTTAATTAACTTGCTTTTCACAGGTACAATGACCAAGGATAACACTCCTTAACGCTTTCAACTTTATGAGAAGGCAGCATTTGGGCCATGATATACAAAATATTTCGTGCAAAGTGTTGTCAAGGCCAATCTGTGGTTTAGCAGGATGGATGACTACATATACTTTGCCTCTTGTTAGCCTTACAACGTATTTCACTTAATTAGATTGGTAGAGGTGTTTACGTCAGGACGAGAAGAGGTTTCATAAAATTTCAATTCGGTTTGCATAGAAAAAGCATTCAGAGTTTCAAAAATTCGGAGAAGAATGATGTCCAGCTAAATGAAATATAATGTTTCTGTGATGAGATTTTTTATTTTCAACGGCAAATGAAGATGATTTGGGTGTGTCAACGTTTTTCGTTGAAAATGCGGTTTCTTATTGTCCTGAGATAAAATTGTACAAGCGATTTTGGAGCTCGATTCATTTGAGGATAATGTCTTACTTGAGTAGTATGCCATTTAGCCATCCAGAATACTAATTATATTTTAAGATCGGCATAAGATTTTTTATTCTAACATATTATTTTATTTCACCTACATTTTTAGTTTATTTGACGATAATTAATTGACTTTTTAACGTTAGAAAAATAAAAGAATAGCAGAAAATATTTTCAACTTCATCTTGTTGCTTCAAAGATCCTAAAATGTGCAAAATTAAGGCAATAAACCTTCGAACCTTTATCAAGTGAAATTTGGGTGAATTCCAAATTTATAATCCATTCGTGTCTTTTTTTCAGATTCCCAAACAACATTTGTCGGGGTTTCAGTAGCAAAATAACTCATTTGCATTTGCAGTGGTCTCTCGTTCATGCCTATTCATCCATTCGTTGTGTTTCTGAAAATGGTTACTGATACATCCCTGCAGAAGGTCATACTTGTTAGCTGGCAGCCTCCATGAAAGGGTAAACATCTAGGATTCAATCAACTCCTGAACAAGTTCAACGGGAAATATCATTTGGATATGGATGCGATATTATTGATTTATTGAGTAATGGATTTCAACCACGAATGGAATTAATGTTTATTTCATAAGTGAAACGTTTTCAAGTTGATTGCCTATCACAAATTGCGCAATAATGTTTCTGGTATGAGGCAAAATATTTATTTATTTCACCGTATCGATCAAATAAAAATTCAATTTATTGTTATAACCGAAAAGGTGTAAACTTTAACATGGAATAATTATGCTGGTTTGCATATAAATTTCAATAAAATTAAAATCGTTATTTTAAAATAAATAAGTCAATACAATTATGTATTTTTTTAACACAATTTCAACACAGATTGTCAGTAAATTTAAAGATATGCATAGTTTTATAGTTGAAAAATTTAAACCGTGAAAATCTAATAAATATCAGCTGATTATATTTACATTCTTCATATACACCATCAAATTTTTCAAAAGAAAATCTATTTTTTTTCTATGATATTTTGATCGCTCCCTTTTTTGCACTGTTTTGTGCTAGGCATATTTTCCACAAATCATTGACACAGCAAAAAGAGTTCAAGATGATACTTCATATATAAATATCGAAATAAGAACCATATTTATTTAATATAGTTCTTATCAATGATTCAATTAATGTATTGTAAAAACAATGACAATTACTGGCAATGAATTTAATATATTTAAAAGAAAACGCGCAATTGCAAGTAGATTTATTTTAAATATATCTTATTTATTATAAAAATGGTTTTTAATTGAAATTTTTCCGATTTTTCATGTAACATGACTCAAATTGTTTTTTGAATACTTATGGCTCAAAATTTATTCCAAATATAAACCATAGTTGGGTTTATGATTTGATTTTTTTTAAATTATTTTGGACAAATATTTCTCAACTGTACATCCCGAAGTTATTCAATCATATACCTTATTGAATTTTAAATCTAACAAAAACCTTTCAAATTACAGTCATTGATAAGCCTTCAAAACCCCAAAAGGAGTTCGACATTGTCTTCCAAATTCGGAATCATCAAATAAAAAAAAACTACATCAATTTTTTGAGAATGTTCTTTAACCTTTTGACGCCAGCAATATTACCAAATATGTTTATCTTGAATATTTTTTACCTAGTTTGTAGCATTTACTTATGTCTTGGAGTGATAAAATTAATTTAATGTGTTTTTGAAAATTGTAAAAATGTTTATTGAAAAGGTTTGACCAGTACTAAGTTCAGTTCGCGTCAAATTTAGATTCACTTTGGCCAAGGCTAGATCCTTACAAAATATTTTTCTATAGTTTTTATTGTGCAAATACAAACCCAGAAAGCAGATGTAGTAAAATGCACTGTGATTTAATTCATAAACACAAAAAAAAATATTTCAAACTGCGAAAGTTCGTGTCTGTCGTGAACTAAAGCAAAATCGGAACAATATTTTATGGAATTCGCATAACAATGATAAACTTTCATCAAAATGATAGGCCAATAATAAATTAACTGAAAAATGCTGCTAGCTAGTCATTGTATGTTTGTCAATTGGAAAAACTGCAAATTACATCCTCACGATGAAGAATTTAAACGAAAACTAAAACCATTGCAAGGAATTCAAGTTAAGTATGAAATAGAAGCTTTCACAGTCTACCCTTGTTCGTTGGATGATAATTAAAATCTTTGTCTACGAAGGAGAAACGACAAACGCTCCTCGCAAAAAAAAACTATTGACACGAAATTTGATGAGCTACCTATCTTTGGTGGTAGGTATTCAGCTAGCGAGGGAGAGGTTGAATGTCATTGACGTCCTTTTGTATTTTCATTGATTAAGAAGACTTGGAGTCCATAATCTTCCTGTATAATTAGAGCTCATACCTTGATTGAACTTTGAAACACCAGTTGGTTTACATTCGGAAATCATGAGTTTCTGATCAATTCAATTAAGACAAGCTCATTTTGTTTTATGGGCGCCAAACCTCCCTTGATTTTTAAATGTTAGAAAAGGAAAACCCCCAAACATTTCAAACAGAAATGTTCGTTCATAATTGTTATCAACGTTGCTTTTTCTTTCTTCGAAATATCCATTTGAGGATTATTATCCAGTTTGATATATTAAACAGTAATACTTAATATTGAAATGATATAAATAGCAAATACGTAGAATTTGTCAGATGTCTGGTTGATTCACAAGATGGAGTGCTGCTCCTTCTGTTTGATTATCTTATTTTAGCAAAGAAGCTAAAAGGTATTAAATCACGCAGAGTAAGATTATTCAGCTTGTATTCGAAACCCAAGAAATGATAATATTGGCATAAAATAATAAATGTAACTACCAAAAGCAGTTCATTAGTGAACTCCCTCCCAAAAAGTTCATTTGAAACAATGAGCATTGAATGTTCATTGAAATATTTCTTGGTATCATATCCTGGCTAGATGTGAGAAAAGCACAACATTAAAAACTAGATGTGCTGGAAGTTCTTGTTACATAATCAGTTCACTCCAAACGACTACACGTTTAAAGGAAACAAAACTATTAAAAAATGAAAACAGGATGAAAAACGGGCCAAAACTAGGCTTTCCCGAATATTTCAATCAAACGTTGTTGAACAAGAGAGAAAACCGTATAATTGTCGTAACGATTAGATGGACGTAATAATGTTCAACACGTGATAGGCAAGATGACATCCAGTATTACGAATTTTCTTCAAATAGTTTTATATTCTTATTCATTGGACGCTTCAAAAAACTCTTTAGTGATAACATGAACACCATACCTATTTCGATTGAAAATTTCAGAATTTCCAAATTTGTGAACGTTAAATGAATTGAAAAATAGAGTCTGTAAATATATTGAAAATACAAAAGTAAAAAGCTCTATATAATGGACAAAAATTAAGTTAACCCGCTACAGCCAACATAAAAGCGCTAGAGTTTACATTAAGTTCATTTTGAAAATTACAAGACATTTTCAAACGAATCAATCAAAATTCACTATCACTCATCTACCAAATATCATATCTACTAAAAAACCCATCTCTTGAAAAGTTAAACTTCTTAAGCACTGTTCTAATTTCAATAATTATTCAAGAGGAGGACCCACTAAAACAGAATCCGAAAGCAGTCGCATTACTACAAAAAATTGAAATCTTACCTCATTCCAGTGACTGTGTAGAATTTATTCTTCTTGGGTAAGAATCAAATCTACCAAATTACATTGCTTGTAGCTAACTTAATTACATCGATTTATAAAGTTAAGTGAATCTCGGCGGAAATTTCTTTTTCCTGCTTAATTTTAGAACATGATTTTTCATTTGAGATTCTATCAGTTACGTATTAGTATGGCGGAGATGTTTTTTTTTCAAAAAGATAACTGAGCTCATTTCGTTCTTCTCGGTAGTGGAATTGCGGAAAATATTAATTAATTTTTCAGAAAAATACACTTAGTTTTCATAAGTCAGAACGGTTTGATTCAACACGGTGTTTTATGAGCTATAAAAGTGATTTGCGACTACTCTGATGACATTTCAAAACTTATGTTTTCGAAGAATTTTACCGTTGCCAAGTTAATTTTTGAAAGATATTCTTACAGCTATGTAGAAATAAGAAGGAAGTTCACCTTTGTGCAAACATTTGTGGAAAGATTAAAACTTAAATTGCGAAACATGGAAAGTCAATGTCGGACGTGTAATGCATCCCTACTCGGTCACCCACGTCTTTATAGAATTTCAATGGGTTGGCGAAACCAGCTTTCCGTAATTTCCTCCCGTCTTAATAACATTCTTTTCTGAAGTACAAACACATGTCGAGCGAACGGTTGAGAACTCATCTCGAAACCCTGCACAAGCAAACACTACCAGAGTAACTCTTGCTGCAGGTAATGTTAGAAAAAACTCTTGGCATTCGTAGAGGAAATGAAGCCGAGCGTTTACGGTAACGAGTAACATCATCTAACGAGGGAAATATGAACAACAAAACCAGCATATTTCTCAGGTTGACATCATATTTGGTAGAAGCTTACTCCCCTAGAACGACAAGAGCCAGACTAAAGAAAGGAGTGCCACTTCTCACACTTTTACTCTCTGCCCATGGACTTGCTAAATAATTCGGGAAAAAACAAGGATATTTTCTTTGCAAGTTGCTTGGTGACTAGACTTTGCATTACTACTTTCCTCAGAAGCTGAAAACGTGAAGAACGTATGGATATCAACATTGGATCCATGAAGGCATTCAAAATTGGTTTGTAGTGTGTTTGCATCGATTTGTTCTTTAATTGGAGACAAATACACACGTGACCCGATGATGAATGCAGATTAAATTCAAGGATCATGAAAATAGTATATTTCACTATCATAAATTCTGATCGGCTACAATATCCTGCAAATTTGAATTGAAATGTTGTCAACGGACGGAGCAGCGTAGCCATCCCTAGGCTAGTAAAGACTTTTAGTAGTTTTTCTAGGAACCAAAAACTATACGTGAAGGCAATTTTCGTTTAGTGGCAAACAAAAAATTCTTAAAGTATTTTTAAAATTTTAATGACTAAAGCAACACATGATAATAAAAGTCGTGACTTTTCTTTTACCAAATTTTATTTTCGAGTTTTCACGACTCGTCGTGAACATATCACTGAAGAAGGCTACAAGTAGTAGCCGAAATATTTATTTGAAAACTCGAAAATAAAATTTTCTAAAAGAAAAGTCATGACTTTTATTATTATTAAATGAATTTACCAAAAAGCTCAAATAGACAACCAATTTAAAGCAACATGCCAAATTCCTAAGCGTTGAGCGAAAGAAATTATTCAACATTTAAAAATTCTCCATAAATCAAATTTTTAGTAACGTATGGACATTTACAACTTTGGATTTAAATTCGATAGAAATTGTTTTGAAGAAAGGCAAATGTCTGATCATTTTTCATATTAGCTGCCTATGCAATCATTTCAAAAAGGTTAATTTTGAAACACATTTGGACGATACCTTAGAAACAATTCTATTCAGGGTATTTTTTTAAAAGTAGTACTGAAAGCATGTTTTGGGTAACTTTGAAGTTAATTTTATTGACTGATTTTTTTAATTTGGAAATTTAGTTTCACGGATTTTAGGCTATCTTTGAAAAGGCCTCAACCGCTACCCATGTTGATTTCATTGAATTTTAATAGCATTTTAAAAGGGTAGTAGCTTTAAAAAATTTACATAATGTTTCTTAGTCTGGTATGTAGGTTTTTCTTAGTTTAGTAAGATAATTGGTATTATTAATTTGTAACAACGTCTAAGCTGATATCAGGATTCTCAAAAACATCATGTGAGCAAGTGACAAACGTTTGCTCAATACTATTTCCACATTTTATCATGAAAAATTCATTGTATTCCTGGTAAAAGGACATCTCTAAACATTCACAAACGCTTCAATTTTGTTGAAATTTCAAATAAAATGACTGTACTATGAACAAAAAGAACTGAATTGCAGCATGCAATTTTTATAACGAACTTTACGGTTCCCATTCGCTTTTCATTTTTGGTCACATATGCAGAGCTATCAAATGAGGCTACAGCCCTGAAACAAAATAATCCGATCGGCTTAAAATAATATTCGGTCATGTTCATGTACGTAAATTATCTTTTTTTCTGCCCGCATTTCTATCAATAATTTCGCAATCAGTGAAAATTTATTCGAAAGCCAAATAATTGAAAATAACAAGGTCCTTTAACAGTGGATCAACTTTTTTGTTCTGTTGATTGGCGATGCGATTTGCATTTGAGATTTCCATTAGTGTAGATTCATTCGTTTTGTTTATAAAAATTCGAGTTGACTGCAAAAAACATCAACATGACATCTCCACAGTTCTAGCTAGTCTGCAATTAGGAAAATCATCCACAGTTGTCCAGGAAATTTATTTGATTTGGTTTAGCATATTATATTGATTGGCGAAAAAATTTAAGAGCTCTTGGTACTCGAATGGGCTTAGTTAAACTTTGAGTGAAAAGAGGGTTTGGTTGGTCATTGTTGATTTTCAAAAGATATTTGAAACGTCTGAAATGAAGCTGTTTTTAAATTTTTAAAAGGAAGGAAGACCCTCATGCTAATTGTTAATGCTAGAAAAATAATGCTCATCTAAACTTTTATGTATGAAGTAATGAATAAACATATCCAATCATGTTTTGAAATCAATCTCATCGACCATTATTACTATTTATTTTTGTTGGAAATCTCTCGCTGAGCTTCAGTAACTTTTCTTCGTTCTCAAGCATAAAACAGTGCTATTGCAGAAGTTGTTTTGTTTTGCCTACTACAAGGGGTGAAAAGTCTCGGTGTTTGCAAGTAAATGAAATTTTCCAGTGAATATACTTGTTGGTCATTTGCTTCTAGGTTTCAGGCATCTAAACGAAGCATTGCTAATATCATTCGAACACAAGAATTGATTGGAAATTATTACGGCAAACCGTTAGAGACAGCGATTTATGGATGGTTCATAGGATTAAATAGCGGCGCCGTAAGGACAGGGAAGATGCTCACGTTCTGAGCGTCCAATTAAAGCATCATGCATCGCGCTGAAAGCAATTAAAAAATCCATTTATTGTGCTAAACGACAGCAAAGTCAAACTGCGCGAAAATCGGTCAGCTGCAGTAACAGAGTGCGGCTTGAATCCATTTCAGTGTCATCCAAATGTGTTTTGCAGCTGCTTGTAATCATCAATTAATATTTATCTGAATCCAGTAGGTAGTCTCCACTATGCCTTGGACTATCCGACGGTCACCCAAAGGGGTTCATCAGTATTTTGTTGTAAGCACGCTATTAATAGTCATATGAAACCTCGTTGAGCATTACGGTTGAACCGTTTCAACAAATTAATGAAATAAAGTAAATACAAGGTGTTTTTTAAAAGCATAGAACTTTTGAAACAAATAACACAGATAAATTATTGACATGTCCCTCGACCTTTTTTGCCTTTAATCGTTTGAAAATTTTATGGCATTTAATGTTTAAAAATAATTTCTGGCATATGATAATCACGACTGCGTTTTAGGAATGCAATCCTGTCGGTCCGATTTCGCACCACTTTTTCAAGTATAGCCGGTTTGATATGGTCAATAACGCGGCGAATGTTGGCTTCCAAGTTATTAATAGATGCTGCTTTATCAGCATAGACAAAAGAATGGGCATCTGCCCACATAGAAGTGGTTCGAAGGAGCCAAACCACATGATCTGGGTGACCATTTCATAGGTTCACTTCTTGAAATGATTCGTTCATCAAAGGCTCGTACCAATAATGTAAAGGTTTCACGCTTTACCAGGCATGTTGTGCCATTCAGTTGCAACTATTTCTCTCTCAGATGATGTTTGGAATCAAAACATTACGAATGATTTGTCCTATTATGCTGCCGGAGTGCAAAGACCACCAAACAGAGACTGTTTCGGGATGTTATCGCATGTAATGCTCGCAAATTTTTATGAGCATTATTTTCATACCATAATTTTGCTTATTTACGAAACAATTAAGCAAAAAATGGGCCTCATCATTTAAATTGATTTGACGATAAAAATGCGGTTCAATTTCCAACTCATTCTCAGCCAATCGTAACAGTTATTAGTGCTATCAAACTTAAAGACAGAGCTCGTCAACGGACGAAGACGTCTAACTCACTTTCTACCCAATCTGAATTTCGTAGGCTTAGGTCAATTGCTAAACAAGAAATACGGCAAGCTATTTCCTCTTACCACAGTTCCCTTGAAACTTCATTTCTTGCTAATCATCCTAAGCCTTTCTGGTCGTATATAAGATCATTGAGGTCTTCCCCATCCATCCCTAGCTCCATGTACTGGGACGATATAACTGCCTCATCTGCTGTAACCATTATTGACATGTTTGCTTCATATTTTTCCTCTACATTTTCTTCTCATTTCCCGCCATCTCTCATTCCTAATGGAAATTTGATCAATCCTATCATTTCATCCATTTCCGTCGATCCTCTCTTGGTTAACTCCATTATTGGCCCGGGTTCTGACGGTATTCCTAATTTTTTTATTAAATCCTTATCATCTTCTCTGTCCATTTCTCTTTCTTTCATTTTTAACTTGAGTTTATCCTTTGGTGTTTTTCCTCAATGCTGAAGAATGGCCAACATTTTACCTATTCTGAAATCTGGTAATCCTTCGTGCGTTAAAAACTAACTATAACGATGAACAAATATATTTGCTTTACCATTTCCCAGGACAGAGATATATTTTAATTCTACTCTACTCCGTCTATCTAGATCTCATTATAGACTCCATCTGGATCTTTCCCCTCTTCTTTTGCCGCTTTTAAGCGAAACCTAGTGAATATACTGTTTAACTAATTATTTTCACTTTTTAATCTTAATATTAATCTTGCAATCTTATATTTATTTTACGGTTACACAATTTGTAATTGGAGTTTACTCTGTAAATTGTGCTGATACTAAATAAATAAATAAATAAATATTGAATGACTTGCGCATGAATAGACAGATCATATTTATATGGACTCCATAGTTTCCTACTAAAACTTCAATAACTCAACACATTTTCAAAATATTTCAAAAAGATCTCAATTCTCTCATGATACTGGGGATTTCCAAAATATTGTTATTAATTTTAAAAAAGCTGCAAGCTTTCAAAAATTCAGTTTGTAATGCCTTTTCCCTTGTCTATCTAGATATACTCGTATATTCAAGGTATATCTTTTGTGGAAAATTCTGTTTATGGACGTTCATTTGGAACGACAATTTATTTTCCCTTTCAGAAGTGTCAAGCCTCTTGTGTGAAATTAAGCATACTTTCTTATATGTACAGCAAAAGAGATTTTATCCAATCATGCCCTGCACAAATCACCTTCGTTCTCTTCAATTCCCCAACGAAATGGAACAATGTTTGGAAAAATTCGAAAAATTGCATACCCTTATCGGCATTTCAGACATTTCTGGATAAGAAGAAAAAGGTTTTTACTGTTCTTGATTCTTTCTATTCTTATTCATCCTTTTCCACATCCAGTGCTCACTTATACAAACCTTTCCTCAAATCGACGCTCAAATCATGAGATGTCTTCAGCAGTAATCGTGATCGGCAGCAGGCATTCTATTGAAGTAAAGTATAATTGCCAGCAAGTAAGGACGTCATTCTGAAATTTTGGACGTGGTAACTTTTGAATTTCCGGCACCACGTTGCTTCCATCGATGAATTTATGAAATCTGCACGTCCTCGCAACGTGAGTCCAACACAAAATTGAAAGCGACTAAAAAGGATAGGAAGGAAAAGGAGCAGGTCACTCGGGGCGAGTGGATGAAGCGGCTGTCAATCGACTGAATTTTCTCAAGCTATGACAATAGTCCTTGTTTTTCCGAAAGAGGCGACACTTTTCCGTAAGGTATGGCGCGCAAACAATTCCGCAAGCAGTGTGAGAAGGAAAGACAATCAAAAATTGATGAATATCTGTTTCTGTTTGCTCAATTTCCGTGGTACTTGTCACTGGGAACTGAGAAGTGGAGTTGAAAGGAGCAGATGAACCACCCAAATACCAGCCCAGCCCCAATCAATCTGATTTTGCTTTCTGTGAGGAAGCGCAAACAACATAATCAATGATTCTGAATCTTTTGCACTTCGTTTGCAATTGAGCACTTGATGGACATTGTCAGAACAAGGATTGTGCTTCATCTTTTAGTCTTTACATTTTGGCGTGCGCTGCTCTAATTACTGGGAGCAGAATATTCAATGAGAAGACGTAGTTCGTGCCCATTGACGTGTTTTCCATTGAATTATTCTGTGATCGATTTTAGGGTACTACTTCAAAGAAATTGATAGTGTCAATGATTGGTATAGGCTCCTTGAATAGCTTAAAAGTGCTTTATTTTTGATTCGTTTATACGAAAGCTTTAATGAAGAAAATATTTTATGTGTTCTGCAAAGGTCGAGCATCCTTGTCTTGTTCGAATTGTGAGTAATAGGCCAAGGCTTTCAGACCGAGAGCTAGTGAACCTTTTATATAATGGTTTTCCTGTAGGGCTTCACATTTGTGTAGCCGTATTACAAAGGACGCTTAGTATGAAAATCATGACCTGCACATCACCGTATTCTTTGCGTCATAAAGTGTAACTTTTTTTTAAAAAACCGCGATGTAAGGTTGAAATTTGAATATGTGTCGATTTATATAGTTAGGTACAAAAATAAATGGCAAGTAATTGTGATGAGCAGAAGCATCAAGCGAGTAGAAAGGTGAGTCAAATAGAGGTGGAAGGAAGCTTTGCGTCTATTACTACTCCAGGATGAGGTGATGCAAATAACAAGATCACTTGATTGCATATATTAGATGTAAGCGATACGTGAATGCGGCATCAACTATCACATTGGTGGTGAGGCGCCGGACATCTTGAAAATTAGACATTTCTCAATTACTTTGCATCTCGAGAACAGTTGGTCGCACAAAATAGTTATGCATCATGAACTTATGTAAAATTTAATTTACGGCATCTTGCACCTACATACCTTGTATTCGCGGGTAGGTAATTTTCAAAAATTTACGAGTGAGTAACCAAGTATAAAGAGTGGATTATATTTTGGGCACCATAATCGCTTAGTTTTTACGATCAGCGCAAAAAAAAACACTCCACGTTTTCAAAAGAAAGTTTCTCCACGAATTGTTTGAGGTATTGTTTATTTGCAATTGGGCAATATTTGAGCAAGTTATTGTGTTTCGAAGGAGTAACACACTCATGGAAATAGATTTTTAATCCCAATAAATGGTTCGCAAAGGGCGTAAAAAAGTTTACAATGTAAGAAAGTAAAGCAAACGTTATTTTATAATTCAATTGCATGATCCAAAATGGACAATAAATTTGATATAATTTCATATCTGCCCAATCAATTCTAAGAGCAGGAAAATACTGTCGAATTGCAATGTATAGTTGAATTTTTTTTTTTGAAAATTCACCTGATTTTGAGTTGGTATTTTCATATATGTAGTTTTATGCTTGATTGTTCGTTAAAGTACATATTTCAAATTAACTTTGCTAACTGTTTTTTCAAAAGGAAAAAATGGAATAGTTTTCCACTTGAAACCTTTGATGATACTAGGAGTTATATTTTTTTATCAATTATTGGATTCCGTTGCAGCTATTTAAAGGCATTCTCATCTTTAAAATAGTCAACAACAAATTGATGTTATTCACCCGCATTTTCATGTGATATTTTCAACATCAACAAGTGAAGGCTACCAGCTACTTTGTCTCAATTTCCTTTAAGAAGCTTCAAATGGTGAACATGCCTAAAGATATTAACAAAGACACAATTTAATCACTTTTTTAATGGAAAGGTTATAAATTGGCCCCTGAAATTGTGTTTTGGTTTTGTGTTTTTGTATGAGAATCTTTAGAAACCGATCTGAACGAAGGCAGACAAATGTTACTTTAACAGCGCGCTTCAGTACTTAGCAGGATGATACTAACAATTTCTAAAAGTGTTTTCCTGGAATAAAGAAAATAATTTTGAAGGATTAACATATTCTGATGAATTTCTAGAACTAAATGCTGAATAAATGCACCACCTGCAATAGATTCTGTAAGATCCAAACAACGAAGCAGACCAAACAACATGACCCTATTAAAAACACACGTTTCTGTTGAGATAATGCAGGCAGAAAAATTTAACTACTTCGTTGTTGTTCATGAATTTAAAATGTACTAGTCGAGCTCAAGTTACGTGTTAATGCTCCAAAAATCCAGATATGATGTATACTACTATACTACGGATTAAACAAATACTATACGGATTAAACAAAATTTTCGAAAAAGTTTCCTCCTTAATTTAGTTGACAAATTCAATAAGAAAGACGAAAATATATACATAGTAAAGCACTGGTTGTTACGCGATTTGATTTTTTTCAGAACGGAAAGAAGAACATACAAATGAGTTTGGAGGTACAATCCTTTAATAAAGAGTTGGGAATGATGCAATTAGTTTAGCAACTTCAAATTTGGCACACCAAAGATATATTTTTGGTCATAAATGAATGGCAAAAATTAACTAGAAAAATTAAGTTTTGAACGTTTATTTTCGATTCGAATGTAAATATCATATGTAATATGACTATCAATTATTTCGAAACCATTACATCTTTTCGATAAATATCATCAAATTAAACCAGCAGACATTCGAAATCAAGCAGTTATTTATAGTATTCAATTCGGAAAATGCTCAACTAATCCAAGTAAGTAAATAGTTTACTTTAGAGCCACGATAAACATTCTGCAGATATTTTAGCCAATTTACCACGAACTACATCCGCCACGACGTAGTAATTTGGATGCATCGATAAAACGTCAAACAATAATCGTGTGGAGTTTACGACATTGTCGATTTCCTTTCAATGTTGCAATCAACCCCGAAATCGCAAACACCATTCCTATCGAGAATCTTGATAGTTAATAAAGTTGCCCATGCATGAGATTTCAATGAAGTAATGTATCCTTGGTGTGGATATCGCGAATGAGTTGCCAATTATATATATGTGCCGAACAAAATGGTTGGTGAATGATTGCCCAACTTCCAGTTAACTGACAAATACAGGTCATACATCGAAAAAAATTGGTTAACAAATAATTAAAATCTATCATCTCTTTCATTTCATAAAAATGTGGCCATTTCACCTTCGCCATTTACGCTTCATTAGTGGTTAGTTCTTGCTTTAATTGTGCACCGGCAAAAATGTGCCTTTTTTTAACTGCCTTAAAACTTTTATTTGATAAAAAGATAAATTTAAATGTTTAATAGAAGAATTTTTTCTGAATTACGTTTAAAGTTTCCTAGGAGTTTTTCAACGTCTGGTGTTTTTCTGTGCCGAATTTGGTTGGAATTTTATTGTTTGAAACGGCTATTCTGCTCTTTAAATTTGACTATCAGTAATCTCTTGATGTATAACAGGCAACAATTGAAGCATCCTGGATAAGATATCCAAAATACGCGGAATTTTGTGGGGACTTCATTTAGTGTAATTTATCTCAATTTGATGTATTCTTCAACTTTTTTTTCAAATCTTGGGATGTTGCAATTACAGCGAAGTGGAGTTTTTATATTTATCGCTCTAACGACCTTTGCGGGACAAAAAGGTGGAAGAAGCGCTCGTTTTCGACCACCCTCGAAATGATGATAGAAGACGAAGAACGAAAAAGCCAAATCTCCCACATGACTCAAACAACAACAAAAACGGCAAAATCTATATCAATTCTTACAGTGCATTGTTCGCCGCAACAGATGGTGCTCAGTTGCTACTGTGCTAGACGCGTGCCATGGACAGATATAAGCGTTTCAATTACAAACGTTACATTATGATCAGGTAACGGTGTCGCAAGGAAAATTTACGAAGCGCTAAGGAACATTACTTTATTCTTGAAGCTGTGTGTTTATTTGCTAATAAAAAAGTATAGAGAAATTGTTGAAAGGTTTTTTGATGGCACAAAGTGTAAATAAATAAAATAAATTAATAAAAGTAAATACATAAAAAGTCAAAGATTAAGTATTGAACACGATTCAAATAAGATTTATTGTGAATTCCGTCAAAGTGTTTTAGAAAATAGCGTATTTTCAGATATCACCTGGCCTCATTACAATTAGTTCACATGGCAACACTCTTTCTCATATATCAACCCTCCCAGTATCCCAGCAATTTCTGATGGTGGACTCAATTGTCGTTGTACTGTCCCTTTTCCAGGCATCGAACGAAAAACGACGGGAATGTGTGTATGATTGCCTGCACGTATTCTGCTCGTGCAGCAGCTAAAATACAAATAGCCGCGAGATTTGAAATTTATTTTCAATTGAAGACGACAGGCGACCAACAATTCGTGAAACGGATATTGTGTTGGATCCTTTAATGGCGGCGGGCAACAATGTTCCTGGACTACTAGAAATATTGGCAGTCGATAACAAGTTCGAATGGTTGGGAATGAAGTGGCACTTGAGAAACAACGTAGTGCGGAAGGTTTGTCGTCATGCTGGGTCAAAATGTGTCCATCCTGTGCATTGAACAAGCTGGAATTTGTTCGAAAATGTTGCTAGAATGTCAAGAGGATACCACATAGTGATCGAATGTTCTGGATTATTTGCGTGAAACATTCATGACATTGTGAATGCAAGCTCTTCGATACTTCTGTTTAGACGCCTTGAATTGATGGCATTTCGCACGTAATTGGAGTTGTGATACTTACGTATGTATGTGGGAGTATGTTTGCCAAATTTTCGAAACAAGCTTGAAAAATATTGGTCTTGTAATTTCAACGCAGATGAAGCGAAATTTTCGAATGTAATTCAAAGAGATGGAAAAAGACATTCAAGCAGGGTTGCCAAGTTGGGGGTTTTCACCCCCATTTTGGGGTTGTTTACATACCTTTGGGGAGAAATTGGGGGTTAGTTAATTATATTTTTTTTATTTTGGGGGTGAAATGGGGGGTTCGTTATTTCTTCAATTATATGAAGATTTCCAGGTCCAGAAGCTGAGATAAAACTCCACACTAGCAAGAAGCTTTCACCAAATTTAATTTATTTATATTTAATTACTTTCAGTGTCAGTTATGCTATTATAACTTTTTATTTTGTTCAATACTGTTTTGGGAGCTCGACCAACTATGAAGAAACACTGTCTGATGATTTCCCACACGCTTCAAATTATGAAAGGGAAGTCAGCTCTAGTTCGTTAAGGCAACGCAAATCATGTTAGTGCGTGTTCCATTTTATCTTTAAATTTTAAATAAATTTTTTATACATTTGTTTGTTTCAACCCATCTACAATATCATTTAATTTTACATATTTCAATAAATTACACATGAAACTCCAAAAATACTAAAAGTTTTTCTTTAATTTCATTATGCTGCTACTTGTGTTAATTTTAAGTCTCGAAAGTATATTTGTTCTATTTTGACATTAACTCACTATGAAATACAGATGAAAATTTACTTGTTATATATAGTCATTTGACAACATTTTTTGCTAATTATCAATTTTTTTTGTATGAACTTTGTAAAAAAAGATTGCTCTCAAATTATTTGGGGTTTTTTAAAAGAATTTCGTCCGATTTGGGGGTTTTTATTGAAGTTTTTGGGTGCGAAGAGTGAGAAAAACCTGGTAACCCTGCATTCAAGAGCGTGGATTCCTCAGCAAAGGTGTATCAAATGATGGACGTGCGTTTTATTGCATTACTCAATGTTATATTAAAAACACCAGCAGAAAAAAAGGAAAGTGTATATTTAATGTTTATATAAATGTTTATATATATATATATATATATATATATATATATATATTTCACATCCACTTTTCAGTTACAGTACGCCCATTTTTATTTCGTTCACTCGAGAAAATTGGTAACCTCTTCAGCGGCTCTACGATATAACCA
Organism: Oxycera nigricornis; assembly: GCA_963942545.1. Lineage (NCBI taxonomy): Eukaryota > Metazoa > Arthropoda > Insecta > Diptera > Stratiomyidae > Oxycera > Oxycera nigricornis. Next base: position 15,303,219 of record OZ012659.1, read on the forward strand.
TTTTCGGTCAATTGATTTTTCTCAGAATATGTTTTCTTCTTCTAAATAAGCGGTTTAGTTAATGAGTGAAAGGAAGCCAAGTATTTAAAAATGAAGCATCAACAACAATCAAAGCGAAGGAATTTAGCTGATCAGTTTTAGGTCTAAAAGATATCTTGAGTCACTCTAGAATTATTTGGCATTTGGCTGTCCCCTGATTTTATATGAATTTTATCGAGTATTTTCAACAATCAGGGTTCCAAAAGGAAAGGAATAAGTGTGGTGAGCCTATTTAGTGATTACATAGAAATAAAATGAATAACGATATGGTATTATTTAGAAAAGAAAGATGTAAAACCTATGTTAGATGTAAACTTTAGATGTTAATTTGAAGAACGGTTTGATCAATTTACAAAAAAATCTCAAACAAAACTGACGTAAATCTTTTGATCCTTATTATTAAAAATACAATGACTGCATATAGATGTGCTTCTAGATAGTAGTCTTTTGTTGCAAGCAGTGATTATATGAAGAAAATGATGTTATTCCAACTTTTATTTGAATGAATCATTTCGTTAAGCTATATCCTTTTTTTCTGAATACAGATCTTTCGTAGAGCATACGAAGATCTTGAATTTACTTACTGATATCCAATACATATGACTTTTATTTAAAAAATATTATAGAACATAAAGTAGAAACTCGTTATTGGCAACTAATTAATGTCAGCCTAGCTGTCGATTTCGAGGTTTTGCCTTTATCATTTATAGAAAATCGTGGAAATCTGCTTGTTTTGTAGCAATTAAAAGACGCATATTACGCATATATCAGTAATTGATTCAAAAAAAAATATAATTTGAAAAGATTATAAAACTTTGTTAAGAAATCTAGATACATATCCTGTATAATGTATAATGAATCTAAATGTCTCGAAATGTCATCTTTTGATTTTTTCTCTTAAATTCGTCCTATTTATTCCTCTTTTTAAACTTAAAGACTATCTGCTACATCCGAGTGAGGGGGTGAAAGATCTGGGTGTTATATTTGACTCGAAACTGAAGTTCAATGCCCACATCGTTCGAGTTACGACCAAAGCATCACGTATGGCTGGGTTTATTCTCAGAATGTCCCAATCCTTCAAGAATTTGTCATCCTTAGTCCAATTATTTATGTCACTTGTTCGTCCGATCCTGGAATACTGTTCCCAAGTTTGGTCACCGTATTTGGATTACCTGATACATGCCATTGGATCTGTTCAACGGAAGTTCACCCGTCTTGTATTTTAAAAATATGGTCTCATTCCTGTGTCCTATGTTGACAAACTTCAATTTTTCAACCTCCCGCTCCTTAAGTCTCGTCGAGATTATCTAGACCAGTGTTTTCTGTTCAAATTGTGCCTTCGTGGGAGTTCAAGGAACTTGTTTGTGACTTTAAAATTTCGTGATCCTGCGAGGTCTTCTCGTTCTAAAAACATTTTTGAAAACGCATTGCTGATATGAGACCATCGTCGCTGCTAATTGTTTTTGAATGGCAAGGAGCGTTGCCGATTAATAATACCACATGTAAGTTGAAAGGACACATAATATTATGTGGTATAATAATGTGGTTACTATCAATTGAAGATTTTTTGAAATTGATTTTGACTGGCTAATCAAACTCTTTCTCTGAAGTTTCTTCAAAATAAAAAATACTATGATGTTGATAGAATGAAGTAATTTTAAAATTAACTTATCTCGCTTTCATGTCTAAAAGATGAATTTCATTAATTTTGGAACAAAACTTCAACTCTTTCCACAAAAAAAAAAAATTAGCGAAATGCAATTGCACACAATAATTTTGAACAGAAGTTGATTATACCTCGAACTAATTTTACTTCACTTAATGAGAACCAAACTTCACAACAATGAAATTATAAACTCTATGAAATAGACACAGTTTGAGTTTTGAAAGTAATTTTCAAGTTCGAAACTTCCCGTTCCTAATTTCTTACCCAGAGAAAATAGCAAAAAGAACAATTCAGATCCACCATCATCCGGAAAACATGATGAAAAAGAGAGGAAACATGTCGCCAAAGTCAAGCTAATACCAGCAAATTGGTTTGTGGTATACCCTAATTAGCTTAATCATTGTACCCTTTATCCTTACACTAGCTAATCATTGAAAACAATCGATTGTGGGTCCTTGATTTGACTCTCACTTTTTTTCTTGCTTGAAGCCCAATTCAGCTGGCCATTAGTGAGGAGACTACGTCCTTTTTATAAGGTTGTGCGGGAAACCGTTAGCACGAACAAGGAAGGATAAGCTCTTTGGGCAAGATCAAAAATCGACGTCTACTAATTAGATTCAAATGAAAGGTCAACAAAAGCTTGAACCATGACGAGAAAATCTTTGGGCAGGTTGCGGTGAATAGACACTTTTATAACTGAATCCCGAGAAAATGAGATTGCCTGTAGTCGAGAGCTGATTCACAACTCAATTGACATTATCGCGCCCGTTTTAATTAAACACTCTCGTCCTTTGAGAATATGCAACAAAATAGGTGATGTTTTGTAGCAAGAAACATTTTGAGTAATTAGACTAAGGTGATTTTCAGGAAACCTCAACGACAATTCAAAGTAACTGACAGTGCATAAGGTGCGCGCTATAGAAAATCTATTTCATGGATCTCTGTTGAAGCTGGATTTCAAGCTTCCTTAAATCAAGTTGGAAGATATTTATAATAAAAAAATATTGTTGGTGTCACCGCGCACTTAGTGAGAACTATTTTATTAACACAGTATCATAATGTTTATGAATGAATAATAAGGTGGAATTCCTTTGGTGCACTATCCTGATAACAAAACCTTCGTTTAATATAATCCATAAAGTGCTGTAGTGCACCGGCATTAAATTGTTATCAATCTTTAGTTCCCGCTCGGAGACGGAACATTTTCACATTTTTACCGAGCCACTCATCGGCAACCATAAGTCCTTTACGCATCCTGATAAATTACTCTATAGAAATTTCTTTTTGTTGTCGTTGTTGTCCTCACTCGTCATTGTCATAAAGTTTGGCAACAGTATTTCTTTAACAGTGAATGTTGTGCCGTCAGTTCGGGTTGTTTGTGCCATTGTAAATTTCATGTCACGTAGTGTCGTTAGAATTTCTATTAGGATAGTTGTGCATGTAAGTACACTAGGCCGTGACAGTAGGCTGACACAGACATGTAATGGCTATGCAGGGATGAGTCGAGTTTCATCCTTTTTTGCGATGTGCTGACAAGCTTCTATGCAAAGCACGTATTCAGTTACATCCTGTTAAGTTCGTTAAGACGCGATGTGGTGTCAATATTTGAATGCGGTTAAAGAGCAAACTTTTCGCAAATATTTATCATTACTTTTGTTTGTTTTTGCGTTTGAGCAATAACTTTGTAATTCAATTTGACGAAACAGGGATGATAATGAAATATTTGAATATTTCAAGATTAATTGAATGAACATGAAAACAATAAGGAAAGCTAATTTGGGTATTTCCTGCGATAATATTATAGTACCAGACAGTAGTTCGGCTATGTTGAAACAAGCTAGTTTACACATGACATAGCTTCCAAAACCATATAAAGCGAGTAACAAGGTGCGATCTTATATAAAATTGGTAAAGTAGATTTGAGCACATGTATGGTGATATCTTGGAAAACATTCCAAGTGGCAACATCAGAACAAAACATAATAATCAATTTCGTTGATTACCCATATAAGGAATTGAAAATTATCCTTCCCATCATTGAGATATATCTATTCAAGACCTGTTGACCATTTGATGAAAAAATGTAATGTTGTTTTCGTTCAAGCCAAACTAAACATAACACAAATGAATGCACTTTGTGCGTCAAATGCGGAAACGTAAAATGTGGGTCAAATTAAATCAATTCCACGTTGTTGAACTGTATTTATCTACGAAAAATTTGACCGGTTCATCAATTAATTTCTATTTAAATTTGTTTTGGAAACCTTCAAACAGTTCAGAATCAAATAACTTCAACGCGTTCACTCTTCAGCCAAACTGGCTAACATGTCGGATACGGCGGAAATATTTACTTTTTTCATTTGTAATTTGTTTCTACAGTGAGGAATCTCATTGTTCAAAACAATATCTATTTCCCTTGTTGTTTCGAAAGGATGAATTCAAAGTAGAAGGTTGAAGGTTGGGCACAAAAATCAAATAAAGCGCGAGCAGTTTTGATGCAATATTTTATTGTGCGATGAGTTCAACAGTGATTTGCATTAAACACATATGACTGAATCACAAAGGGAAAGTAGTAAGACATCTGAATAGTACCAGGACTTTTGATGGTTCTGTCATCTGGGTCAAAAACCCTCTGAAGCGTCCATAGGAGCATCAAAAATCTACTATCGCGATTTCCAGCTGAAAATGTTTTTACGTGCGGACAACTCGTCCTGGAAGCAAAGGATGAGCTCAGATAGGATTGGCATCTGGCACTTGCATTCGAAAGCATTGAGTGGTAGTGCACATGCATGCGACACGTACGTTTAGAAATGATGTGGGAATATGACCATTATTGGCAATAGTGATTTGATGAAGATATCATTCGCATACAAATGATACTTGTGGACAACTTCTTCAAAGCAATATTCAATGAACAGTTGAATTGAATCAGTTTTATCAAAGATGTTGAATAAAAAGATCATTTTTCAACCTCGTGTTTTATGTGTGATGCATGAGGAATACATATAAGTATGAGATTATGAAAAAAACTTAAGTAAGCTTTTAAAGAACATTTCTCATAAAAATTGACTTTTCAAAACTTGGTTTCTATGGTCTTTATTGATTGACTGATCAGTATTTGCGATATGTTATTGTTCTCTTGAAACATTCAAAATAAGATAAAATTTATAACACCCCTTTTACGGCAACCGCGAACTTTTGATGCTCGAATGGATTGAAAGTATAGAATGAATTTATTGAAAGCACCATTCTTAAATAATCGTAAGCCATTCAGTGATAAGATAATGAAAAATGTAAATAAACAAGCCGTGAGGTGCGACCCTTGAGGCCCACACGGTCAACTTCCCAGTAATATCTACATAAACATCAACAACAATAATAATTTTGAAAATAATACTACTTTAAGTAATAACAATGAGAGGTATTCATAGCAGTAACAGGAAAGAGTTATTATGAATCATATCGTCTACGGAAGGGTCCATTGATTACGTAAGGTTTTTAGTCGATGAGGACAGATTGAATATTCACGCGGATCAATCGTTTGGGGCCTTTTTGGTCTTGAAAAATTTTGTACATGCAGTCAAAAATAGGTTCAATTGCATGTAAAAAGTAAAATGTATTACAAATGATGATGGTTATTGAAATCTTACGATTACTAAAGAATGAATCTACTAAAAACTACAAATTTTTATTCGATGAAAGCTGTTCAAAGCATATGATCTTGCAAAGTATTGACTACAAAATATTTCACCATTCTAAGCGTTGATACCGCAAATGCAAATTTTATTGAAATTTTGTTGGTTTTTAAAATTTAAGCAGTTATTTTAATTAAAAGACTGTAAAAACTATTAAAAATCTGCTCAAATTATGCAGATATTTTAAAACTTTGATTGAATTTACAACATTTTTTTTAGAAAAAAAGATATAAAGTAATAGCACTCGTATGAACCCTCTTTACATGGTAACTTTGAATGAATTTTTTAATTTTTAATTTAGTTTTTTTCATAATCATGGATGAAAATTTTGCCGGTTTCTCTTCAAAACTGATAAAAATGTCTAAATTTTATAAACTGGTATCTCTGTGCTGTGCAAATCACGTTAAAAGATATTTTTTATGAAAAAAACCATAATTTTTCGCAGTTTCTTCTATTAAATTTAAAAAACGGCAGAAACGAATTTTTATAATGTTAAAAACTTCACAAAGATGTTAATACACGCCAACTGACACCATAATGATGCAAATATTACATCTGGTTCTTGAGATATAGTGAATGATAAAAATGACCTTGAAAATCATGATGACTTTTAATGATTTTTTATTTTTCATTTAACTTTTAACGTAATCATTAGAAAAGGTTTTAATGATGTTTCTACAAACATTGTTTGGAGTATATAAAATGTTATAAACATTGATTACTATATTTCGCAAATCAGGTTAAAAATTTATTGTTTATGAAAAAAGACCTAATTTTTTGCACTTTATTTTCTTAAATTAAAAAACGGCTCCAATCATTTTTTAAAAATTCGACAGATTCAGAAAAATGTTCATACGCGTCCATTGACAATCAAACGATGCAAATCGTATGTTTTGTTCGCGAGATATAACGCATGACAGAAATGACCTTCAAACGGGCAAAACAGCAAACGCTCCCCCCCCCCCGGACGGAGTTCTCCAAAAACTATTTAGCTCTTAACATTGCAAAGACGCCTCGATTGACACCTCAACAAAGTCGATAGGACTTTGTTTACGTGAGCTATGCTGGTAGAAAAAACTGTCCACGAACGTACAGATGTACGTACGTACATACATACGCACAACACACACATACATCTCCCTTTCCAAAAACACTTTATATATACTCTATAGACCTCAAAACGTAAAGAAATGTTGAAAATTTCAATTTCGATTTTCGAGGCGATTACAAGAACTTCCCATATACTGGGAAGTTAATAACATAAAACAATTAAAAATGTGAAGCTGGAGTAAATGATAGGTAAATAGCATTCAGTCGTGCAAATATTTGAATTCGTTTTGCGTCAATTAACTAAAAGAATCAAAACGTATTATTTTGTTCCGCAGAAACATTTTCGAATAAATTGCAAAATCACTACATTTTCTTCTACGAATTTTTTTGTGAAGGACATAGATTCAAAACTGTTAGTTTTGTAGTTGATTTAGCTCTTTAGGTCGGTTTTTTAACAGCTAAATATATTTGTTTCAAAGTAAATCTTAATTTAGGCATGACTCTGCAAACGTATACCGATTTTTTTTAATACCGCAATGTTTTCAAATCAGAATAAAAGAAATCATAAAATAGAAGACATACAAGAAAAGCTCATAGGACGTCAAATGCAAAAATATATTACTCCAATGTTTGCTTTTGAATTTGAAGCCTCTTTCCGTCTGACATTCATTTTTGTGAAACATAAATAAATGAGCAGAATTATAAATGACATAGAATCCGAATAAAGGTCGAACATTTTATACTGTTTAAAATAAAAACGGCAGAGTTATAAGCTCCGACTTATGGAAAATCACGATGTCAAACAAAAAAAAACATTTTAGTGTATGGTGTGAGCGATCTCTTAGTTCAAAATTGCTGGGAGAACTGCACAGCTGTACTTTAAAGAAGATCCACAAAGCCTACAAAATCATTCTTTTTTGTTTGATGAAGATTTGTGCATATCGAATTCAAATACATTTATTCATCATGAAAAATGCTTTGTAATAATCTCCCAAAAAACAATGAAGTCATTAATCATTCTTGATTTCATGATGCAATTTGGTCCAAAGTTTTTTCACAGAAATGAATAAAAAATTGCAAAAAGGACCCAGCACTCATTATAGAGTGTTTTTGAATTTATGTCGAAAATATAGCATTCATTATTAAATAAAAACATTAAAGCGCTTAAGCTTACATTTGATCTTCTTAATTATGTAGTAAAATAAAATATCTGATACAATTTGGGTCTGAGGAATGCAGAAAACAATTAGATATGTTTCAAAGTTCGTGTTCAGTGCTAAGCAGTTCGCTATTGCATGTGCTCAACAATCAATAATAATGAAATCAATAATCATAGTAACAAGAATAAAAGTAACTTAAGTCCATGAGCTCTGCTGAAATAGTTCTAACGTATTTATATATTCTAAGTAAGGCTTAAATCCTAATTATATAGAATAATTATTATTTATTAGTTCCTAATTATATACAATTATATAAAAATTATAAACAATGATTTTTTTTACATATTTGCACTTTTAACCTAATCACAGCTAAATATATATGTATTCCGCAAATTGAAGATGCACAGCAATCACAAGTTTAATTTTAGTCAAAAAAACGGAAAAGTTCATTGAAAATTATGTAGGACCTTAAACCACGCCTAATTGTTGTATTGTTTTAATAATACAAGATCTTTTGTAATAGTTTGAGTGGTAATGAAAACAAACGTGTTTGAGTTTAATACAGGGACGTATAGTTAAAAAATGTTCACATCAATCACTTGTTTCCTTAATGGTAGTCGTAAAATCAACTTCTGCCAAATTTGTGAAACTGGTTTAAAAGCCACTCTACATTTCAAAGCATTCCATAAACTATTTGCATAGTAAATTTTGCTACATAGTTGAAAGTACGACTACAAATGAATTATTCTAAAAGAGTACTAAATATTCGTAGAATTTTTTGTCGATATTTTGTTGATAGATTCCAGAATTTATCACAGGAGGCTTTTCTTTATTAAAGAAACTGCTCATCTGCATGCACATTTCTTGCCAAAAACCATTTATATTCTATTCGTTTGCAAGTCTTTGTACTTCGTTTTGGCAATACCCCGAATTCGTGTTTGGATTCTTGAAATTTTACATAAAAATAAAATAAAATATGTTTTTTCTACTTTAGAAGACCTGTTTATACTCCTTGCATGTTAATGCATTGCTGATTTTCATTACCGATGCAAAATTTAGTTGCTCTTCTGCTCAAGCAGTAGTGTGTGGAATAAAATAGCTCAATTTTGTTTTTCACTTGAATTTAAAAAAGTGAAAATATTAGCTTCTATAAATGGAAACGAGTCTTTTGTACATCCAATAGATTTATTTTTGACAGCCAACCATCCGGAAACAACCCAAAAAATCCTACTCAAATATCAATTCGTGCTACCAAAATCTGAAGGTGTTAAATATATGCGTGATAGATTTTCATGTGAATCCCCATATAAACCCAATAACATTGAGTTTATTTCCTATTGCAAAATCACTTGTTCCGCCTCTGAGCCCCACCTAGACAACATCATAAAAGGTGAAACCCTGTAAGCTGTACCTTCCCACGCACGGAATATTCCTCACCACCTGTTTTCGCATAGTGTCACCGTCATTCTTTGACGCCCTCAAGCAATGCAAATATCCTTTCGACGATTCTTCAGCGCGATAACTTTTATCGATATGTCAGGAAATCAGACATGATTCGGATTGAATAAATTCCTGTGTCGATTCGCCAAATATTTCGTTTGCTACCAGCATTTTTCGGGTTCCTTCGATGAAACGCTGGCATCCGTTTAGTCAGTTGATAGCCAAGAATATATTGAAATTTATTTCAGGGGTTATGAGGATTCAACGTGTATTTTCCATACCGAAGTGGGAACAATGGCAATGCGATTATGTAACTTGAACCGAAGGACATATTTGTATTCAAGTTGCGATATGGGGTGGCCTGCCATTGATTTGTTTGCTGTTTTTTTTGGGTTGAAACCAAATATCTGGGACAACTAAAGATTTACCTACTGAACAAAATGCAGCAATAAGTCGGTCGGTTACATGGTGTACATTTTTAAATCTGTGCAGTTTCACTAGCAGCAACTTCACAAAACAAGCAGTTGCTTACATTTCGTGCATTTGAAATTTTGCAATTTTAAAATCACTTGCTGCTGAAGTTCTTATTAGAATTAAATAACAGTCTTTAAGATAATTCAATTAAAACTTATCTACCTAGTCCGATTTGCTTCATTAAATGCTTTCTTAAAACATCTTATTAGCACGTTTAAGCATTTTCAATGATTAATTTATCTTGTAAATTCTGTAGTGACTTTTCAATACCTATTAATGATAACCTGCTAAACTAGATATCAAATTGCGAGGTAGTCTTGTCATGAAACAAAGAACGTGAGCGTGAGACTGAAACTCGTCAGCAACAAAACGGAGTTGGAGTATTCCTATCTGGGGAAGGATGTATTCAGGAGGTCCTAGTAACGCTGCTCTACACTAATTGGATTGCTGGTTGAAGAGTTTCACTTGCAAATTGGCTTCCCACCACCGAGAATTTTCACTTATCCTTGTAAAATCGTTTATTTTGCTAACTGACTTCTGATGAACTTTAAAAGATTTCCGTTAATGAAATTTCATTTATATGGTTCTAGAAAGTTTGCTGAACGTTCTAGAAGTGTGGCTATTGTTGACGGAAAATCCTTAATTTTTAAAAATCTGTCGCATGAATTTGAAAGTTCTATTGTTCAAGCTAATTGCTAGGTATTTAAGGTAAATAAAATAAGATTTGCTTTCGAACGGAATAAACATAATTTCAACGTAAGCTTATTTCATCAAATATGCGTGAAACTGCAACAATCAATCAGAGTGAATGCGAGCATGTCAAAAAGTTTGAATCTATAAACATCGTTCCTTGAAAGTAAGCTCTCTGCAGAGGAAAAAGCTAAATAAGTATGTTGAAAATGGTTGCCAAAACAAATCAAACTGTATATCAAATATTTCAAATTTTTTAAGCCTTAGCCAAGAAAGCAGTCCATCTAGAAAAGGTTACCAAATGGAGTGATTTTTACATTGTTTGCATTAGATTGAAATGATTTTCGTTGTTGGTGAGATACTGTTTGATTTATTTGTATTATACTCATGACAATATAAGAGATTTATTTGAATCGGCCAAAAAAAGGGTTTAAAATATAATATTGAAATATCATTTTTTATAAAAAAACATTGAAAGCTGGCTTGAAAATGAAACAAAACCTATTAAATTTGAATTTGAATCTACCGAAGTTTTTTGAACTTCTATCGCTTATACTGCGAGAACAATAATGGATACAAAAAAAGTCATTGTAAACTAATTGCAGGGAGCTGTTTGTTCTATAAAAACACCCGTGTGCGCATATAGCTATCTACCATCGTTCAGAAGTCAGAAGCAACCCTGTAAAAGCCCCAAATACGTGCTTCCACTGATTTGTGAAACTACACGAGCTTCGCCGAACAAGGTTATAATTAAAAAAATTGTTCGAAGAAAATTTTCATTGTAAATACTGTAAAATTTAAAATTTGTTTAGGATATTTCCGCTAAATATCGAGAGTTTTCAAAATATATTCAAGTTTTGAATATAGCGTGGTTGTACATTTTTTCGCATTTTCCCCTGACTTTTTAAAATTGAGTATTACTTAAACTATGGAAATGTCAAATATACCACTTTTTGTAGTCATAGAACTAAAAGCATACTCTATGATAATGCAATAAAACATACATGGCATTTTTTATTTGCACTATTTAATGAGTTTGTAAATTATTACAGCTACAGAAACATACGGCACATTCACATTTATAACTTTTTTTTGAACTCTAGTATTTTGATTCGTTGAAATAATTTAAAAAATTTAAATATGTTTGCATTGCAAAAAATAAATATTCACAGTGAAATATGCAATGTTGTATAAAATGTTGATCCACAGAATGGAGTTACAACATCGAAAATCAATTTATATTTATTTTTAGAGTTAACGAAAAATATCATAAACTTTTTGTTGCAACATTGTAGAGAACGCTAGTTAGAAATGTTGAAATTTTTAACGCGAGCTGTCTGTGAAAAATTCTGTTGATTGAAATTATCTTTAATTAAATTCGTGAAACTATGAAAAATTATTTGTCTATATAAAAATCGACTCTCAACGAACAGACAAAAATTTATTAATGATTTTGATGAACCTTTTCTTGTAATAGCACATTAATTTCAAAACTCTACCAATGAGAAAGACCTTGAAAAGGAAAGAAGAAAGGTAGACTGAAAACAGAAAATGTTTTCAAGGTTTGGTGTCGATTTTTTGTGTCCAGACACATTTTGGCATAAATATCTTTATATTTATTATATTATATATATTATATTTTTTTTCGAATTTGCCAAAATTTAAAAAAGAAAAGAACAACAAGAACATTGTTCACGAAAATTCCGTAAAAAACTCAGAAATCGAAGACGCATTTGCTTGGAAACCAAACAAATTCTCTTCGTTCTATTTAATATCCAAAAGGTAATCCAGGAGAATGCTCACATCCGCATAGACTCCCATCTCGCATACCTTGTCAATTTATGCTTTCGCCTACAGACAAATATCGTACAAGACATCTTTTAACATCCTCCAGCTTCATAGAAATCCTGAGAAGGCATCAAAGTGACAACACACCTTGGCTACGGCGTTGCTTTGTGCGACACATAATAATCGGAAATTACCTTTTAGGCTTGAATGCCATACAATATCAAGGATGTCTATCTAGCCGCTTGCCTGATCAAGTGTTTTTGTCCTGGTTGGTCTCGTGGCATCGTCAGGTTTCCAACGTTATTTGGCTTGAAAGTCGTAATACATGCAGCTTAAGATATTTACACGGTTGGTTTGATTTTCGTTAATTCTATGTATCGTATTTTAATTTCATATATGAGTATCTCCTGTTGATGAGAAGGTTGCAGCGCAACTCCTCAGCTCAATTTGTAATGATTATATTATGAATCCGTAGGAAAACCATAGCGTTTCGTTGGAAACGAACGCAATGAAAGCCGCAAATTAAAGTTCATTAATTATGAGTCTACAGCTCAGACGCAAGCGAAATAAGTCTGTGAAAGACTGTTTCGACATCGTTAATTGTAAAACTGTTGATGTGAAAGCAATGAAGCTAGTATTTTGAACACAGAATGAGAAAATTAGCTAGTGGTTGCACTTGCACTATTTTTTGAATTTCGAGAAATTTTTTAATGAACTGTTTTTCTTTCAATGCTAAGGCACGTAATACATCTAGTAGAGAAAAGTTTTACAAAATTGTTTGCCAATTAGATTCAATTGAAAATTTTACAACCTTAGCAGAAGTAACATCTAAATCAAACAATAACTTCCCATATACTGGGAAGTTATTAATCTTGCCATATTAATTACGCATAAGAATATAAAATCCTGCAAAGATGACGAATTATGGGATATTAATGAGAAACAGTTTAGTGGAAATGCATCTGGTTACATTTCAGGTGAAGGGAAAAAATACCAGCAACCAAATTATTTGATTTGACGACGTTAGGCAAGTGCCTATGATAAAATGTAGAAGAAAAATGTTACGCCAACGAATCACAAGAGGTTTACGTACCAAAATGAAACATCCACTGAACTATTCGCAAAATTCGACCACAAACAATCAACAATGTACTCGAAAATCTGACCACAAATATGGCAAACCACCACCAACCCAGCAGTGGTAGGTGTTTAGCATTATTTATTATCCACAACTAAACAGAAAGTGACTTCCCTTGAATATAACAACAATTTGTAAAAGTATTTATAGTTATCATATTAATAACGCATATTGGCATATTAATAGTGGTTGCATTTCCCAAAATAATATTCCATTTGCCACTGTTGGAATTATTTTCCTATTTCAATGATTGCATTTGGTTTGTGGATAATTTCACGGCCTCACGAAGAAACAGTTTCTTGAAGTTTCAAAATATTCTAGGATGTGTTGGGCATAAATATCCTGAATTCGCTGCTTATTTTTTTCTAATAGATTCCAGATTTGTAAGGATATTTGTAACTTCTTTCAAAGTCTAATGCATAAATAGAGTTTGATGTCAACAAAATCTTATCAATGTAATACTTTTTTAAGTTTAAAAACTACTTAAAAATATATCATATTTCTTTTGTTTAGGTTTTTTATTCTAGATCTGACAAGGAAATATTTTATGTCATCGAAAAACAAACAAAATTACTTCATGTAATTTTAGGGAACTATGTGCATTCTTTCAGTTAATTTTAATCATCAAAAGTTCTTGAAAGTGTTACCAATATTTATACTTATATCCATTCATTAAAAAATTCTGCAAATTAACCTCACTGAGCATCAATATTAAAGTTTAAAGTTTTCCAATGATTTTCGTACTCTGTTGTTGTTTTGACTACAAGTGCATTTTATATTTGACTATACACATTTAACATGAAACGCCAAACATGCAAACACACAAACTCAAGCTTCCTCAAATAATAAATCCTTGCATATATTCATGAATGTTCATATGTGAAAAATAACAGGAATTTCCGCGAAATTATTTATGAGCAAACAACACACAGAGATGTTTGCACTGTGCAGACATAAGAAGTTCCCTAGAGCGCGGCATCCAAAAAATGGGAACATTTGAATGCTTGGTAAACTTGAACTACTTGATGCTATGCTCCATAATTTCCAACACATAAATAATATAATTTAGGACTATAAGTTCGAAAACTTTATCAAATCTGTTGAGATTGGAATGTTTTCATATTTGTTCGGCCAGATTGTATCGAAACGTAGATGCTTGTTATTATTTCGTTTTTTATTTCAAAATAGGTAATTGATAATTGGGATCTGAGGCAATATGAATATGCATATGTCGAACAGTTTCTACCACTGTCAGTCAGGAGTTGATCATTCACATATGAATTATTTGAAATTGCACTTTAATCTCAAAAATAAAAACGGCTCGAGGAGTTTCCTTCTGAGCAATATGGAACACTGAATTGATATTGCATCCTACGCCAAGATTGTATTCCCGACTTGCAATGAGCTCAGTAAAAAACTCACGCATATTAAATTTTGTACTCCGACTTGATGAATGCGATGGTTCACCATGATATGTTTCACGAAAATCTGATGGCATTGAATTATTGGAAGGAAAGTACCAAATGGCATTCAACAAACAGAAGCATACATGGCAATGTATGAATACGGAAAGGACCTCAACATTATCTGGCAAACTCAATTTCCCCGAAATCATCGAAATTTTTCCCAAAAAAGAAATGATGCAATATCCGTCGATGAGATCGATAAAGCCATTGCTCGTAATCTCAGCATTTTTGACATAACCTACCACATTGCGTACAGAATAAACGTTGCCCCATTCCCAGCTACTTGCGAATGGAATACCATCAGTACAACCCCCTGTACCGCACATCAGTCCAATGGAATTTACCAACCACAGAGCTCCATCCTAGGAAACACTGCAGTACATCCGAAAACCACTAATGTGAATATTTCCTCAGCTTCTCGCTTTCCTTCATGTCCGACCTTTTCAGCACGATTTCAGCCCCAAAGAATATTCCGTTGGCTAGGCCACATCATGCCATCTATGACAGGATTAAGGCCCATCAGGGAATTCTTTTTAGACATTCCCTTTCCGAATTATGTTCGAACCTATTTCCATACAACTTTCCTGGCCAACTCAAGCTCCTACAACCCCTCGGCGCCATTACACAATCTCTATTTGGTCTCCCTGTATCATAGTGCCACCAAACAGGCCCACGAATAATTTATTCGCGGCTGAAATAAAATTAATGCCTAGTCAAAAAAAAAACAAGTTTAAATTCCGTAGCTGGGTCCGAGCAAGGGTCGGCTAGTATTTCGGTCATAAATACTTAATAGGACGGGGTGTTAAGATCATGCTCGGGGAGCATTGGCCAAATAAAAAGCGCCGCGACTGAGCGCGACTAGAATACTGAAATGACTATGCCTTGAAAGTATTCGTGGAAGTCCTTGGGAAAGCTCACCAGACAACATCACCGCCATTTATGTTAGGACAACATTTACCTGTAGTTGGAAGCAGCTTGGTGAAATCTCTTGCGATAGTAACTGTTGCGAAGGTCAAAGGGAGCTCCAGTTTTCCAGAAAGCTTTTTTTGGGTAAGAGTTTTATGGAAATACTACGGTTAGCAGAACAGTGTTGGCTTGGGATATTGTAACATAGAAAGGTTAATTTGAGTTGAAGGGATTTCCAGTTGTTAGGCATAAACTATAGTGAATTGTACCAAATAATCCATTTTCCAAAAAATGATTATGTATTACTAAAGAAAACACTACCATTTTTCCATGTAAGGTCTTCTCTGATTCCAATTTTTGAAATGAAATGCATGCCAAGCAAGTGTAAGTTAACTGAAAAAACGTGCCAAAAAGCAGTCACATTTACAAGATTGATTGATAAAAAAAATTTTATATAAGGATTCAATAGTGTATTGAAATATAACATAATCTGGGAAAACTAATTACAGAATTAATATAGTCGGGTTGTCAAAAAACACCAGGGTTTATTCAAAATGATCTCCAAGCATTTATTTTGGTTCGTACATCATCGTCTGCGACTGTTTTATAAGAAATAATTAGCAGAAACGTAACCATATAAAACAGCTTCTGGAAAGTGTGGACTTTTTTAAATGAGCGGACGATATTTTATTAAGTTTTTGAACCTTAAACTGTAAAACTTGTGAGCATCATACCTTAAGTCAAAATCGTTTCTCTCGATGTTATGATTTGTCCGACTTAATCGACTAACTTTAAAAAAATTTAAAAATTTCGTTTCAAGCTGTGGAAATTAGACGTAATTTTTGCGGGATTTACCGTGATTTGCTGTCATAACTTAAACTGAAAGTTTCCCAGGTTCAAATGTTTTCATAGGTTATTTGTTTAGAAAAGATGCATACATCACCAGCATACAGTGCAAGAATGCATCGAGCATTTGAAAAGATGTCAGTGGTGTAAATATAAAGCTTCATGTTAGTTCCTGGCATACCTCTGGAAACTAAAATGCCTCAAAAAGTTGAGTGGTTATTGTTAGTTTTCACAACAATGCTTCTCGATAAAAATCATTATCATTACTTCACTTTGTGTTTCGGAAATATGAAGTTAACAAGTTTGGAAAGTGACCACGCATGCTAGATTCATTTTAAAAAATTTCTACATCAAGGATGAGTATAATACGCTATTTAGTTCACATGTGACTGAGTAAATGTGTCGGAAACGATTCCCAGTTTGCAACGAATTCTAAAAGTGGATTTATAGGCTCAGAACTCATTTTGGATGAATTGTACCAAAGTTATGCGAAATACACTACTTCCCAAATAGCTTTTCGCATTGAGACGACTCAACAATCCTGGAATAAAGCTTTCATTTCTGCATGCAGGAGTGCCCTACTTCCATCGTCAGTCCAAACACTGCATCGAGTCAAAAAGGATGTTACAATCCATTGAGTGAATTGAATCGCGTTCCCATGGAAAACTCGTGAAATATTTAATCCTTGATAATGAGCAATGCGTCCGTATGACTGTGTGCAAGCTTTCACAGGACAACTTGCGTGCAAGTGGATTTCTTCAGACTGGTACGCGATTTCTATCGATGACGAGTGCGATGTCCTAATTTTGTCTCGCACTGTTACTGGCGAGCTAACTTCTTCAGTGATCAAACGAATTTCATAAGAAACCATTAAAAGAACGTCCTGTAGACCGTCATAGTAAGAAACATTTGCGGTTAAGTAAGCCTGTTTTCTATCTTTTGTGAATCGAAATTGTCGTGCCGCGAAGCCGTTACAAGGCTCTTCTATTTTCACCTGAGTGTCCGTTTGCTGATTCCCTACGGTGGCGATACACGGCTTAAGTGCGAAAATTTAGTGGCGGTTCTTTCACCTGCGTCTCATCGGTAAACCTAAAAGCCATTCTTACCCAGCAGGTATCGTTTAAGTGAATCGTTAGAATGTAAAAATAAATAAATACACCTGAGATGGTGAAAGCGATGCAGTGACAAGCGGAAAAAGCAAGTGCTGCTGAATCCAATGCAAGTTTCGACTAGTGGTGACAGTGTGTTTCCTTAGGTAGCTTATCGGGAGGTGGAATCCTTGCAAAAACAAGGGGCTGAGAGTCAGTGTGATTTCTTTTGCTATTGAGTTTGAACACGTTTTTGCTAAAGAAGGATACGCGCGACCTGCGCGCTCCAAACAGGCGCAACTATGTTGGATTATCGACACCGCAATGGATTAGTTTTTTACATTCATCTGTTCTTATTAGCGCTTTGGGGTGAGTCCTATTTTAATTAGCTTTAATACTTTTAAGCATCACGTATATGAATGCATCGTGCATACTATTTCGACTGACACTTTCGTGGAACCACTACCAATTTTGCTACTATGTCATACTTGTAGCACTCATCCTTGCGTCACAAACTTATCGTTTGCATGGAGTGAAGGATCGTGGTGCAGACATAAAATAGCTGTGGGTGCAATCAAATTTGGGGTGAAGTTTGAGCATATGAAAGATGTTGTTGCCATCAATTTGACAAATGAGATTGTGAGCGGGAAATAAAGTAAAGGGAATCTTGCTTTTAAATTGTTTAACACAATGCTTGCCGAACGACATTACACCATGGTGTAGAACGGCAACTGTATTATATGCTGCTGCTTCTAGAAAATATTTCCATAGCTCTGAACCTTTTGAACTATGGCAAAAAATTTCGATGGCATATTGAAGATCACATGGTTAAAGATACTGAATATTTACTATTTGGAAAATGATCTTCTGAGTTTGAAAAACAAGAAGATCATTTCAGTTGTCTAACTTTCGATCTTGACATAGTCAATTATTCACTCGACTGATGATACCACAGTTTCATCAACAAAAGCGTTATTGCGATACTCAACATAATAGACAAAAATAAGTTCCTGTGAATAGTATGTTTATTTAAAGTGCTAACCCATATTTTTGACCACAATGTTAATATGCCTTCAGTGAAGGCCATCATAAACATTAACCTTTTGCGGATTTTTCATGAAATACAGCGGCACAACGTGATCTACTTCAATCCAAACTTTTTTGATGGGTGATTTTACTACAAATGTTGACTGTTCCTTGAATAATGAGGTTTATTAAATCCATTCCAAAGTTTTCTCGCGCCCATTCCACACATTTTTCACGTTCCTTTTCACAGAAACGAGCCTGCCCATGGGTATCCTATATTGGAAGATGCTTTCTTCTATTATTTGGTGGCAAATCGTTTTGATCGGTGAGACTTCTTAAGTACCCTGTATTTTCACCTGGGTTCGTTTCAATGGATTGATCAGATGTTTTGTTTTTTTCTCGTGTTTCCAAATTTTATATCATTTGATGAATTGTCCACGATACCCATAGTTTGTAACCTATTCACTCATTTCTTCACGAAAGACTTATGTTTCACAGCATCATTTAAGCTCATTTTTAGCCTTGTTCAATTTAAAATTATAAAAATTATTTCCAAAAGCCTTTTTAAAATTTAACTCATGTTGAAGATAGTAAGTAATCACTGGCAAACGAAACAAAACATACTGAAAGTTTAGAATGTGCAAACTATAAAGAAAAGAAGGCAATCGATAATCCGATGGATAGTAGTTAAGTACCATCACAAAAAACCAATGTGAGCGCTAGCTTGAAACAATGAGGAGCTCTCCAGAATGGATATGGTCTGTTTTGGGGAGCATACATATGTATATATATACGATTCTAAAGCTGAAATATCGTAAAAAAACTATAGAAATTTCTTCAACTTGAAATTTTTTACCGAAAGTTTAACAAAAATTTAGATTCTTAAATTTGTTTGAAATTTATTTTTCATATTGATTTACCTTATTTTTCGATTGGTTTTTATGTTTTCTTGCTAAGATTTAAATAAAACATTCCATATTTTAAAAAACTGTTTGTAAGAATCGTGAATAAACCATTCAGTCTAATATCTTCATATTCAATTTGTTGTTGCAGAATTGTTTTTTCATTCATTTCTGTGACGGGTAACTAATATAAAACAATTTTTTTTGCAGACACCTGTTCGTGTATTTGTTTTTAAAAGACTGCAACATGTCTCTGAAATCACGTTATATTTGATACTATTTTATGGAAAAATAGTACTGCAAATGCTAATTTTGCTTTAGAAGGAAAAAACTACGTTTGCTTTTATTGCTTTTATTTATATTCAAAGGGAAAGAAATTTTTTTTACAACCAATAACGGAAAAAAATTTAATATGTATTTGGAAATACAGTAGAATCTCGAAAAAGTTAACTCTCGTAAAAGTTAATCGCTCGGTTAAGTTAACCGAATTTCAGCTTCCACGTGCCGCTCTGAAAAGTTAACTTTTCAGTTAACTTTTCTGAGCGTATGAATTTTTCAAACCAACCGCTTTTTTCGGTCAATAAAAGGGACAATTTGGCTCCTATCAATACGATAGTGAAGACGACATTCCGTTGTCTAAATTGATTAAATCAAATAGTGCCTACGACGATACACTTCGAGAAGTTCAATTGTTGATGTCGAAGCTGGGGGATAACGTTGACATCAGCATTGATGTTATTGAAAATTGCAACAAGGATCAAACTGCGGAAGATGACGATGATTTCGAAGTTTCCGATAATGATAACGACGGGTCAATTATCGAGGAAGATATTCAACAACCAAAAGTGAGCTTCTCGAAAGCAGTTGAAAGCTTCAATATCTTGATAAAATTGTTTGAAAACAATAACGATGCAAATCAGGTGGCAGACCTTGTCCATATGCGTACGAAAATGATCAAGAGCTATTACACATAAGAAAAGAAACAAACAAGTCTCGACTGCTTCTTCAAACGACTCCACAAAAATTAATTAATATATCGCACGAAAATGATCAAGAGTGACTGAGAACCATAAACCAGCCGGTACAAATTTTTTTTGTAATGATGAAAACCAAGTCATTGAAATAAATTTAGCGTGTGATTTACGAAAAATCTATACTTATTATTGTATTTTTTTCAATTTTGAAAACCACTTAGAAAAGTTAATAATTCGAAAAAGTTAATTACCCTTGGGACATTTCGGTTAACTTTTTCGAGATTCTGCTGTAGTAAGATCCATTCTTTTCCAAACACGCTTTCAGGTAATAGATCAGTTTTTATTTATGCCTTTTTAGAACAACTGAAAGGAAAAACTGGTACTTTCAAAACTAGCACTTATTAAAAATGATTTATACATTAAATCGAGTAGAACTTTCTTGTCCCGCTTGTTTCTTAAATTTTTGAATTTTTAGCCACATATGCTGCATACGATTGTATGCTTAATCAATGCTGTGCTACGACAAACATCTTCCCCGAAATGATAAATTCGTCTTATTGTTTTAAACTATGATACAAACGTACAAAGTGACTTTACTTTTTCAAGCAGGTTTCCTGCATGCTATCAATTTTCTTTGCAGTTGAACACTTCAATAAACATTCGAAAAATTCAAAAATAAAATAAATTAAGGACAAACTGTTTGGCGAATCTCCAAGTTGTTTCAACTTGAAACAGCAACTGAAGTTTTCATGACAAAATATTTAGTATTTGCGTGTTATCTTCCAAGCCAACTGAGAAACGAATTTAATTGTAAAGATCAATTTTAAATGATGTGGGAAATTACAGTTGTTAGTCATTTTTGAAGTGACGAATTTGGTTCATGAAATTGGGCCACATTGTTTGTGGACTGCAAATACATCCACAACTTTTTTCAAGTTTTAAAATTTTCATTGGTGAATATCAACAAGAGCTGTCCGTTCCATTAAAAAAATCAAAGTGAAATTCAATAAAATGAGGAAGGAAATATATCGAAACTTTTTGAAATATGATTTGTTTTCATTCGATCATATCCAACTTAATTGTTGCATCCTGAATTTGAAAAGAGAAAACCGATGACAAATTTTACAAAACATGGTTTTGGCTATCAAATTTATGTATACAACGCTTTTCTGCTGACGAAAAAATCTTCGCCTAGTGAGAAAGATCTATCTAAAAAATTAGAATCTATTATTACATCATTTGGTTGACATTTTAATAAATTTTTCGAAAGACATGATCATTATTATCGTACAAATTCAATGGAATATATTGCATTGATTGAAGTTAAATATTTTGGAAGCAAAGTAATATAGGCTTAAATCCATTTTTAACAATTCTGTACATCTCCACCGCATTTCAATTGAAGTCATTATTTCTGAGAAAATATCATATCACACCCGACCATGGATTCATAACATGAGAATTCATCAAATCGCAAATTGAACTTCCTAAACATTGAACATTTTCTAAAAAAAATCGTGGAAGCTGCGTTCTTCATTTGATATGGTAGCATCAATCATATTTTCCTAGAAATCTAGCAGCACCATGAGAATAAAAGCAAAATACCAGATTCGAGCCTCCCTGGTAAGAATGACAGCAAAAACATACATTTTTATCTCCATTAAACATTTGATAGCTTCCACGTGGAATTATCTACCTACATATTTTTGCGAAAGACATATGTGGTGTTGAGGTTCAACCTGTCAGCATGTAGAAAGGATTAATGGTGTTACCTTTTTTGAAAGGAATCCGTCATACTTCACATGTGCCATATAAAGCAGAAGCGCAACAGAGGAAATGCAAGGATTTGCTAAGTACTCAATAACAATGATAATAATAGCTGTGAAAGCGCTGGGGGATCACGCTCCTAAATGAAATAATAAGCAAAATATTATAGTGGTTTTGTTTGTTTTAACAAAACATAGTTGAGGTTATAAGGGTTAAACAAACAAGGCGAAATGGAAGCATGCTATTTTAGTAACAAAGAGCTAAGATAACGGTTTCTAGCAAAAAATAAATGATATTAGCTGATTCGGTCCTGTTAGTATTTGATACGGAAGTTTGATTTTGGTCTCATTATCTCTCATACGTCATCTAAGAAACAGACCGTGCTTCATTATGGTATAAGCATTGATATTTGAAGCTAATATAATCTTTTTCGAATATTCGAGTTTCTTTCTCCTTCTAATGTACACGAAGCCATATGATGCTACACGTTTACGTTAAGCGGTTTACTTGGAATACCAAAACAAATGATTGACACCATATGTAACCGAGATATTAGCCATTTTCTGGCACACTGAGTCCTTTTGCTTTGAAATGTTCATTTTTCATCTGTGTCAGTAGACAACGTAATTTGTTTGAGTCTATGCATGAGGTGTTTTCATTTAACGGGAATTTAAAAACCAGAGTCAAATTTTAACACAAAATGAAAGATGAGGTGAACACAGCTATAAATGTATAAGTTTGTATTAAAGTACAAACTTGCGCATTCGAATCCATTATATTTCACCTAAATTGGGTTCTAATGAGCTGAAAGCCACTAATTGCCTCAATTTTCTTTTTATAAAATTTATAAACCCGAAAGCAGTCTGTTACGAAAATGTCTCAGTTATTCAATAAGAATATATAAAAACCTTTCAAAATCACATTCTTTCATAATTCATGCAGTACGTATGTATGTATGTTTACAAAATTGCAAAATATGTCAAATTAAAATACTGTGTTAGTTTTATAATTTATACACTTGCATTAAAACCTTCTATTGCGTCTGGCCTAATTTTCTAGTGTAACAAATATGGCTACTAAAATATTTACCAATCTACACAAAACTTTGAAAAATAATTCACATGTCAAAAATCGTGTAAGTTCACCCTCAACTCATCATATTTCAAGACAGGGTAGGGTAGTGTAAGTTTACGTACTTTAGTTTACTTTTCAGTTAATCGCAAATACTTTCTCATTTCATATTTTATTCACAAACTGCTGTCTTACTTGCACTTAAATCCAGGTATAGAAATAGAAAAAGGAAATCATATATTTTTGCAATCATTTACCAACTGACTTCCAAAAAGACTCTAATATTACGAAAAAAATGGTTCCTGCTTGCTTATTTTATAAACAAATATTTTTTTCAAACACGACGAAATGTGCTGATTCTTAAGTAAATCACTGGAAACATCATATATTATTTCGAGACAAAAACGTTTGACCAGTGATTTCACACAAAAGCTTTAGTAAATAAACATATCTTTCATACCACTACAAACAACTAAATACTGTTTACTTTTATACTTCAAAATGTGATGAAAACAAAAAAAAAGATTAAAAACTGAATGATGCATTAATGAAACAAAACTACGAAATAAACATTTGTTACAGTTTTTTTGTGTTTTGAAACTTCATATAATGTTTTTCTTCAAGCTAATATGCACAAATGCAACGAAACTTCAAAAAAATTATAACGAGTTCACGGCGTCTTTTTCGCACCACTAGTATGAAATGGATCAACCCAAATCCTAGTAAGAGTTAATAACACTTTATTATCAAGATTTTGAGTAAATTGCTAAAACACAAATAGGTAAATGGGCTATCTTATACACCGTAGTATTTGTAACAACACGAAAAAATTCTTGGCACGAATTTCCTTTAAATGATCCAAAACCAAAATATGTTGTTAGAATTTGTATGCGTCACCACTGCCAGCACACGTAACCTCTTCATTCAGTCATCTGGTATAAGTATTTTAAAGAACTCAAAACCATCTAGATATTTGTATATTAGCCCTAGTTATCTTTGCAAACGATCCTGGACTATCTAGTATTCCAAAACTTACTCACGGAAAAGTTATTGGACCCTCGGATACTTTCGTATGTGTTAAAGATGTAGACAATTTAAGAGTTCATAAATCTTTTCGATATTTACTAAGTCACTCGTTTGACCAGTTTGTATTGGAGATAATCCCTGTTTCTGTGCAGAGCATCTTATGATAGTTTGATCGGCAGCTTCAAAACAAGAAGTTTTTACCTACATTGCAAGCACTTCCAAAATATTCGGGACGTTCTAGGTCATTCTGTATTTCCCGTAAAGCGGCTAAGCTTGCTAAAAAATTTGCTTTGCTGAAGAAATCCAAATTTCAGTGAATCTGAAACAAAGCCAGAGGTAGTGATTAGTATAAAAAAATTGAGTGAACTTAGGTTCAGTGGGATCTATGAAAATAAAAATTGAGTTCAAAAACATTTGTAGGATTCACATGGTTATCATTAAAACAGCTTCATAATCTTCATGAAACCTTCATTACCTTTCCACCAAAAACGGAAAGATAGGAATAAAATGGACAATAGCATACACGGAATTGGCAAAAGTTTTTTTTATCATCTCTCTGTGCGGAATATTTTATAAACAATAGGATTTCGTTTAGAGGAAGTGCTAAATGGGGCCGTTTCAGTTTTGCTGAAATGTCTGTTTTATCCATATTAAAGTGGTCCAACCGTGGCAATGACTATAATCAAATTAATTTAATGAAAATTTTTGTATAAAACTGCCCCCACAATGTAACACAACCACGTGAGGCGAATTTCGGAACCTATCGAGATTTATTAAAATATCCAGACAAGACTTTTTTTTTGAAAAAAAAAAGTTTCCTATTTTTTATAATCCTATATTGAAACAAAAAAAGGGCAAACGATGGATGCTTAAAGCGAAATCCTGAAATATTATCTGGTTTGTAAAGATTCAAAGCTTCAGTTTTTCAAAAAAAATCCAAAAAATTGAAAAAAAATTGTTTAGATTATTGTTTTCAATTATTTCGCATTTTGTCTCTAGGAGCATAAACAGCCTTTAAAGACAAATAAACCACATCTGAAGGAAATATCCTTTTTCATTTGACTGTCCAGTTTGGTGTCTATATTCTTCTATACTTGTTTTTTAATAAAATTATTTAAAGATACTATTATCGATTGAGATATTTTCTCAAATTCTTTAACAATTTTCTCTGTCTTTCGAAGTAGTTTTTTAAAGCCTCACTGACACTACTTTCTATATTTATCCTTAACAACTTCAATTCGAGTCTAAAGCAAATAAAATTGATACTCTTTACCATGATTTGTTTTTGAAATTTGTTGAGCACTTTACGATTGTACAATGCTATATGGTTTAAAAATGTTTGTTGTTTTGAACATATTTTAAATTAAGGGGAAATTATAAACCACCTTAAAGGATCTAATGTAAATGTACTATGCTGAATATAAAATCGAGAATTTTAGCAGAAAAGTAATTGATAGATAATGGGTTTTGAATGGTTTTTTAATGCAATACCATCTCGAAAGCTCTCGCTCTTATCCATCCACTTAAATTGCACTGTAGATATTTATGCTCGTCATCAGCGGTTGCTTTCTTTTTATACTTCTGAATCGTTAGCAACACATTGCATGGATGAGTTTTCGTATTTATCTTATTCAGCTTTTAGAATGCTGTATTTCCATAAGAAATGGAACAAGCACTCCATGTTGGCTGAATATTAATAAATCATTCGTTATTATTTATTGATAAAAAAAATCTACTAAACACAAGGAACCACTAACATAAAAGCAGCTAAAGTAGGTAATAGTTATGAAGATCAAATGAGTAGATATCGCAAAAAGAATTGAATATTACTTGAAAAAGCAAAACGATCACTTTCCAGTCGAGTACAACTATCAAAGTTGAATTCAACCTTTTTCAAGGGTTTTCCAAATATTTGCTTACAATAGATGAAAAATTCGTCCGATCAATATTTTTATCGACTAAAGACTGAAACTGACTTTTTTCCTTTGCAACATATGGACATTTTTTTTATGGTTGCAATAAAAGAAAGTTTCAGACAAATTACGTTTTAATGTGGTAAATTTTGATGATATTCTCAAAATTGTGAGAAAAACACAAACTAACTTTATGAATATCAGTTCGTACGTTCAAGTCTTAACAACAATCAAACGTATTTGAGACATGTAAATTGAAAAGAATACAAGTGCAGAACAAGCTGTAATATTGTTTTGCAATGCAAATATTGAATTTTCCATTGATGCTTACCCTCCAATGCAAATGTTTCTAAAATTAAAAGAAAAAATTTAACCTGCATTGAAAATTTTTGGCATTAAAGTTAAATTTTAAATATAAATTAACAATATGTGTATCGGTTTGAGAAAAATGTATAGATTTTGCAAATTAACTGTTGCATTGATTTGCTTATTTGTTTTTATGTTTCTTTAGAATTACAAACGTACAGGTGAATTTTCCTTCCTGGTTTGCAAGAGATTTTATTTGCTATTTGTCTTGGAGCAGAACATGACAAACACTGTTTATATCCTTCAAAACATATTATTACAAATATTTTGGAATGAAAGTTATCAACAATAGATTACATTTTGTAAGCCCGTTTCATTCATTCATTTCAATTAATTTTTGGCTACAAAAGTTTTCTGAAAATTTTGATTTGATTTAGAAAGTTGAATAGCATTTAAAGATTCCAATAAACTAGAGCCAATTTTTTCAGCGCATTATTCACAGCTATCGTTTTCGAATTAAAGATCCTGCATAGTAAAAATAAATTGACAGTTGAAAGCATACACCCTCTATTAAGAAATAAGTTTGAATCGAAATATTGAAAAGCATGATGGTAGAAGCAAAGACGACATCAATGGAAGTGCCTCCCTATAAATCGTATGGCGTTACAGAGAGCTAAATATTTAATAGATGTCAGTGCACGTCCTCATGTCGTATTACAGAACCATGTACTTTGCCATTTGCTTACAAAGCACCTACTTCGACATGGAACTAAACTCATCCTAGGCTTTTTACTTCAGTATGTTCGGTCTAAGACTCGTTATATGCTCTTAGCAGGACACATAGTGTGTTAGAGCTATTAGTAAGAGTTCTTGTTTCAATTTATGGCCGTTTATTTATTTTTGTTCTTTACTGACATCGAGTGTTTAAAAAAGAATTAGGCTATGAATTTATTCAAATAACGCAATGAAGGATCAGATTATGTGTTTTAAATGAATAAGAACATTTTAAAATTTTAGGATCTTAGTATAACTCAGTGGACGAAGCTCGCAAATTGCTATTAGAGTCCATCCTTGGACGAAGGCAACTGGAGGTAATGTCTACAGAAGAAGAAAACTCGGTTTTAGCTGGTGCACCATGAATGGTTCATGTAATCTCATCAAAAAATATTATGTAACAGATGCAGTAGAGTTTGCCATAACTTACTGAGCCTCTTCCACAAGTAAATTCAAATGAATATCAATAATGGTATACATCAAACTCCAAAAAAAATTAGACTAACATATATTTTCCAAATGAATTTAATGTAAATAACCCTTAATGATTCTTAAATATCGAGGTTCAGATTCAAACTCAGCTGTAATTTGAATCACTTTATTGCGATACAAATAAAATTTTCAAAGATAAAATTTCCCAATAAGATTACCAGAGTATGAATAAGTTAAAAAATTACAGTTAACCCAGAGTGTTTAAAAACTAACCAAAATTGAATTATATTTTTTAACTGTCTTAATAGGATACTCTAACAATAAAGTAAAGTTTTAACGTTGTAACGAGTCCATTAGAACACGTTTGTACTACAGTGAACTAAATGTTTTATTCTTCTTTTCTTTTATTTTTTTTATTAAAAGAGCATGAAGATGTTTAGAACATGTTCAAAGAAAAGCATTCAAGGTTGAAACTTATAAAGAAACTATCATGTGATCGATCTTTAAATACGAAGCAAAATGACTTATTTCACTTAACAAATATTAAGGTCCAAGAGTTTATTATAAGAACGTCACGATTTCATCGAAATCAAATCTAAATCTAAGCTTACACTACAATTTAAATGCACCCATTTGAATTTAAAAGCAAATCAATTTAATTTCATCTGGACATTCCGCAATATACATCCTGCTGCTCTGCCGCATGAGTTTCCTCCAACCCTCATTCCAGCAAAGGATTGATTGATAGGTTTGCGGCAGATCTAGACACAACGTCACTCACATACACCCAACCAACCTTCCATTAGCACCTGCCATTGGCAAGCACTTCCCTTAAAGCTCTTGAACAACGATATCCAACGTGCTGCTTTTCAAGCAAACCTCCTTTCTGGAGCCCATCGCTCACCCTCTTAGTTCCTTTGCTATCTATTCTGTTTTGTTCACAGCAAGGTGAGTGTAGGTGTCCTTTTTCTGGGAGATACTCAATAACAAATACCTGGACATAATATTGATAATGACATGTGATCCATTTCGAAACCTCTTCATCGGGTGAAGTCAGAAGATGTAGTGCTCCTCTTGAAATAGGCAGTTGTCACTGCGTCAGACGAAGGATAAAAATGGCTTCTCAAGCTGAAAAAATCACTTTCATCGTCCTCTGGCGATGAAGTTATGCTCCATAATGTACCTTGTTCCCAAACTACTCACTACCCCTTTGATCCTGCAAGGAGCCAATGCGTACAGGCGTGTTCGACCAGTCCGCCGGGTGATTTATGGTGTCCTGGCGTAAAAGCAATTAATCATAGGCAAAAGTTGATTTCACTTTGTTTTTTGGTAGCGACCAGAACGGCAACGAACTTCGGTTTTTATGGACGAGCAACGTGTCCTCTGCTAAATTACGAGCATGAATAGAAACGTGCTTGGTGAGCTTTCTCGTCCTTAGATTCCCCTATGGTCTCATTCTGAACTTTCGCTCGGTCAGTATTTATTTCTCGTTGACGCCCAATGAAAAGGATATTGTTCAATTAATTCTGGCTACGGGATCACTCTTTTCATTTACATTTGGAGTTGTTACAGCGCCATATACCACAAACGCAAAAAATTTATGATTGCTGTATCAAAAACAAGATGTTTCGCCTGGCCAGGACATTCCACATCGATGCTAGCATGCCATTTGCCCAACAAAAAAGAATGAACGAAAGAGATTAGCAATGAGATATGAAAGGTGGAGGTGCTTGTTTCGTTCAGTTGATAAATTGCCGATATAATTGGAGGAATTTTATGACAGCTTTCAGGACATTATGGGATCAGACGTGGCTCACTTCCGACCCAAAACAACCCAAGCGTTTGCCGGCATACTTGTACAAGGCACTTGGATACACAAACATGTCCCAGTTGAGGACTCACGACAAAGTTTGTTTTGTTGCCACGGCTTTCATTATTTATTGAAGGGAAAATGGCTTGAAATTCTCCGGAGGACTCACCAAACCTTAGTACGTCTCTTTTCATTTTGTGAAAACAAACACTTCCACTTGGACGTGAACATTTTACATACTGGCGGATGTTCTGCGAGCGTTCAGAGTGTAGGGATGATGCAGGCACGCTTGTACACGCACGAAGTTCTATTTTGATCCGTATGCCTCCCGAGTTAATATGGACGATATTTAATTAAAAAAATAGCACTCATCATTGTGTTTTCTGGACTTGTAATGTAATGTAAAACACATGTTCGCAATGAGTCCATTTTTTCAATGAAAATTGAATTGCTTCATTGAATTTATGGATTTTTTGGAACTATTTTTTGAAAATCATGCTTCATGCAAAAAAATTTGAATGAAACACAAACACAAACTAAACCCTTTTTAAAATTTACAAAAAACATAGAATTTCTTCAAGTTAATCACTTTAGAAACAGAAATTTTGTTAATCGGAAGATGAAAAACCGTTTGAACATGTTTTACTACAACTGCCACTTTCTTACTCTTTTCGACAAAACTCAGAATCCTGCATCTTTTATGACTCGAAAATATCTGTGAACTAACTAAAGAAGATCAAGTAGCCAGGTTCCTTTTACGGTTTTTATGTGAGGATTTTTTGTTCTGTGCTTTATGGAAGCTAGAGTGCTGACTTATATTCCTCAGTACAACTTCAGAATGAAAGAACAGCCATTCAGTTCAATGCAATATTTCATGGGTATCTTGGATGAGGTGAAAGCATTAGTAATTGTCTGCCTATCAGTGAAAATGTTACAATTTCTTTTAGAATATATTTGCGGTATAGTTTTCAAAAAAGCAGAAGGATTGTTTTTAAAACACACAAACGATAACTTTTCCGTCCATTTTTGGTTCAGGCGTGTAGATTTCAACCAATTCATGTGTCGTGCACCACGCTCTTAGCTATCCTTGCTCAAAATGACTGTCTTGAAGTTTGTCTTAAAACAGGGAATTGAAGAAGCAAAGTCTAGTTTTTCTGGCGTTGGCCCATCCCTACTTAGGATGATGGAGTGAAAATTGTTTCTTTCATACTAGAAGTATATAGTATTTGACTTGTTATCTCAAAAGAAGCTCAGGTGAGAGTCAATTTAGAAGCATATACATTATCTCTGGCTGCGTAGTCTGCGAGACCCCATTTTCGGTAATATCTGCAATAATCGATAAAGATATACCTAAGCAGATAAAAAAGTACAATTTTATTTAGGAATTCAAACACAATTCATATTCAGCCCAAAACACTGATCCAGTCGCAGTCGTTTGTGTGCAAATAAATATTTAGGAAGGAGAGAATGTTGAAGCTTTTCATATAAGTACAGTAGACAATACAGTATAAACGGAAATCAAAATTTATATTTTTTTATCATAAAATTTTCAAACACATCAAAAATGGAAAGCACTTTTTCTTTTTTGTGTTTTGCTTGTGGCATCTATCTAGTTTGACAATATTGCTAATACTTATTGAAAAAATTACAACATAACATAACATTTAAAAATGAGATTATTTATACTTTTACGTTCACTTTTTTGATGCTTTCAATGCTCGTTAGACAGGAGGACATACGATAGGAACCAAATTAAATTTATTATAACAATACAATCCAATATTGAATTATAAAAGCGTTGTTGCTTGAATTAGAATTTTTCAATATGCACATGCCTAAATATAAACTTTATCCATACAAAATAAACAATTCTCGAATTAACGGATTTACCAACAAAAACAATCACTGATTCTGGTTATCGATTTCCCTATCACACACTGCCATATCAATTATCTTCAATGTTGATTAAATTAATAATGAAATTTCATGTGCATATATCCACAAATTATATAAATCCAATTAAGTGTGCATTGAGTTTTGATTTAAATCCCTGATTTGCATTATTTAATGTATTGGAAATTTTATTCAAGCTTCATAAATAAATTAATCGGATTTCCAGGAAAGATTTGTCAACTTGTTGTCCAGACTTTAATTTGAATTTTGGTTAGAGGATTGAGAGATTGTAGAAGGTAATTTTGTCGAACATCAACATCATGGAAACAATATTTTGGCAAATCTAACCAAAATCAAGTTTTGAATAAAATAATTTCAATTTCATGTAGTCAATAGATGCATTTGAACAGTTTGAGCTTTAGCTTAGTTTTTGTACAATTCTCTACACATTAAATTGAAAAAAAACTGCAAGATATTTAAGTACTATTTTACGAATTGCTGGTTCTACCAAATTATTGTTTTATCGTTGTTTTTTAGACATACAGTGTATTTGGTAAGAACGTGCCAGTAATTAGAATTGACAATATCCAAAAATTTATTCATTGTTGGAAAGCTCTTTCTGATATCTATTGCGAAAACACAAATGAAGCATAAAGTCCCCAATATTTTCGATATTCATCTTTTATCTAGGAGTCCAGCTGAGATCCAAATTTTCTACACACGCTGCACCTAAATTTTCCATATCTTTTCAGACCTTTCCTATATGTTTAATTCAGCGTATTTATTTTCCTCGTAATTTATTCTTTATATACGCCATAACGTTTTTTCTTGGACTGGCATCCAGTGATTGTGATTGCCAATATAATACCTTGATCCCATGCCTTCTTTAAAAGCTACGCAGAGTCGAATGTGATCTTTAGGATCATTGTCCTCGACGAGAATCAATTTATTATTATTGTTACCATGTAACATTTGGACAGGCGGCAACAATCCTTTTTCATATAGTTTCACAGTTTTTGGAGCCGTCAAGATTTCGGTAAAAATTGAAAGTTTGCCAAGTCCTTGCGCACAAAAGCTACCATAAACTTGGACCTTTCAAGGATGTTTAACAGAGCGCTCGATCCATAATTTGTCTTTTTTCGCCACACACGTCCCACTGTATTTGTTTGCAAAAATGAGGATTCGCCTACAAAGCTTACTTTCGGCCAGTCACGATCCTTATTTGCTCGGGATCACTGCAGTCTCCTCACGATCTGCGTCGCTATTAACATTGGTTTCGATACTGTGGCTCCGCTTGAAATGTTTGCTTCGTTAAGCTGGTGGTGGATCGTATATAGTGACACATTAACATTCTTTTTACATAAGATTTCTAGTGCTTTTTTTAACGGAAAAAGTCGGATTTCTCTTAAATATTTATTTTCCCAGGCAAATCATCCACGTTTCCACTTTCTGTATACCACTTTCTTCACTTTATAACCACTGATTTTTTAAGGTACTTTGAAGCAGCCTCATGAGTCATTTCTGATCTTAAAGAATTGCAAACTAGAAATGTAGCCTCAAACCGACTTTTTAAAATGTCTCTCATTTTTAATAGACGTTTTCTTTAAAAAACGCCAAATTAACGTCACTCCTTCATCTGGAAATAGGCAAAGGATGTACAATTGAAATAACCACCTACTTCAGCTCGATTTATGATAATGCAGCTATGTGAAGAGTCACGCTGTTACCAAACGCACTGTAACGAAGCTTAAAAAGTATAGCTGAAGACAATTATATAAGATTCAATTAATTTTCCTTAAAATTGGTGCTATATTGGACAATCCAATTTTGAGTAGTAAACGATGTTAATTGGATGAATAAATGTTTCGGTAACATGACTTCAAATTCGTTAACCATTCGAAGTTTACATGTGTCCCCGGTCATTTTTGATAGTAACCCTTGATACGGTGTCGACAAAATCGATTGCATGCATTTTCCTGGATTATTTGCCCGACCAACTCTTCATGGACTTGAATATTTTATTTGTTCCACAGCAAATATGACATGCAATATATTTCGGCAAAGTAATGGATGATACTCGTATATGGCAATTCGAACCAAACATGGATTGTATGCCAACGGTTGAATTGGTTCAAAAATTACATTATATTTGCTAGAGAATTGTAACATTTGGCTTCGTGGTGCCTGGTCACTTATTAAAATTGTTGTATTAATCATTCTTTTGACTGGTTGTTTTCAAGTTGAAACATCAATAAATTCAAGGCACTATAATTTTATTTTTAAAGAATCGACTGTTTCTTTTTCTGAAATTTCCTCAACCTCAATTTAAATAAATGTTATGTTCGATTTCGACCCTTAAGTTGTCTTATTTACCAACAGCAACACCTGTGTTCCATGAAAAAGCACACATGCCAACGTCTGGTAAGCAATTTTCCGTGAAACTTTCCAATTGGAAATTTAAGTCTGCCAGGTATTTATCGAAATTGAAATTGAAATTTGTCTTGTAATTAAAATTAATTTTACCTTATCGTAATATTACATCACTGATTTTTCATGACGTCAACTAAAAAATAATGCTCGAACCTTAGCGGCAAGAAAAAACGTAGTTAATTTTCGCCACCCCGATCTCCTGCGTAAGTCCTAGTTGCATATTGTGTAGCTGGAAGCACACTATTGATTTGTTATGCCGTCAATTATATACGTTGTTACTGAGGACGCAGGACGAAACTTTATTGTTAATTAAAAGAGACGGAGTATTCAATGCTGACCATGATAAAGCAACGAACTGCACATTGTACAAGCTTATTGAACTAAGACGCTACCATTAAATCATTAAAAAATTAATAGGCGGGTATTTCGAACCGAAGCTACACATAAGTTTTGACATAAGAAAGATATTCGTGACAGGATATTTGATTATACGATTTGATTTGGTTCGATAACCTTTACTGTAGCTGATACGAGTTTGATTTAGTTGAATAATTTTCGACATTGGTTATGAATGAATCAAATTTATCTTCAATATTAGTTTCACATAAGTGTGTGTATAGTGTTTTAATGAATCAGTAATGAGTATCAAATACCATGTATTAGCGTTTGCCTTACGTATTCAATACTTATTTTATGTACACGATTTTTATTTCTAATGACAAGTTTTCCAATAATGTTGTTCAAGTCGCCATAAAATGATTAGGCGAACTTCTTTGAAGAGTCGTATTGTATCTATATGATTTTCAAACGATTAATTAGCCATAGTTCCGTCAGCTGAGAACTTTTTTCCCATAATTTGAACTTCTATAAAAATATCTTTTGTGCATGCATACATTTAAATCAAAGAATCAACCTGGATTTGAAGGTATGTATGCATGAGTTTCAACTACAAAAAAATAATATAAACAAAAACTACCAGTCAAATTAGGTGGTTACAGTCTGATCACGTTAAAGTTGTTTGCAAAGAAACTTCCTGAAAACATAAATAGGTAAAAAAGCTTGTTTACTGCAAAGAAGTTGAATATTTAGCGAATAAAGAATTGTTCAAAGAATAAAGCCGAATTCGATTTTCGTTTCCAGCAATTACTATCAAAACTTTATTGACTAGAAAATCAATTGTTGCACTGGAATTGGCTCTTCAAAAGGAGCCCTTGTATCATATCTATTTTTAATGTTTCCAAGATAGTCAATTAAATAATCAAGCCCTGTTTTTATTTGAATGTAGTTTCTATCTTTAAAAACATACCCAATTCTAAATATTTTTATTGATTTAGTTTGCTCTCTAAAAAGGAACAGAAAAATGCGCCTGCTGTTCGTTTCGAACCTTCACCAAGTTTTAAATATTTAAAAGATAATTGTTTTTGTTTCGTAAATATTTAATATGTCAAGATTAATTCCATCAATTAATAAGAAAGTATCTATAATTGTATAACAGGTTGAACATTGTCATTATATTACTTGGTGCTCAGTTAAGGGTCAGTCTTCAAATCGTCAATCAGCGTCCTGTTGCTATTGCTTAGGTCGAATTTTTCATAAAAATTCATTTATCTATGCTCATATTTTATGTCGACTGTAAATGTATAAATAATCTTCCAATTATAGTATCTTAGCCAGTGCTGCATGAACTTCGAAAAAATGGCCATCTTTTCAATTCTTTCAACATTCTCAAGATATTTCATTGTCATCGAGCATTTCATACATCCTTGTGTTTTGACTGTGACGCCTTGATTTCTGTTGTTATCGGAGATAGGAAATCATTGTTGTAAATTAAACCGATAACTACTATGCAGCACATGCTTCATTTCCTTGTTATCCAGCTTTATCTCATTATCTAAACAAGGACTTCTTAATAGGTTGTTCTTCGCTATTTCAGTTAACAAGCCTTTAATTCACTACATCCTCTTCAAGAATTGCTCAGAATTCGATACACGTCAACCAAAGCTAATAAAGTTAGAAAAGTATTCTAGCAACAATCGCATACTTCAATCGTTCATACGATCCCTACCAATGGTAAAAAGTTCTCATCCACTATTCACATCCAAGGACACTTTATTCGGCGCTTGATTGATGATTTCCAGTCCCAATTCAACACTCTTAAGTCGTATTTTCCTCTCGTCTGTGTGTGCAGAAATCGAAAAAACTTGCCCTATGTTTTTGTTGTTTTGTCAACAATTTTTGCAACTGCAAAAACATTGGGAAAACTTTCCAGCGAATCATCACGGGACTTTCTGTTATTTATTCGCATGAATATTCAAAACCGAACCAATTATAATGGAATCATGATAGCCATCCTGCCGTAACGGCTTTTACAAATATGTTTCGCTATCGCAATGTGATCGGGTAATTATTTTTAACTACAACTAGGTGCAAAGTATCCTTCTTGCGAATGTTCATGCAGACGATATTCATTTATGGAATGTAATCAGGAGGGAAATCAAGCGGACCAAGGGCTCTAAGCAAAACCTTGAGGAGACAGGAGACTGGGCCAAAATACTATTAGCGAGCCGCAAATATTTCATGGATACTTTCTGCACAGCACGTAATTGATTGCGATTTTACATGCTGGCAATAATTAGAATTGATTAATTCGGGGGCTGTTAAGTGTGACCTACTCCCGCAGCACCCAGAACAATACAACTCCCGCTGCTTATTACCCACCCCGAAATTCGAATAATGGTGTTGTCCTTTAGTTTGTATGCTGGCAATATCGAGAAATATATGGGACTGGATAGCCAATATTTTATTCTAATGAGGCTGACGATAAAAGCGTCCGATGCGATAACTAACAAGGGAGAGTTTCAATAGTGGTAGGATATAAATATTTTCATAATTGTAATAGCTACGTTCGATGTCCTTTAAATTGTTGATTGAGATGTGATCCAGTTACATTGTTTTCCTGCCTACAAAACTCATAGCACAAAGTTGTCTATTCATGAATCAAACAAAATATTCACTAATTAAATGAAAATGATATTCGAGAACACTAGCATATCAGTTAGCAAGTTGCTACATAAATATGAATATACAATATTGTGTTCCTACTTACATTAAATTACAGCTCGTTCGCTCCTTTTGCAGCAACATTGCTATACGTACATAAAGTACGTATATAAATTCTATTATCTAGACTTACATCGGAATTTGACTCATTTTAAGGCGTCCTTTCAAGAAGACGAAATCATGCAAATCGTAGCCCCAAAGGAATCAAAAAAAATGTTACTATTCTGTTTAGGATTTTCAAACAGGCATCCATACATATATGAAAAAAAGCTATAAAGCGGCTGACGTTTGAAAAGAGAAGAAGATGCAAAACGATAAAAACACTAATAATTTGAAATAAATACACGAAAACGCTAAAAAAGACGGAAAAGCACAGTATCGGTGTGAGACCTAGCATACTCTTCAAATGCCCCCTTGCCAACCTTCCACAGAGTAGGACGTCCGCTTACATCTGTAAATGGAAATAGATTCTTACGACCTTAGTTTGAAACATTGTGATACATTTGCAAAGTGCAAACACTGCTATTGCTCGGTACTAGAAGATGAGCATCCTGAGGGGACTATTCAGGAGGCTCATCCTGATAAAATAATGATGTAATTGTACTCTGGAAACAATATCTTCATAAAAATATTTCAGTAAACTTAACTAACATCAGCCTACTCAGTGAAGATATTTTTGATGTAAAAACATCTTTAGTTTTCATTGAATGTTAATATCCAGAATAAACGACTTTTTAAATTAGGGAAAAATCAATGAGTTACCACCTTAAAAAGAGCATCTTATAATACATTTGTGTTTATCCGACTTCAAAAGAGAGTTCATGCCCAAAAAAATGCTCGAAATGTCTTGAAACCTTCCAACTAGAACTTGTCGAAGCTGTACCACTTCATAAGGACACTCTGTAAAACTTAATTAGTTCCCAAGATTATTTCAGAGACAGAAAATTAGGCCTACATCAAAAATGAACAGCAACCAAAAATTTCTGATGGCTAAGTATGTTCAAGCTTGGTTATTCGAAAATATTTCCAAGACACAGCTTTTGCAGACTGACTATTAATAGTTTTTATATTAGTTAAATTAGTTATTTAAAAATTTATAGGTAAATCATTTTATAGTTATTGATTTATTTATGCCTTGGACTGCAATGAATATTTTCTTGCTTGGTAACATTTTCCTACATCTGACAAAATATTCAAAATATTTTTTTACCACACAAATTACTTCCTTTCACTTTTTAAACCATTTCAAAATTTCATGTTGCTCTCTAGCCCTTGATGATTTTTTTTTCTATGGTTCGCCATTTTTAATTTTTAATTATTGCCTAGCTTCGGTAATGCAAGTGCACTAATACAGTATTTTCACAGCCACCCATAAATCGTTTGGAATTTGGTTTTCTTTCTACATTTCAATTTATGTTTTCAAATGAAAATCTTAATTTACAGAACAATGGCGTACCAGAACGAAAACATTTATCGGATTTAAAAGAATTTCTGTAATAGGGCACTGTGTAAATCATGGTGTTGTCCTATGAATTTGTATGCAAAAAGGATTCGGTAATTTAATGCACTTGCTGAGATTGTTTGGCTTTGGGTGCGTTTCGTTCAACAGCACTTAATGTGTGTGAGCATTTTTTGCGAAATTATTTTAATCTCAGAGCAAAGAGAAAGGACCTATCACTTGTGAACTCGAAACTAAATTTTTTGAACAGTCCGCTTTTTTCGCAACTTTTTGAGATAGCATGGAATATGATAGCTTCAAACTGGAAAACTTTTCAGAAGACTTCACAAATACAGTGAAAACTTATTAATACTGCTAGTCATGAATGCAACTCCTTCCGAGTAGTTTTCCACCTATTCAAATTTACTGCTTTCTTGTGCCGACTTTGAGTGGGGTATATTTTAACTTGAATCGCAGAGGAAAGCCCTTACTAACAGAATTTTCCAAGACCTGCAGCAAAACGATAAATAAACAATTACTCCACGCGGAGGACTTGCAAATCGCTATTTAAATTAAAATCAAATTATGCAAATGAATATGGGCACGAATGTCGCGGTTTCAATTTTTTTTTGCGCGATTCTCTCTTAAGCAATTTACATGACATAAATACAAAATGGTCCTTGGTGGCAGAAATACTTCTACGGAAATTCGTGTGGCGGAACATCTGTGCAAATTAATGTTGACGGCATAGTACACTGTAATGGAAGCATGTTAATAAAATTTATAATCGATAGTGGTTCTTTAAGATCCACTAAAAATGCAAATTCAATTTAGCACCCATTGTAAAAAGTATATACAGACATATATTCAGGATAGCTGTTCCAATATTTTCTGTTTGCAGTTTTGTAGTGCGTTTTTCCCAACGAATCCAATATAGTTTCAGGACAAAAAAGCAAAATATAACAAAAGTTACGTTTTTTCCATGAAGCTTCAGTGAAAACTTAAGGCTTCTACAGAAGATTCGCAGAATATAAAAGCATCATATCATATCTCAGGTAGATTTTTTTTGTGTCGCTACATCCTTTCTGAATATTATTTGTGCAAAAAAATGAGGGAGTGGTAAGAATGACTTGTTGTTGAGTGAAAACTGGGAAACGAATACGCTCAGCACAGTTTGCTGGTATCAAAGTGGTAAGCACTTTTGAAACGTTAATGCGATGTGACGTAAAATATGCATAATTCGTTTTTCAGCTGGGATGTAAACTTATTAGTATTTTATAATAAGAACCACAGCAGTAACAGTGCATTGTTCCTGTTATATTTAGGGATAATTTACACAATTTTTGTTCATTGCGCTTATTGTTTAAGGTTGCGACAAAGCTATGGAATGGAACTTATACTAACTTACTTAGTTCCTCCTCACATATTGTCATATGATCAATCGCGATATTTTGATTGACATTTTTTCTCCAAGTTGTTTTATGTTTATTCAACATTTAACACTGATGATTTCTAAAAAAAATACAACTGAAGAAAAAATCAATGATCCTTGCACTTCGTCAAAAGTTGAAGGACGGCTGTAATTAAAACCGTCTGAAGTTGTTGGAAAACATAAACTTAAAACAACTTCCAATTTGAAAGTTTGTGAAAAAACAATCAGGGTGGTGCAAATAATGCCTTGTTTTTATGCTTAAGATATTATTCCCATTACAGTTTTTAAGATAGCTTTCCACTTTCTGCATCTAACATCCCGTCGAAACTAGCTTAGTTCCGATTGATATTTCTTGTATTTGAGTCCTCCGAGGCAATGAATTTTGGTTTGCAGATTCTATTATCTTTATTTCTTTCCAAGCGACAACAAAAAAGGAATGTTGTTTTAACCATACTGGTAATTTGTATCCAAAAAAACAGGAATGAAGTTTGTTTAAAATGCAATCTCATATATACTTTAGTACAGTATTTTGTAAGAAAGTTACAAAAAATACGATTGATTCAAAATATTTATATTTATTATACAAATTGTGTTTCAATTTCACAAACATTTTTGGACAAAATTTGAAATTTTTTTATGTGATTATGATAGTTAAATTAATTATTCGGTCCTAATCATTTGCCAAAAAATAAGCTGCGCGTCTATAAAACGATCATCCGTCCTGTATTGATTTACGGATGTGAAACATGGACTTTGACTCAAGCCTCAGAAAAAAGGATTGACGT
The DNA here is from genome assembly GCA_963942545.1 of Oxycera nigricornis. Classification (NCBI taxonomy): domain Eukaryota; kingdom Metazoa; phylum Arthropoda; class Insecta; order Diptera; family Stratiomyidae; genus Oxycera; species Oxycera nigricornis. The sequence goes on from OZ012659.1 coordinate 15,343,704, forward strand.
CTTCGAACGCCGCATTTTGAGACGTATTCTGGGGCCCGTGAAGGACGGACCGGACTGGCGAATCCGGTACAACCATGAGTTGTACGCTCTTTATGACGAGCCACCGGTATCGATTCTGACGAAACTGCTACGACTTCAGTGGGCTGGCCATGTGGAGCGTATGGATGACGGGCGAATTCCCAAACGCTCCATGAAAGGCCGAGCAACAGGAAGCCGCCCACCAGGAAAACCACGCAAACGATGGGAGGATGCAGTTGACAACGACAGCGAATCCTTGCTGGGATTCGCTAATTGGAGGACGCGGTCGCTGGACCGAGACAGTTGGAGGCAGTGTCTTCGGGAGGCCAAGGCTCGATTTGGGCTGGTGCGCCATTGATGATGAATCATTTGCCATTGGTATCATTAGATCATGACTGGTTTCTGTCAATTGGAAATTAAACGAATATTAAAGACAAGCAAACGTAGATATTGAAGCAAAATGTGGACTCTACTGTACTCGCACACAAATATTGTTTGACGAAGCAAAAAATGATCTGCAAACAAATTGCTTTGAATGTTCATTTGAGCAAAACATTAAGTCCGGAAAAAACTTGATGAAATTTTTCCCATGCAATATTTCGGGAATGTTTACGGAATCTTTTTTTGCTTTATTATTTTATTTGCAGCTGCATCTTATATAATAACCTTTTTTTGTTTTCATCGTTCACTTCCGTCAGGCAAACTCACCAGCCAAGGTTTTGTTTGATTTTCCTCTTTGGCACATATCAAAAAACGAATGTAAATTTACACTTCCTCGTGTGCCTGAAGCTGCATTGCTCTGTAAGCAAACTTAATTTGGTGTAAATTTCACTTACGAAATATTTTTCCTTGCTTCGAAGCACTGTAGTGAAACCACGGTCCAGCAGGAGAGATGCTGGTCTGAATCACCATATTCCATGCTGAGAGTTTGCAGAATATTTCTATTTGCAAAAATGCTGCTTTTTAGCTCCGCCGTTAGAGATGAAACACTGGGGTGAAAATGTAATTTTTGTAGCATTCTCCGATTAAAGAATAATATTTGCTAGACATAGTCGTGGCACAGAAAATAAAATACAAAACATCTAATATCTTTGCTTATTTGATGCGCGCTAAGTTCCTTCATATTTTCTTGGCCGTCTGCAAAACGTACGTCGTAGGCACGATATACTTCTGTATAAATCCTGCTTTTTAAGTGAACATTTTCTAAGAGTGTATCTGCAGAATCTTAGCGGCTGATCCAGCTCAGCGGTTATCGTCATGCCTTGCTTGGTTCCATTTGCTTCAAAAGGCAAACTGCCACTTCTCGGCCAACATCATCGCTTTTCACGGAAGCAGTGGGGTCGAGTTTCAATTACGAAAGTGGGACACACCTACAGCTACAGCTTCGAATGGGATACAAGGGATGAAAGGCGAGATGCTTTGAAGCTAGCATTTTTAGGATGATGTTCTTTTGACTGTGCTCCGAATTCTCGACAGCAAACATTTTTTTATTAGCCTTGTCAAAGGAATATTAACAAGTTTCATCTCAGTGAAATAATTCAGCTGCATGAGCAGACTCTCTATACGGAATCCTTTTCAGGTGAGAAATACGTGCATTGAAAACTGTTGGTTTCTTGAAAACATTGGATGTGCACTTTCAACTTTAACCTTTTTTGTACGCATCCACCAAGGCTCAACACTGACATCTGGTAACGTTTGGAAACGCCATTTGATGCCCAAAATATCCTTCAGGATATTTTAGTGGATATTAAGATTCTGACATTTTGTCTGATGTTCTACTACATTAGCGTTGTGGCATGTTGTAACCGTTAGTGCCGGCATTTCTCATTTTCCGCTCAGAGTCTTTTCGTCGACGTTTTCCTTATCGGAATTTTTACGTTCAAAGGACATTTGCAAGCTGGGCTTGTCACTATGATTTCCAGCTTGCTGTTCTCGGTTTGATGAGCGAATGTTGGTTGTTACATTTGTTTTCGTTAATTTCATTTCTTCCCGTCAAATTTTCATATTTTGATGCGAGTTTGAAAAGATAATGCTAGGGGGTGAAAGCAACCGCTGAGAAGCTAAAAAATTTATTCAATTATTCACCCCTTGAGATGGTTTCTGCAATTTTTTGTGGGATATTAAGGATATTTCTAACGAAATATTTTGATGGCAATAAGAAATGGTTTTAATATTCTTAGCTTCGTGTGCACAAACAAAGATATATGGTATTCCACGACGCTGAGCTCATTTCGTATACAAACAAACAAAAATTAAATGTTTGGTTGAAAAAATTTACGTTCAAGATTGTTGCTTTCATGATTATGAATAAAGTTGTGAACTTTTCCATCAAACGAGGATTGGAGATTTCCCGAACCTATTCGTGGTTGTTGTGAAAGTTGATGAATGTTTGTTGAAAAGTGCTTTTATTTATCTTCTCAGCAGCTTCCAGTGATTGTTTTTCCTGCGAGACCGATGCCTTCTTTTGCGTAATCAATTGTGTAAAAGTTTAGTTTTATTTCTCTTGGAAAAATTTAACAAAGCCTTGATGGGGATTTTTTTGTAATTATTCCCATATTTTCCTGAAAAGCTTAGCCTGATGACTGAAGTTTAAGTTTTTGCTGAAATCTTCGTTATAGTTTCAAATTTTTTAAAAATTGTTGCCCTTAAGAAAGTTAGTAGATCGGAATTGTTTACTGCATGCTTGTTTTGAATTTTTGAATTAAGTTCCATTCGACTTCAACAGCCTGCCTACTCAGAACGCCTTACATAATGTTGCTGTTCCACATAAGCTTAAATTATCTTCTCCAAAAAATGCTTCTAAATCTCAAAAAACTTTAGTTCTTACTTCAAAAATCCAAACCGTACCCATTCAAGATCTATATAAAGTGCAGTATAACGGCAAATACTACTGATGATGTTTTCAATTTTTGATGATATGTGAAAAAACATATTTCGACCAACTTAAAAATAAAAACGTTCAATTCTCTTCTACACTAACCTTTTTCTATTCTTAATAATCATCCAAGTATTACTAATTCATCTGTTCAATTGTCCTTCCCAGTCATCTCAAATAACATCAATAGTTAATATTATGTCAATTATCACCAGAATATTTCAAGCAAAAAGCTTTGGTTTAACAATAATTTTCATTATTTTCCTAGCACGTAAGTTCGGAAACACGCGAAAAAATGTTTGACTTGAAATGTCTATGCTTTTGAAATCAAAATGCCATTATTAAGAAGTGATGTTTTAACAATGAAAACATTGCAAAGTTTTCGAAAGGGATACAAAAAATGTCCTGATGTTTTCAATGTTTATGCTGTGACATATCTCGCATGTACAGATATCGCAGAAATCAGTAGTTATTTAGAATTTTGGAAATGTCACGTTTTGATGAGATCCTTAAAAACCAAGACAGAAGTAAGAAGCCTCAGAGAGATACAAAACAATCCTGAATGCTGATTGAACAAACAAATATTGATGTCAGTTTTTCTTTAAAAGCAGAAAGTTCTTAAGAATTTTCATAAATTTTCGTGAATCATTTATGTTTGTTTGGAAAACAAAGATACTACACACACCTTGTTTCAAACAACACAATCTTACAACATCACCAACTTGAAACATTGCTTGATTTGATATCTAGCGTAGCAACTAGATGTGCAAAACCATAACCAAAAGCTTCTCAATTTTCCCCAAATAAATGAACAGCTGGTCAACTTTGATTCAAAATGGAACAGTTTTATTCTAAAAATAAACATCTACCATCGCTTTCTTGAAAACCAATCAAATAAGAATATAGAAGTCGTTCAAGCATAATGATTTCTTTATAATTCGACTCTATTTCACAATTTCATTTGCCCACATCAAAAATTCGACAGTAAGGTTAAATCATCCTTTCTTGCGTTCAACTTTGTGTTGAATCTACTGCGTCAGGCATATTTTGCTTCACGTGGGAGCTCTTAATTCAGCACTAGAATTATATACACATCTCACATCTCTCTGCACTCAAATTTTTTTTTTTGCTTGTTGCAAAAGTGACAAGGACCCAATAAAACAGACAACAGTTCCTATTACACAACAATGAGAAATGAAGACATTCATAGGATGAGCAGAGTGCCAACTTCAATCAAATCAAAAGGATCAAAACATTTTCTTGGCATAAGGAATTGTTTCTTTTTCAGCATTCACGGAATTGCTTTTTCTGACCGGTCGCATTGGCACAAATGATTCGAAATAGAAAGAATGAAATGCTTGTTGTGTATTCTTTATATCCAACTTGAAACGATTCAAGGTATTTTTCCTGTTCGTATCACATTTGCCGGTCGTTAGACGTTTTTCCGGTTTTTATCCTCGCTCATGACAATGGAACAGAACCCATTTACCTCAAAAAAGGTTCAAGTGGCCAATAACGGGCAAGTTTTCAAATGGAATCCTTATACAAAAATATTGGAAGATTCAAGTTTTGGGGTGAAGTCAACTTTAGTAGTGTCCACGTAGTTTTTACTAAGTCAATTGATGGAAAACGACCGACCTTTAGCATTATCTCATAAAATTTCGATTTGAGGGAAGTTTGTTTGGGCGTTGAATGTTTTTGATCAATGCAATTTCATTTAATAGAATGCTTGCCTACATTATCCTATTTGATCATTATTTTAGAATGATTCGACAAGCATTTTAGATTTACATTACCAAGAAGGTATTTTGAAGCTGAACAATTTTTTTCCTGCTAATTACGTACTATGAGGGAAATTTCTATTACCAAAATTAAAGCAAACTGATTGCTTCCAAGTTTGAATGTGCAGAATGGAAAACAATCAACTTATATTTTCAAAAAAAATATCAGTTCATCGCTTTTGTATCGTGAAATTTTTGTGTTGGTTTTGGGGTTTACAATTGGAATCATAACTACAGAAAAATAATTACTATACCAAATAAGTTACTCGTCGATTGATCTGATGATCCAAACATCTTTAACGCAGTCAATACGGGTATTCACTTTATCAGGATATTTAACTAGCTGAGTATGACATTCACTCTATTAACGAATAATTCTATTTTAATTCACTGGCAATGCCTCTTCTTTTGCATTTTCTGCTACTTTGTGAGCTCTATAAACGTTTGTGCACAAGATTTTCGACTCAAACTCTAATCCTCTTTAAAATCAATATGTTTGCTTATCCTTTTAACACTTTTTCAAATAATATTAACTATTTTGTCTCCAAATGAATTGATCACATATCTTAATACATGAACTGAAAATCTTCTAGACCTTCTTGTTGATGATATACTTAAGTCGTTTCTTCGCTATAATTTTTTAGAAGACTCCTTTCACTGTAGTATTGCTCACATTTAGAGCGCTTTTACAGTCGCCGAAAATTTGGTACCTTAATTTTTTGAGACAAATTTAAAAAGTAGTTCGCTTCTTTAATAGTTTTCTCGTATTTCTACATCAGTACACATTTTTCTTCCTGGGTCCCTTCAAGTGTTTTTGCTTTATTCGTAGTTTTATGCTTAATAAATAATCACATTGAAGTACTGCCAAATCCGTAACTGCTTAGTGCTTTTCAATTATAAAAGGTATTCAGTACAATATTTTCAATACTTACATTTTATTTCAAAGAAAACTGGTATGGATCAATACTTTTGTAAGTCCCATTTTACACCTTTTCCTATATTTGCCTCCTTTATCCTTTTTATGAGCAGCACGTGTTCAAGATATTCACAAGGAAATAACAATAATGCAATGTTGTTCATGTTTTTAAGAAATGTTGCAACTTGGTATAAGGATAAAACTTGGAAAAATTGAAATTTATCAAACGTGTGATATAAGTCTATATATTTGGCTGGAATGCATCCAAGAAAAGCAAATGTGTCCAAAAAAATTACAATTTGGTAATTGCTGAAAATAAAAACTTCTCAAAATATCATAAATTTAAAACCGAAAGAGGGTTTATGATACAAAAACCCAAACGATTTCGAATATACATATCACCAGCATTTTATTTGGCATGCGATATAGAAGCTCCATTGTAGATGTATGTCTTGATTTGTGCATTTAAATGCATAAGAACACCATAAAAAATCAGATCCAACCAGATATGATTTTTGTCAGATCATTGCTGATCAGTGTGGATAGATGATTAGAAAAGATTAATTGTAATCTAAGAGAACATTTAAAACAATTGAGGATATAAACATCATCAAAAATTAAAATTTAACAAAGAAATTAAATGCACTTCAAAAAAAATTTAGTTTCTGTGGCTTAATTGTTACTTGTGTCAATGAAGTCGAACATGTCTGCGATAAAAAGAACCCAAAATCGATATACATCGTTCAAATAATTAAATTGCAAACGGTTTTGCACAATTCAAAGAAGGTTAATTTGGGTCAATTGTATGTGATTAGTCTGATGCGTTTGTCGTATAAGAGATATATTAAGTCGTTAAGAAAATAAGTATGAAGACATCGTGAGACTTATACGCGAAACGTTAACATGTTACAATGTTTGTTGCAAACAACCTTAAATCTTTAAATGCTGCTAAAAAACTATTTTCCTCATATATCTTCTCAAATAAGGTGTGCGACTTGTGATATCTTTTGATATATTGGAGTTTTCTCTGATTAACGGTATATTATATTCGTGATGAAAGACAGTCCAGAACAAATATAGCCTTAAATGAGCCTTAAGATCCAATCAATCGCCAATTTTTTCTTACCCAAATTGAATTTGTGTCCTATTCAATCTGTTCTACGTAATTTAATAAAACCAAATTTTCAACAGACCGAAGATATTTTGATTCTTTACTTTGCTACCGGGATTATGCTGACTATTACTGAGTTTGAGAATTTTATTATTTTTGTCAACTTTTACGTCTGTCTCGAAGCGGCAAACTATAACTAGGATGCGAATGGAAATGCCGATGCAATAATGAAAACATTTTGCTTCAAAATGAACTGAAGGCCATAGTGGATAAGCTGTGCTCAAGTTTAAATTGGTTTTTAATCAATATGACCAAATTACAAACTGATATGTACAAAAAGTGCAAATCTGTTGAATTCATTTTAAATTGATGTTTTTATGCTGCTCATCGTCAGCTCAGTTGGTGAATATCCTCAATGGAATAAAATACCATGAGCTATTTCTTATTAGAATTATGTTGTGATTTTTTTCAAAAAATGATCATATGCAGCTATAGAGGCAGTTTATTAATATACATAAAATGTATCAAGAAACATAAAAACACATTCACACTATCAACAATTAATAATAAAACGCTTGATATTAAATCAAGGTCCCTGATTTTGGGCATGAAATGAATTAAAAAGTAATTATATGAAAAACATCAATAATTTTTCAAGTTTGTTTACATTATTTTTGGAAAGATTTGAAATGAATTCTGCATTTCAATAAAAATATAATATTGAAATTAAACGATTTATTGGTTACATTTTCAAAGACAGAAACTTGAAAATTTACTGACTTCGAATATTTACTTTGAAAACTTGTCAATTATAAATAATGTCAAACTGTTAACACGGATGATTCATTTTATTCATTGAATCAAAAACTACGAATCTATTCAGCAAAATATAAAAAAATAATACGTCTTTTCGCAACACGTGCAGATACTTACCAAAAGTTTTGAAATCTCCCTGGAATACAAATGGAAAAACGTTCGCAAATATTGGAAAACTTTTGAAATTCAAATATAGTTTGTTTTGTACTTTGGCACGAATTCTGAATTATCAAATGGGAAACCTTCCATTTGTTTTTCTACGTATAGAATAGAACGTTATTTGATCCCTTCAAAGTTCGTCGTCCTTTAAACCGTTGATGATTGAAATGTAATCTTCGAAAATAAAAAGGCACTGAAAAAGTGTCCCAACTGATGCTTTATTTATTTTTATGCTGAACAAAAGAGTATATTTCATTTTCGACATAAATTTGTTAAAGATGCTAGAAGGAAAATATCGCAACATAATTGATTTGTATTGTTATGGTGAATGGTCGAAGAAGGAGGTAATAGTGTTAGTTGTATTCTATTCATTTTTGAATAAAGTAATTTTTTAGAAGTTAATATATCATCATTTGAGCTAAAAACTATGCAATTCCTTTGCAACTGCACCATCATTGAACAGTTCGAAAATTAAAAAAAAATAGATTGATTTATTTAATATATGCGTTTGTAGGATTAAAAATACTGGCGCAATGAAAATTACATATTTTGCAGCACATACACAACTCCGCATGCAACAACTTTTTCTCAACCTCATTCATTTAAATGGTAGCTTATATACCTATATATGTACATACCACTGTATTTGTACGCAACATTTCGGCTTTACATACAAACTGTACTAAGGCGAAATTCTTTAACCAGTTAACCACGTATTTCAAGATCGCATCCAAACGAAGAGGAAAAAATAATATCATTACAAAATATTACTTCAAAGGAAACATCTTCAGACTTTGCACAAGCACTTGAAACGTTAATCTTTTCCCACACACACGTCTTTGCATAGTTTGTATTTAATGGGGCCTCATGATCCTTCAGAGTCATTGTAGATATTGTGCATCTAAGAATATGTTCTCGTAAAGAATATCCTCGTCAGCTCGGTTCATCGTGAATGCCAAAGCACGAACTCGCAAATATTAACCAAGGGGTACATTTTCTTTGAAAAAAAGCTTACTTTGAAAATGTCCTTTGTACATTATGTGCTTGTGCATTACATTTTATCTTGTTGATTCTCTTTTGCTGAAAGGACTTTGCAGTGATGGAGTCGTAAAATATTTTTAGAGGTTAAGCGAGCTTCAAGAATATTTAAATATAATATTTTTCAGTGACATATACCAAGCAGACTCAGTTATTTCACATTCAGAATTATTCGCAATGATTTAAAAACTTTCATATACATTCGGAGTCACGCATGAATTCATAGCTCATCCTTATTTATCGTGTATTTTCGGAAGAGTGATTTAGAATCTGTTACATACAAGGGAATGCGCAGAGAACTGCTCTTGGAATAATGTAAGAATACTTGTTCGAAGTTATTCTCTCTTCATATTTTACCTTTGAATTGATGTGAATTCATTTGGAAAGTTGGATTTTGTTTGTCTAAGGAATATTTAAACTGTATAAGGAACAAATCACGGTAATCTATACAATTTCTATTGTATAAAATATACTTAAATCAAAATTAAAAAATTTAGCAGATGTCCCAAAATCATCTCCTTTCACTATGTATTTATAATTTTATAATATTTCAATATTGATATAAAATTGAATTCATGTCCTTGCTCTCATTGAACATCTGAATTCAAAAACATTCAAAAATACTTGGCTCAACGATAGTATTAAATACAATTGCCAATAGTTTTTTGGGACGAGCCTACCTCAATGTCGGCAAAAAATCGTTTTTTTCTTCTATCAGATTGAGTATGTCTTGAGTCTTCTTGAGTTTCTTCTTTTCTTGAGCAATAATAACAAGAAACAAATACGTTAGGTAATGGATTCTTCTGTAGACTTGATTCATCAAAGTTCCCAATTTGTTTTTCATTCCATATGTAACCGTTTGGATCATGGTAACATTGCCACAACAGCTTTTTCTGCTTCAATCCTTGATAATATAGAGAAACTCACTTAGTTTCGTATTAACCGTATTCCACGGTTTCCGATCTGCCATCATTTCGGACAAATGTGTCAGCATTTTAAATTAGTATAATAACGTAACATAGCCTCAATTCCGGGCGAGAAAGAATCGTATTATCCACCTGATCCTTTCAGCAATCCATAAAGCTTTATGCAACATTAATTTGTGACCTTTCTGCTACGTGCAAAATGGAAATGTTTCGTCAATATACATTCAATGCGACCGAATACAGTCGTTCCAAGGATGAGAACATAGCTACCAGAAAAAGGACAACGCCGATGGATTTAATGCAGGTTCTCGATTGCCTGAAGCTCATGCTCAAATGGAAGTTATTGGAAAGAAAAGCTTAAATATGGGATATGGTCGTTTGGCATCAAAGCTGACTATTGAATAGTAAAATCATTTTCCCAAGAATGGGAAAGTGATGGTCCATTTACTTGTGCAGAAAAGTAAAGGCAACTTTTTTAGCTTTCCTGGAAGTTCAATAAAAAATGTCCTGAAATTCATGGGGAGACATTATGTGGTAAAAGAAAATTACGTTTAGAAAAATGTGCTTATTTTGGTCAAAAATTTCAATGAGAAAGAAGGTATCTTTGAGCAAAAACATTCTTCGTAACTGACTCTATATATTGTTTTGTAGCCCTGGTAATCGAGAAGACTAGCATTAATAAGTCAATTTTTTAACAAACTAGTTTCACGCATTCTTTGAAAACATAAGAAACTTACTCATACTGAAGAAATTTCATATTCCTCCCTGAAAAAACTTGACCAATGGTATCATAATATTATTCCAATTTCAAATGGATATTGCGATAAGAAATCGGACTTATAAAAGAAAAAAATACAGATATTACCTTATTGACATAAAATTAACGTTTTGGTGAAAGAGAGGAAAGTAGAATTGTTGTTCTTTCATTCTTCGATAGTATTACACTTGATGCAGAATGCTTATTGTATCATCGACAGGAAAATAGCCTATATTCGTTGAAAATGCACAAATTTTCAGGTCCTCATAGCGAAAATTGATTGATTTTGCGATTGTTTAGCCTGGAGAAACGAAGTGATTCCTTCAAATAATTTGATTTCAACCAAATCACGCAATGCAACTCGTCTTAATGTAACCCCAGCTTCTGACAATATGAATATCTAAGTGATTTCTGTTTGCGAAGAATCTATAGACGTTATAAACAAACACAAATAAAAATATTTACATACGCAAGTACACAAAATACTTTCCAAACAAAATGAAACTTCCATCGAAAAATCTCTCGGAATTTTCCTCACCGTATTTTCTTGTCCATCCTTAAACTTGTGGCAAAGGATGACTGACGGTGGAAGCAATTTCAGCGATGCTAACTAAACAGATGGTGGGAAAGTTTAAACTGGAAACAATGTTTCAAGCGAGAAAATTCCTAAATTGTTTAAGTTGATATAAATGGACTGTGGTGTTATTTCTTCGAATTTTTCAAAATAACTTCGGCGAGGATGATTGATAGAGCCGCGTCCAGTCACTTTTTGTTAAGTAGATTTGTGAGTTGGAGTTAGATAGATTTTGAATATTTTTTATTAAACCATGCTATTTTGAAAAAAGTTCAAATATGTTTTTGGTTGACAAGAACTACATTAATTTAATGTCCTAGATACTTTCCATTTGTGCAAGGAACTGAAAACTTCGAATAAATAGTCATCGATAGCTTTGCGTGAAAAAGATTAATATGTTTTATAACTCTGTTGGTTTTTGGAATTCTAATAATATCATGTAATAAGAGATCAAACTTAGTTTTTACAATAACTTATTATTTTTTTAATAATATTTAGAATTTTCAAACAGATGCTAATTACGGGAAACCATCAAGAGCTCACGAAGATGGATAGGTGGATAAGTATGAACCCGATAATACTTTTATGTTAGAAAATTCAATAAATAACAAAGATATTCTTGCAAATAGTTAAACCTAATTAAGCACGTGTTTCTACGAATATCTTTAACAGATAGTTTTTCGGTGGAAAAATGCTGAAAGGCTTGAAATTTTCTTCATGCTTTCTTTATCTCGTTTCCAATTTTGCTTTTGAAATAACAAGCAAAATGGAATTTTTTCCTTTAGCCATATCCTCAGGTTTTGCATTGAAGATAACAATGTTAAAAAAATCGATCTAAGTTTGTAAATAAAACGGAAAAACTCATGTCAACAGTCATCAATAATGCAGCATTAAAAACATTGCTACAGAATCTGATGGTGGTGAAATTTCACGAACGTTTTATGGATCATTCAATGCAAAACTAATACAGGCATCAACTAGATATTTTCAGAATGGTGTACAAGACATTTTAAACTTTTATCTATTTCATAAAGTGTTTCCCTCACCGTTGATTTTGAAGAATTTTCAACTGTTTACATTGAATTTTTAATTCATTACTTTCGAACTAAGAATGAATTCTTTTCAATTGCAAATTCATACTACTGAAATTTAAATGTATTTTTTCTCAGTTTCTATTGATATATATTTTAAAAAAATTTATTTCCGAAAATAAACTTTCAAATCACTTTCGTATTCAATATTAAAGCTAACGAAAAAAATTTGACGTAAATCTAACCAATGTTTAATTTGATTTGATCACAGTTCTCTTCTTGGCTTGGAAAAAATTTCAAAACAGACATAAGAAACATAAGAATTTGCAAAATAACTGATTCAGTTAAGTTTACTTCAATTTTTTAACCGATATTTACCATGGTTTCAAGAAATATTATTTGAACTACAGAAACACTAAATCATCCAAATAAAATAAATGATTAACTATTGCTAAGAAAAACTTTGTTCAAGTGCTTATTCGAATCGCAGAATGCTAATTATTCTTTTTTTTCTTATTAAACAGACGTTAGTAAAACAGTTTTACTGCATCAATTAAAAACTTCAAACTTCCGACCTATTTCTTCTTTGCGAGTTATTGCACTAATAATTCCGTGCAGTAAAATTGAAATCATAAAAAAGTAATGTGCTAGCTTGAACGCATAATTTTCTGTGGTAGACTATGCAACGACGACGTTATTATGTTAATTCAATAAATTATGCTCGTATCAACCCATTCCGCGTTCTTCCATATTCTACCTTCTTTCTCCTGCACAATCCTGTAATCTGTGTCCATGCCTACTACAGCTTTTATCCACCACGTCACCATGTCCTTTAGATTGCCGCCCAATATTGATGTAGGTACACATTTCAAGCGGTATCCACAATTGAGGCGTTTTCACCAACAAGTTGCCCCATCGAAGCGCACTGTTTTTGTTTCCGTAAACACTCATCCCTAGCGCCGTTTTGCTTTTGCGTTCCGAAAATCGTTTCAAAGTCCTTTATGTGGTTCGCATCATTAACTCTCGCCAATTTTCCTAAATTTGCTCTGACTGTTGTTCCCCAGCACCAAGTGAAACTGTGGACGACAAATGTACGCATATCCTTATACAAGCCAAGAGCAAATAGGATATGATTTCGCGGGTTTATGTTTATGAGGGTTTTTCGTTGATCGTTTTTAAGGACAAACTTGCTTCTCTCAATTTTCTAGTTGCTTTGCTGCTTAACTTTGGCTCCGTGTTCAAAGCTTGTTCTTCTGGGCTAAGCAGATTTATGCCCTGAAATATTTGCCTTTTCACTAATTTTCCGTAAAATAACAAATGAAGGACATAAATTTGTTTCGTAATTTTCGGTTTTGTATATGACATGCTGTAAATAGTGGGTAGACCATGATTGAGGAACAAGGATGCGGCGTAGATCATTGTGTCCATTTTAAAATATTCATACGACAAGGTAATAATTTATATACTCGTACATAAGATTACCTGACCGAGCTTTGTATCCGTTTAATGAAAATTACTTTGTTTACATGATTATTCATTTCAGGTAGGATTTTGGAATCTATAGATTCTCTGGAATTTGAGTTATAAGCCAAAGCTTTCTTTCTATCCTGAATACAACTGTAGGTATGAGTGCATTTTTCCCGATAAATCTATTTTCTGTATTTTGAATATCATATCTACATCTTTTCAATGTGATGTGTAGATACAATTAGATTATTAAGAACGACATCTTCTTTAAATATTCTTGGTATCCAATTATTTTGGGATCACCTTGACCAGCTCTAGGCAATACAATCATTCATTTCTGGGAAATCACTTGAATCCCACGATTCACTTCACACGATTCACGCTTATTTTGTGGAAATCAATGAGTTTCATCTTTTTCCCCGAGTGGACACCAAGTTTCCCTACCACTATTTAATAATAGAACGATAAATCCCACACGCCACTATTGTGCCGTCATCACCGGATGATTTGGTCAGGCATCAATTTTCCAGACGATTTAATCTTAGGAATTCTCATTGGAACAATTTCACCTGAGAGCTATCGAGTGAAACATTCTGTTGGGAATGACATCCTGATGTTGTCCAGATAATATATGTTCTAGGAATCAGGTACATCCTCATCCAATTGCCAATTAACGCTGGCATGTTTTGGTTGCTTCAATTTATTAAACTGATTTATTAGAATTGCTTATCAACCAATGGCGGTATGTTAACATGGCCCACGCGGGTTGAGAAATGCGTTCTCAACAATAAAGATTTTTCAATGAAACACAAATAACTTGGGTTGATTTTGTTTTAGTCCTTCACTAATTGCTCAGAAAAAATAGACATACAATTGTTGAAAGTGGAAAATATTTTATAATGGGTTGAAATTTTGCATAAACCTCTTCATTAGAGCTTTGTATAATGTATGAGAGCTCTTCAAATATTAGACCATTTTGTTATTAAACATTACATGAATATCATATTGCAAATATCCCGAAAACTATGAACTTTTCGAAGAGAAAATATTCTACTAAATACTAATGTACTACCTCAAGAGTGAGTGACGTATGCCTTTTTTCAAATGTGGTATCTTCAGAAGGCCGAATCTACGGCAGCCTGATTGTATGACATCCTAATTGTCTTATCTTGTCTTTAAAGCAATTATTATTGCGAGCCACTTTTTTTGAATAAAGTGAGTTTGACATGCTTCTGCAAATAAGTAAGGCGATAAAAATGCAACTCTATTTTTACATTTATTAGCAGAAAAGAACGGTAATCACAATAAATGGCACCTGACTTCAAATGTTACCATCTGATTGTATTACTCCTTACTATTTATTTGATAATCTTAAAATTCAATCAGGAATCTGCTATCCGCATTTATTCAATCCTTATTTACACATTCTACCTAAATTACCTTCGTTTACGTTTTCGTCTTTCGTAAGCTTATCTAAGGCTAGTAATGTTTATCAGCCCAAAATCAAATTTTTATTTAACATCTGATACAAATTCGTTGAAGGCTTCTTCTAAACCTGCTTAAATTTGGTGTCCTGTAGACATGTCTTTTGCCACCTATGAGTAGTGAGAAAGAAACACAAATCCAATACGCGCAATGTACTTAATACAGTACATCTATATTTTCGAAAACGTACGGTAAAAACAATAAGTCTTTTGTTTTTATACACGCCGCTAAATTGAAAGCAGTTAATATATTAACATAAAGAGTTACATAGCTCGCCACTAAATTAATGACTTCTAAACTAAATTCTAAACTAAACTAAAACCAACGTATGTACTGTATGCACATTTCCTGAATGTAAAATGAAAAAAAATATATATATTGTGTACTTTCCAATGAATAAAATACCAAAGGAGATCCATTTGTGAATTTTGTCCCTATCCGAAGCTATAAAGTGAATGTGGTGGATGCTGATGAGAATTACAATTTATCGATAAAAGACTTTTGTATCTTATACAAAGTCAAGTATTCTTATTTTGATTGAGAGTGAGCTTGATGGCAAATTTAAATATTTAATTTTCTATCAATTGAATTAACATTCCCTACAAGACCTTAGCTTATTTTCAATAGAATCACCTTCAATATTAAATAAACAGGACTAATTTTTGACGTCAGGTATATTTCATCGTTTAAATTTTCCTCCATTTTTGAGTATCAACATTCTTTAACAACACAGGCTTGAAGATTATAAGGAACTCAGCTAATTTATGGTGCTTCGTGTGAATTATGAATGAAAGGTGTTTTCTACTACACATGAAAGCTTTCAAAATAGCTCCAAGGAACAGACTTCTAAGCCCAACTGAATGAAATCAAAACAGATATGTACAATATTTATGAGTTGAAAGAATAAATACATGCTATTTACGTTACAAGTTCCAATGACGCAAGCCTACACCGAAAACATAATAATATTCGTGCGTGCAAGAATGAAACGAAGGACCTGCTAACAACAGAAAACCTTCCACTGAGCACATCTATTAATCAGAGCTAATGAAAGATTAAACACCTGCGAGCTATGATTGTGACATATATAGAAAAAGTATTTGATAAGCTCCGTTAGAAAGGCGGGAATTAGAAGCTTGGATTTTTTTCGTTCCGCTGGAAAGAACGTAAGAACGTTGATGGTTCCATCATAAGACTATATTTGCCATTTAATCGGATTTCGGGTGTAATAGTTCTGTTTAAGAAGGATAATCAGGAAAGAAACGGGAGCCATAGCGATATATATAAATATAGCTGATAGTTCCCTTGGTATCAGGTATAATGTAGGTCTTGGTGAGTATAAGATTATGTGGCTATTGATAATGAATTATACTTAAGCTTGTGGAAACTATTTCGTGACGATTCGATATAAGGAATCCACTATTTTAATTCTTTTGTATATTTTTTATATATTTTCGAGATCGATGTTAATGTTAATCCAGATAAGCCTGCAAAAAATAGGCGAATTCCTTACAACCTACAATTGTGTGTTGTCTAAGAGTGTCGACACTCGAACATGAAGGAAAGTTTCAACGGTAAAATATACCTGAGGTCAACAGTAGGTTCTGTTTATCAAATATTGAAGCTGTTCATTGCTGAAAACCTAAATAGACCAGAGCGGATCTGCGAAAAAACGACTACATTCGGCTGTTGAGAGGGGCACACTGATTGTTGCAAAAAAATTTGTGGAATAACTTATACAAATAATTGACTTTTCCACCCTCTCAAAATAGTCGGAAACATGGAAGCATGGTTAAACCAGACTGACTCCACAGCCGCCCAGCACTGTTTTAGAGTTTATTACCAAGTTTAACAAAAATGCTTGAGTTCTTTTTAATAATCCGATTTTATATTGTTAAATGTATTTGATAGGTGAAGTGCTCGTTCATACGTGAAAAAAATCCAAACTCCTATATGCTTTATTTTCTGACTTGCAAGATTTTGAATGTTTTGAATTTTTTCAAATAAATTTAGATTGCAAAATTGTTTTTCGATTTCGATAATTTTGTGTGCTGTTTTATTATATTATAAATATTTCCTAGCTGAAATGTGAAGGTCCTAAGTGCATTTTAAGTGTAAAAAAATAAAAAAAAAGTTTTTTTCTCGTTTTTTTATATATTTATTACTAGTTTTGCGGCAAGGGTAATTTTTTCGCAAATTTTTAACCAATCATGTCCTTAGAAAATTTCATTACCCAATTTTTATTTTCACACAACTTGGCTCTAACATGAATCGCTTTAAAGTTTGAAGTGAGAAAAATAGGAAAGTTCAATTTTTTTAAATTTTTTTAAACATTTCGATTTATTTATTAATGTTCTCAACTTTTTTGAGAATAAGTATGAGTCAATTATTGTTATACAAGTTATTCCACAACTTTTCCTGTAAAAATCAGTGTGCCCTCTCTCAAAAGGCAACTGAAAACAGATTCACCCTGGTCTAAAACAAACCTTTCAGGAAATGTGTTTGCTTTTGAAAGAATTCCAAAATAAAATATGGCTTTCAAGTTAGTTCCTATTCAAAATTAAAATACTTGACTTGGAAAAAGCATACAAAATTTTTTCAGGAATTGATAGCATTTCCCTTAAGTGCCGAACGTACTCAAGCAATTATACAATTTTGGATATAGGCAACATTCACAAATGGATCTTCTTCTGTTTCTTATTCATTGATTAGCAATATTTAGTTTTTTCAATTACCATTCGGATCAATTATGTTTGGGTATGCAAATTTCAGGAATGAAAATCGATTTTAGATATTCGAAAACTAAAAAACAAGGAAATCTGTCGACTGAAAATAAAAAGTGAAAATCGGTTTTGATGCATCTCAAAGTTTATCACCAGACCATTATCAAATTTGGTGATTAAGATCTCACTTGAAGTAAGTGAAAATTTCTGTACAAATGTTCTTTTCTAAGTTATTAGAAATGGTTATGGATACTACCATTTAAGCGGAACAAGAAATATTTCTGTACCTATTTGATTTTAGAACAGAATTTTATTTTCCAATAAGATAACATTCAAAACATGCTGCGAATGAAATTTAAATTTGAACTGTGCAGTATTCGGAGAAACCTTTATTATTTTCTGGTCTATGTTTGTATTCCTAGATTACCTCATGGGTATTTGCACACTATGAATTTGAGATCCCTTCAATTCACTTGTGAATGGATAGCAGCTTGACTGTCAAAGGAAATATTCAGGTTTCTTATGAAAATTTTCTGATTTCTCAGCCAGTCTACTGCCTTGTGTATTGCAATGACCTCTGCCTGAAAAACACTGCAGCGGTCTGGAAGCCGGATGGATAGTTTCAGGCCTAGCTGTTTTGAGAAAATGCCACAGCCAACTTTTACATCCATTTTGAGTGTTTTGAGTAATAAAAAGTTGATAATTTTTCGAAGCATCGAAGAAATAATGTTTGAATAAATATAATAAACCATTAAAAGTTACATTGAATAAAAGACTACAACGAATAAAACAATCTAATTTCACATGCTCTCATGATGTTGTGGTATCGATCAAAACGTATTATCATTTTTATGATTCGGTAAACTTGTCAATAAATTTAGTGCAACCGTTTTTTAGCTTAATAGAATGATACTTAATGCTCAAATATTTTTTTTAAATTTCAATCTGACAATCGTCTTTAAATAATTCTTATCAAAAATGAACGTACAATTTTTTTTATTGTTCCAGAAACCATACATGTAAAAAGTAAATAATGACTATTCATAATAAATAAAAGGACAATACGATTGATATTAACTCATTCCATTTACTTTAATAAGTCATAACAATGATTATTATTAAGAATATGATTATTTTCATTTCTGTTGATAATTTATTTAGATATTTTGGGAAAGTCCCTCACAGCTTGTCTCATTTCCTTTGGAAAGCAATGAATAAAAACCCACAAAAAGTACCTATAATAATCAATCAATGAAAAAAATTTCCTCCCGAAAATCTCTGCCTAGTGTTTATCATGGACACTGTTTGGTTGCTTCTAATAATCTGAAAAGATCTCGTTCAGTGAATTCATACAAATGTTTCCCGAAATATTTTCGATGCTCCAGAATCGAACTTTTGTGCGATTATGGGTAGAGCCCTTAGCATAAAATCATAGAATCCCCTCAATTTTTCTGAAATCTTTCCAAGAAAAAAAAACAATATCGAAATAAATCTTACAGGAAATATTCATTCTATTTTCTAGAAATATTATCAAAGCACATTTTTCGAAGTGGTTGAATATACAAATCGACAGATGAAACAGTGTTGAACTGTTTTCATAAGTACCAAGGATTCTTGACACCCCTAAAAAACCTCTTCTCATCTGTATTCTGATCCGTTTCATGGAATAAGATAAAATGCCAAACGAAATCAATACATCTTCGCTAATATTTGATCGCGGTAAATCCTCTTATTGCCCTTTATCAATTCAAGGCTCTACGTCCTGATAGGCAGCACTACGCTATCATCATGCCGTCCTTGGAGCAAGCGAATTTATGGGACTAAGTCAACGTTTGCATGATTGATGTTGTTCATCCTTCACTTGCCAGTCATCTAAGCTATTCGAGGCCATCAAGAAATCTGTCTTCCTCCCGCTTGACGTTGTCCTTTCTGCATACATCAGGAATCAAATAACCGTGAAATGAGTTTTCTAATGTGCAAAGAAAAGATAAATATGCGATGTACTGTACAATACCATCCATTGGATGTCTTGATTCATGGCTCATTGAGCCACATAGTAGGCTGCCGTAAGCTTTGGGACGATATAGACGTGGCTCCTTTTTGACAAAAACATCATTCCTACTTGTTTCATATTTCTAAATCGATTAAAGGTTTCTTGCCATCCTGGCGTGAATTCCCACAAATCCTGCTTTAGCGTAATTTTGTAGCTTGTGGTGAGCATATATATTCAGTTCAGCTCAGTCCACTGCATAAAGCACTTCTCTCGCAGAAAGAAGATGAATGTCAAAGAGAAAGAAATTCGGATTGGTTTAAAAGGACTTCTTCAAGTGGTGAAATAGCCAAAGTGATTCTTTTATGTCGCTGAAAACGTAAGTATGAGCCTTTATGATCCCACCCAAACGAGGTCATAAAAGTTTGAAGGGCTCATAAAGCAAAACTGCGGAGGCATCACCGAAATAGACTGGTGTTATGTGGATTTCTTTCACGTTTAAGGCGCAGCTGCGTGTGTTCTAAGGCTTCCTCTCATTGCTCCTTATGCTAGAAACTCGTACGTGTTTAAAAGAATCCAGCCCGTCACCTGTCGGTGTAATTTATCCTTCAATAACTCAAGCAAATAAATTTGCACAGCCTTGCCTCGCATAACGCAATGGCTAATTAAGTGCGAATACGGTCGGACAAATTGCCTCGACGTTTATCAAATTAGAGCAATTAAATGAAAAATCGACAAGGGAATAATAAGTAGCAGCGCATTCGATTGTTTCATTCCTACGCTGGCTTTCGCCATCGAAGGATTCGATTCTCGGACGTGCTTTTTTCGCTTCACGCTCGACCCTACTTAGCACAGAACTCAATGACGCCAATTCCAAATCAATCAGTTTCCCGATTAACTATTCGCCCGGCGTGAGAAATCGTTAATTTGCTTCGTTGTATCTGTAAAATCCTTTCGTGCTTCATTCTTGTTGAGCTGTTTCGCCCTTGTGGACCGTTCGATCCTTTGAACCAATGTACACTCGTGCGACACGGAGCATACGGCACTATGATTAATGCTACTCGTTGCCGAAGAGCACAAATATTATGTGCCAACAAGTAGCATCCTTGATGTTAATTTATTGTTTGCTGTACACTCCAATGGGATTGTTATGCATATTGGTCGGGAGTTGAAACAAATGTTCAAGGATTTGTTCAAAAATTTAACATCCATTCAGCTTCAAATGAGCTCTGAAGTGGGATCAGAGTGAAGAGTTGTACTCGGTGAATGGCTGAAGTATGACTTTGCATAAAGTGATAAAGGTGAAAGGTTTGATGTTCTACTGTAGTCCCGGAATGAGTCCGAAGTTTAAACAAGAATTAGTTGTAATGCTTGCATAAAAGTTATATATATGTTTTGTTTTTAGGATTCTAAGGAGCTCCGGAATAGTTGGCGCTAATTGAAGCCAATGCTTGAAATAAATATGCGCTGACATTAATGTGAAAGAAAAAATTATTGATGCAACTGAAATTGCCAAAAGTTTCAATATCGGGACAGAATTTTCTGGTGAAATACAAGAGCGCCTCATAAATACAAATCGTCAGTTTGATTATGAGGCGCGAAAATTTAGCCCACCCGGATGAGAAATAAATGCTTGAGTCGGAAACCAACGGTCGGATAGCATATGAATATAATAAATGAACCATCTTTATGGATGAGTAGTACTATAAAAGACGTACATGGATTAACACGTTGCAGAAAAGCCGATTTTTCACGACAAAACAATATAATGGATGTGATTTTGTTGAAAACAAAAACTAGGTTTTATAGTTGCTTAAAAATTGGGGTGCCTCGCTGCCGCAGTTTTCCCCAATCCCATGGCTGCCTCGACTGTGAGAAATTTTCAAGAAAAACAAAAGCTTGCTACGTTATTTTTAAATTCCCGCAAGTTATTAATGTAATGGTAAAAACTACTAGTCAATATCATTAGATATATCAAATTTAGTTTGTTATATGGAATTCATGAAATTCTAAAAATCACAATGTAGAGTGCCTACAGAAATTTCATTATTTCCTGAAACGAATCAATGGGGTCAGGCATTTTCATTACTCTTTCCATTTTCCGGATTCTACAACGCGTGATGCTCCTGGAACGACGAATTCTGCCTTTGACATGCAGCGGATTGAATTCGCATCACAACATGGGCATTTCATTACAAGTAATGACTCTTTCTTAGAACGCCTGAACGTAATAATATGGGCTATGACAGAAAAAAACTATCATCCCCTAAATTCAAGCAAGATTTTATTTATTGCAAAACCATTGACCTCTAAAACGTTGTAAACTGTTGGTTCACTTTATTCGAGGCTATGAAACAATTAAGTAAAATGACAAATTTATCATAACACTTCAAACATTTTATTCGAATATGTCGGAAAATATTGACTTAATGAAGGGCAGTTGCGAACCAAACTCGTACAAAACAAACCCTAGACAGAAAATGTGTCCAAAAGCTGTGATTTTAATGTCATCTCATAAGTGCTTTTTCCAGTCAAAAATAATCTTAAAAACTATATTTTTCCTTTGCAAGAAAGCTCTTCCCAACAATACCACATAAGTATATTAGAGCTATGACAATATTTCATTCTTCCTGTTTTCGCTCCTCAAAATGTTTATGTTAATTTCAATTCGATACGTGAGTTTGTTCGTGCTTGAATTAGCAGTCTGTGATACACAGCCAGACAAAGTCACCAGGACTACGGTATAAAACCGTTAAAAATATGTACTTGAAACAATGTTAACTTCAAATGATTTTCCTCTGAGTGCAATTTCCATGTTTTTTTTCTGTATTTTGTAGTCATCGATTGATGGCAAATTTTAGTATCGAATATTATTGGCCCGGATATTTTTGTACGAGATGTTTTCATGGCCATATATTTTTGTACGGGATATTTCTATAACCGGGTATTTTTGTAATTAGATATTTTTGTATAGAATATTTTTATAACCGAATATTTTTGTGACCGGATATTTTGAGCGCATATTTCGCATCGGATATTTTTGTATACGATCAATAATCCTGCACCCAGAATTGATATGTCATTCATACTACTACTACTACTACTACTACTACTACTTTCATGTAGTGAAAACAATATGTGAAAATAATTAAGAAAAGGACAAAAATAGGTAAAAACCAATTTTTGGCTGGACAATATTTTTCCTTAATAGTATATGTCTGGACACTTTTTAAAAACAGATTCTTGAGAGAAAAGAATTCCTCTCCACTTAGTTTTTTGTTGTTAGTAAAAGTAAACACCCAAATCTCATAACAAAGAGAAGATATATGCGCAACGTTCTAAAACTCTATACCAACTTTGTAGTTGCAGCATCATTATATTTTTAACCTGTTTTCAAAGTCTAATTACGTGGTAATAGAATCAGGTATACCTTTTCATGGGGCTTGAAGCGTATTTCACTAATAAATAATAACTTTAAAGCTTACATGCTTACTTTAATATTGTTTTTAAAATATAAAATTCGTAGAAACATAAAAACTAAAGGTTCAACTATAAATTGATGACATTAAATAAATCTAAGGAAAACTTTTAATTTTCATTACATTTGTGGACGAAAATTGACAGCCTTTACCTTGTTTTTGCACGAACCAATGAAAGTAACAATGAAATGGTACTACTGGAACGAATAAATGTTCGACGAAATAGAAACTCATTCGAAAGGAATGCAGTTTATCTTTTAACTAATGCCAAAAGCAATTATGTAGATACCAACCTTTGAACATACGTATGTGAATTGTATCCACAACTGTGCAATAATTTCACTGTAATTATTTCAAATAATCAGTTTCAAGAAGGAAGAAAAACCAATTTAGAAATTATTTTTAAGCCAGCAATGAACAAATATTTTTATCGAATGAAATGCAAACCAAAGGTTCAACCTCCACGGTTGAAATTACGAAAGCATGACAGGACATTTAGAAAATGATTTTATTTCTTATCAGGGGCAAATTGGATGGGTTGGATGATTTGCTCGTTGCTTCAGGACTCGCCCAAGAGCAATTAATTACCATTCACTCTTTTAATGGCATTTGCTTTATTGCTAGTCCCTGATTAATTGCTTCGATTCCGTAGCACTCCTTTTATATCATCATCACGATCGTAATACTCCATCGTTGTGGCTGATGAATCGAAGAGTTTATAAGCACAGTGATGGGGAGAAAGATAGATACGCATGGCTTTGGGAACGCAATAAAATTTACGCGTACTTTTAATTGTCGATTATTTGTTTACTCAGCAACGAAGCACAAATGCAAATAAGATCGTCCCAACGAGGAAACAGGAGCTCAACAAATAAGCATGAAAATCCAGAGTCGTTTGATTGTCGTATGATACTCGCAAAGCTTTATCGGAGCGTTCCATGGAGGACTACATTTCTATTCTTTGAAAAATTGCTATTATTGACTGTCCACTTGTGCTCTGGCAACGGAAATGATGAAAAATGAATTATCATTTGTCAAAAATATTGATTCACTGACAATTTTTTCGATGAAATTTTATGTGAAATTTTGAAAAGTTGTCGAGCAGTACTTTTTTATAATTTATTACTATACTATACCAGAATATAATATAATATACTACTATATATACAATGAAGTTGGTGACGCTATTCTCAATGTAGAAATATGTTTAAACCATGTTTGAGGTAACAAAACCTGTGCTTATTTCAAATATGAAGGCTACAATTGGGCATAATGTTTTTGCAAAAAAAAATTAAATACTAAATGTAATTCAATATTTTTAAGGGTTTTTGTGCTCATATAATATCATCTCCATTATCAATTAGTTTGCTTCAAACAGTCTATTTAATCATTACAATGGACTGCAATTTCAAAAATTCATTAAAAAACTAGTCAATGCGATCATTTGAACATTTAACAACGCGCTACCGAAGAAATTTCATGCAGTTATTCTCACACTTTATATAAGTCGCGTCAATGAAGCTTTTAAACAGGCAATCTTTGAAAGTCCTCAGAAACAGTTCCGATTTGGATCATGTTTCTTATTAAATTTTTGGTTTTTTTATATTATTTAAAATCAGAAATATTTCAGAGGGGGGAAATAATTATTTGTATTGTTTAAACAATATGTAAATTATTTATATAAGGATACAAGTTTTTGAAATTATTTTTTCCTTTAGTCAGTCTATTTTTTAACAGCACTGAACCTGCCAACAAATTTGGCAGTATTTACTGAGCTGGTTGTTTGAAAATCAAATAAGTTACCGTCAAAGCCGCCTGTAAATTGTTTCCATTCAAACATCGTAAAGAACCTCTTGGTGCTACAGCTATCCTGTCTGAATTTGTCGAGTCAGCTTTCAATCTACCCTGACTTAAAAAAACAAGTCTTTTAAAAAAAATTAACCAAAAATGACTGTGGGTTTCTTGTTTGCATTTCTTGCCAAGAATAGAAATCAGTTTAGAAAGCTGTGAATCTGATGAGCCTTTGATTTAAAATTTGCATGGAACTCAATTTTAATTACTCATTTTGCTACTCACATATTGAATGAAATATTCTAAAATGTAAAGAATTTTTTAAAAAATAACTGATTGCATAAAACCGCATAAGAGGTCGAAAAATCAATGCTACTAGAACTTCGAAAATGAAAAAAACTTCGTAAATGTAAGGCGTTTTGAAAGAATACAGTAAAAGACTAATCAACATATAAGTCACAATAAAAATAGAAAGATATACGCCGGTTACTAACATATTGAAGCTACTAGTCATACTTTTCTCTATTTTGAAAAAATGTGTTTCAAACGTTTTCGTTGGGTGTTTTATAGACTTCATAACTGGCTGAATTAAATTTCATTTTAAAATTTTAAAGTTTTCGTTTTCATTTTTAAATTTAATAAGAATTTATTATTGAAGAATTAAATTTTATTTTATTTTCATCTATTAAAGGTACACTTGATTTCCCTCAACACGCATATGGTTAAAATTGAAAAAGCCAGTTTCAAAACGATTTAATGAATAATGACATAATTGGAGCAAACCAAAAATATATGCTTTCAATTGTTCTAAAGATATTCATTGGTGGAATAAGTTGAAGCCAACAGTTAAAAATAGAAGAATAAGATAGAAGATAGAAATAGTATGTAAAATGTAAGTATGTTATCGAAAAACATTGAAATTAAATTCATACCATATTTATTCACAACACATATTTGCGTGTATTTGAGTACTTCCACGATTCATAGCTATCACCCATATTTCTTTGAGGAAGTAGTTTAAGGTGAGAATGTTTCAATTTTCTTCATGCTAAAATATTATGGCGATTGAAGTAGACGAATTCTTAATCAAGTGTGGATATATACCTTGAAAAATTCGTGGAGAACAACTAGGAAAATATGATTGCAATTCAATTCCACAAAGTTATTTTCTTTCGGTCAGAGCGAAACAACTGATGGTTTTGTATCCGAAACAGAAAAAAAACTTTATCGTTATTGTGATTTGTTCTTGATTTTTTGGTGGAGTGTGTGAACAGGAAGAAGAGCCTGCACACTAAACATTTTTTATAATCTCGAGCATCAGCAAACAGCCAAATGGCACAAAAAAATTTTTTTTTGACATAAAGTGAGGTTAGTGCAGTAGTTTATACTCTAAACTAATAACGTGTTTTCTTTTGTATGATTGTAGATGAATATTTTTGCCAGAATTTTACCAGGCGCAAAACTTTTTTTGATTTACCCGCACTTCAACGTGGGGCTTGGCAGCCGCCATTTTCTTTTCATAATTTTTTTATATATATAAATATAATGTTCAAACTTCAATAAATTAGCATACGAAATTTGAAAACAATATCTGTTGTAGTTTTGTTTATATAGCAGTTTGAAAAAATGTCACTTTTTCCGGGCTATAGATAGAATAACCCCTTAAGCCACTTAATACGGCCTCAACACAAAACTCAATTTCGATTGCGACTTTTAGAGCTTCAGGCATTTATTGTCTATCAATTTTATTCAATCTGAAGTAATGCGTTTGTTATTGAAAAATTGAATTATCAGCCATTTACTTTATATTCCTTTTTTAAACCTCTGGGCATGATGGCCTATTTTATAATAAATACAGGGTTTTTTCAGTCCCCTAAGATGACTTTATCGTATTATAAATGCAAAAAAACGTAGCCGGTCAGATTCAATGATATTCATTAAATTTCATGAACTTTTATTCGACAATCTAATATTCAAACGAATCCTTATTAATCCAAACCCTGTTCGTTTTGTCTACACCACCGCTTCATTAAAATCATTCATTCCTAAATAAGCTGAAATTACACGAGGCTCTGGTTAAAGAATGGAAATTATATTTTCGCTCTTAGTATCGTGCGTAACAAGGTGCTGCTTACTTTCTTAACTCCTGCGAAGCACCTTGCGAAGCTTGAAGGTATTCTTGTACCCGGGAGTAATGTAGGCTGGCCTTTATTAATTAAATTCGATATTTAGTAGAAAACTAACGGAAAGAAGTGCGAAAAGCATAGAATATTCTCTTAGTATTTGCATAAAAACATTGGGAGTGTATTAATTATCCCTGATTTTAATTAGGATAACGCCAAGACTCATCCTCGTGGGCTAAGTCAAATAATGGCAGGCTTTAACGAGGGTTGTGGAAAACAAGAATTGTAAATTATGAAGGGTGTTACCATGAATTTTTGGTAGCTTCTAAAGTTTTTTGTTGGTTTCATTACTTGAAAGGTTTTCAAAACATTTGTTCGAATCAAAGTATTTGTTGTTGTTCGTTCCCATAGATTTAAATAAAGCAAATCTTGAGATAAGTTTTCGTCAATTGTTTTGTCTTTCTATTAAGTTTTTTTCATCAGGGATAATAGCAAACATTTTAGCTAACACGGTTTTAAGAGGTTCAGATTATTTGGGTTATTATTTTCAAATTCTTGGTTTATTTTATTTTTGACAATATTTTGATGAAAACACAATTGATGTTTTTTGATGGAATATGTGCCAAACACTTTCGATTAATAAGGCTCAGTTTATTGAAATTTTTCATGCAATCACACAAATTATTATTCTAGATACTGTTTTTTTTAGAATACGCTTCATTTATTCTTTCGTTCTTATCCTATGTAACAAGCTTTTTGAGATGAGCCCTATCTAGTCAAGAATGGAAAATTGCTAATGTAATTCAGTTTTCAGTTTTGTAAGCTCTTTGAAAAATCACTTTTCAGGCAAAAATTACTCTGAAATATTTCAAATTGATACCATCATTTTTATTTATTAAATTTTCTACAAGAGCGCCACAAATAAAATAAATCCAACTTTTGAAAACTTTTCTACGGTTTTCGTTTTTTTTTTCATTTAAAACTCTTTATTTGTTAACCTCAAAATCATAGTATGATTGTTGACATGAGAAGATAGCTATTTTCAGTTGGATACGATTACAAAGATGGCATGAGCACTTCTTGCAAATAATAGCTTGAACACTCTCAGTCACTAGTTTATTACATTCAAAACCATACGAAATCCTCCTCGTTATACGGGTTCTTCTTTGACGTGCTTGTTATTTTGTATTTGAGTCTCTCAATGGGTGAGCTATGCTTAAGCACTAATTGCGTTTGTATTGATTTTCATAATCACGCGAATCCTCTGACGTGAAGATTGCCTATTCCTATCGATACAGCTGGCCGAAACAGCTAATCTAGGAAAACTGAAAACATCCAGTACTTTAAGAAATTAAGGAGAACGAACAACCTACTTTCACCTGCTAGTAAATTGCTTCCTAATTGCTTGGCATGTTGTGAACAGCGTTCTAGTAAATTAGCACCATATGCACGTTCGATGTACAGGATCAACTTGACAGCGAACTGCTTCGAGCGCAGGATCTACTTTCATATTACTGGCAAACCCACACAACGAAATGCTAAGGACGAGAATGAAGTAACATATTATGTGAAGTTATGCGACGCAGCAAAACCGTAAGACTAACCAGCAAATTAAGAGTGCATATTATATACTTTGCTCTGGTGATTTCACGAGCAGAAAAGGACCAGAACCTTAGCTAATTAAAATAGAGTTGGACCCAGGATAGCTCGGAAGCCATTTTGATGGTGCTTCTACAAATGGTATCTTGCGGGGTTGGCAGTGCTGGAGGGCTCAAATAAGGCATTGTAGAGCCGTTGCTGCTGCCTACTTTCAGAGGATAAGATATCAAATTAGTCGGAGACTTTTTCGCATGTGTAGCATTCAAAATTAATCTTAATGGCTGATCATATACATTAATGAGACATCCCAAGAGCGCTCTAGTCGGGGTGTTTGTTCCGCTTGATTTTCAGAAGATGGTTTGCATTAAACTTGCCTGAAAAAATTGACTGGCATGTCAACAGGCTGGAAAACTGATATAACTCCAAATGAAACCAAATCGTGGGAAGGTAAATTTGTGTTCTAGTTTGTTCTCAAAAATAGAAAAGTTATTCGAGCTCAACATATAAAGAAAAAGGCTGTTAAGATATCCTGGCAACACTTCACAAAGAAATCTTCTCTCAAATATGCTTCTTAGCCGTTTCATCATTTCGCATTTTCATTTTGCTGAAACCAAGACATAATTCTGGTAATGGCCGTCGGCACGTACATTCCCTCTTACGAGACCAGATAATGCGTTTTGTAGCTGTGTGTTTGTAGTCCTGGGCGGCTATTATAACCTCAAATTAATGGACTGTAATTTTCATATGGAGGTGAAATGCCTGAAAACTTTATTTGCCACCACCATTGACCTACAGTGACGATGAAACAGACGGTCTGCGCTAGCTACGTCGCGTCGTCCTGTCGTCGTCATTTTCAATAATAAAACCATCTCACTAAGAGTTTGTTTATAGCGAATAAAAATAATTAGAAAAGTTGCACGGCATAACTCAATTTTGATGGCTCATAAACTTGATAAGTAAAATATCTTTTTGATAGTTGGTATGGATACTCACTTGGCTTTATTTTCATGAAAGTGATTGACCGAGATCCTTTGCTTAAAGACCTATGTGCATGAATTTATGGCTCGACATAAGAGCTCCAAATGACCACATTAAATCCTTTTTGCAGCAATATAAAAATATATCGAAGGCAGCTGACAACAGGTGCTTACACTAAGGAGTATTAAAGAAAGTATTTAAGACACATTTCAGGGGATGGAAAGTTTTGACGGTCACAATTCTCCTTTCAGAAACCAGTCTTACAAAAGCACTCCTTTGAAGAAGTGAAATAAATATAAATAGGAATAAATTGATCCAAAAGATTACAAAAATTAAAAATTCCACATCCGGTATATGAAGAAAAATGTTGATCATTTGATTGATTTATCCACTAATTTCCTAGCGAATAACGTCAACGTTTCTTTTAAAGATGATCAATGAACCCCACAGCTTTTTTTCATGTTTACTGAAGCCTTTAGCAGGAAATTTTTAGTCGAAAGATTTGTTTTGAAAGAAAACTTGATACTACAATTGATTTCGTGAGCGCCGAAAAGGAAGGAGTCTATTAAAAAGGTTTTTAGAGAACAAACCCCGTATACAAAGAAATTTTTTTCAAATTTTCTACACTCACCTTTCAACAACCGCTATCACCTTTATCATGTTCAAAAAATTTTTTTGTCATCGTGTGTTTATTTAATGTTTTCGCGTAAGTTTACAGATGTATTCAATTTTAAGAAAGAAGGTGACTCACCATTTTTACACTCCGCGATTTATTTATGTACTAATGATGTTTTGGCTTCATTGTCTTGACGGTAAAAGGAAACATTACAGCTACCTATATCGTATTTGTTAGCATGCTTTTAAAAAATTACTCCAAACAAATTTTGATTGCAAACAGACATAAGCATGAGAAACAATAAGGAGTTGGGAATGCAACCGCTTGTTGTTAAAAAAAAGTAATTTTCAAAATATCAACCAGGTTTGGAAGGAAAGAAAAAGAAATATTACAAATGTGGAAAATCTAATCAAAAATTTGGGGGAACAATTAAAATATACATTTTAACAAATTAATATACACAAAATTTTTTTTAAGCGATACGATAAAATAAGGAACAATGAAATTTTTTATTTCGAGAAAACCCAACCAAAATGTAAAAGTTTTTGAACACTTTGCATCCCATTAAAAATTGAATAATAAGTTAATGAATATTTTTATGAATTACGTACAAGAAACGTTTTTCAACAAAATAAATCCATGAAAATAAAATATCATGGATTAGAAGCCGAGATATTCTGGTTTAAAAAATACCGGCAAATAATCGCACTCTTTTTAAGCAAACAATCAATAGGTACCACCATTTGAAATTAAGATTAACCGATTCAAATCAATTAAAAGTCAATTGATCAAATATATGGAGAGATAAATTTCAAAAGAACTATATTTTGTCTAGAAATCTAGTAGCTTTAGCGGACTTTGCGTTTCAAAAGATACCAGTGAGTAAGAAGTAAATTTTGGATTGTTTTTAGAAAAACATCACTTAGGCAAAGCGGTTTTGGTCTTTCTCTGTTATTTTTTAAAGCAAGCCCGCAAAGATTCGGACATGAACAAACTTAGGAATTACAATGTTGTAAAAAACATTTAATAAAATTTTCTACCAATTCAACTATCAGCACTTCCTATGATAAATTTCAGATTTTAAAGATTTTTAAATCTTAAAGGTTTCTACTCAGTCATTGAATGGTTTTCAAAATTTTTGATTCAACCAGACAAAGCTATGCAAAGCAATATGCTTCAAAATTAAGATTGTAATTCAATTCTGATCGTGATTTTGAAATTTTCAATCTGTAATTGTTTATATTTTAATAAAATATAGAATCTCTTCATCAATTTGTGAGATTGATACATCAAAATCAAGTCAATCAAGCTTACAATTTTTTCGTGAGAAATTTCAACGCATGTGGAATGTTTTTACATAAAAATTATACTAAATAATTGATTCCATCTATTAGATTCAAACCAAATCAACAAAAATTGTGCGATAAATTCGTGTAACATTTAACAAGCATAAATAATATTTAATAAATTTACATTTGCATACCCTTTAATGTTTGACTTTTGACTTACAAATTGCCTAGGGTAAAAGAAAAGTTGACGATCAAATAAGAATCCATATTCATGTACCAACTGTGTCTTACAAATTAAATACTTTTCATTGGAAAAACCAACCGTTTCTGGAAATTTCTCCGTCTGATGAGCATGCAATATTGGTGTTTGCGCTTTCCAAAAAATGCATATATATAAATCTTCAGTTGATTTCTCTCCTCAATTCTAAAGAATATTTTCTCAATTCCTTCAGGCAAATTACATCGCAATGTTTTTGGAACAGTTTACCGTGCAGTTTTCTAAATTAAAATTAATCCAAATTTCTTAAGTGCAGCTCACTTAACGCATCGCACGCAAAAGTTTCCTTGAATTTATGAAAGGAATATTTCAAAATTAAATTGTTAGAAATTTTAATTTATGCTGATGTTAAATGCTTTAAGAGGATAATTGTTTTTTTTGAATACAGTTCAAAAGACCATAAAACTATACCATAAGACACAAAATTGAGACTCAGTTGTTCTTTGATAATTTGTCGATAAATGTCTTTGCATTTCGTTTTCGTTTCGTTTTGTCTAAATTATTTTCAGCTGATGAATTTTCAATTATTTACCTTTTGAAAAGAAAACTTACTTGCACGACAGTGTTATTTTTGGTCGAAAATCATGCCAAATTTGATAAGGAGATCATCAGTAAGTTTTCAGTGAATCAATGACATTGTTGAAAATTTGACCTCGAATAAAATCATTTCAATAAACATTCTAAAGTCTAATAAACTTCTAACTGTTAATTCAATCCTATACCATGGAATTATTTATAACGTGGTCAAATTTTAAATCGAACAATACTTTCAAAATGTTATTCAACTTTTCCCCGAAGTCAAAGGGCAATGGCAAAAACTAATGCTGTTTTATTTTGAAACAAAGTATAATTCAGGATTCAAACTGACTTTGAACATCAAACGCATGCACGAACCAATTCAAAACAATAAATACTACATATAAATGATAATTTTAACAGTCTTATGTTATGACCGAAAAAGGTAAGGTTACAATAGACTTCAATTTCAAAAATTTATTAAAAAACTAGTCAATGCTATCATTTGAACATTTAACAACGCGCTACCAAAGAAATTTCATGGAGTTATTCTCACAAATTAGATGTGTTTGTTCCTGAATTGTAAACATCAATTGTACTTGAAGCTTATCTGGAAGTTAAAATAGCATTTCTTTCCGAAACGGTCGTTTTTACCATTCTTTGTTAATGAGCGCAAGACCAGATACATTTATTTTGAGATTATCTGCGCTTAAAAACTAGGCTCGTAGAGAGGAAAACCACTTCATCCATCTCTCATTCCGTAATTGAAAGCAATTTGAAATGTGTGCTTGACCCTCG
Source organism: Oxycera nigricornis (assembly GCA_963942545.1). NCBI lineage: Eukaryota > Metazoa > Arthropoda > Insecta > Diptera > Stratiomyidae > Oxycera > Oxycera nigricornis. Next base: position 15,376,837 of record OZ012659.1, read on the forward strand.
GGGATAAATTGCTTGGGTCGATGAAATCATAGAATGGTTTTTTTGTTAATTTGGATCCATTTCACTGATGGGTTTCTTTCATTCATTTTTCTTCTTTTTTGGCTTTTCTTCACAGAAACAGAAACATTTTGCGGCGACGTTCCACCCCATTACTGGGAAACACCCTACTCGCAGCCATACTTCGAGAATTCCACCAGGCGAGAAATGACTGCCACGGTCGGTCAAGCAGCACTGCTCCATTGCAGAGTTCGGAACTTAGGCGACAGGGCGGTAAGTTTGTAATTTAACCAAATCATTTATCACAGCCATTGCAGACACATGAAAAATGGAGAAAGACACAATGCGATCCTTTTGCCGACATTAAATCTTCAATCATGCTTTACAAATGGCACTTGGATCGTTGATTGTTGCCGTTGTCCGCAGCAATAGCAGCACATCTTACTAAATGATTATATGTTTGTTTTATTCCTTCAACGGTCACTTTCCCCCATTCTAAGTTCTTGCACATCGTACCCATAACATTTAAAATAATAGGTCTCCCAACTTACTGGATTGCACATTCAGATCATGTCACTACCAGTGCACTCAAATCGCTTTCAATAATTAATGTGAAACGAAACATACGTTACACTCTACTGCAGAACTTTTCCTGACATTCTGCCCGAAGTTGAACAAGTCATGTTCATATTCCCACAAAACTTTAAACATGCATAAATAAATACAAATATCCAACTGTGTACCATGTAAGTATGGGCTTGAGACACTTGAACTGCAGCAAGCTACACAATCAAGAGATTGATCTGAGCTGAACTTACAATGAACTCGAATAATGGCTTGCAACTTTCTGGGGAAATGTAAACAAAATGTTTCAGTGAAATAGAAACAGTCAGCTAAAGTGAAACTTCACCCGCCAAAGTGCAACTCTGCAGGACTTTTTAAGAGCTTTACATCAATCATTAAAAATGTTTAGCATAAATTTTAAGAATTATATGACTCTAGCATAATCTACATCTTTACCAGTACAATAGTATTTAGGTAGCTTTCAACCATGTTCACTCAAATCAGATTGCTCTTTTTGAGACTTCGACAAGTCCTTCAGATACGTCATTTTCAATCCCTGGATAGGTTTTAGATAATGATATAGGCTAAGTCATTCCTAATCTATCAAACTGCCCTAGTCTAGAGCTACACATAGGATTATAAATTTTTTTTGTCTGATCCAAACTGCTGCTCCAAAATAAAACTATATGCTACTCAAGATTTCCCCTTGAAAAACTTTCCCTATCCAAGACCGAAAAAGACTCAATTACGATCTACTATGCTGCTTATTACTACTCGTATCAAAATAGTAAAATGATGCACATAACAACCAACGCTTCCAGCACATTATTACGGCTTCCATTTATTTATGCATTTTCTATTAGAAAATGTACCAATATGAACCATAATCTAAAGTTTTTTCAGGGAAAATTAATTCAAGAGTTTATCGTATGATCCTTGTCGCTACACTGGAACCAAGCAGATTTAAATCAATATTTCTCGTTTATTTTGGTTCACGGAAATTCACGAGCAGATTGTTGAACTAAGTCCACGTAGAATATTTAATATTGATGAGTCTACATCATGAAACTTTTATAATATGTAAATAATATATGAATTTCAATTCTTGCAAACATTTTAGAGGACTGTTAATGATATATATGCGAGTGTTAGATTATTCTCCTCCGTTTTCGAAGTTAAAGTTCAAGGTAAAAGAACTCGCAAAATAATCAAATCTATTGTATTGGAATTTCAGCTTCTTGAAACGCGGCAAAGTTGCTTTTTTGTCCTCAAAAAGGTCACATTCAAATAGCATAGACTAAAGGACTGAACAGTATAGTATATCAAAAACAGTGCTGAAAAGTTCCATAGAGTCGATGAAATAACCACTAATTCGACTTGAGAGAAATTTATCGGAAACTTTAAAAAATGTTTTACTTCAAACTTTATCAAACGGACATTATTTCTGATAAAAAATATGTTTGTACCAACACACACTTACTTTCTTTGATTCATTCATTTAAATTTATTCTTTAATATATGTGAGTACATCACTTATCGATGGGAAGCACATTTATTTTAATTACCCTAAAAATGAAGCTTATCATCAGCCCTCGCAGTCCTTAGAGCATTTGCCTAGCTAACATTTTGTCGTGACCCTGGAACTAAAATAATTAGGGCATGTATCTCATATCCTAAATTTCAACTTCATACGTTTTATTCGTTTAATATTTTGAATTAAAGCAATAAAATCCTTATTCACCATCGTGGTTTACCAAAAAAATTGTAATAAAATATATGTAAAAACAAAATGGCTACATAAAATTTGCTTCAGTCATGTAATAATCATTGTAGCGTAAACCATTTTTCTCTTTATTAAATGAAGTATATTTAATTGTCGGGTGTGAACAGTTTCTCAAAGGAAACCAAATAAGACTAAATGATCTTTAATTCAGTTTTTACAAGGCGGCTTCAGTTGATCCTTTTCGTTTAGATCGTGGCTTCATAAATGACTTAGATTTATAAACCCAGAAATTACATAGCTCAAATAGATAGTTTTCAATAAAAACTCAATGTCCAGTCGTAATATAAATTTAAATAAAATTCTTTCATGTACTAAATGGTGATATATTCCAAATTCTGTAGAAAACAACAGAAGCATAACAAAGTTACTGGCACTAGACAAATTGTGGCATACATTGAGGATATAAAAAATTTCGAAGATAATCACCAAATTTATTTATTTTAAATTATGAAAATCTTGTAAAGTACCGATCAACTCCTGCCTTCCGTAATGTCGGACGTCTACCATCTAAAATTACTCCTTGTATCAATTTTCATTAAATGTTCTATTTCGCCTTCAGTGAAGACAAGATGATAAGAATCAATCAAATGATAGATAGAAAGATAGATAAAAAGTTTATTAGTGTCGAGATACAATTTTGTGATATTACAGAGACTTATGCTAGAGATACAGACTATGGTGCCACCTTTACATCTATAGTTCTTTACAATTAGACTTGCAGATAGGTTTCGCTTAAGATTATAATTATCAAGTTTGCTAGGAAAAACGTGTAAAAAATCTGGCTTGTGAATACTTACACCTAAGAAACTAGCATAATCTAGAACTAACTTAAGGATAGGCTTAAACATCTTGAAATTTGCTTAATGTAGTAATGACCTAGAAGGCAGTAGTAGAGGATTATCAATCATTGCTGTTATTTCGAGGAATGCATTATGCCGCTTCGTGACGAGATCATTTATCGTCGGGACTTGAGCCAGTTGATGCAGCCGTATGGTCGAGAAGTACCAGGGTTTGTCTAGGATAATCTTTAGGCGTTTGTTTTGGAGAACTTGAAGCTTACCTTTATGGTGATTTGCACATTGTCCCCAAACGGGTGCTGCATATGAAATAATTGGCTGAAATGCAACTTTGTAAATAAGCAGCTTATTATGTAAGGAAAGCTTTGACTTTCTGTTAATGAGGGGATACAGGAGTTTTATGGCCATTTGAATTTTGGTACAAACTGTTTCTACGTGATGAATAGTGACTATCCCGAAAGGTTTTGAATCTTTTAGGCTCATTTTATAATGCAGTGTATGTGTTTATAACTTTATTTCATGTTGAATTAATCTTTAACTTTAAATTTATTGAAAAAGATGTCTGCTTAGGTTAAAGGATCGTCTTATAGTCGCTCAGTTCTACCAATTGCAATAACTATATTAATTGAATTTTTTATATCATAAACATTTCCCCGGAAATTTTATCTATTTTTTTCTGCGGTGTAGATTCTTTCATATAAATTTCGCTCTTTCCATGGAAGTAAGCATTCTACATTAAGCTATAAGATTGCTTCGTAAACTTCGGGTAATGTTTTTACAATAAGTATGATTGTATACGGTTTTAAAAGTCTTGTTCGTTATTTTTGAGACCACCATCAGGCTACTTTTTGAAATTTGTTTTAAAAACGAAATCTTGAAAAGAATATTTTCATACATACTTTGGAATTTTTCATGTTGGAAAGAAGTTAAAGCGACGTATAAACGAAAACAGAAACTTTTTTCTTAGGTCATTTATGTTAGGCGCCTATTTACGTTTCTCCTCTATTGTGAGTGCTGAATACTTTATGTGTTTTACCATGAGGATGGTTGTTTTTAACTTCCCAGTATATGGGAAGTTCTTGTAATCGCCTCGAAAATCGAAATTGAAATTTTCAACATTTCTTTACGTTTTGAGGTCTATAGAGTATATATAAAGTGTTTTTATAAAGGGAGATGTATGTGTGTGTGTGTGTACGTACGTACGTACGTACGTACGTACGTTCGTGGACACTTTTTTCTACGAGCATAACTCACGTAAACAAAGTCGTATTGACTTCGTTGAGGTGTCAATCGAAGCGTCTTTGCAATCTTAAGAGCTGATTAGTTTTTGGTATACTTCGGTCGGGGGGGTTTGCTGTTTTGCCCGTTTGAAGGTCATTTCTGTCATTCGTTATATCTCGCGAACCCAACGTAAGATTTGCATGTTTGAGGTGTCAATCGACGCGTATTGACATTAATGTGATTCTATCAAGTTTCTAAAAAAATTCTTGGAGCCGTTTTTTAATTTTTTTAAAAAAAGTGCAAAAAATTGGGTTTTTTTAAAAAACAATAAATTTTTAACCTTATTTTCAAGTCCAAGTAATCAATGTTTGTGAAATTTATATACTCCAAAAAATGTTTGTAAAAACAACATCAAAACTTTTTCTCATGATTACGTAAAAAAATAAATTAAAAATAAAAATCATTAAAAGTCATCATGATTTTCAAGGTCATTTTTATCATTCACTAGATCTCACGAACCAGATATAATATTTGCATCAATATGGTATCAGCTGACGTATATTAACATCTTTGTGAAGTTTGCAACATTATAAAAATTCGTTTCAGCCATTTTTTAGTTTAATAGAAGAAAATGCGAAAATTTTTGTTTTTTTTCATAAAAAAATATTTTTTTTACTTGATTTGCACTGCACAGTGATACCAGTTTATAAAATTTATACATTCTTATCAGTTTTTGAAGAGAAAGCAGCAAAAAATTGTTCCATGATTATGAAAAAAATTAAATAAAAAATAAAAAATCATTCATGTAAAGAGGGTTCATACGAATGATATTAGTTTATATCTTTTATTCTAACAAAATTGTTGTAAATTCAATCAAAGTGTTATAATATTCACATAATTTGAGCAGATTTTTAATAGTTTTTATAGTCTTTTAATTAAAAAAACTGCTTAAATTTTGAAAACCAACAAAATTTCAATCAAATTTGCATTTGCGGTATCAACGCTTTGAATGGTAAAATGTTTTGTAGTCAATACTTTGCAAGATCATATGCTTTAAAAAGCTTTCAGCGAATAAAAAATTGTAGTTTTTAGTAGATTCATTCTTTAGTAATCGTAAGATTTCAATAACCATCATCATTTGTAATACATTTCACTTTTTACATGCAATTGAACCTATTTTTGACTGCATATACAAAATTTTCAAGACCAAAAAGGCCCCCACCGATTGATCCGCGTGAATATTCAATCTGTCCTCAACGACCAAAAACCTTACGTAATCAATGGACCCTCCCGTAGACGATTTGATTCATATTAACTCATTCCTGTTACTGCTATGAATACCTCGCATTGTTATTACTTAAAGTAGTATTATTTTCAAAATTATTATTGTGTTTAATGTTGTTGATGTTTATGTAGATATTACTGGGAAGTTGACCGTGTGGACCTCAAGGGTCGCACCTCGCGGCTTGTTTTGAATCATTTTAATTTGGTTCTATGTTGGTTTCAAAAACATTAAATACCAACGCGTGTATAAAGGCTGTGGAGCTTTTCCTTAAATGCATGATGTTATCTGAACACCTCTTAAGCCATTTTTAAAAACAAAACAGCCGTTATATACAATTTTTCCAAATATAAAGAAGCAAATCTGTCAGATGATTTGACTATTTATTAGAACGATATAGTAAAAATAAAACTACAATGTTTTCTGCCAAAAAAAAAAGACTTCAAAAGATTAAAATCACTTTTAGAGAATCTTTAGACATTTTAAAAACAAGTAATTATTGCTGTACAGCCGCTCATATTAACCAAAAAATGTTAACTGAATCATGTCCAAAAAATTACTGTGTGACTGCAATCCTTTCAGGAAAAATTCCATTCAGAACACATTCTCTAGACTAACATGTTTCAATTCTTCCCTTGTAATAATCCAAAAAAAAATTTTTTTGTTCATTACATATCAACTTATCTACTGAAATACATATGTTGGCATTTAGGTATCATGGATCCGGAAGAGGGATCTGCATATCCTGACTGTTGGAATACTCACGTATACAAACGACCAACGATTTCAATCTTTGCACACCGAAGGGTCAGACGAATGGACACTGAGGATATCATCGCCACAACCCAGAGATTCAGGCACTTACGAGTGCCAGGTATCCACCGAGCCGAAAATAAGCCAAGGATTTCGTTTGCATGTCGTCGGTAAGTTGACCTTTTACTACCTATCTTTCTATTTATGTTTAACGTTTTCGGGGATGTCATTCAGCCTTTCGAATGTACATACATTGGTATATAAATACTCTGGTTGAGTTGAAATCGTATTGAGCAAATTGAAGTTTTATAAATCAGAAATACTTTCTTTCACGTGCACCAATGAAGTATGAAATTTAATAAATTCGAGTAAGTTTCCGTAGAGAGTATAATATCACTAGGCATGTATTGAACGGTGGTATTTACATTTATCTCAACACTATCAAAAAGCAAGTACTGTTTTTCGTGTAATGGAAGTTATCCAACAATTGAAAGAGTCATCGTTACTTGCAAAGCAACATTTCCTTTTGGCATACTTAATATGGAATCGAAGGTTCGTAAATAGTGGTTGGTATGCGTAACACGACTAAATGTAATTAATTGCTCATTTTCACTGCTTTGTGAGATACAACAACAAAAATGCATGACTTAAATTCTTTGGAGGCCAATCTGCCAAACATGGTACAATCACTACAACAAAATACTCTTATGCCAGTAGTCACACACCTATAAAATTCTTTTCCGTTTCAATAGAAATGTTGCTGGACTCTGCAAATTTACAGGGTGTGATCGCCAACTTGGCTAGGCCAACCTTTCCGAGTCATTTTATATTCCCCTAGGATTCGCAGAGCTCCTGACATGCCCTTTAATGACAACACGTTAACCATTCCTTTTAGACCTTTTATTTGGCTGGTCGCGAATGAAAGGCCAAGGACCTGCCGACAGTTATGTACCAGCCGATTGTGGAAACATACATGTGTATATGAAAGCTTATTCTAGCCATGTAATATTGTCCACTTGAAACTGCTGAAGGCTTTTTCACAAGTTTGCTCCCCAGGTAAAAACTTCTAATTTGAAATTCCTGATTTGAAAGATAAAACGCAGGAAAGGAATGAAGATGAATTGAATTTTTTCGGGATGTGAAACACCAAAGCTCAATTTTCTCAATTATTTTCTTGATGATTGAAGGATGGAAAAGAAGGAATTTCATCAGTTAACCCAATAAAAGGATAAAAATGACGGTATTTTCTTTATATTGGACAAAAAGTTAGCTCATTTTATGAAAAACTAGTAGATGAAAGAAATGATGACATCAATTTTGTTCCTTTATTGGTAAGAATGGGACTGTAAAATAGATTCAAATAATGAGATCATTGATATAATCGGTCAAGTTATTAACTTCCCAGTATATGGGAAGTTCTTGTAATCGCCTCGAAAATCGAAATTGAAATTTTCAACATTTCTTTACGTTTTGAGGTCTATAGAGTATATATAAAGTGTTTTTAGAAAGGGAGATGTATGTGTGTGTGTGTGTGTGTGTGTACGTACGTACGTACGTACGTACGTACGTTCGGAACACTTTTTTCTACGAGCATAACTCACGTAAACAAAGTCATATCGAGTTCGTTGAGGTGTCAATCGAAGCGTCTTTGCAATCTCATGAGCTGATTAGTTTTTGGGATACTTCGGTCGGGGGGGTTTGCTGTTTTCGCCCCTTGAAGGTCAACCATGTTATGCGCTATATCTCACGAACCAAACATGCGATTTTTATGATTAAGGTGTCAATCGACGCGTTTTAACATTGATATGATTCTATCAAATTTTTAAAAAAATTCTTGGAGCCGTTTTTTAATTTTTTTAAAAAAAGTGCAAAAAATTAGGTTTTTTTTCAAAAACATCAAATTTTTAACCTAATTTTCAAACCTAAGTAATCAATGTTTATATAATTTATATACTCCAAATAGTTTTTGTGAAAAAACCAGCAAAAGTTTTTTTCATGATTATGAAAAAAATTAAATAAAAAATAAAAAATCATTAAACGTTCAAGGTCATTTACGTCATTCATTATATCTCGAGAACTAAATATAATATTTCCATCATTAAGGTGTCAATCGACGCGTATTATCATTTTAATGATGTTTTTATATGTTAAAAAAATCTTTAAAGTGGTTTTTTAAATTTATTGAAAAAAATTGGAAAAGTAGTGTTTTTTTCATAGAAAAATTCATTTTTCACCTGATTTGCACATCGTAATAATAAATGTTTGTAGAATTTATAAAATTTTATCAATTTTTGTAGAGAAACCAGCAATAACTTTTCTCATGATTACAAAAAAAATTAAATTAAACATAAAAAATCATTCAAAGTCACCATGTAAAAAGGGTTCATTCGAATTATAATACCTTAAATCTCTTATTCTAAAGACATTGTTGTAAAGTCAATCAAAGTTTATTAATATTTGCAAAATTTAAGCAGATTTTCAATAGTCTTCACATCACCATGTTTTAACTTTTATGAAAAAACTGCTTTGTAATCTGTCCCCACTCCGATGAATACTCAATCAATGGACGCTCCCGTAGATGAAACGATTAATATTAAGTCATTCCAATAACTTTTACGAGAAGTACATTTTTATTATTTGAAGTAGTATTATTTCCATAATTATTATTGTGTTTAATATTTTCAATATCTTTTTAGATATTACTGGGAAGTTGACCGTGTGGACCTCATGGGTCGCACCTCACGGCTTGTTTGCTTTTCATTTCAGATTGAGATTAAAAAAACTTCTTGAAGTTTGCACATTGGATCCTTAAATGTTTTTGAAAATTAACCTTTCGAATTGGTTTTTTTCTTACGTGATTAGCTTAAATACTAGCATAGCGAAAATTTTGATGGGGCCAGCTATTAGGCTATTAACGTTTGTTCTATGTTTTCGGTGAATATTTACTGCTTCAATATCTTATTACTCTCAATGTTCTTTTGAGAGTTTCAAATACCATATCGCTAAGTAAAAGGATCGAACAATTGCTGCTGCTTTGGTAAAGGTAAAATACGCCACATTCGTTAGTTTTTTTAAAAGTTTGGCGAAAATCATCATGTTTGATGATCACCATCAGCATATTATAAAAGCTGTCATTCCTGTTTATTTTAAATAAGTAACTAATCGAACCAATGAAAAATCAATCTTTATTGGGCCCACCATTTCAAATTATCTTGAAATTTTGTTAGTTTTCTTTGTGTTCATCGGCATAGATTAACAGATCAACGGAAATTTCTTAATTATTTTGATAGTGTAGCTGTTGACTGTATTTTTCTTTCATTTTGCCGACCCAAATGGCAATCGGACATAGATTATTGAGACTATTCAACAAACATCGTAATGTTCAATCAATTTTTATCAAGTGACTTCGCGTCACTCAATGGACTATGCCCTAACATTTTGACAGTTCATTTAGCTACGAGGCGAAGTCATTACTTCCGCCTCAATAATTTATAAGTCCACAGGGGGCTTTCTCAATCAGGAGGAACTCAAATAAAGCCATTATAGCTGAATGTCCTCTGCAACCTCTAATAAATCTAGTTACGTTCATAATTTCCTAGAAGAGCAGCTATTGCCGAGCATTGCCTATTTTTTGAATCACGACCCTTGTTCCTTTTTCAAATGTTAATTGCCTTGATACATTCATGATGAAGCACGGGAGCTAATGGCTCGGGAGTCTGGTCATTTTAAAAGATGTTTGTGGTGAATGTTATGTATTATTGGTGCTTTACCAAGGTATCTTTTCAAAAGCGTAGCACGGCATTTAAAATAATTAAGCTTAGCAAACAGCAAACATTAATTAATCAACATTTCACATCTCTTTCGCAGTATCACGTGCCAAGATCCTTGGCAATTCGGAGCTCTTCATAAAGAGTGGCAGCGATATAAATCTCACGTGCCTGGCTATGCAGTCACCTATCCCGCCATCATTTATTTACTGGTACAAAGGGAAGCGCGTCATGAATTACTCACAACGTGGTGGCATCAACGTTATTACCGAGCGCCAAACCAGGACGAGTAAATTATTGATAGCGAAAGCCACCTCTGCAGATTCTGGCAACTACACCTGCTCGCCAAGCAGTTCAGGTAAGAGCATCGTTCTATGCTAATCGATTAGGCTAGGCGACAGCTTAACGATGATTATGGTCCGTGGCTGTATATTGTGTGAACAGTGTGTGACGAAAGTACTTGCCCAGGCATTTACGGAAGCTCGGAATATATACTTATATATTTTTGAACACGTTAGCACCAAGTAACGTAGGGAAAGCATGAATTTTTCATAATCATTTTCTTTTAAATTTTGCAAATGCAAAGTTAAGTGTAAATCAATTATTTAAATCGGAAAATAATATTTATAGAAACTTTGCGTGTGTATTCCACGAGATTCAATGAATAATAGTGTAATTTGAACTAGAGTATAATCTCCTATTCTAGGAAGTGCCAATCTTCTAAGGATTCGGACGGTATATGAAGATTTTATATCCATGTAAAAAATATAAGACGATATTATATTGGTAATTGATTTCATCTTCACAAAATACTACGTGTGTTTGTTTTTTAAAAAGAAAAATTCCTTTTAATTTTACGTATGTTTATTTGGATTCGGAATCGATTTTCGACCGTAATCGTTCGGTTTTCCTCAGCGAATTTTTTTTTAAAAAACAAACACACATAAGCCGATTTTTAACGAAGGTCTCGAGCGAAATCGCTAATATCATTTTCTCTGTTTTCATCGAAGTTAAATTTGTGTAATCAAGCTGAAATCATTTTATGTAGTAAATTATTATTTTTAAAGCATCTCTTGAAGGCTTTCTACTTCTTTTTTAATCCATTCATATGATCTTATAATATATTTAGCCGAAAATACATAATTGAGAGCCAAAAATTTTCTATTCCGAAAATGTGATTCAAACTAACCAATTTTGTACAATACTTTCTGTTCGAAGAGACGCACTCTTGCTTATGGAATTAAAAATTTTGTTTAATGTTTCTTTGGAGTTCAAATCTTACACAAATTTGTTTTTGGATAGTAACTTTAGTGAAAGACCTTATTTGCCTAGATTTCACCATCCTCTTTGCTGTCTGGTAGTTATATGTATTTTTTATCATCACTAAACTTTCATTGTATTGTAAAAGACATGTTTAAGTAATGAAGATTTCATTTAGCGATATCAAAATATTATATAATAAATGCCAAACCAAATGCAAAATAAAGCGATTTCAGATCGAATAGTTTGGATAGCTGAGTAGAAATACATAATGAACTTATCCAAAAAAAAAATATTTTTCCTTCCGTAGTCAATTTAAAAAAAGGAAGCAAATCATCATGGAGGTATTTGCGATTTTCTTCCGCATGTATAAACAACAAAGCTTACCATATCTTTTCCCGTTCAAAATTCACAAAAACTTTATAATATTATATTAGTCATTTAGTATGGGTTTGAACCTCCTTGTCTAGTTGACAACTAGTCGCCTACTAGTGTGCTTTTTGGTTTGCAATTTGCTAACACTATGTTTGCACATTAATACTAAATGACTAATATAAAATAATGTTGTGGGCATATACGAAATAAATTGACAGTCTTTATACTGCGCGGATACAAATAATTATAACAATTAGTTGAAGTATAATGTGCTTAATCCATCAATAAGCCTAATCGTGGTCGTGCTGTCTGGTGGCAGATGGTAAATGACAGCACCTGAAGAGGATGCCGTCCGTCACCCCGAAACCACGCTTCCCCATTTAATTTATAGTATTGTTGGGATCCTAATTTAATTTTCCAGCAAATGTGTCAGCTTTGTCTGTTTTCACAGTATTTAAGATTTCTACTTCAACACAAGGAAATATTTGGCTTTGTAATCAAATATAAAGCTGAGGTTTAAATTTTAAGCATTGAATATTGAAATTGTAAAAAAAATTAGTCCCTGAATAATATTTTTTAACTCCATAAGGATGTACTTACATGTTTCGAAAAGCAGTAATTGCTGTATTCGGTGTTTACTTTTGTCGAAATCTATAAAAAATTATTTATACATCCAAAAGTTATTCAGTGATGATTTTGGCTAAAACACGATAGGCAAAGTAAATAGAGATGAATCGAAATCCATATGCAATATCACATATAGATGAATACCGTTTTGGCTATCTTATTTGATGAAAAAGTTTGTTACATCAGCCAATATATTCAATTTCGTGCAATCAACCCCATCCTACATTCAGAATTTGAAGGATATGAATATTCAATCCTCGAAAAACAAGAATAATATCAAAATTCGTACACAAGAACGCTTCATAGATAGACTTCAGCATAAAATAACGCACACAATTGCAAAGATCGAAATCCCATTCTGAATCTATACGAATCTTCAAGCATTTTCTTTGTTGGTAGTGTAAAGCATTATATAATGCCTTCGTCAAATCGAGGAAGATTTTAGATGCAGTGTTTTGATTACTTATTAATTGGTGGAGGAAAACAAAGGTAGTATTGATGGGTGTACTGAAAAAAAAGAATAAATGAACCGATGCATCGCCACCTCAAGACCTGAATTGAAATTGTTTTCGATGACTTTGCTCCTTGAAAAAGATTCTACTTAATTTACCACTTTAGTCATAGCTTTCAACGTATAGAGGAAAATTATCGTTGTGTTTTCTGTAACTTTTACCATTCACTCTCCCACCCCGAGCTACAATTGTGACGTAACGTAAAATTTACGACTGTCCTCCAGAGAGACGTGATAATAGTAACCAAAGCCCGCAAACAGCACAACCATGAATAGTAAATTTATCGAAGAGGGTACTTTCAATCAGATCATTTAATTCGTTATAGATGGCCAACAAATTGCAATTCTGCACGCAGCAAAATGTTCGTGTGCATGTTGAAAATTGATGAATGTGAGGCCACACAATTCTTGGGGATTAGAAATGTGAACACTGTGCAGAATCATCAAGATAAAAATGTTGGTTAGCAGGAATCTATATCAACCTAAGAAAATCAAATAACACGTTTTAAGAATGGTTTTGAGCGTTGACTTTTATTTTAGCCAATTTTCAGTCATAACTCGTGCTCAGGGTTGAATATTAATTTTTTTTAAACATTTCTTTTGTTTTAAACATTTCTTTATTTCTTTTTACTAGTAAAGCAATTTTAATTAAGGCAGGGTTGTGGTGTGATGCCTATGATTTGGTGCTCATTCCAGTCTCGTATACATATTTTCATTTAAATCATAAATTATACAAAATAATTAATTTTAGTACATTCAAGTATGTTTTGATTGTGTTTTTGGGGTCAAAGTGGACGTCTTGAAAAAAGGTGGATGGGTCATATCTATTCGTAATGATCCAATGCAAACAAAAATCAAATATGTTTTTAATTCGCAGATTTTCACCTATATTCGAAACACGACCAATACATTTATATTGGTAAAAAACAAAATTGCAGATATTTAAAAATTTGCAATGTTCGCGTTTGTTTCGTTGGAAATTAAGAAGAAAAATAATAGTTTATTAAAAGTTTGTATAATTTTTTAACCAAATATAGATACTTTATTCATATACGCATTTTTACTACTACTTGAAACCTTTAACAGTGATTTTTTGTATAAAAGTCTATCCTCTTGTACAAAAAAACACTGAGAACGGCTGCAAGTAGCAGTGGATAAAATATACAAATTTGAAACTAAAGATCCAGGGATGAAATTAATTATTATTAAAAACAAATGATTTTTGATCCGACTATAACCGATAATGTGTAAGGCAAGTTATAGTCCAAAACCTCAATTGTGCATCAACAATAACCTTTAGAAAAGTGATTTAAAAAAAGCACGCTTCAAGATTTAGGAACGGATTCTTCATAAAAAACTAGACTGGCAGTAACCAGCTATGTCTACTCCATGTTTTCTTTGAAGATATCCTGGATTAGTACCACAGAAAAAAATACTTCTGCAGCATGAACGTAAGGAGTCGATTTTGAATAATTCTGGGTTCCTAAATGCAAAGAATATATCAAACAATCTTGTTTTGGTGATAAAGTCAACTAGTCAACTGTAACTAGTAGTGCAGTGCAGCAGTAGTTCATTATTATATGACAGAAAAATTATATTTTATGTCTTTTCCTCATTATCTTGACATCCGGGTGAAACTGTTTCATTTGTTTGTCACTGTAACCATCGTATTCTTCAAAGTTTTCTAAATGGCTACAAAAATAATATCTATTTCAATACACATATCACCTACTAATTTTTCGAAATTCGTCGACTTTTTCGACTATTTGGTCAAACTGTACTGATTTTATGACTGATACAAAACGTATCCAGGCTTTCAATTCAATGAGACTCATGTGGTTTGAGAAATCATTATCGTTCAAAGAAGTACGGATTTAATCATTTCAAACTAATAGTAGATGATTCTTAACAAATATATTTCAAACAATCACTATTCTACTCTATGCCAAAGATACGATAACCAATCGAAGCATGAAATGCCGAAAAAAAAATTTTTTCTCGACGAATCTACGGATCATGGATGTGCTTCACTGTTTTTTTATGAAAGCCAGCCCTTTCTACCACAGTGATTTTTTTTCTCGCTTTCTTAAAGACATAAAACAGAATCAACCAATCAAGGAGCATAAATAGCTGATGTTGAGAAAAAATTAATTTTAACGATTTTGATTATTTGACCTTAAGTTTCGTTGATCGATCTACCTATGAAGGAAGAGCCGCTCATTTTTTGACTGAGATTTTGGTAGCCCTGTAGTGTGTCTCCAAGGATTCTTACTCCTTTTGAAGCTTAAGAATTTCACATGTTTTAAATATATATAATATCGCAACATATTGGTTGAATGCGAGCGACATAATCCCTTTTATGAGCTAAATGTGCGCTTGTACATATAATTTTGCTAAAAAAAAAACAAATGCCACAGACAAAATGTTTTATTTTGTTCTTCGCGGTAATTATAGGCTAGGTGGAAACAAAAAAGTAGAATCTAGACGGTGAAAACTAATGAAAATTTTGGTGCATCGTTATTGTTTTGCACGCTAGTAGTAACTGCTGGATGCCGAGTCGAGCGCTAACATGACCCTTTCTCTTCTAAGTGCTTTGATTTCGTTATTACATTGGATTCCGGCCTAAAATGTTCAAACTAAGCAAAACCGTCCTACGCTTATGAAGCAAAGAAACAAAATATCACATTTAATATGTATTTTATTTGATTTTCTTGTCTTATTGAGCAAAGCTTTGATGCACTGAAATTGGAATCTCTAAATATTCATTTCACATTCGAATCCACCCATCTTTCTAGAAAGTCAGATCTTGTGAAGTGGCTTCATTTAAGACAGATGAAGATGTTTTTTTTAAAAAAAAGCAATTACAATCCTCTTGTGAACAGTCATTGTGCATAATATGATAAATTCATCAAAAACTTACAACAGAAACAGCTTGAAGCTATGTGGTGAACATGGCTTTGTTATGTTAGCCATTATTTGAACGGAGTCTAATTTTGTAACGAAGAAGTTTATCGGAATTTATCAAGTATGTCTACTCCATCCATGTTGAATCTGTTGCTTCATAAGCTTGGGCGTAAGAATTTGTATGTACTTTTTGTCCTACGTGAATTCCATCTTGTTTCACTTAAAGATTGTAACTTGTAGCACAAGTTGTTACTTTACTGTTAATCCATTTCAACTTTAGAGCTTTGTATATTTCATCACGTTTACAGTCGATCCATTTTTACTAGGCCAATACCCAAAATCATATAAACACACAAATCAGTTAAATAAATAGCGAAACGTGTAACCAATTTTAATTAACCAAGTATTGTCCAAATATAGAACCATCGTTTTTCATCTATTGATCAAGTTGCATACACCACAATTATGGTTAGCTTATTATGGCAAATGTCCGCTAGATGCAGTAACTGGTTGGCATTAAGTTGTAAATGATAGATATTTAAGCATATTAACAATGTGACCGGTAAATTTTGGAAGCTAGTAAGAAGAACACTCCAAATAAAAGTCCATGATTCATTGAAATCGAGTAAATCCTCTTGTTAATTTCTTGAGATGTGTGATGATATTGTAATGCTATCAAAATTTTCCTCAGAATGATATCGATGTGGTTTTGTGTAATTTATTTGTTTATTCATCATTTTTGGTATATTTTCAATTTGTTGATGTTTTTGGCAGTACACCCCTGAAAAACTGATGGCTATGCTTAATTACTTTCAATATCTAGAAAAGCCAAAGTACGTATGAGCATTCATCATTACAGTTCATTTTAGACTCTTTGGTCTAGAACTAGTAAGTAGAACTGAAGAGATGCTTTAATATATGCTATTCCTTTGCATTCAGAATTGATTTCCTTATAATATTGTACATCTATCTCGTCATCGACTTCTACATTTATCGTCATTTTCTCTGTCTCTCTAAAGTTTTTAAGTTTTAAGAGTTGCTTGTCAATTTTTTGGAACACATGGCTGGCTTTGCAATTTTATTAGATTAATAAGGGAAGCAAATATAGCTTTATTTAGATAGCAGAAACATGACAATCTCGAAAAAAATCAACGTCCTATGAGTGATGTACATATCTAAAGAAACATGGGTAATCCCTACCGGTAAACTATAATCCTTTCTTTTTCTTTTATCACAACAAGATACTACACTAAAGTGTGGATCCAACTCTCCTATTTCAACTACTGAACTATGCACCGCTCTGTGCTTGAAAAGTCTCAACTTGGTAAGGCTTCGCACTTCAGTTTAATCCATTTTACCACTATCTGGTGAGCAACTTATTTAAAAGTGAACAATTTTATTCAACAATGCCGCCCGGATAAAGTTTTCTTCATTCGTATTACACATGCGAGTGAAAAAAGGCAAGTCTCATATTTCTGTTGCTAAAAGGTCCAAAATATGTTGATGCTTTTCACTCATTCATTACCACAACCGCCGTTGGCTCTGTGGGATAAATTCTTTGCATGTGCTGTTTATAAATGAAAATTCTAGGTACCTTGTCTGCATTTATCATTTCTCGAGACTTTGTAGCATTCTACTAGTCTAAGACATTGCTGTAAATGAATTCAGGAACGCAACCCCTACTATTTTCATAAATCGTTTATAAGCAAGCACCTTCGGACTTGCCTAAACCCGGTTACACTCCCTTACAATATCTTTCTGAAAAAGTATATAAAATTTCATTAAAGTGTAATTCATGATTTCCAGCATCTGAAAGGAAGCAGCACGGAAAAAATAAAATTATTACGGAGCCTTTTCTAATGTTTTTATGAATTTAGTGCGGAATAAACAATAGTCAAGTTGCTTTAAACTCATAGACTTTCACTCGGAGGAATTAGAGTTTACGATTATTTTTTAACAGCAAAGCCAAGTGTTTGCAAAGAGTGCTATCTAAATATTGATTTGAAAATATATTTCACATCTTCATCGGTATGTGCTGGCTGGTTAAATAGATTTTGATTTTGAGTTGGAGTTTAATTTCATATGAGAAACATGGTTGGCTGTCATTAAACAGTCAACATTTCTTTTGGAAAGCAAACATCCTCTGATATACTCACGACAAAACATTCAGGAATGTAAACATCTTGCATTACATTGATGTGATACCAAATACAGGCAGAAGAGCAGAATTTTGGCAACATAGTTTGGGTATGTTTTTGATAGTAGTGCTAGATGCAATTGATTTCATTTTGAAATTCAAACACTTTGGTCCATTAAAAAAACATGAACTTTCATTTTAATTCAAATTAACTTGACTGGGTTGGCTCCAAATTGTCAAGTGCTATGCGAACTTTAAGGAAAATTTTAAGTTAAAAATTAAAAGCTGTAAGAAACATTTTTGTCAAATGAAGAATAATTACTTATCTTTAAATACTGAAAGATTCTCATTTTTTTCAAGTTCTTGGATCCAACCATCACCTGAATCTGTCAGAATAGTATTGGCTCCCTCTTTATAATCTTCAGTAAAACATCACATGCACTTTCAGCCAAAACATTGATTCTCTACCATTGGTTTTAATTAGACTAAATTCACTGCATACAATGCCCCATTAAACAATTTGGATTTGAAGTGTGTGTAATTTCAACAATGACAGCAGTCACTTCCTTGACTTAAACTTGCAGTATAAAATCATCGCAAATTCAAAAATTCATTTACTTTGTTCACATTGAAAAAGGGCGTTTGATTTTGAAATCAAAGTCAGCTTTTGTGACAAGCTCATTTTTATCTTCCATAAGAGTCAGCAGATCAATCGTTCATGAATATTTAACTGGCATCAAAAAGTTTTGAATGTTGATATCTTCCTTCATTTTATTTGACTATTTTGTTAGTTTTTCGGACTTCTACGGAAAATTGATGGCACGCACTTATTTTATCATTTAACAATACAAAATCTTCAAGAAAATATGTTTTACATTTTACACCCTCTTTGCTGTTATGAACTTTTATACCTGAACTTCTGTTTTAGCATGGAATTTAAATCAGACTTTTGTCCCATTTTGTGGAAATATTCAAAACTTTTTTAACTTCTTAACCATTGCGCACTTATCCAGAATAGTGTTGCTTTGGTTAATGATGATTATTGATATTATTTAACATTATTTAACAAAGCATCTCGTTTACAAAAATACTTTGTGAAAGCATTTCCTTTTATCTCTACTAGCCACAAAATCATTCACATTGTCGTCATTTTGAACAGCTTTCTACCATACAAGTCAAAGAAAGTCATGAAAATATAATTTTGATAAAAGCTACCATTAATAACTCGGGGGTTATCGTGGTTTTTCAATATTTTATCAGTTCTGTGTAGATACACGTTTATCCAATTTCATGAATAATTACTTGTTATCGATCAATTCTCAAAAGTTTCGAGGACAATTTTTTTCTCTTTGATTGGGTCGTTGTGCTTAAAATTTGAAAGCGTTTGCTTCTTCTTGTTTTTGATTTGAAATTGTTAATAATGTTGTTATCTTCCGTCAAAAATTTGAAATTGGCGTTAATAATTAATTATGCTTTCAAATTGCTTCCGATTAGGAAGTTTTAACAAATCAATCATTTTTTGACAACAAGCCAATCTGAAAAGTAGTTATGTTAATTGGAACGAGCAAAGTTCTTCCTCAAGCATAAAGTAACATTTGATAGTCCTGATTTTGAACTTGTATCAACCAACCAACCAAGACTTTTTCACCAACTGTTTAAAGTTATGAATAGTACAAGTACAATATATTTCTTTGCCTGTATGCAAACGTAAGCGCTTTCAAAAGTAAATCCCAACTTTGTTTTTTTTTAAACCAACGTTACGGGGAAAAAATCGGACAGGATAAATATTATTTAAACACAACGAACAAGAAAATAGGATTAAGGCGACCAAACTATAAAGTAGCTTAAGTATCCAAGCGTGCTAGGACTAAAACGTGCAAATTTTGCTGGTTTGCATCCTGGCAAGCGAAGATAACTAGCGCAGGACCCATTTCCCTGCCCAATATTCACAGTCCGCTCTCGTCGGACGACACAGCTTTATGCTTAAATTTTGTTGCTTCTTTTGCAGGACCTTTTTTTTTGCAGTGGATATGTACATATACATATTTAACTCATGCCATTTTTTCTGTTCTGCTCTCGGTAATTACAGACTCGGCCAGTGTCGTGGTGCATGTTATAAATGGAGAACATCCAGCCGCAATGCAGCATGGAAACAGTAGCGCCAACAGCATATCAACTTCTTTACATGTGTCCAGGACATCATCAAGGACCACCAGTAGCCATTTACAGTGTTTAATGGTCCAAATAACGTCACATTGGACGATGGTGGTGTTGTCTGCCGTTTGCGCCATTAATTCCATTAGGTGATTAGAATTGGCTTAAGAACTGTACAAAGTCCCATTAAGTTATTTAAATAAATTGATTGTACTCGAAAGGAAAAATTAATTATATAAGGAATGACATGTAAAGGAACAGCACCACGGCATAATGAGGAAAGTAAATAATCTAGTCTAGATAACATTGAATGTAAATTTAGTGTAAAACAATAACTGTAATGATATTATCTTATAACGGTATGTTCTAACTGTATAAAAATTGTACTATGTGGAACTGTTAAAAATCTGTCGAGATCTATGTTTTTCTTAAAAAGGTGCTAAACACTTTTGCTTTTCCGTCGCTATTTAAATATAAACCAAGTGAAACAATGCCAATCCTGCTCAAACAATAAACAATGAAGTATGCTTCAAAATAAACAGAAACAATTCTTGAACAAAAACCAAATGATAAAAATGGTTTTAATATTCGTCTTGCACCAATGTGTCGGAAAACGCTTTTGTGATTTTCAATGGTACAGATAAATTTTACTCATTTTGAAATGTCCCAATGGCATAAATTCTTTTTTGAACTTGATTATTGCTGATTCTTTGATATTTGCAATTAAAGTTTTAATTAACAATTTTCAATTATTATTTTTTGAACCACCCTAAAAATTTGGAATTATTTATGAATCTGAATTTAGTTCTTTTGTTGAAGTATTTAATTTTAAAACGACATTCGAAAATCAAATTTTTAAGTGATTATTTAATGACCATGCATGTTATTTGATTAATGTGAAAACATGCACCTGATTCAATGCACAACTATTTGCATGCAATTTTTTGGTCCATTTGAATTCGAATGTTTCCATGCAAATTTCGAATGATTCAATTATCAAATTCTAAGCAGTGAATCTCTTCATTGGTCATCAAAAACTTTAAATAGATCGGTTAGAAATATTTCCTTATTAAAAAAACAACTAAAATATGCTTCTACACATGCTTCAGTTAATTTAGGATCAGTGACGACTGGAATAAGATGTTTTATTAAATAAATA
Source organism: Oxycera nigricornis (assembly GCA_963942545.1). Classification (NCBI taxonomy): domain Eukaryota; kingdom Metazoa; phylum Arthropoda; class Insecta; order Diptera; family Stratiomyidae; genus Oxycera; species Oxycera nigricornis. The sequence continues at coordinate 15,398,128 of OZ012659.1, forward strand.
ATAAAAAGACATGAGTATTTAATAAGATTATATATATTTCTTACTTTTTGATTGCAAAACGTTAAATAATTTTGAAAACATTATAACTATGTGTTTTTTTCCAAAATCCATCTTTAGGAGTATGAAAACTTATCGTTTGTTAGATCAAATTCAAACCATCCTCAAATTTTGAAGTTTTCCGGAAAGTTTCTCAAAAATTTTCCTTCCGTATTTTCAAATTGCAATAATGTTTAAGTTCTTGACAAAGATCATTCACATGTTCACTATCGGATTTTTGAAATAGATCTAACAAATTCGAGCAGACTTATCATTCAATTCAAACAGATAAATTTAAAAATTCTGACTGAGTATTGTGTTATACATTTTCAACATTTGTGCTTCATATGATTAAAGATTATTTTCAAGCGTAAAACTTATTCAGTAAGCATAAAACTGCTTGATTTATTTTGTTTTGGCTTTGCTATGCAAAGTGATTTAATTAAGTTTGCAAAGCCCTAAAAACAGGGTGATCCAAACTATCAATCTATGCTTCGTATACTGATTATTCTATTTATTTTAAGAAATACAAATTGTATACTTTTATTTTATTGTATTGTTGAAATCATGTATTAAATTTACCTAACTAAATTCATGTTCGAGAGAATAACATTTCCATAAATGATTGCAAAGTTCTGTGAAATGCAGATGAAAAATTCAGTTTCATCTGATTAATCAACATTATTTTTCAGTTCATTTATGTACCATGACAGAAACCTAGTCTCCACGGCTTTGTACCATAAAAAAACCATAAGTGTAATGCATTTTGCTAAGATTCTAATCGACTAAAAAGCGTGCTGTCAGAATGTATATAATAATCATATTTCTGCTTGTTCGCCAATATTGGATGTAGAAAATAGACAATATGAATTCCATTTTTTCCGACAACAATTTTCTTGCGTACAACCTACTGAAATTACAACACAATACCAATTATTTCGCGAAAAATTTGCTAGTTTAAACTTGTAACCCCATATTATAACAAAAGCCAACCATTTCTCTTCGTTGGACTTCTGGCAAGTTTCATCGCATCCTCTTCTGATATCATCCCATCTCCAAAATCCTACAACAATTCTTGTATTTTTCTTTTTATTTCAATGAAACTCAAAAACAAATAGACATTGTATTATAAAAAGTGATGCTTCTTAGCAATGTGTTTTAGTCGCTCTCAAATTTTACGGCTCCCATCTATTCTTGCCACAATAAAATAGCAGGAGCAAAAATAATCATGTTACAGAATAGAAATGAAACTGAAACAAATTGTCTAAACTGTTTGAATATGAAAGTCATCTTCACGACATGAGACCAGCTCTCAAGTCTGAAAAGGGAAGATTGGACATCTTAAGGACATTTCACTTACAACTGGTGTCAATTTCGTCGTGTGACTTGCTCCTAAATGAAAATGCAGCAGTTTTGAATGATGAATTTCGTTAGCACGGTGGAATAAGAGGATTCAAAAGATGGTTACTTTCTATTGCAGGCATTTCACGTTAAAAATTTTGTCACGTCAACATTTTCAAAAACTTATTTAGACATTTTTAACTACATATTTCCACTTGTCTGTCTCGGCAAATTGTGAGTAGATCTAAAGCGGATAAAAACTTCCTGGCAAAAAATAAAAAAATAATTGGCTTTGTTGTCAAATAAAGCTATGAGACCCACTAAAAATTGAGGCACAGTTTTACAAAAGGGTACTGTTCCAAAAAACTGAATTTTCGGGAATCAAAAAAAAAAACAATTATACTCTCGGCATTTTCATTTTTGAAAAATTGAATTGTTGCTAAATTATCTAGAATGTAGCGAGATTGTATTTATCTATCAACATGATTCAATTACCTGTTCCATCAGATGGGAAGTTAACTATGAAATTGGGGAGGTTTCGCAAAACGGTATACATCCGATTTCTATACCGTTTTGCAAAACCATTTCCACACTAGCCCAAGAGATGGGTTTTCTATTGATGCTATTTGATTTAATTTAATTTAAATCTTACTGTTATGTGATGTTGTTGGCACATTGGTATCAATTTTATTTATAGGAAAAGGATATAAAATATGCAACATTTTGAAAAAACTATAGAACTAGTACCGTTTTGAAAAAACTTCATGCTTTTAAGGTGGGATTCGTCCAGTTTTGACAAACCGGAACGTGAGCATTCGATTCCTCGTGAAATTTTACATTAAAATCGATATCAAACTCGATTTTTTCGATTTTGGCGCTTATACCCTTTTGCAAAACTGCGCCTCAATTCAAATCTTCAAAAAGTTCGTGAATCTACACTAAATATTCAAAACTTATTTCAAAGCAAATTATTATTGTAATAGCTATGGACGACTAAAGCCTTTGCATATTGGTTTTGACGAAAAGATCTTTGGGAAACATTGCTCTACATAAAAATTTTAGGATATTAATTCCAATTCTTGACTTAAACTTTCTCAATGTGACGAGCAAGTTTTGATTACTTCCAAATAAACAGCGTCTGTGACACACCACATCAAACAGATGATATCAACGAATGTAATTATTTACAATCGGAATAAATTCAATTCCAAGAATCTGCTTCCCTATTTTAGAGGCAGAATATATTACTGCCGTTGTTGCCTAGCTACCAGTTATAAGGAATGTCGGAATATCACCAAGTCCTACAGAAAATCTTAGAAATATTTGGTAATACTAGCATCATGATGGAGGACAAATATTTGATGTTTGAATATTTCTTAAAGTTCCAGAAGATTGAAGAGCAATTATTAAGGTATCCAATTTAAACAACGTCAAATGTTTTGAATTTCATCTGATTTGTTTTATATTCCAAAAAAAATATCCTATATATATTCATTCCATGTTCATTACAGGAATAAAATTCATCCTCGTCCTAGCATCTTATTATTTAAGAAAACATTATTTATTTGTTCACATTTTCTTCAAACATTTTATCTTGCATGTAAATGTAACATAGTAACAAAATTCCCCTCGTCCCATTCAAAATCAGCTTGAAAATTATCAAATGTGTACGATAAGAAACGTTTGCACTCAATATCCATAAAATAGTATTAAACGATATGAGAAGCTAAGAGAATAATATCTTATAGTGAAAATAGTTTATATATACATACATACTTAAATCAGTGATTGCAAGAACATATATATGTATATTGAAGCATGAAAATTTTTTTTGAGTTCCTCATATGTAAATTGTGAATTGTATGTGAAACATATAAAACAAACGAAATGCCTGGCATTAAATTAAATGATGTAAATGTATCAAATTGAATAGCAACTGCAAAATTGAATAGGAAAGGAAATTTGTAAATATTTAAGATAGCAAACCAGTTAAAAATTCCAGAAATTTAAAATGAAACTTTTACAATTTCATGATTTGTTTAGCATTTAAGAATGTTGTCCTAATTTTCCAAATTTAAAAAAATATATGATAAAATTTGATTTTAAAACATATTTCTCTGTTTTATGATGATAAAGTTTTATTTCAGTGGAAATTTGAAACAACAGTTGATCAGACACACACGATTTTTCGAGATATCAACTATTCCGTGGAATTGAAAACGCAAAAGTACTTTTGAAGATGCACACCAAATAAGTAAAATTTCAGATATTCTTTTAATTTGCGCGCTAAGACGGGGTTATTTTGAGAATTTTGAAAATGTCGCTTTTTGTTGTTTGATTTTTTTCATGTACGAGTATTTAAAAAAAATGAAAAATCCAAAAACTAAACATGACGAAGTCACAGTGATTCAAGCTGAAGATTCGAACTCCTGACTTAAAACTTGAACGGCGTTTTTCTCGAAACAAGTCTTCTCAACAAAGTTTATATAATTGCTCAGAACGTTATTAATATTTACTGTTACTTACTCAATTGCCTGTCGATCCAGTTTTAGAACCTTTGTTTAATTGAATTTATATAAACAATTGACAAGTAAAGTTTTTCATGGAAGACGTTTTAATGTTTTACAAAGTCGTTTTTCATTTGAAACAAGAAACAAAATACAACACGATCTGAAACGGTCATTTTATATTGGGAAAATCTTGATTAGAACTTTTAGAATTATCCATTTTTAATGACATTCCAATACAGATCAGGATGTGAAATGTCTACTCCCACGATGGAAACAACACCAAATCCGAAACGTTTTTGAAGATAATATTTTTTTATCATATGCCTCATTTCCTCACTAACCAATGAATAATATGTAATCGATACTTTCCTTTTTTGTTTACAATCAACTTTTGGAAAATTCTCCCTCGAGACCTAACTTTCGACACTCTGGACGTATGTGATCCGATAGTGCCACAATTTTAAATATTTAAGCGGTTTTTGGTGCACTCTTCATGGAATCCACCAATTTTTCGGAAAAGAATATTACTAAAAATATCATACACACTTTTCGTATGGATAATTATGAGTTTTAATCATCGGAAATGCAAAAAAAACAGTCTTGGGAAATTGGCAAATATCGTGTTAATGATGACTTTTAACTATCTTTTCATTTACACACAATGTTCACATGTATTTTCTCATATACGTTTTCTTCTATCTATCGTTTCATTCATCTACATCTCTTAAATGACTTGCACAGTATAAGATATACAGCTGGAATCTATATCCACGTTAATATTGCCTGAAAAATTGACCTTTGCAACATCCTAAAAAATTCATCAGTATTTCGACAAGAAAGTTCACTAGTCTGAAAGACTAGTCAGTGATTATTAAATCTACTTTTTTATGCCTTCCCACTAATAAAATTGCAACCATATTTTTAGGAAGGGTTTTTTCCCTACTTTAGAAAAATCATGAATTCGTTTTGAACCCTGCCAAACTTCTGACGAAGACAACATTGTAGCTGTTATACCTATATTTTTAATATTATGATAATACTGTAATACTTTTTTATGTGAAATTTCATCCATAAAAATCGAGGCAAGTAAAAGAAGGGAAGTCTCACCGCCCCATCATCATCTTGACAAAAGCTATCTACCGACAAAAGAAGTGATTCTCAGAAAAAATAGAAAATGGAAAAATATATACAGACTTAAGGCATATTGCTCGTACTGACGGCTATTTCATGCACTTAAAGAAAATTGGTTCACTTATATATCGTATCGTTCAAAATCGTGAATTTAATGTGAAAAACAAAGGTGAAAATCCCAATTCATTTTATGAGTTTTCAATCAAAACTATGTTTGTATGGAAAGAAGAGTTAAATTTTAAATACAACGGGCTAGCTTTAGCATAAAATATTAATTACGCCAAAACAGGCGACTGTCGTTTCTACAATAAATTCCGAAATTATATGTTTACGTTGACTGAAAGGATCTCATTCATGTCGAGGGACTGATAGAAGCTATCTGGTTTCATCTTCCTATCACAAGTTCGCCCAACAAGTAAACAGGCATCAAAAACTTCAGCTGTCCATATCCAAATCAAATATAATAAAACGTATCCTTGAACGGTTTAATTGTTTTTGCAGGAAGTGTTTAATCTTCCAAGTCCGGTCGTTAGTGACACATTGTCTCAACCAAACTCATTTTCCATTAAAGATGCTGCCTGTTGTATGAAGTATAAAAAATAAAATAACTACCAGACTATTACAAGGTAAGTGTCAATGTTCTGGTTGATTGCTAGCTTTATTTATTTTGCTGACAAATGATGTTTTGGTAATTTAATTTTTAATTGTTGTTGTTAAATTACGGATTTTAAAAATTTAGTTGATGACAATTGAGTGATTGTAAATTGGATTATGGCCAAAAAATACTTCTGGTGGTATAGAAGCTCTCATCTGGAATAAGATGTTGCATAATCAATCGTTAGATTGCTTCTGAATGTAAAGTTGAAACTAGTCTAGATGTATTAGGCATACTCGATACGGTACCATACCTTTCTTATAACTTTCCCATATTACCGACTTTGATACAATTTTTTTGCTCAAGAACATTTAGAAAGTACAGCTACATATATCATTTCTAACGAAAATGCCGGCTTTCAGATTTTTTTAGACATTAAAACAAGCAATGTCGATGAAAGCTGCCAAATCAACCAAAAGCACATTAGAAGACGAAGTTGTTGACTAAACTAGGAGGTTCTAACCCATGATAAAAAACTGAATATAGAATAGCGACGTAGGCATATATACGAACCAATTGACAGTCGTTATACTTCGCAGATACAAATATTAAAATAGTTGAAATATAACGAGCTTAACCCATCAACAAGACTAACCGTGGTCATGCTGTCTGGTGGCGGATGGTGAATGACAGTACCTGAAGAGGACGCCATCCGTCATCCTGAAACCACACTTCCCATTTAATAATGGTACCGGCCAAAGGCCTGGAAACAAGAACCTCCATTAATGTGCAATAAGAGTGCTAGCAAGTAGCTAAACCAAAAGCACACTAGAAGACGAAGTTGTTGAGTAGACTAGGAGGTTCTAACCCATAGTAAAAAACTGAATATATTAATTGCTTTTATTTTGTCGTCAAAATTTTACAAATTGGAGAAACAAACTTTAATGATATTATTTTCTCTTAGGACTAGATTCCATTATTTCGTTCTCTGATTTATGTCCTTAATGTGTTCCATCTATTGTTTCTGTGAACTTTGCCATGCATAAATTTTTCAAATCTATTTCAAAACCCAAAGAATATCCAAGGAATTTTGCTTTACAAATTTTCCCATTTTAATATTCAATAATAATTCAACAATTACTGCTATAGTTAGTTTCCAAAAAAAACATCTTACTATTGAGGAGTATGCACCTACTCATCTTAAGTATTTACAACTCTTCTTCTTGCTCTTTAAAGTGAAAACATTGAAAAACCGCCGAACTCACATATTTATTTCCATACTGTTTGTAGACCAATAACACCATTGCATTGATTTTGTGATATTCGAATTTCGTTTCGCTCGAATTTAGTACCGAAACAATTTTGAATCAATACTGTGTAAATTGGTTTGAATGTTTCTATAACAATGTTTACATGAATCTTGGATCACATGGTTATGAAATCTTACAAAATGAATATTCATAATCAAGCGAAGTTTAAAACAGACATTGGGCGATATTGACCCACGTTGGGAACTATTTGACCAATAAATGCAAATAGTCAATATGAAAACCGCAGCTAGAAAAAATTTCATTTTTAACATCAAAACTGATTTAAATTGGGTTAATAAAAAGTTTTGTGCTGTCCAAACAAGTTTCTAATTTTAAAATTCCACCAGTAGATGGTAATGTACGCAATGATGAATTTCATCTCCGATTAATAAAAATAAACCGTGGAAAAGCTGCAATTAGAAGCAATGGACTCACGATATGCTAGTCCTGAAGAAATGGCAATATTTGTATTTTCCATTGTAAACTTAATCAAGACTTGAATTTAAACGAATAGTGTTGAACTGTTAAATGGTCTAGTCAACACACAATCGCTTCGTTTTTAAAGCAAAATTCGATACAAATTAAATGATAAATAACGCAAAAGTTTTAATTTTGCCCAAATACTCACTTTAATATTTGTTGTCACGATTGGAATTAATGGCGTTTTTAATACCAATTGGGTGTTCAATTTTCATTCTAAATATCTGCTTAGCTCTGACTTTTAAGTCGTTACTTTTCTATTCCAGACGTTGTGCAAAGTATCTTCTGAGTAACAACAATTTAATATGACCAACTTTCATATCTTGGAATCAAAAATGAGTCCTCAAACAACCACTTATTTGGTTTAATGTGGTCATTATGAATAGCTGGCCGGATCATTTGTACTCCATTCTAAATTATTTATGAGCAATTTAACTGCCCATAAAACGAGCTGACACAGTTTCTGTGTAAAGTAATATTTAACGTGGTGGTTGACTGAGTAGTCTAGTATAGTATTTTATTTATTTTAGAAAATTTAAGTTTTGTTATTACTGTTCGTTAAATGAGTGGGTTTCTCAAAAATAAGGGAATGTTTAACTTTACCTTTATTATTGTTTAAATTAATCCGAATATGGAACTAAACAAACAACTAGATGTGAGCGCCCATTGACTAAGGCTTTTGATAAGAAAGGAGTCAGATTGAATCCTTACGCGAAGCGTTTGCAAGCTTACAAGGAATTTTTGCGTAAGAAGCTATTTTTGTATCGAATCTTGTAAGTTTCGGGCGTAAGTGAACAAACTACTGCTCATAAAAAATACTTGAAATTTTAACCAATGATCCGTACGTAATAAAAAGACCCTTAATTGATTATTATAAATATTCATTGTTCATTGCTTTTATATTTTTAGAGGTATTAAAAGCTTTGATTTTTTATTTGATGACAATTCCTTAAATCATCTGATTTTTTTAGCATTGATTACCAGAAGTACAAATTAGTTTGAATATTTGTTTTTTATAGAAATATCATTCCATTTTTTACGAATATTTTAATCAAACTAGAGTATATTTTCATTAAACTTTCCTTTTGTTGTCAAACAGAACAACGACAGTTTTAACGTCATTATAAATATCAAGCCACCCATCATTTTGAAATCGCAACTGTTTAAAATGTGTATCTGACAAACGAAATTATCGCAGTGCAATGTAAATGAGTCAACCATAAATACGTATTTTTGAAGCAGTGTAAATGGACTACATATTAGAGCGCCAATCAAAAAAATACGTTGAACATTTCTATTTCAATTTTCGAATCGATATCAAGAGCTTCCTTGAAAATCTAATGCAAATGAAATATAAACTATTGCAATGAAAACATTTTATATTTATTACATGGTTTTCAAATGCATTTAAATAATACACTCGTAACAGGCTCTAACTAAAAACAGAATGTATGTACAATATATAATTCAAATTCGATTAAGCCAAAAATTTCAATGGTTCAAATGAAATACTTTTTCTCAGTAAAGGTATGAAATCTGTAAGAAAACTTCAATAAACAAAGCAATTTATTGCAAGAAGAAAAAAACATATTTTGATTGAGTCAATATTTGAAAAAGAGTATTCCCGAGCTGAAGCTATTGAAAACTGTTCTATTCTGTGGAAAAATGTTTCTGTAGTGATTGAAAATTTCATGCAATATTCTTAAATAAACTGACGTTGATATAATATTAATCCTGCTAATAAACGTAACATTTTTAATGAGTCGCAAATTTCAACTTTTCCAATATGAATCAAAATGATGCTAAAAACATAAAGTTTATATAGTGTTCAATTTCTGTAAAATGTGCTTATAGCTTAGTCCTCTTACAAACATCAAAACTCCTGGAGACATGTAGTTTTCAAACACAGTCACAGTGCTATGTTGCTTTCATATCCAGATAATATACTTTATGTGTTGCCCTGAAAAGCTGCAGAAAATAAACTATGAGCATGTATTTCATACTTTATATTTTGCACAGTTTTAATTTATGAGTCTAATCAAACTAGGACCCTTGTGATTCAAACTTAGCTGAAGCCACTGAACATCTGTTTTTTTATTTACGAACGTTAAAAGATTGTTGAAAAAATTGAAAATTATGTTGGAAATGAAAATAACTTTTGACTATTTTACTACTGTGAAACAAAATATAAATCCTAAATAGCGATTCAAGAGTAATGAGTTCACATAATTTCTACTGAAAAGTATGCCACCTTTCGATAAATGTTGACTTCATTTATCAAGGCATCTTCGACTGTCGTTACCGCACGCCAGTCTCAGATACAGATACATTTATATTCCAGGTATATCCATTTTATATTAATGTCTAGACTAATAGTCTTGATTCTTCATTAAAACTAGACCAGCTGTCGTTTCCACTGTTGAAGTCCTTTTTGTTTTGTTTTTCGCATGGTACATGCTCAAGGACTCTAGCCTGAGCATAGCAAAAAATAAAATCGAAGATGGGTTGTATTTGCCTTGCGGTAATCATGAACAATTGGCAATCTTAAATCTAATTCAATAGAATGTTATTATCGTTGGCGGAAATTGGATTACGATATGATCTTTCGATTATACGGAGTTCAACACAATCCCATATACGTTCAACACACCAGAGCCGGTAAAACCATCTTCCTTCCTGTTACTGATATTAGAAATAATAATTTTTAGCTAGGATGTTGACTATAAACGCTTAATTTTGTTTGTAGAATAGGAAATGTTGCCCACAATACATGCGACAACTTGTATGGTTTGTTTTGTGAGGAACGCAATTAATTTGTACTAACAGGATCAAGATGCCTACTCAAAATATCGATCAAAGGCATGGACCAGGAATTCTGTGAGCATACGAATCTCAATGAAAAATACCTAGAATTTAAGGAATGTTACTATAGAAAGATGCTTTGCAAAGGAATCGATGTCGAGTGGTTTTGCAGGTAATCAGTACCAGTAACATTAAAAACAAACTGTTGTCAGGAAACCAAAGCATGCAACTCTTTGATAATAATTAATAAAAGATGCATCGAAAATAACATTTTTTGCGTTTCCGCTCGTTAAAACCAATTCTGTTTAGATTGGTAAAATTTTAGTTGTCAGGTAAAAGTTTCATCATATTTTTAAGAGTTGCAAAAGAATTTGTCGTGATCCTTTTTTTCTTTTCTATCCTCATAAGCTTAATCGATATTAATTTTTTTTACCATCCATCGTTTGGACTGCTTCTATGGTGCGAGAGTAGCAAAAACTATCAAATTGATTAGCTAAATTTTAAAATTAAAGCAGCAACATATTCAAGTTACAATCATTGTTAAGGCCTAAGCTTTTGCCGGCCTGCAGCTTTAGAATATGAAGACGGGTTGTTAAGCGGATTCGTTTTTTCTATTTAGTATCTAGTTTTCTATCACATATGCTGCAGATTTCATTTAATTATTTAGTTTAATTTTTTAATTTATTTTATAATGTTACTAGTTTTTTATCAAAATTGCAACTGTAGCGTAGAGTAAATTTTAATAACGATTTTTTTATATTCAGTGTTTAGAAATTTGAAATCTTCAAAATGATTGCTGCTGCATATATTTTTTCGTACATAAAAGAACAGCTTCAGGGTGAAACTTTTAAAGCTGGCTAGGATCTATAGAACGTTAACAATTTGTGAAAAAATATTTTTAACTTTGGTACAAGTAGTGTGGGTTTCTTCCTTGTATCTTAAAGTTTTGTTTTTGTTATTAATGGAACATGAAAAGTTTTATCTACTCTCAGAAGTGCAAGTAAAACAAGATACACCCCGATATCTTGAATAATTTATCTTGTTCAAAGTAAGTTTAGAGTAGATATTTTGTTCACAAAACTTTCACCAGACACACGGAGTACGGACCACCCATTCTTTATCGAGTGTTGAAGCGTTATTTGGTCTTTATTTGTGAAACAGTTTTTCGAATAGTTATTCTAATGCAACTTTCAATCTATTGGCTACTATAAATGCGAATGTCATTTAATCAGAAAACTTAAAGTATTTTATTTAAGTTAATATGTAAAATTATTAGAAGAGATTCAATTTTTTTAAAAAAATCAAAACCGCACATTTAAACTTTGCAAATTTTACAGGAAGATGTTGAAAAAGACGAAATTTTTATTCTTGTATTGAAAATAGTTGAAAACTTAAGAAACTATTGAAACTGTAATATTGTTTTCCAAAACAAAACTGAGAGCTTAAAATGACTTTGAAGGTTTTCTTCAATTGAATTTCGAATCTTTTTAAGGCAATTTGATTGGTCCCAAAAATTGAAATCAAATCATTTGCTGTGTTGTTTGTATGAAAAATCACTTACGTTTGAAAGTCAACTAAAGGTTGTCATCCGTGTCTATTTTTCATAAAAAAATTGCTTTGTACTTTTTCGACAAATTTGACTGTAAATTTTAATCATAAAATGTGCTTTGACTTCCACAAAAATATTATTTTACCAATGAATTTAATTCTATCATATAACTTTTTTAAACATTGCTTGATTATAACTTAATTTTAAAAAACATGCGACTTGTGTGTTGCTCGTGGCATTTATTCCAGCGTTCCTATAAAAGGCAATTTGGACAACGATTAATCCTGTTTTGTTTTGTTTTCACCTGGCTACGTTTGAAATGCGCCAAAAGCTCAAGAGGTCTCCTCATAAATTACCAGACACTAAACATTTTAGGCACATTTTGTGTTAACACCAAATTGTTTCCTGCTATTCAATTTCATCTTTTCATCCCGAAATTGATGCTTATAATGCTGGAATTAAATACAGAGCTCTCAAACAATGGCGCGGCTTATTGTTAAGTAATATTCTTTCATGCTTAGTGCCTAGCTGTTTTATCATTTTCTTAAATTTTAAGGAAAAGTTTTCATCATCATATTTAGGACCGCAAATAGCATCGTTCGTTTGATAGTAGAATCAGCACTCCTCGTTCCCATTCATAAAATAATTTGGAAAACTTGAGGAATTCTTGAGAACACATGTTGTGAATTCAATTCGTGACGCGAGACGAAATCAACAACCAAAAGCAATTTACTCTCATCAACGTTAGCTTGCCAGCTTTTAAAATTTCAATTGAACCCTGTTCAGTATACAGAACACGTATTTAATTCATGGCACGACTACCAAAAACATGCTTAGCGAAATTACCCGCTTTCCACTAAATGGCGAGCACGAAAGGAAATTTTCGATAAAAGAAAACTTTTCACCAATATAATTGCGCTAATGTTGCATGGTCTATGTCTGGCTTTGACATGGCAACATCAAAGTGAAATTTAGAATAATGAGGTTGTTTGTGTATTCGACAGAGAATATAATTAATTATATATTTTCCATTCAAGAGGTTTTTTTTCGCTGTTAATTATAAGCTTTGTAAGAAAATTATAGCTGGTATATGGGTAAGTTTATCGCAACCGATTACCTTGAGATACATTATTTTCGTGACGCGTTTTATGTGAATTGTGGTGTCAATTATGTAACTTTTCTTTGCAGGTCAAAGAAGCCTGATGGTAACGAACACCTCAAAAATATCACCAAGTTTGAATTAAATGAAAATAATGCAAACAAAATTGTACTGAGTGTGCACACCATGCACCACGGAAAAGGGACGTCAGACTTAATATAAGCTTAGGGATTTCAGATTTCTTTACTTCAAATCAAATATACCTGGCAAAATTTCCTAGTCCTCAGTAAACCACCCGGCCTATCAATAAGCTCCTTATCAAGAAACGTATCCCTTCATCATATTTGACTGGTTTTGTAACATCCACTAAGTAAATTGTGTATATTAATACCATTATCACTTTTAGGTGCACACTGTAATGCATTTAGCACTGCGTTCATTTAGATATACGTTCAGAAGTTTAGGTATCATCCTTCGCATTTCTGTGGAATGCATAATACAGGAGTTGACAGACATTCTATCCAATGTTTCGGTTCTACAGCACAAAAACATCTCTGGAAAATACTGTCCTTCGTTTCATATACAAAAAGTCTGTTTATCTTTTCAGAAATTCGCTCACTCGTAATCTGAACCTTCGTTTCTCCTGTTTGCATCATTCATGAGTTTTCCAAGTGCGGCGATCCAATTCAGCGCCGCAAACAGCTCCTACTCCTTCAGGCTTCACCAGCACACAATATGACGGAATCTCCTACACTTTTCGCATCTCAGATGGAGTAATGGTTCATTTAGACCCGATTGTTGAGAATGCATCCTGGAAATTATTTAGAAATGCATATGAGTGTGCTTGGAAATGCTATTCCTGGAAATTAAGTAATTTGTTTTCGCAATATATGAAGCAGCTTGAAAATGCACTTTTGGTTAATGAATGGAAATTCATGATTCGGAATTGCAATTATGAGGAATGTTATCTTGTGGTTACTTCATGTTTAATTTTAGTATATGACATATTTTCGCCAGAGGATTATAAGCATATTTCAATCGGTCTTTTCCAATTTTTTGAATGAAAATGCTAGTTACAGTATTTTTATAAACTAAGATGAAGTTGAAACAACGGAACATCTTCTTATTTCTAAAATTGTCGACATGATTAAAGATTTACATACTTGCACATAAAATAAAATCATTCATTAATAATTACTAACAAAAAATAAATAAAAAAAATAAAAATGTAGTTCAAAATTCGACAAAACATAAATACATAAAGTTATAACCTGAAAAATAATTTTACCTTTACTGAAAACAGAAACAACATATGGCATTTTGAATGAAGCGGTACTGCATTATCATTTTCAATTATTGTCTATGTTTTTGTTGCATACATTTTCAGATGCTATGTATGCGAAATTCGAAACACCAAATTTGCATTTAATAATTAATAATAAGAGTTGGTAAAGCTTTTGAGACAAAAATATGTCTGCTCGTTAGATGATTTGTAAGAAACTGCAAATCTTATTATTATCTATATTATTTTTTTGAAGACGTTGTTTGCTTTTTCATTGGTTAATTTCAAGTTGAAATTTAAAGAAATTTTCGTGCATGAATTGACCTTCGAGGTTTTCAATGTTCACGATAAATATTGGTGAAACAATCTTCAGAATTTCACCAAATAAACTTCTTGAAACGATTCACAGAATTTTGTTCACAACAAACGACGCAGGTAATTTTACACAAATATTTTAACTAGCTGAATTGTTGAAGAATTTATCTCATCATTTATTTCATTATCATTTTCATTATACAAATATGTCGACAAAATTTTGCAGTTTTAAATAGAAAAAACTTGACTTTGTCCAAATATTAATACTCTGTCATGCACAAATAATGTGTCTAAAGTGCACTTCCAATTTTCAGTTAAATACTCTTATATTTTTATTTTAAACTCTTTCGCATTTTAATTTCAAGCTATTCAGGCATATCCTGCAGTGGGACATCGACCCACACATTAAATTTACCAAACTTTCATATATGTTCATTACCGACATAACGAAGATACACGAGAGACTCAGTTTATCGTGCTCGATGCCCTTAAAATTAGCATGAATGTGTAGGATATCATTTACGTTTCTGTACATTCAGGAGCAACTTTTGTCATCAAATATTCGACATGATGCTACCAACTGGCATAATATTCGTTCGAAATGCTTCCACTCGATAACTGAGAAAAACTTCATCGTTTCTGTTTGGTTCATTTTTTTATTTACGTCCATTGCTGTTGAAAATTAACTTATGTATCTTTTATCAAAAGCATCTCACCTATCGAATCTTGAATGTTATGTTATGTCCTTAAAGTCATGCAACTCTACAAAAGATGTTTATGAAATGAAGAATTTTGTGTTTTTGAAGATATATATCTTGAAGCAATTATAGTGTTTCTCCGTCTTACCAATTATTTTCTTGTGACAGTAGAGTGCTGATGATGAGTGATTAGTAATCTTAAAAGTATTCTTATATAAAAACTGGAAATTTTATGCCAAATCAACTATAACTTGCAATGGAGAAAAATTAACAAGGAATATTTTTACACGGTTTCAATTGAATTTGAAATAAAGCTTCAATTTTTTAGCAAAGAATTCAACTATCTCTCATAACTTTTGATTTTCAAATTGGTTGACTGGACCCAATGATTCTTTGGAAATCATTAGTTATCCAGAAACGCAAAGCATGCCTTCATCAAAAGTATAGCTAAATATTTTGATATTTCTGGCTTGACAATCATCCTTACGAACGAATGAAAAGATTTACCTTCCATTTAAGCAGTACAATCTAGGCGTTCCTTGTTTTAAGAACTTTTGTTTTTAAAGCGGAAATAATGTCTACAACACAATATTAAATAAATAGGACATCACTGGTAGCGTTGATCATGGTTCACTTTGATCATGTTTCACTTTGTAAAACTAATCTTCGTAGCATTTTTTTCATGATCCTACACTGTAATGCTGATATGTTATCTGTTTTATCCAGTTTCACGACGCAGTAATAAACTTTTTACGCAGCAATCATCTCTAGTAAGTGAGTTTTGCAATCGTTAAAAATCATTTTCAAATATTTGAATTTCCTTTATTAAAAGGCGTGAAAGCTTCAAGAAATTTTAAAAATCGTTGCTATTGCATAGCTACATTTTTGATATAGACAGATAGTACTGATATGTATCGAGAAATTTAAACTGGAATTATTTATAACACCTGTATGTTTCACATTCAAGCTGCAATGCTATACTACACAAAACAATCTTTATACTGTACGCTTATTCATTTACCATGATGCATGCATCTTAGCTAATAGAAACATAATATTCCAAGCTGATTGTGGGAGGGTACTGGAGCAACATTGCTGCGCTAATTAATCTAATTTCCAAACATTTCGCAAGCAAATCTGATGACTAATTTGATTTCTATGACAAAATGTAGGTCATCATATGAGAATATCACGCACGAATCAGATGCAAACACTCATGTTAAGTCCTGGTAAAATACAGATCGTATCATTCATTATGGCAGATGCTCTTGTTGGTTAGTCAACATCGACATTCGGGTTGTTTCCGTTGGTTCTACCTATATAAACACATAATTCGTTGCGAGAGCCCCTTGAACAGCTCCTACAAATTTGTGCATGGAAACAAGAATGTATCAGCATATAAGGACTCACGCCCACGCAAAGCTTCTGTAAGCATCTGAGCTATACGAAAGGAAAACGTATGACCATGACAAATGAATGGTTCAAGCAATTAACATATCTGGAGCAGGACATTCACAGATATTCTAATGACAGGACACTTTACTGTCACGTTGGGCAAAGCGTTTCGCATCATGTTGTAACAACCACATAACATAAATCGAAACTTGCAATAGTTTTGCCCTGTGCTCAACCCAGGGAGGCAAATTGAGGACTTTTAGCAGCCTATGCTTTTTTCTCAAAAGAATAGGAACAGAGATGGAAATTTCATCACAAGTCATGAGCTTCAAAATTCTGTGATTCAATTGTAAAGTATGTATTTTCATACCGAAAATCTTTGCATAGTCGTTTCGAACAAACTGAATTTTAAATTTCCTTTTAACGCTGGAAACTAGAATCACTTTTATCGTCAAAGGAATCTGAGTACAACACATTTTTCAGAGCTGACGTAAATGCTGCCTGTCTGTCAAAACCCTGTCTCAAAATTAAAATTTTAATAGTAAATAAAGAAATATTTTAAAAAATTGTCTGGATATCAATTTTTGTTAATTAGCAGATAAAAGGATTGTTCTAAATTATTTTTTTTACGAATATTCCGCTGATAATCTCAGAACTGCACACAGTAAAGCTTTGGCGGTCGGAGTTTTTCTTTTAATAGACAAAGCTTGTCTCAAAAATCAAAAGCTTTTATTTTTAAAGTTTTGAAATTTTGAACCGGCATTCTTTAAACTATTAGCACTTGCTTCGTGAGAACTACTCATTTTCAATTTATTAGAATCAAAGTTCCAGAAAAAATGATATTTTAAAGTTTGTAGACTAGATGAAAATGTTCTCACGGGTTTAAAGTTTGTAGACTAGATGAAAATGTTCTCACGGGTTCATAAAACTTCGAAAAGATATTGGCTAATTTTTTTATAGAACTCGAATTTAACTATATGACTCGTATCGCAAGCGATAAAAGATCAAAAAATGACGGTACAAACTTTCCAAACATTTTTTAAAACAGGTTTAAGTATTTTGCAAAAACATATAAATTTGAGGCGTTCCGTGACGTATTTTTAAGTGTCCTGAGAGGTTGGACTTACTTATTTGTCGTACAA
This sequence comes from Oxycera nigricornis, assembly GCA_963942545.1. Taxonomy (NCBI): domain Eukaryota; kingdom Metazoa; phylum Arthropoda; class Insecta; order Diptera; family Stratiomyidae; genus Oxycera; species Oxycera nigricornis. The sequence goes on from OZ012659.1 coordinate 15,415,813, forward strand.
GAAATGTTTTGATTATTTCTACTTGCTCAAACTGTTGCTTGGTGTTTTTCGTTGAATAATTAGAATTGAGTTCACATTCGATCAACTTTTCAGACAGCTACAAAGTGATAATAATTATTCATTTGGAATACAATCATGTCAAACTATTTGAATTGAATTTTCAATTTCAATCTGCAATAATAACTAATTTATTGGTTACATTTTAAAACCATGGCAGTTTTAATTTCTATTGCCGATTACCATTTGATTAAACCTTTTGCAACCTATGTAAGATTAAGATGAAAATTTAGTAATTTAAAATGTTTGGTAATGAAATCAAAAGCCTTTTGGAATCCTTAATGACTGCAAATACTAAAAATGATGCCACTGAAAAGCAATCAATGAATTTCTTCTTAATTCTTCCAGTGATAAGATGTGTGTATAATGAATTTAGAACTCGTGAACTCTTGTACGAAATATAACATTCATTGTCTTTCACACTCATGAATTATAATCGATAAATACTATACTATAAAATCCATATTCCATACCCTGGTATCCACTTCAACTACCAACAAATTCCAATGCAAAATTCACTTCAACTTGAATAGAAACTACCTACAGTTGTTTTGGCATACACTTCCACCCCTTGAACACCAGCTTACGCGATAAATGCATACTTTAGGTTCATGATTATCCAATCAGTAATAAATTTCGACTTTAATTGTCAGGATCTCGAAGTCAGCTGTTTGGTTGCGACTGGGGTCGTCTTCGACCTCAATTGCACCCCCAAACTATTAATGCTTTCAACTGACGCTGCCAAATAGGGCAAATGCACAGCTCCGTGGATTATCTATGTGTGTCCTTGCTTCCCCGAGAAAGTGGCACGTATTTACTCATGCAAATAAGCCAACACCGGAAAGCACTTGAATTAGGAGTCCTGAATATTGCGAACCGAATTCTGCTCTCCCTAGCACCACGTCAGCAAATGCATTTCCTTGCTGAAATTGATGGTGTTGACATTGTGTGGTGTTGTCGCTCATAGCTCAACAAACTTTCGTAGCTATTGGATGGATGAATCTTCTACTCTAATTTATTTTCATCCTGGAGCTTGCTATCCTAGGGTTTTGATAGCTCAATTTGCAGTTTCAGCCCTGGAAGAGCTCTGCTATATAAGAGAAAATTCGAAACCATGCAAGACTATCTGATCCCAATCTACATGAAAATTTGATAACTTATGCTCTGTTGGCTGCACATTTAAACGCCTAGTCACTTCTAGCAGCCTTAAAACCCACTTGCTTCCTTGATGATATTCTTGCGTTAAATATAACTTCCTTGAAATACTTTGCAAAACCTATTCCAAAATGGCATCATTTGTGAGATGAGAGGACCCAAAATATGAATTCATGGTGTCTTGAGCCCAAATCATCGAGTTCATACCGTATGTTGTTTAATAGAAATGCAAAGTTAGTAACGAGTACCTTTTGAACTAAAAAACTACGTGGCACCGTGTTTCCTTGTAGGAATTTTTACAATTATTTATGTTTACTTTTCTCTGAGCAGAATAGAACACTTGTATTAAAGTTAATTGGCTCTAGTGAGCCTCACATTTTCTTGATCTGTGTTAGAAATGGTACAAATTTTTACAAAATATTCTCCTATTTTCAAGGGGAATCAAAACGTGAAGAATTGAAATGAACATATTATTTTATATTCATTCTTAACGAAATACTGTTTTTTCTTCAAATCAGCAAAAAATATTACACAAATGTAATGGTGTCCATTTTATTATGCACAAATTGAAATGTTTATAAATAATGGTTTGGGGAATTTTTTTAGAATCATTCACGGACAAATCGGTTCTCTCATTAAAACACTTCTACTACTAAAGAAAATTTGCTAAATCTATTGTACACTAAATGTACAGGACAATGTCAAAAGCAAAAGAGAAAATCAGTTCGTCTTTGTTTCTTAAAGATGTCCATTATATTAGCCTTCAACACTTTTTTTATTCATCTCCTGGTTGCCAACAAACCAACTCATCGAGAAAATACAAACTCACGAAGTTCACATATTGCGCTCAGTCGTTCTTTCCCTATAAAAACCTAAAAAGAATAACCGCAGAGTAGATAAAACTTCATGATATCCTCAAGTCTCTTAGGTTCTTATCAACCACGCAATAAAAATAAGATGCGGAGACACTTTTACTACCCACAAAAAACATACAGGAAAATTGATGCTCCTAGGCTTATGTAACAATTTAAAGAATTAACGGCAATAGAAACCCTTTTCTATGGGAGTTTCATTTGACATTTTCCATGCACTGAATCAGACTTCAACGACCAGCAAAATCATGGTTTTTTATCTATCGTAGGTTGATATTTTGTTGTTGTTGGCATAAATAACAAAGATATCACCAGATACTTTGTCTACTGCAGAGGAGGACTTGGAAGAAGATAAATGATTGTAGGAACGAAGAGTTAACCATTTCTTTCGTTACCATTTAAAAGGATTCATTTACAGTTTATGCATTGAAAAAATAAATAAATAGTAAATTAGTTCGAAAAATTGACTATGTACAGATATTGGGCTTTATTCCTTTCATCACGAGATTTTTCAGGGAAAAGTACCAGGAGTCACGAAACCATTTATAGGATATAAACTACACATATTCGCTAGAATTCGATGATTTTGTAATGAATCAGTTTCTATCAGCAGGAGTAAAGGAAAAATAGATTTGATTCGCCTTGAAATGTTTCATGTTTTTCCTAATTTCAGTTGGCAACTTACTAATTTGAAAGTGAAAGTAAGTATTTATTTTTGGTGTGATGAACAAAAAATCTTGTAATCAAGGAAATAATATTTTTCATAATTTTTGCAAATACATATCACAATTCATTGTTACTTGATAAATTTGTTAAACGTGTTGCTCAAAAACGGTTTCCTGTTTTGAAGTCCGACCAAAGAAAACAGCTTGGCTTGCAAAAAACCAAGGAAAACCAAAAAAATCTGATATTGCAACAAATCTACCATTTGAAAAAGTCAAATCCATATTTCATTCAATAATTCCCAGTAAAAATGAATAAAATTCTTGAATATAAGATAAACATTAAGTTTCCGCGTAATTTCATAGCATTGACTATTGTCTCGTTTCTAAAGTGATCGATAGCAATTCGAAATGGATTCCAAATTAATTTTCATTGGATTGAATTTTGATTCATCATGACATAAACTTTTAATTGGAAAGTTATATATTGTGCAAAAGTTCATCGTGCATTTTTCTCAGTTGACTTGCTCCAAATGATATTATTCTCTAGTTTCAATTTTCTTACTCAAGTATCGATTTTGGGTGAAAGCGGAATTATTTTGGTCTGCCGTCTGGCAGGAATTCATTTGAAAATTCTCTGAATCCTAAATATTTTGTCTGTGTGCGATTTAAAGTCGTTATTTGAGTTACGTGAATCAAATTCTCCAAAATGTTTGTTTGGGAGATGAGTCTCACATTGTATTGTGGGAAAATTTGCAATTGGGAATTAAGACTTGTAATAAAGGAGGGGATAAAAGCGAAACAGAAACACAAATACTCGTGTTAAACAGAGCAGATAATATTTTCTCGGTCTCAAGGCTCAGCAACTGAGTCGTTGAAATTTAATAACCCAATTTTCGTTCTGGGTTTAGCCACTAGTTACACATAGATTGTAGCATATGAAACAAAAGGCTGATACATAGTTTCAAAAGAGCTTGATAAATCACGACGACATTTATAGTATGCTTCGGCTCTTAAAATAATAATTAGTCTCCCTGGTTGTAAAGAATTGCACACCCTGTTTCCATAACATAGCATAAAAGTTATAAACGATGAAAGCAATAAAACTTTTTGAACAAAACAGTGTGAAATCATAGACATGTGTTGACCGATTTGAACAATGAATTTAGACTTGGAGAAAATGAAGATAGTATTGATTTCTATTAAAATTGACTTTTAGTTAAACTGAATAACCTTATTATCTATTCGTTTTTTCCTAATATCCTTCTTTCTACACCTTGTGTTAATCTCAGTGAAAATTGAGTGGAAAAACCTATGTCATTCGTTAATCAACTCAAACTTGAAACTGCACCAAAAGCAAATATTATTTTATAATTATTTACCCTCAGGAAAAATCATCTTTTTTCTAGGTGAGTTTCCATCATTTTCTTTCAAAATCCACTAAGCAAATAAGCTACACTCTTTTCACTAAATCACATTACACACCGACTTTATTCTCACAAATCACAATGTCCATCATTCGTAACACAGATTTTTCCCCTCATTTATCCATTTCGCTTCTCGAAACGAATATTATGTATGGTTTGTGGTTTCCATCAAATTGCGGCAATGCGGATTGTAACAAGCTCGAAAGGAAATCCGATCCTTGAACTCCATGTTAACCCTTGTTCCATTTCAGATTAAAATCTTTCATTGTGACGCAAATTCCAACAACGTCCTTCAACAGGACGAGATTTTAAATTTATTTGAGCTTTTACTTTGCATTCCGTTGCCATTCCGAAACTTTTTGTCTTTTTCACCGCTAGCATTTTCCATTGAAAGAATGGAAAGCGGCTTGGCCGGATCGAGATCAAATGAGCACAAGTGGAAAACAAAGTTTCGGAGTATAATGGCTTATTGCCAAAAACTTCTTATCGGACCTTTATTGTTCAGCTTTGCATAGAAGCTTATGATCGAACGTTTCAAGGCAAATCGGATAATCGATAAATGAAATACCGGACAGAATGAACATGGATATATTCTCGTGAGATGTTTGAAATGGTGGAAAATTATTAACAAGAAACAGTGAAATTCATTTTGGTCGAGCTTAAAAAAAATATTGACATAAACAACGACGCGAAACTGATGTCATCTCCAATAGCGTGTCTAATGTAATATTATAATATACAATATAATGTTTTTATATATAAATTCATTTTAGTTGAAAATTTATCGGTCAAAATTTCTTGGCTCTGATCTGTTGACGAAATTTAAGGGTTTTGACGGTGGAGAACTCTTTGCAAACTTTACGGTACTTTTCGGAATACATCTCTGTAACTACAAACAAGAGAGTGGGTCTTCACCCAAAATAAAAGAACACAAAATCTCATTTCAATGTCAGTATCAAGAAATTACACTTTAACTTGCCGAAAGTATGATCAAAAAAGGCAAAGTGTTCATTAAGGAGCGAAACGGACTTTACTGAATCAAACAATAATGACCAATTCAAGATATCTTCACAAATAAAAAACGGTTTGCATCTACTTGAATTAATTCAGATAAGACATTTTGTATTGTTTTATGTGAGATGAAAATCATCACTTCCAGACCCAGAAGTGATGATAAGTAAGCAAAACTCCTTCGTCTTTAAAACAGTTGTAAATTGTTTCAAAGCCGGATCAAGATTCTTGACGAATAATTTAAATCCTGCCTTCAATTACCTTTCATTGGCAGACATGACGAGAATCACTAAACAATAATAATAACATTTTTTATTGCACATTCCAAGCGCTGGTAATGCATGGTAACTCGGCAACTCACTTCCAAAACAAAACAAAAACCTTTTCATTTGAGTATTCTGAAATGAGCAGGTTATCTTTATCGAATCATAGATACATTCTGAAACTTTGAAGGAATCTTTTTTCATTAGATACGCTACAGCCCAAACATATGCAAGACCTTGAGGTAAGTTATATGTTACCTCATCCACTTGACATACGCCCATGCTAATTATTCAGATTTGTCGCAGAGACTTGTCTGCAACTGGGGTATCTTATAGTTCAGCACCCAATTCAGTTTCCAAAAAATAGCAATCCGCCTCGAACCTGGTACTCGGGGGATTGGAAGCGGGCCTCACACATTACACCCACTACACCGAGAATAAAAATATTTGCACTTGGTAACATTTTTTTTTCATTTCTCAGTTGTCTGCAAATTATTTATTGACATTTAAATATATTGAACATTTTGATTTATAACAAATTAATGAATGCTCTTGATATATAATATTGAATAAATAATACAATTTCGTGCTTTACACAACAGAAATCCTTTCCGAAATCTTTTGTGATTGAAAGTCCTGCTCGTCACAAGTACAAGAGCAATTCAAACAGTGAAGAAATGTTGTTGGTCAATAATAAGGTACACTGCCTTTACAGTTTTGAGCAAGGTAATTTTGAAAATAAATGGTACTTTTTCAAAATATGTGTTTTATATTGAACTGTCCTATAATTCACTTTCTTTTCTACTATTCTTTTTAATACATTATAAAGTTTTCTAAACAATTTGTTTTCATAAATATATAATAACTATTGAAATAAGATTATTCTGAATTTTTTTTAAATAAAATTGCAATCAAAGTTCGCCGCAGATATCGTTGAACATCAAGCCTTCATTATGTTAAGGAAAAGCCATTACTCATATAACTTTTTAAAAAATGCAGAAGTTAGGATTTAATTTTTTAAGTAATTCGAACACTTGATTTTGGAAGGATATAAGCTAATTTAAAATTTTGTTAATTGATGTGTGCTCACAGCGTAATAAACAGGATTAGCGAATGTGACGAAAATCATCATAAAGTAATCAAAATAAAATTGAACAGTTTAATACTTCAGTTTTATTATTAATGATAAGGCTTATCGGCAAGTTTTCTAAAAAGCAAAATTTTGCATACACTAAGCACTTTTAAACTGATTCTTCACTGAAAAAAACAACGAATTACACCTAAAATTTAAAAGCGTTTCATATTGATGATACGAACAACTTATCGCGAAACTATTTCATTTTACACTTAAACGATTATTTTCGTAAAATGTATACTAAAACTTGAAAGACATAAGCGACGAAAATTTTGATTAAGTGGAGTTTTACAAAAAGTATTCATTATTTAATATGAAATGCGGTTGTGATCCTATCGAAACAAGGATGCTAAATTTCAATCTCAAAATAACCTAAAATCGATTATAAGGACAGGATAAAATTGCGCCCAATCTAGATTGTCGGCTTCCGATTGCTAATATTCTATTTAGGCTCGAACGCACGATCTAAAGATTTGGCTATTGAATCCTCCACTAATTAGAACGTGGCTAATCGTTCCTTTTTTGATGAAGTAAATGCAATTTAATTGCTTGCACTGGGTCACGAAACACAAATACTGGACGGACCCGTTCCGAAGAACAAACTTAAATACAATCACCACAGATGCTGATGCCTTCCATAGTCATGGTTTGTTTGGCGTTCATGTTTGAAAGTTTGCCGGGAGTCCAGGAAAGCTACGGTGAATCGAAATTATTGCCAACAACCCAAGATCATCCTATGCAGCGGAAAAGCAGGAAAAGTTACAGAACCACCCCAGGCCTTTCAACATTTGCTTAGGACTATGATGGAAAGTACCCTTAAAAGAGGAACTTAGAATAAAAGGTGATTTGAATTCTTTCTTCACTAAGCTGGTACTGTGAATACTGGTGCTATGAATGCTGGTATCTCAATGCAAAGATTATTTAAAGACTCTCGTGGTAACAATTTATCCTATTTTGAAGGAAAATGGCATTTAGTTTCTAATGTAGGTGATTGCGGTAGTAAGCTACATTTGTTCTGTTGGAAATTCTGATCTAGTCGTCGGAAAAATAACACTGTTTTACTCTACGTATAGTGAAACAAATACCAAATTGGATCAATAAATGACCCGCAAAAAGATCAGACACTGAAACTTACCTTGCATTCCATCTCTCCAAAACCCGAATGTTTGTTCTAGTGCTAATGGCTTAGAAGCAAACGGAGCAACGTTGCGATTAATCCTTGGACGAGTTTAGGGTTAGTTGAAACAAATGCTGTACGTACAAGAGTTACTCCGTTCAATAATAATAACGATGAGAAGGAGCCGACATACAAATTCTTGGATTAGAACTCACCACGTCCTTGATTTCCCTTGCAAAGCTCTTTGAAATATCCGACATAACGCAGGAACCACTTGGGTCAACTGTATCCATTGCGGAATGCATATGATAGCTCCTTTATGAGTTTACGGAGCAAAGTCCAGCCGTCCGAGGCATTAAGTGTATTTATGGCAGAATGCATGAGCATGTAGGATAGTAATAATTGCACATTATGGGGTGAAATCTGCATTCATTGCCCATATTAATTTATAGTTGCTTGGGAAAGGCAGATGTGATCTCCTTAAAGTCTGCGTATTCAATCACTATTAAAGTTGTTTGCACATAAAAGGATGTGCAGAGAATGCCAAGAATGTTTTATTCAAGCGCAGCATGTAAATGGGTTAAAATAAGTATACAAGAACAATTTAAGATTCATTTTTCTTCATCATGATTTCATCTAAAATCAATTTCTACGCTGAAATTTCCTGATTCTGTCATAATGTTTGCTACGCATCCGGCTAAGCTCTTGTTCTTACCTCACAATTGCTTATTGCCTCATCATAGTCCCCTGGCAAATCGACATATGTATAAATGGTTGAATGCCAATCTAACTATCATTTTATATCTCCGAATTTTAATTTCGGTCTTTGGTAACAGTGCTGGTTAAATTTTTGAAACTTCCATGAAAGTAAGAATCGAAGATTTCACACATCTGGTGATGAATGCAAAGCATTCACACATTATATAATGGGCCAATTCTTCACTTCTTTCCAACCGAGCACACCTGCAGAAGTCTTTCAAAGCAGCGATTGAGACAGGTCTACCGGAAAAATATTAATTTAATTTTTAATTGACCTTTTTGCCATGTGTGGAATTTCACTGGGACGTGAGGAACAAAAGTGTTTTCTCTTCAGTTTTTTTTTTGGCTCAGAATGGTTGTTTTAAAGCCATAACAACATAATGAGAATAACGAGTGAATTCTTTTGGTTCTGAAAAAATATATCCATATATGTGTATTTGACCGAGAACAAAATTTATAGAAAATTAGAATTGCGTCACTAGAAAAAATGAAAAATGTTCATTGCATTTTCAGCAATATCTCGACTATCAAGAGATATTCCTGAGAAGACTCATTTTAACCCTTAACTGATTTCGTAAATTTTTTCACAAGTAACTAATATCATGAAGTTCTCTCGACCCTCACTTAAAATTAGCTTTTGGAGAAGCTAGTTCAATTATAAATTTGGATCATTGTTCACAAATGGTGTCTCAAATACATTCTTTGCAATCATTATTATCATTATTTACTTAAATTACTCCCTGAGGCGATCAAAAAATTGACTCTAATTTTTTCTGGTCAATAAGAAGATACGATGTTACAATTGATCTGAGCTAAAAACAACAACTAAACTATATCAACTTTGGATCAATATTTTATCTTGCTTAAATAGCACTCTTTTTTATGTTTGGCAAAGGCACACCATCTTATGCAGTCTCCATGAAAACAAATTCCTTCAACACAGTGTAGGTTAAATCCAGCAACAATGAAAGTTTCTTCATTACTTCCAAAAACAATTCCACCACAAATACAATTTACCATTGTTGGTCAGTAATTTCTGTAACCTCTCCTCCAAATAAAAATATCAAAGCTCTCATCCTTCTGAGGACCACCTCACCAAAAAAACTTTAATATTTTCCACCTGAACTCGAAAAAGAAGATCAAGAAGTTAAAAGAGCTGGTTGGAAATTTTCATTAAGATTTTTTCATTAGAAATTCATCCTTTTCCATTCGAAGTGGTATTTCTTTCGAAACTTTTAAATTTATCATCAAGGTGATAAATTTTCTTAAATTTGGTAGAGGTTCACTTGAAAACTTTGTCAAATTATGTCCTCCAGATACTCAAGCCGCGAGTTTTTTGGGAAACAGGAAGACAGCGAAAATTTATAATGTCACCCTCTCGGCAAGGGCGCCAGCAACAGCAAAAACAGCACTCGAAAATATATAGATAAGGAAATTTGCTTTAGAGAAAATAGCACGAGCAAATTAGGCGATGAAATTTATTGTCCTTTTATTTGAAACGAAACGAAGACAGCAGCATTTACAGCATTCCAGTCGAAGGATATAATCAAGTGAACGGAAACCAGGAGTGGGGCGAAGCGGCACAGCAAGCAGCGAACAAATTAACATCCATGCGTACCACGAGTTCAAAAGAAAGCGCAAAGAAATTTGCAAAGACGAACCAACAAGCGGATGAATTGAAAAAGTTTTACCACTTCAATTCCGGGGGGATGAGCACAGCACTTACATAAATAATTGAAAGAATGTCGAATGGTTTCCCAGGCTCCACATTAAAACGTTTCCTGGAGTCTCGCCTGCAATGAACTGTGCTCCATTTTGACGCTTTTGCTGTGTGAGTTGATAATTGCTCGGGGAGGTGTTGGGGGGCTTTTGGAAACGAGGTCAACTTTAGATTGCCGCCACCCACCGCAGTGAAATCAAATCAGAAACGACTTCCCATCGAAATTCCTTCATTTCATTTATCTCCAGGCGCATTTAGATCGAATGTAAACGAAAATTTTGATACTGAAATTGCTGCGCAGGTCGTGAGGATCTCATCTAGGGAAAAGTTAATTTTTTTTAATTGTATCAAAGGGATTCCATCGATAATTTTATTTTGTTGTCCAGCGACTCATATTAATTTGCTTTTATCAATTGAGAGGCAGCTTAATTCAAGGGACTGGGGAAGAATTGAAATAAATGGGACCGCAGCCCTCAAAACTTTGATGAAAGTTTAATTCCAGTTTTCATGTGAAAACATAAAACAACACATTTAATCATTTAAAAAGTTGTGCGATGTAACCACTTAATGAGAAGCGAATAATAAACTATTCAAATATTTCTCGCAATTGTGTCTGCAAAAAAAAATGCATTGAATTAAATCAAATCTCATTTGATGAAAAACTTTCTTGTAGAAACAAATTTAAGGAAAACGTACAACAATTTACATATTGTCAATAATTTAATTTCTAAACATATTTTCCAAGTCATTTAATGCTGGCATTTGCTATATATCTCAAAGATAGCATTTGGTTTTAATATATTATGAATTCGGTATGTGGGGAGAAATAAGTCAGTAGTCAGGCAGAGGGTTGTCTCTAGTTTAAATATCTATTTTGCTACAAGTTCTTAAGTTTTTCATACGTGAATCATCACCTTTATAGTACAAATAATTCTTTTGATATTAAATGTTTTACTATTTGTCCATATTGGTGCTTAGTTAATTGCTGTATTGTTACATTGAGTACGACGATGAATTATTTTATTTTTATCAACATTTTCAAAGGTATTTCAAACGTTAATTTTGTTTGAAGTGACATTTTCTTTTTCGACGTATTATTCATTCCGTTAAATGCGCAACTTTCGGGAAGTTTTCATATAAATTTTGAAAGATTTTGAATTTTTACGGTTGTTCTAGCTTGTTTCCATCGTTTAACCTTTCTTTCTTCTGAAAAAATTGAATTTTGTTGGAAGCATCCAAAAATGCTGGGTTGCGCTCACGCATGGTTGACCACCACTGACCATTACGGTAACTTGCAGCAGCACGTTTTCTAAAAGGACTGAGGATTATGAATACAATTTCGGCCAATTTCAACTTTTATGTTCGAGACGTTACTGTAGAAATTCAAACTTCGAAATCATGGTCGAAAGAGTTAAACAACGCCATAAGTTACTACCGTTCAAAGCGCTAAAAGTTCCAGATATAACAGAAGAGAAATATAATTAGGCGGAAACTCTTGTGTCAAAATTGTACGAGATTTGCCTACAAAATTTGTTTGCGTAATTTTAGGCGACGAAACTTACATACTCTAAATCCAATTTTAGGCAACTTCTTTGGGAAAAGTTGTATACAATGATCGTGAGCCCTAAATATAAACTAAGAAAACGAAGAAATTTTCCAAACAATATAGTGGCCTAAGGTCTGCAGAATTTTCAGTGAAAGGTAAAAAGAACTCAGCCGCGCACAACTAATTGTACTTGAAATATCTGTCGCATTTTGGCCTCATTTGACTCATTGCACTAAGGCGACAATTAAACGATATGAAGATAGCACCATTGTCATCGTATTAATATAACGAATCTCTCTAACTGCTCTATACTACGACCAACTAAATACTATTAGACTGAAATGAAAAAGACATCGGAACACAGCAAATATATAGACTTCCGACAAAAGTAGAAAAAAGTCAACGAAGATCAAAGGCTTGAACAAAACCGAATAAGAAACCTCAATACATATGATCAAAATTTTCATTTGTATAAATTAAGTCTTGGCGATCGAAGTATTATCCGTGCAGTATTATTTTTGACACAGCAATATTTTTCATGCAAAGGTTTTTTTTGTACACACTCAGATCTTTGGCCGAAATGAACCTCACACAATTCGGTAAACCCACACAATTATTTGTTTAACTAATCAAGAATAATTATTGTAATATATTCGCTCTATAAACGATTGCATACAATCATTTTTCTTCATAAATAGGTTTCTTATATAAATTCTGGATAATCATCCACAATGAATTAAATTTCTTGAATATTTTTAAAAAAGTTAGTTAACATTATTTGAAGGTATCTTAGCACATTGAGCAAAATGATTGCCATATTCTAATAACAAACGTCTATCAACGTTTATATTTTATAAGTACGTGAACCTCGAATTTCAACTGATTCATACTAAATATAAAATTTCGGCCGAATTTAATTTCTAATTGAGGATGACTTCTCGAAATTTTGAAGGGCTCTTCTAGCGCAAAGGCCTTAAGTGGACCATCCCCTCCGCCAATCTTAGCCCTAACATATCGCAATGAAGTAAAACAATTAGGTCATTAACGATTGGACATCAACCGTTTATTAAAAATTTGAGAGAAGCAATAGTCAAAATCTTGAATATGTGGTAAAGTTTTGAATGGTGATGTGTGATTCGTTGTACACTAAAATTTGTTAAAATTTTGAAGCTTGCTGCTGGTTTCCTTGGTAATTTGACTGCACTAAATTTAGTTTAGGAAAGCAGTTGTATATATTTCATATATATTCATATACTTCAGTACCAAACTTTAAGATGCTTTCGGCAAACGCTGCTCACAAATGAACACATGTCTATCAACAATAGGAGATTTAATTTTACAAAAAGCATTTGCTACTGTTAGTAAGGCATACAACGTAAGTCGAAAAAGCCAAAAAAAAAATCAATTATCATTGAAATCAGTCAGCTAATTATAATTGTGATGTTTGTTTATTTTTTAGGGTTTTTACGATCGTTTATGAAAGAAGTAACTGTATTGAAGCGCTTTTACGATATTTATGAAATTTTTGCAAAGAAAAGCTGGACTTCAAAAATCAATAAATAATGATTCTCATATAACTATAAAGGACTGTCGATCAAAATGAATCACCCACGATCAACATTAGTGTATAGTTTACTTCAGATATCCACAAAAGGTGACACGTTCCCGTTAGGCTGACGTAATCGCGCACACGTGTCTCCACATGCCTTAGCGCTGTTGCATATGAGCCGTCAGCAATCTGTCTTGCGAGGTAGATTAATTCTTAGGCACCGCCTGGGATGGCCTCGCTTCAAACTTCCACTTTGAACGTCACATGCATATATTGTTGCGTCCCATTCCCTGGCGAATCCATAAATAATGAAAATTTCCATAAGTTGAGCATATACACTTCATATAAAGATGCCAGAGCGCTCAGGTTTGTCTTAGCTCGCTTCTGACTTGCCTCCCAGCCTTTCAACATCCCTAATCCAAACCGACCTTGCGCCTAGCTTGTTGACATAAGCTTCCTTGCTATGACGAAATGAGGCGTTCGTCGAGGGTGGACCAAGATGAGAAAGTTCAACCGCAGGGTGCCTGCGGCCCAGATGTTCCCAGCGAAATGTTCGCAAAGTATTTTTAAGATTTTGTCGAAGCGAGATTTAAATTGAGTTACGCACTCGCGCCAGAATATTCTAAACGGCATTTAAATGAAAGGAAAATTGAATGTTGACGTAATTTTCATAAACACGTTGACTCATCATGAAAGCGGATGGAAAAGCATTGCAATAGATATTCCCAGGACTTATTAGATATTTTCTTTTCGTGAATTACAGATCCTTGAAAAATGTTCACGGAAAGGAGAGCAAAGCGTTACCGAAAGTGTGTATACTTTCAAAGCATTCGAAAGCATCGAATTGGTTGGTAAATATTCACCCACATGTTCACGATGCCAAAGAAAAGATAGGTGTGTTTTTATTGTTTTCAGAAAATTTCAAATCCAGGAGGAGGTATGGAAAATGTGTGATTGAAATGATAATATGAAAATATTTACACATTTAAAATATTCATGCACAGTTTCAGCAGGTTTGTAGTTCAAAATTGTAATCAATGATTGTCGTTTGAACGGAAGATTGAAATTATCTTAATTCTTTATCAGAATCAAGGTCATCAACTAGCTTTATTGCTTCCAAATCAACCGGGGAAAAATAATATCATTAGTCAAATTACTGTTTTCACGTTCGCATAGCAGATACTCTCCTAAAAAACCGAATAATACTTACTAAAGCCCTGTGCTTCGGATTTTTTTTCAGTTTGTTATTACAATGAGAAAAAAGGACCCATCTATTGAACATTCATGAAAACCAAACCAGTTAGACGTTAATGAAACCCTTCCAAGAAATCAAAGAAGTAATGAAGGGATTAACCATTACTTCATGATGAGCTTGATTTATCAGATGCAAATTAATCTCACTTTTGCAGAGTTGAAATAAGCAGTCTCCGTGTAAATGGGTTTTTTGTGGTACTAGTACATGGCAATTGAGAAAGAAAAGATCAGATAACTTACATTCAACAGCAGAAATTAGAAACATTGATAAATCTGCAGTTACTGTGTGTATTTTTCACTATATGCCGGTCACCAATTTATTTCACTTTAAACTAGAATTGTTATCTGAATAAGAAAATAACTTCACACAAACCATTTGTTATCAATTTGAAGAAGATTTAGATGGCTGCAACATAATTCAACTTCTAAATAGTGTCACTCAAAATGTTCAAATCAATTCATATCATCATGTTTTTATCCTGTTTGCCCTTTCACATCCATTGTTCGTTGAAGAAGAAACAAGCTTTCAAGAAGAATCTGTGCCTTTTTCACTCGTCCAAAATCACAAGTACAGACTCTTTGGAGAAATAGATAAGAAACAAACCGTGGCGTAAGAAGTTGCTTTTTATTCGATGTCAAGGCGAGTATTGCAATAAATTGCAAACAAACTCAAATTACTACTAGTGAAAAGACAAACCTACAGGCTTTCCGGTGGAAATTAATAACAATCTTGTATCGTGGTTAATGAATGGTAAAGTGAGTGTTACCATTTTTTGTTTCATTTTTGAAAATCAAAATATCGTGATGAAGGTGTAATGTAGCATCACGAAAGGCGATATTATGTAAACTTCGTGTACTGAAGATAAGTATCAGAGTAAATGTTTTATCAATAAAAACATGCAAGTCTTTTGATAAAATTCATTTGCTTATAGTTCTCAAAAATTCACCTGGCTTCAGCCTCATAGTACTCTAGTCGCTTTTACAATTTTGATTTGGATGTTTTCTTGTGAAAATGTTTGTCCTTTACGATAAAAGCATTTGGTTCAAGTCATGGCTACAAGTTCTGCAATTAACAGCTATCTGTTTTTCTTGAACTAAGTTCAGTGTGTTTTAAACGTATAATTGAAAGTGGTACGCCCAGAAAATGCCCGTTGGACTTAAACTAAATCCATACAAATCTTAAAACGTTAATTGAAAGAAAACAGTTGTTTATAAAGCAAAAATAATTCTAGCAGCTTGGCAATAGAATGCATAAAATGATGAACTTCGGGTGAAAATATAAATTCAATCCAAGAGCAATTCATTTCGAATAGATTCATCTGACGCAAGTACATCTTGTTTTTTGATGGTGAATTAAATTGATTGTATGAAAATCATTCACAATTCTACGGAGTGCAAGATAATAAGCTAAAAAAAATAGAGAGGTTTTTAATGGTAACGAAATCAATTAGTAAAAGTGCAGATTGTTTTCAAAGGAAATTTTAAGAATTAATTTTTAAATGAAATCCACAATACATTCTCGTTCAATAATATGAGATCAATAAGATCTTATATAGCACTAAGGACATGTGTTTCATTTGAGATGCAAATGAAATGCAAGCTCTAACGATCTTCAGGACAATCTGCATCCAGCAGAATGTTGGGCGCAAAAAAAAAGAAACATCAATTAATAATAAGAAGAAGAAGAAGACTCACGTTCTTCAAGCGATTAAAATCAACACTTATAAATGAGAAAGATAAAAAATGAGTAAAAAGGTCGATGATGTACTAAAAACAAAAAAACAACAATGAAATACCAACATAGGCTCTGAGCCCTGCATTTGTAAAGTTGCTTATCCACTTGCAACATTATTTGTCAAATATTAATGAACAGAAATTCCAGTTACACAATAATAAAAAATATGTTAGGCTTATAAATGTGCGATATAATTTGTCTTGAAAAATATTACTTAAGAACTGGAAAGATATTTTTAGGCGATTTTTGTATGCCACGAACCATTGGCCGAAAGAAGCAAACTACATGCAAATGTTAATTTATACCACTAGGATTCGGTATCGATGGTGTGGATGATTTTTATAATTTTTAAGTAAATTATTTCTCAGAAATTAGTTCTCGTTCGGGCAAAAATTGAAATCTCTTTGTCAAAAATAGTAAGAATAGCTTGCTCACCTTTTTTTGAGAGCACCGTAGCTTCCTTCCTTCGTTTGAGTTTGAAAACCGTACTTATTTTTTTTACAATGTTATTTGGTAACTCATATGTTAACATTTTATGTTTCATGTTTGTTGTATTTTATTTATGTTATAAGAAGTAATTAGAATCTTATTTGAATATCAAGGAAATTGGTTCAGAAAACTAATGATTTTCGAGCTTAAACATTGCTTTATCTTGGTATGATCAAAGCCCTAGATTGTGTAATAAGACTTTAAACTTTAAATAAGACGATTAAGCTTAGTTTCATTAGATTGCGTCACATATAAACAATTTATTAACTTTGATGGTTACAAAGGACGGAGTCTTATTTTTCTTTTCGACTCTCGCTTTGTCTCCTTATTGGAAGATCTTCTATCTATTAATCCTTTTCAACACCGCAAAATTTAGTCATGTACATAAATGGAAAATGTTGTATGTGCCAAAGCAAATCTTGCAGAAACTGTTATTCAAATTAGAGCCGGCTTCCTTACCCGACAATGGATTACTGCAGCAATTACGGTAAAGATTTTTGGTACATGTTAAATTTTTTTCAGATCATTGGCAAGGATATATTTTCTATTGGCTTTGCAAAAGCAACGTTTAAATGCCTCAATTCTTTTCATGATAATTCGGGCGTTTCTAAAAAGCTCATATCAGAGTCTTCAACGGAAATTTTATTACATATATAATATTGTACAATTGTTTTCAATATTCACACTGCTGCTTTTTAAAATTTGTTTAGTAATTGTTATATTTATTAGAACTTTAATTTAAAAATTGTCTTCATAACATTGAATAGCCATTAATACTGAGTAGGTGAGCAAAGTTTGAATAGAATCGGTTGAATAGAGTCACATCTGAATTCGATCGCAGGATTCGAAGCAAGCATACGAGTCAAGTTAAAAAAATCGTTTTATTTCTTTATTATTATCATATTCGTTAAATTATCATCATTATGTTGTACTTACATTAATATTGAGATTCAGTGTAAGGTTTCATAAAAATCAAAATTTGAAGATGTATGTTTTGTAGCAGCATTTTGACTAAGATCTCACCCATCTAAGTTGGTGGCTATTTTTAAACATTGTCAATGATAACTACTACAATCGGATTGCAGAATAGGAGATTACATCTTCGCATCTAATACATATGGTTTCATTGTAAGTTTCACAGATGCTGGGCAATATATGAGAAGTGCACTCAAGATTTGAGCTGCACCACTCAATCATTTCCATCGAAATCCTTTCCCGATACTTTCTCCATATGCAAGCTCAATAAGGCTTCATACCCAATCATAAAATGGAAGTATTTGATGAAGTTTATCTAGAGACAAAAATATGGCTTCCGTTTGTAGAACATATCCAGCAAGATTACGACTAAACGACACATCAAAATTTACACTAACTAACATCAAGTGAAATTCGTATCAAAGTTTCCTATAATAGAAGCCTAATTTCAAAACATATTGACGACTCGTTCAACAAGATGAGCAAATCTATAGTGGAGCATGGACAGAAAAGAAACCTGTCCTAAACGATCGCCCACCCTTCACTCACAACATAGGTCATACAAACGAATGAGTTCAATTTTCAATCCAAGCTGATAGCACTCATCCATCTAGCATTAAATTCTAGGACATGTGGACATTCGATGTAGGAATAAGTTTGCAGCTATGCTGGAATGTTAGTTCAATGACGATTCATGCACTCTAGAAATATACAGATTGGGACGAAGTGTCCTTTAGCATGGCTTCCATCTGCCTAGAATGCCTTAAAATGCAAGCAAATCGTATCGATTACATTCAAATTGAGGATTATGATTTAGGATTCTTTTCCGTGAACATTCTTGGTTGGCTATCCGAGTATTAATCGGACACGAAAGTGGATTGAGAACAAATGCAGTTCAAATTTACTTTTTTTAATTGAACACTGAGCATAAGTGAATTTAAAATCTTGTACGACGATCCCAGGGAGAGATTCAGTTTAATTTGTTTTTTCATTTCTTTTCAGCAAATGTATGTGCAATATGTTTGTATAGTTGAACGAACAATGAGAGATTACATACATAAATTTCAGTGAATTTTAAAATTTCCACACCCAAAACTTACCAAACGAGCTTGAAATATGATTTCTATCTTGAATTGTATCTAACACTCGTTCGGAACTATCTCGGTGCAGAGAAAGGCTGCATAATATTTTTGAAAATATTCATATTACATCGGTAATTTAGACATATTTATTTTAGTGCTTAAATTTTCGTGGTGATCTTATCATTGAATCCTCAACAACTCTCAATTGTTTATAACATGGAAACATTTCTTAAAAATTATGAAACTATCCTTATGAACGAATTAATTTGAACCCAACAATGGCACAGTAATCTGGTAAAGAAACTTTTATTTCCCTTTTTCTAGTCTTCGAAATCCTTGAATCGTTTTTGAAAAACGCTTATTATGAAATGTATATGGGAATCTACTAGAAAAGTGCTACACTTTATGCTACATTATCAAATTCGCGGTCGCTGTGTTTTCCTTCTTCTGAGTATCAAAGTTTAGAATTTATTATTTGATAATTTTGTATTCACGTTTCGATATATTAAAAAAACTTGAGCTGGCAAATGTAGTCAGAATTAATTTAAAATTTTCTTGTATGAACTACTTGATTGTTTCAGCAATCATTTTTAACATATTATTAAATCAAGCTTAGTAATAAAAATAACAATCGAGATAAGTTTATCAAATTATTTTAAATTCATTTATATAATCAAAAACTTGATTCTCCTGTGAATTGTGTGATTTAAACCATGAAAATAATTACGGAATAATTAATCAACAATTTTATTCCAAAGTCCGTGAAATTGAATTTGCTGTGAAGCCACAGATAGTGAAATCAAGTTAATGAGAAAGATGATAATGATTACCATAGAATATTGTGGCGTGAAAAGCATATCAAATTTTACACTGAATAACATCAAATGAAATTCATATCAAAGTCTCAAAAAGTTTAAGCTTAATTTCAAAACAATATTGACGACTAAGACAAGTAGATGAGTAAATCTTTTGTGGAGCGTGGTCAGAAAAGCAGCTTGTCCTCAAAGATCACCAGGGTTGTCTATTGCAATGCCAATAAACTCCATGACATATAAACAATGTGGGCAGGTCGTGTTTTATACACATTCAGTTTCATAACAGAACCTTTCCACGTACATCACCCCCAACTTCCACGAAAACTCTCATTGCAATATTCAAGGGTTCTTTTCGAAAATCTGAATTTCGAACCTATTCATAATCAAAACTTAATTTATTTTAATTTATGTACCCAGGCCAGATAATATTGTATTTAAAGAATACTAATTTCCAAATATCGATTAGGGGTTTCCAGCCACCGCTGCTCCTTTCGAGAAGCTCAGGCAAAAGGATCCAACATCTTCTGAAGAGCTCTTGTTTGAATTGCTCGGAGGCAGTCATTAGAGCCTTCTACCAGTAGTCTGTCTGAATTGTTCATATCTTGAAGGGTTCGTAAAATCTTTGATTGCCCAATATAAACAGAACAATAAAAGTTGATTGTTCCGACCATACGTCTGTCCTTTGCTTTTTCGTTATAAGCGAAACGAAGTATGAGGTGATTGGGGTGCTCGGGGCTCGTTTTCTAACGTCAATATCGCTTAAAACTTTTATATCCTTTGAAATTATCAACTGGAGTTTTTATTATTGGGAAAATTTGTTCGTTTTCCACTGTTGGAGGGCGTGGCAGTGCTGCAATTGGAATTTCAATTTCTTCGTATACTTGGCTCGATACGGGTGAGGGGATGTGCTTGAAGCCTACTAAGTATGTACCGTAAGTCGAAGGAATCGACAATGATAATAAATCTAAAGAAACCATTCGTTTCCCGTAGGCCAACTACCAATGCCAGGAAAATGAAAATGGTGTTAAACGTGTTCGTGGCTCAATAGCGCAAAGATGTGATGCAGCTTCACGAATGATTTTTAAGATTTAGTCTATGAAAGCGTCAAGCGCAAATTTAAATGATTATATAAACTTACTACGCCGATTGAAGATTCAGTTCAGTTAGCACTTTGTTCGCAAGATATCCTTCATTATTTTGAAGTTTGTAGAAAATTTCCCAATGTCCTTGAAAAGTGACACAACTTTCTCCTATCGAACTATTTGTTGTGGCTGGGCATAACAAATGGCCACCTCGGAACGTAGGCAAATTGTGTTATCGGGAGCACTTTGAACAAGGACATAAGTCTTGAAAGTTGTACAGATCGCACGTTCGACTGCCTGTAGGCTATTATTCGAATATTGAAGACTTCCAAATTCAAGGACGGGCTAGCCTGGAAGTTGGTGAGCTTTTGCACGAAGTTTTTCACCTAGCCTCGGTTTTCCGGAAGAATTTCAAAGTAAATAGCCAATGGGTTGTCTAATAAATTGCAACACTCAATATCCACGTTTCCAACTTATCGCATCGCTCGTATATATTTAAGGCATGCAAAGATATCGAAAAATATTTTTATTTTTATTTCTATGTAATGTAGAAAATAATGATGAAAAACTTAAAAACTATAATGAATCAACAACAGAAGTTCATACAAAAATATAAGGTCAACTTTGTATTTTGTCAAGTACAAGCAAAATGTAAGGTTTTCTATTCAAGATACGCAAACGTTTGTTGCATCAATTAACAAAGCATATCAATAAGTACATATATGTCTATGATGCTAGGTAATTTTGCCAAAATTTACGCTTTGCTGGTTCTTACACGCCACACTCCAACTAATATCTTACCCATCGCTAACTAGCTAAGCGAGGCTCGATTAAAGTTTGGAGAAGAGGCTTGATTTTTTTCTGAAAACGTTCCTAATCAAAAGGTCCTTAAGTCTGATAACTTTAATGGCCTGCAAACAACTTCAACCAGCATTACATAATAATCCGTCATATCTTATACTCGTTGGCAGTTAAGATGTGTAACCATGGCCCGGAAATAGCAAGGACCAAAGTTCCGAATTGGTCTGATGAATTCCGTCCCGTTCAAAATATTCGGGGATTACTCTTGAATTATTTCCAACAATTCAAGCTGTGACAGTTGGGTCACCCTTGCTATGGGTTAATTCGTTCCGGCGAAAGATGTGAACTGTATTCTAACTTTGTTACTATCCCAATTGTCATAGTTGTTAAACTTTTCGGGTGGCAGCCATAAATCCTATTGTGTTGATATTATTATTCGTAGAAGACATTCAGATCTGTATGCTGAATGGAAAACTAATTCATGCGTTTTGTATGGACCATATCAATAATGAAATATGGCATTTCACAAATGACGTTAGTTATTTATATGTCATATGTTTAGAGTCATAATAATTTACAAGTATTTTGTGTAAAAATTAGAAGCTATGTAGTTTGGGTACAACAAATTTACTGAAGACATTGCAAAAAGTTACAGAACATTACTGGAAAACGTAAAGAAAAGTTTTACTCATACAGAGGTAGAAAATATTTTTAAATTTCGGTTATACGTTGCAAAGACTGGATTGAGTAGAAACGAAAAATTATTAACTACACTATAAGAAAAATCTTATATCATTAGGAAGCTGTACCGTAAATTGTATATTTTATATTATACATATTTATACGAGAAAAAAGATATTCCGTCTAAAAATGGAAGGCCCAGCCGCACTCAGTATGTAGATGTGCAAGTGGTAGGTCGTGAAAGAGTTTACCCGGGCAACAACACTCATACCTAGCAAGTTTAACTTCGGCCACATGATCCAGAGTGATCCTACATCCACCAGCGAATGTAAGTTGATTTATTAACGCGTTTTATCCTCGTCTCTCTTCTCTAAAATAGCTTCGATGAAATCAAAATCTCAGCTTTGAATACAAAAAAATTCAAGTTTGTAAAAATTACTATTACCTCTGACGATGTTTGAAATTTGAATTGAAACAAAAAAAAATTCTCCAAATACATTTTTTTTTAAAAAACCGAGCCTTATTGAAATACGAAACAAAACTTTTGAATTAAATTTAAGAAAGCCTGAAAATTTAACAAACCGCTGGAATTTTCCCAGCTCAGCATAACTAGCAATTTTTTTTAAATTTTCTTCACAAAAAATAAACAAAAAAAAACAATGACAAGTTTCTCTAATGTTAAATAAAATTGTATCGGTTTTTGAGTAACATGATTATCTTAAAGCTATGTATGTGGCCTTTACGTTATTTATTAATAGTATAAAATTTTTCTATTTTATTAAACACAAGCACACGGGTAGTATATAATCGAAGCATGAATAATATGGGTGGTTACTTACCGAACTCCAGTTTGGGTAAGTTTTAACTGGAGTGATTTATGTTTAAGATGCAAACAGACTCACCTTTTCCATAGAGTTTTCCAAGGTAACAACAATACTGCATGTTCAGGTGCAAGACATGGCAGTTGTTAGAGTAACGCTAAAAATATATGCCACCGATACTCAACACTTTACAAACTGATCTGAAATAAGCTTAAACTTCTACCAAAAGAACGAACTAAATAAAAGCAAGCTCTTTGTCTTTCAATTTTCTCTTGAATTAAAGCTATTACCGGCAAGGGCAAATAACGGTAATAACAAGTGAAAATCAAAACAAAGTCACTTTCATTTAGTAATCCTTCAGTGTCTGTGTAACAGCTCACAAATTATTTAGCAAAGGCAATTTAAACGTAAAACCTCAGTCTGAATTGTGTCCTCTTACTTCTCCAGAGATTGAAATCCAGGATAATACAAAAGATTAGACAGTGGTAATAGCGTGAAGTCTTCGGTGGTCTGCAAAGTACGGTAAATTATTCCTCTGAAATTTGAATTGTATTTCCCATCCAATCATTAGTATACTTGTGCCATCACCTATATTCAACAGTATAGTCTCCTGGATATTAAAAGGTGTTGTATTATAGCTGTGTTATGAACAGATTCACAATTGGAATAAAAGTACGGATGATAGTGAGCTGTAGTTTAAATTCTGATAGAAGAAGTTTTCGGCTGGTAGAAATGCAGCCTTTTTGCTGTGAAAGTATTAATTGAAAGAAATTATTTAAGCTTCATGTAAATCAAGCAAAATACCATATTATTTTGCGGCAGACCATTTTCTTATTTCATATGGTTAACAAAACTAACAACTTTAATCATGCTTTTGTATAATCAAGCTCCTAATCCAACGCACAATTTTTCCTGGAAATCATCCGCATGACAAACTAAACTCATAAATCAAATACTCTCATACATGTTCGTTGCCAACTTTCCATTAAACTCATCCAGCAAAGCTAATTATTCAGTTACAAGTTCATTTCAATGTCTTCAGCTTTTGAAGCATGAAATTCGTTCATCCACTAATTTAAATTGATTTCCTTATGAATCATCTCGATGACATAATTTGTACGAAAAGGAAGCCCAGGCAGTACACCACCTCCTGTGCACACTCCTCGATGCTTTTGGGATCGTATTGCCGATCGTAATCATTTCGCGATGATGCTCAGCTTGCTGAAAATTGATTTCCACCGATGAAATTTGAACACGGTCATGGCGTCCTTTTAGTATGGATTGCTCGACTTCACTGGAAATTATTCATTTCGTCCTGCTGTCTTCGTGAAACGGCCCGAACAGCAATTGAAGAAAGCCGTTTATCATTTTGGCTTTTATTGAAAGAAGGACGCAGTTGTTTGAAAAAATCCATGAATTTTTTTGTCTCCGTGATGTCATAAAATTATTAATGGATAGTTGAAAGCATGAATGTATTGCTGTGATGCAGGTTGAAAATTTAATATAAATAAATAAATAAAACATGTCACCAGAACTTGTAGCTTTTAATTCAATAGAAATCGAAAGGTGATGAAATTCACCCACTTTTATAAAGATTAAATTGTATCTCGTCTTTTTTTTACACATTCACAATGGGCTATCAATATTCAAGGTACTTTTGCCATTCGATTGTTTTCAAATGTTATGCTTAATGAATAACTGATATCAATAAATCAAAAGATGCAAACGAAAACATGAATTATTTTCAATTTTTCTTTTAATATCATTTAATATTTTAGAGTACCGCCGCCATTGACTATCGGAAAGTGTAGTGATTATTTTTTTCGGGTGACTTTTAAGAGAATCTTTTGGACAAATAGTTCCAATTTGGAACAAGTCAGATTCAATTCGTTAAATCCTGCTTTTGTCGTGGACCAAACCGAAAATTGAAAAGGTTACCAAACATTTTGTTCACTTATTTTAGCTTTGAGTAGTTTCATGGAATTGATCTTTTTTGGTATTTGGGACGAATCAAAATCCTATATTTTTCTCCTATTTGAGAATGGCTTTGAACCATCAATTGCTTTTCGAAGTTACTGATTTTATGCTTTGCTGTTTAATGTAGTTGAATAGAATCCTTGACCTCTCTTTACTTCGTTCGCAAATGTAGAACTGGCAAATGGAGCAGCGTAGCATTTGAAGTTTTTATAGAACTGCACGAGTCCTGTTTATTTAAAACATGTGCCAACGCAAAAGTTATATTTAAGTCGTTTTTGGAAAAGGATTGTGCTGCATGACCTATGAATTTTGTTTCGGCTTGATATCCATATTTTGAACAGTTCACGTTAAGCTATGTTGAAAACAACATTATTCATACTTGTTTGGTAGCTTTAGTATTATCGTTGTTAATATTAATATTATAGTTGTTATTTTTGTCAAAAATATCCTTAACCCTTTATGGAGCTATGTTGCACATCTGCAACATACCATTTGAATTAATGTAAAAATATAGCGATTGCGGAAAGACCAACTTTGCTCAGTGTTGTACAACGGTAACAGAACATTCTCACGAATTAGTAACATATCAGCGGACTATATGGCCACACTTGCATTTATGTGGCCTTGAAATCATAAACACAAACAAGCCGGTTTAGCGCTGTTTGAGTTTAGTGTTAAAAAGTGATTTATTGGTGAAATAGTGATTTTTGGCTTTTGAAATTGATGTGAGTATAAGGCAAGAAGATGGATTTCAGTAATCAATAATAGTTTTTTTCAAAATCAAGTTTTTTTTACTATTTTTGGACTGATTTTGTTTTGTTGCATAAATACAACATTGCGCGTGCCAAAGTCATTTCGTTAACGGTTTATTCGAATTTGAATATTTCTTTTTTGAACGTCTCATTCAAAATAAAAGGAAGAAAGGTCCAGCTCAGCATGTTCCTCCAAAATATGTGAGGTTGGACCAATACGGACACTGGTCAGTTTGGCTGGATAAACGAATGAGATACGAATTTACATGCTGTAGTGGGTTTACGCAAACAGCTTGCGAAAAATTTGGGGTTAGCTTGTGCTACAATAAGCAAAATAACTGCTTTAAAAAATTTCATGTACCATAATTATTTTTTGTATTAGTGATGCATTTCTGCATCAAACAGTTTTTTTAAGAAAATAAATACTTTTTTTGTAATGAAATTTTTTAAATTATTTTTACTTTTAACTATGTCCCATTTGCCAACTTGTGTCCGTATAATTTACTAAAATAACGATCTTGCGCCGTAAAGGGTTAAATAACTGTTTCACTTTTGATGTTCGATCAATACATATTTAACGTTAAAACAAAATAATTCAAGTTCCTATTTTTATCTAAATTGAAGTGAGGCCTTCTGTTAGCACTCTCATAACATTCTGGTGTTATATACATGCCAAAACATGATAATTGAGAACTTGTTCTATGTGTGCTGGAACTCTTTACCTGTATTCCTGTATTCCAAAGAATCATTTCTGTTGAAAGGTCCATTTTGTTATTGGCTTTGTCAATTATTTAATGGAACAGAGTTCATAAAGCCACCGAGAAAAATGTTGCAACAAGATCTTATGCACGATAAAAACTGTAACCTTATCCACCCATCCTTAAGGACACCATATAAACTAATTCATGGTTAGGTGTTGTTCTTGTTTTGATTTGAACTTTTAAATGATTTGTTTCAGAAATAAATTTGTTGATCTTAAAAATAAATTCCTTTTATTTTAATAAACATTTACTTTTTCATAATTGCGATTTTTAAAACTTTAAATACAAATTTAATGCGCTGTTGACCCCACTGTTAGTTTTTCATTTCAATTTGTTGCTCCGATACCAGAATCCTGTCCTCCTATGAGTCTTGCCTAAACTTAATTTTTTTTATTTAATAATCAGTCAATGTAATGTTTGATGCAATTACATTATGAAAAAGTCATTTCTTTTAACAAAAATTCGACTCAAGTCTAGACAATTTCCCAAATTATCATATGAAAATTGGCAAATATATTTCTTACATAACATTATCTTATGCTTTTCAATTTTTCACATTTTCAAAAAGGGTACACATTAAACATTCCAACTACATGGATTCAAAAACATTCACACGTAACACAATATACATAGCAGCATCCTGAAAGAACAGCATCACAACACCCATAAATCAGCATACCTGCAAAATATTTCAAAACTCTCCAGAATTATAAATACGGCCGTCTTTTCTTCTCGACTTTTCCATCCCAACTTCAACACTTTTAAAGTGTTTTCGTCATTTTAAAGCCCTTTTCTGACTGCCACTTAAACCTGGAACAAAGAAAATGTAGGTAAGTCATGGTGTCCCAAATTGCATAACATTTTGAAAATGCATGAGCTTCTCAGCTCGAAAGGATTGACAAGGACACACAACTGTCGGTTAAGTTGTTCACAACAAAGGGGTTAAAGGTGGATTGTGCAATTGTTAGATGTGGACTCTCAACTCTTGAGGCTTTTTGTGGGTGTGAAAATAATACAAAGCTAAAAGTAGAAAAAAGTTTTTAGGGAAAGCGCACGGTTAAATATTGATTTATAAATGAATCATTCGAGTATTTTGATAGAAGACTAAATAAAATATTTAATGGAAGTAAAAGGGAAAAAAATATAAATAAATTTGACAATCAATTGGACTTCGACAAAAATAATTGGGTTTAAATTTAGGGACTGGTAAAGGTGCAAACGAGTTGTTGACATTAACTCAAACGCTTGAAGCGTTTTAACATTTGTATGTTTTGGACAGATCTCAAGAACTTTAATATAACCGTGCTTTAATTTATATACATATATACATATATATATATTATATTATCAAATTTTCCACCATGACCATCCACACTTTAGAAGAACAGATTTTTTTAAGGTTTCTTAAAGAACAAAAATTTATTGTTTTTTATGATCACAAAACTGATTTATACAGAAACATTAAACAATTGGTATCCATAAGGAATTATTGTTTGATACAAAAATATTATCTAATTTCACTACTCTACTGACGCTGACGATACTACGATCAATGCTTATCATCATTCGTATGATTTCATACAAATTTTAATAAATCCAGCCCAATCAAATTTAATTTAATAAAAACAACCTGCAAAGAATTAATAGCGAACGGATGCTCCTAAGATGATACGACTAATATAAACTCATTCTCTTTACTGTATTTAGTTATTATCGTCATTATTATTTAAAGTATTATCTTTTGCATTGTTATTATTTTCAATATTTATGCAGATATTACTGGGAAGTTATCCGTGGGAACCTCAAGGATCGTATCTCACGACTTTTTTTAAAATTATCAATGCTATCATCTTTTCCAAAATTAAAAACTATTTTACTTCTATTTGTCTAAAAAATTGAATATATTATTGAAATTTCATATCCCAAGGCTAATTTAACTTCCCAGATAGCATATCCACCACCATTATTTCAATTCAGGCAAATATTCTGTAATGCATGATTGAGTTTCTGCAAAATGTTGTTTTCTAGTTTCATCAACAACAAAACATATAATTCTGTGTTTGTAGATGCAAGTTTTCCCATTTTTCGTTGAAAATTTTGCAGTACAGGTTAAATCACAATTAAATCCAAGTTCAATCAAAAGTTTTAACTTAGCACTGAGGCTTACAATTTTGAGGCACCTTCCTCACTTCTCAGACTGCATAGAATAGGACACATTCTTCCATACTAAAACATACATGAAATCAATTTTTCATGTTGTATCTCCAAGGAGTGTCAACCGTATTTTGTAGTAACTTCAAACTCCTTCAGGTGTAATCCTTCAGGGATGATTGCTGACAGGGCCATTATTATTTTCATGCTGGTTTAATTTTGTGTCTGTTTTACAGCTTCAACCCAAGCTTCACACAATTCACACCCCCACACGCTGAATTAATTTAGGCTTCGAAAAGGGAAATGGCTCAAGCGAGAAAAGAAATAACAAAATACGATTCCCGCTTTGACTGTCGCTTCCTAATGTAAAAGTCCTGACAGATACTTTTTGATTGACACGCTTTCACTGTAAACCTATGCATTATATTCGTTGGTGGCATTTATATGCCTGTTTGTGTGTTGGATGTCTTCTTATTTACTTTAGAAAAGATATTTTCCAAGGTGAAATACAGATGAACAGTATTCTATGATACGCATTGACGTGGATACATACATATATATGTGTTCTACAAAAGATGCTACTTTCGAAGGTAAATTCTTTTGCGTTAATGGTGCGTGTGACGGAATAAACAAGTTGTTAAAAAAATGTCGAACTGATAAAACCATTCTGTCATGAAGCTGTAATGTTCGGGAAAAATTTCATAATGGCAAAGCGTAGGAACGAATTAATCAGACAAGACTGAAAGCTGTTTGAAAGGGTTGGTTTTTGAAAACAGTTTGATTTTAAACGTGATTATATAATAAGATGTTTGAACTTAAATTCATGCGTGAACGAAACTTTCCGAATACGAATTTTGAATATGAATGTTAAGTTGGAAGGATATCTTTGATATTCTATATTTTTACCTTCCCAGTTCCCTATAGGAAGTTATTGTAATGGGGTCGACTTTGCGAATCCCAAATTTTGACATATCTCCACGTTTTAAGGTCACTAGAATCCAAATCCATCGTTTTTAGAGAGATGTCTGTGTGTGTGTGTGTACGGATGTGCGTTCGGAATTATTTTTCGTCTCAATTATCGCGAGAACCAAAGATCGCATTGACGAGGGACTGGTTTAATTCGACGCGTAATTACGTAACTTAAAACTGAATGAGTTTTCAGCAAAATCGGTTAAGCCGTTTTTTTATTTAGGATGAAAAAACTGAAAAAACGACTAAAAATTCCTTATTTTGAAACTGTTGAAACGTACTATTAAATCGAGCAGATCTCAAATACCTGCATAGTAATATTATTATTATTGTGTGTTTTAGCAAAATTTTGATCAATGTTGTGAAAAATGTTATTCAAAAACAAATGAAGATTAATTTATAGAACTCCAAACTTATATTATGAGGTTTGGTATGTGTGACGCTAATGCAGATAATAATTGGATATTGTTATAAATAATTTAATACTGTTAATAACAATCAAATATTATTAGTTGTAATTTGATATTTAAATATGAACACATTATAACTATTCAGTAACGATCAAACATTTTTAATAACGAATGGCTTTTATTAATAATAATTAAATACCCTTGATAATGGTTGTGGATTCCAGGGCCGAGATGGTGCACGAGGAGAGGGCAAGGAGAATGACGAAGAGGTGTACGATGACAAGGAAGAGATTGCCGAGGCTTTGTAAAGTACGACCAGGTGGAGAAGGCGTCTTCCTCTACCAAAGCTTTTATGGTTAGATAAAAAATAAATAAAAACTATAAAAGTAATTATAATAATCTAGAAAAATAATTATTAATAATAGTAATTAATAATAAAAACAAATTATAGCTTTTTTATTCACCCCACTGGGAAGTTAGTCGTGTGGGCCTCAAGGGTCGCACTTAAACCACATTTTTTTATTTAAATTCAAACTGATCTTTGCACAGCAAAAACTGATCGTTCAATCTCTAGCAGTTTTCTCTAGCATCTAAAATTTGCTATTTGATGCATAGAAATTATGTATGTATTCGTGTTTTGTATTAAATGTTAGGGAATTTTTCTTCGTCTGCTGGTGCTTTTCAGTATTTTTCCTTCATGACGCAGTTTTGAGCTCATTCTACGCGGCAGAATGTTTAACGCGAAAGTCTTAGGAGATACAAAAAATGCCTGCTACTGTGCTAAATCAGATCTTTTTCGATATTCTCGCGAATTTGTTCGGCCACATAGTCTCTGAACAGGAATGCCAGGCAAAAAAAAATTTCGCAGAGACGATGAGGAAAATTATAAAAACGGATTGATGTGAATCTTTCCAGACATTTTGAAATAAAAGTTTTACACGATTTTAAATTATAAGCGCAAATTAAAACACAGAACAATATTCGGCACACTCTATCACCTAAATGAAACCGAAAAAAATTCAAATGCTATTACCTTACGACATTGAATTGTTGTTTATTAATAAAGTTTATTCAATATGACCTAAGATGCATTTTTATGCAGGTCTGATTTTGAATGCAACTTCATCGATTCGTTAATAAAACTCAAATTCGTAATTTTGCGAACTTTAAGATTTTTTTCACACTATCTGCAAAATATCAGCCGAGTTTTTGAGTATGACTTCATTCGCATTTCTCAGTCTATAAATCATAATTAAATTAAGAGTTGGAAAACAGGTCTCATAAATAATAGGCTCAAGTATTATTTATTTCTACGAACATTCCGCAATACCATAATATGCCAATCTCTAAATTTCACATTAACACTCCAAAAGTGAAACTTTGTCAAGAAACCAATTAAGAAATGCCGCAAATTTGCAGGCACCATTATAACTTCAAATTACACCAACTCGTCTGCACATTGCATGGCTGCATACTTTATCGTTACTGTTATCCTTATTTGCGATGATGTTTATGTTTTTATTATCGCCGTAAGCCTTTCTTTCTTTGTCACTAATGAAATCCTGTTATTCATTGCCAGCGCCAAACACGAAGATGGGACGAGAAGTGTTCCATAAATTTTTGCATAAAGCCTCTTTAGCTGGAAACATGGCTCTGAAAATCTATAATGAATAAACTGTAAGTTGCAGTGAATAATTCATGGCAAATAGCGAAAGGAAGCGCCAAGAAACTTGTTAATTACTCTTAACATCAGTCTTCCCATAATTACATCGGTGATTGGATTCTTATTACTCACGAAGCAGGCAGTGTTTTTCTGGTGAATCCACTTGTCAGACGTCAGGATCGAGGAGTTGCTTCACACAACGAGGATGTCGACGCAAACGTAAATGTTGTTACGGTATGCAAGGTACTCATTAAGTGCATAAAAGATGTAATTACTTTAAGAATGCCATAGTGAGCAAATTACTGATTTTGTGGCTTCAGAAAATTTAAAGCAGCTCTTGATACTGTAAGTTTTCCAAGAGATATATATATATATATATATATATACATATATACATATATTTATATATATATATATATATTATATAAAATAACATGACAATCAAGCAAACACGATTGCGTAGTGAAATTTGTTTATTCAATTCGGAAATGAGTGAATTGGATTCGAAATTCATTTAACTTATAAAAGACCTGAACATTTATCTATTTGATTCGAAAGTTTGTGTGTTTGATCCGGAAATTAGTGGAGTTGCGGAAGAAGCGTTTTGAAAACCCACGAACTAATATTTTACTGGCAAAACGGTTTTTGTTTTATTTTCCTGACTCAAATTTACGAAACCTAAGCGATACAAAAGGCAATTAATTAACTATTACCTGAAATTACTCCTTTTGAAGGTTTGTCCGGCCTTATACAAACTCTTGTATGGATCATTTTGTGGTAGAAAAGGTAGAAATGGTTTATTAGGTAAAAAGTGTAATTTAGGTTCCTTCAGTCTTTGGCAATTTACTTACTTATTTATACCCATGATAATTTATATTCCAACCCCATTTGGTGGGGTCTATTCAAAAAGTGCAACATATTCCTTGTCACAAACATAACGGAGCAACATGCCAATCTATTCAATGCTGTCCTTCATTGAATGGATTGGCGTGCTGTAATAAATAAAATACTAAATTTTCAATAAAAGAAATCCGTCGCACGAGCCATCATCAAATTGCGTGGTTCTGAAAATGTATGCTCTCTTTACGTCTCTACCAGTTGTCGATTTGTCACAAAATGATACTAAGCATGTCTAATGATTTCACTTCTTTTCACATATAACACACTTGAAGTAAAGAGCTTATGCAATATGAGAGAAATGCTGGCTTTCAATTCGACACATCTCCCTTGGCTTCCCAACGAAGCTGAGTTTACCGCAGGAAAAGAAACAATTACTGTTTTGCATATGCTCCATATCTGTCTCATTCCCCATATGCTCCCAGTATCCAACAGAACATTTTCCTTCAAACAGGAAAAAGTATGCTACTTGTTGGGCACACCCACTTACATATTGCCACACTCGCAGGAGAAGAAACAGGAATGTCTTTGTCGAGGGTGGCATCGACATAGGGTGGCTTTCATAATAAAGTCAATGGTTTCAGCTGCAGAAGTGTATCTAGACTGAATTTGAAAAAAAAAACGATTCGCGAGCAACAACCGACTAAAATAAAGATACTCGCAGTGGGTATAGAAGCAAATTCCCAGTAGAAAGTGAAATACGTAGACTGCTGATATTTTTCATATATTTATGATGTATTTCGCTGCACGTTTACCTTAATTTTAGACCATTTGATCAAGTAAACTGTATTCAAAATAGAAACGGAAATAATTGGAATATCACAATAATGGTTTTCAACTGCTCATAATTTTTTATTAAGAAAAGCGAAAACTTTTGAAAACATTCTATCCAAGATGCTTAGAAATGATCTGAGTTGGAAATTCACTTAAAAAATGTTTTCCAACATGGTGATATTTCACGGTAACATAACTAACACAAACTAATCGAGGCTCTAAGAACAAAAAGAAAAGTTCGTCGATATCATCATCCAAATTCAAATAAACGCAAAAGCGTACAGAGAAATAAAGCGAAGTGACTCCATCAAACATCTTCGAACTTTATTAAGATTTCATAGTCCTTGTTTAATTTCCGCGTTTCAAATAGCTGACAGTATTTAATTGGTGCTATTGATATGATTTTCAATATATTCCTGATACCCTTGAAGTAAGAAAGATAGTATGAAGTATGTATGTAGCTTGATCTTGCAAACTGTATAACCCTTTTCTCGCTGAAACAACCAAAACTTTACATATTTGTGTTTTCGAATCTCCGTGTCTAGTCGACAATCTGCCCACTAGTGTGCTTTTTGGTTTGCATTTCTGCTAACACTATTATTGCACATTAATGGAGGTTCTTGTTTCCAGGCTTCTGGCCGGTACCATTATAATTAAAATAAATAAAATTAATATACGCTAACGAAAAATTTACAGTCGTTATACTTCGCGGATACAAATAATACAAATAGTTGAAGTAAAATGAGCTTAATCCATCAATAAACCTAACCGTGGTCGTGCTGTCTGGCGGTGGATGGTAAATGACAGCACCTGATGAGGTTGCCGTCCGTCACCCCGAAACCACACTTCCCATTTTAACAAAAACTTGTTGAAATATTTGCTTGATCTAATTGTGTGCTAAGGTTTTTGCACATAAATTCCTAAATAAAATGCTTGGTAAAATTTTGATTACAAAATCATTAATTTTAGTTGTTGCAAAAACCTAGAATTATTTTTAACACTCGAAAATTTAATTTGAAATTCAAAAATTTGACTAAAAAAATACATTAAATCAATCAATTCAACAAAATATTCTTGTGTTGTGATGATGTGACGAAACCACTAAAAATTTAATTTAATCCAAAGAAAGTGGTTCAAATATCATGTTAG
Source organism: Oxycera nigricornis (assembly GCA_963942545.1). Lineage (NCBI taxonomy): Eukaryota > Metazoa > Arthropoda > Insecta > Diptera > Stratiomyidae > Oxycera > Oxycera nigricornis. The sequence continues at coordinate 15,450,324 of OZ012659.1, forward strand.
ATTAACTTGTGGATCCTAATGGGAATAATACTTGTCATTTTCTGCTGACAAACATTTTATCAGTGTGTAATTATAATGTTCATAACTCGCTCCTTACTTTTCAACTGCAGATTTTGATAACATTTTATAAAGAGATAAATAGGTAACAAACGTTTAGGTAAAAACCGCATGAATGATTGCAGATGAATAAAATGCGTGATATCAAAATAGAACAAAAAAGTGTTTCTGAAATTAATCGAGAATTAAAAACACAATTCGAAAATAATCAAATGCTGATTAGGTTGGTAGTTAATTTACCAACAATAAATATGTTGATTTCATAGCTATGCTGCGAACATTTTTCATTGAAAATAAAAAATTCACACTGCAAAATTACAATGCAAAGAAGTGGTCTATCGAAGGACTTGTTAAAAAACAAATAGTGGCAACTACCATACTAAAACCAAACAAACTATGTGAAATAAGTCAAAATAATGAACCAAAGAATATCAAAACGCACAGGACTATACAAATATTTGTTAATGTGTTCATCCCATTTTTTAAGGAAGAACTAATGAAATCATTTCTTCTGAGCATCTACTGAGAATCAACTCGAAAACAACTTATTCCAATTCCTCTTATAAAATCGGCACAATATTTAAATAACACCAAAGCATTGGCTAAACCATAAAATGCAATTAAGGTTGCATTTGAATTTTCTATTTTTATTACATCCTTGAACTTATTTCCACCCGAGTGAAATGTTAAAAAACGTACTTAGCGAACAAAACTGTAATTCAATTATTCTTAATTTTTTCAATCGTCAATTGTTCAAATTTATTTATCTTAATCGTAACGTCACATACCGTATTAAACCAAAACCACTAATCCCAAAGACACTTTTAAAGAACAAAATCAAAAGGCAAAAACTTTGCAGGAATTTCACGAGCTTATTTTTTATTATCAAAAAAGATTTTTGAAAACAAGTAATCTTAAGTTTTGTACTTCAAACAAATTTCTTTCAAATATTTTATTTTTAAATTTGTAATCAGAAAAATGTCACAAAAATGTGCGCTGAATAAATATTTCTGAAAACATAATTTACAAAAGTGTTTGTTTATTCAAAGACGCAATCCAACTGCAACGACAAATGTCAAGATATTTATTTAAAATTTTAAACGTATATGCTGAAAACAGTTCTATTTCTGCACAATTTAATAGACTCAATAAAAAATCATCCAAAAGTTTGTATCTTAACAATTTTAGAAAACATGAAACTATTTAGTAGCATGCGATTTAACTGATCTCTCTTTCTTTCTTTCTTTCTCTAAATCACTGGCCGTAAGAAATATTATTATGTCTAAAATATAATTTTTTTCAAAAAATCAATTTATCGATCTGTTTCAACTCAAAAAAATTTAACAAACCAATCATGACATCACCAAGAGACAAAAAAATAGAAAAATTAGATTCAATTTACCTACTTCGTGAATTCGTTAACAATTCAACATTTCTTTTATTTATTTCTACGGGATTTAGCTTATAAAAAAATATTTTGCTTAATTTATCGAACTTGAAGATTATTACAAGATTTTTTTTAAATATCACCTTCGGCACGAGCAAAAATTTGTGCTGTCAATATTTTCTCCTTTATTGATCACTGAAGTGATTTTTTTAAATTGAAATATATACTTTTCACAGCACAGATAGCCGATCAGTCTGAGTGATGTTCACCAAGAAGGAGATAAGGCGAGTCCATGTTACTTTTTGTTGTTGAAAAATCTATTAGGGAAATTTCAAAAATTAACTCGATAGGACGAAAGATGCACGCGAAAGAGCATGAATACTACCGGCCGAATTTGAATCCTGTTCGTAACGATTAGTACGATATTGAACAGTTGATATTCTACGTATTATTTTTCTTTTAAATACTAGGGGGGAAAGTTGGTGGAACTTGTGAGAAAACTGCAAGTCACACTTAAATGGAGAGTATTGATTTAAGGCATCCTTAACACATAATCACAAAATAATTTTTGTGCTGAAAATATTAAGACTATAAAATTTTATAGATGTCCTTTCTCAAAAATATTTCAGTATGGAGGCAAATAAATAAGTTAGCAGTAATTTTGAAGAATGCCATTTTACTCGGAAGCCTTTTAATGGTAATTTAATCATAAATCATTTTGCAATTTGCATTTTGTGGATGAATTTATGCTTCAGAACAATAATATTTGTATAGTAGACAAACTCAAATATTGCACTTCATGTTATGTACCTTCTCATTGCCAGCTGGAATACCTGAAGCCTAGTGCAAATACTTCAAACGATTCTATTGATTTTCAGAATGTTGATGATACAATGCCTTTTCGAGTTCAGTCACCAAACCTCTTAAGTTCCTTCTGTGAGTCTTTTTTATGATACCCCTGCCTTGATCTGTGGCTTCACAAATTTACATTCATGCATTTGAAGCACATCGAGAATGGGATGTGGCATGTGCTTACCTTTGAACACATCAACATATTTACATACGTCCCACTTAATTTGTTACGCAGCTGTTCCTTTGAGAATACACTCAATATGCATACAGGATCATTAAGGGACAACTTTGCAGATATTTGAATCTGATGTCGATGATGTCTGAACATTTTGGTCCTCGGAGGCGTAATGATGGGTTTCAGGCATGAAATTGTGCACTTCTAAGTGTGCTTCAGCAAGTGTAACACGTCAACAGGCATACACTAGAACTACACTGATAGAAACAACCTTGAAGCATTATGCTTTTAGATTGTTTCTATCAGCCAGGACAAACCCTTTGTATGTTCTTGATCAACTATTTCCAGATGGTAAACTAAGCCATAGTTAAACAGATTCTGAAATACGCAAAGACGGAAATATCGCGACGATATTCTTTCGAAAAGATTTTTGAGCACTAAATCTACAAAGCAATTATTTTCAACACATGTAATATTAAAAAAAATTATTTGGCTTTTCAGAAAGTTTTAATGTAAACAATGCAGACACGTGTATTGTCCGCCTCCACCATTTCTTCATTTTTAACTTCAAGAAATTTTGAAGAATTTTAATTTTTATTAAAGATAGAAAACAAACAATCAAAGCAGTCGCAAATATGTATGGGGATGTTAAGTGACATAAATGAAACATTTTCAAAAATAAATGCATTATAAAATAAAAAATTGTTTGGAGAATTAACCCTCCAAGCCAAAACTTTAATTGCTCGGATCCAAATTTGGAAGAGAATTTTTCCCAAAAATTATTTCATTGAAGTTCAGGCTCCGAAAAAAAGATATTATCAATATGATTGGAATTTTTGATTGTTTCCACTAATTTTTTATCTCAATCAAGCATGTCAAAAATTTATAACATTAATCTTTTTCAAGAAATTTCTCAAATTTTGTTGGGACAGGTTTTTTTGTAAAAAAAACGTATTTATAAGTTATAAGTTTACCCTTCTCTTTCAAATTTAAGTTGTAAGTACATCGATTTTTTAGAAATATTTATGGCATATTTTTTAGTTTTTTCTTAAAACTAGCTTCTTAAAATCTTCCGAAAGTATTAATTTAACATAAGATACAGATAGCCCTGTATCACTAAAATAAAATGTACTGTGGAAAACATATAATATAATTTTCATGAATAAAATTAATGAATACGATTAAGTAATTTAACATATAAATCTTTGATTTTCATCATTTTACCTCGTAAAAGTTGGACCATTGATGAAACATTGTTCTGCGATAGTCAATTGTTTGCAACTTTTAAAATTATCTGTAACGCAAAAAACAGTGACCATTAACGTATTTTGCGACTTTTTGAACATGTTTTGTTCCAGCTTTTCATGAAAATTTTATTGCAAAAAATCTACACTGTGACAACGTTTTGCTTCAAAGTAAAATAAGTTGAATTCACGTAAATTTGAACATGGGTTTTTAAATAGTTTTTCAGATGTGTTTTATTTATTTCCGCAATATTTATTGAAGAAAATCGCCTTTTCCTCCAGCGAAATTCCAAAACAGGCTGGTAGAAAAATGGGACGGATTTCAATTTTGCGGAAAAATTGAACACAAAAGGAATTCAAACAAAATATGGTACAGCTAAATTACAAATCTAAATAAATGTCAGCTTTGTGACGCATCTTTCATAAAACTTCTTTGACTTATGCATTTTTTAATATTATTTTCAAATTGAATTATCTGGTCTGATCATTGGCGGCTTTAATTACATCAATTTTATCTTTAATACTTCAAACTTAGGATCAACAAAACTATAAACAAAAGTATTTGGTATTTAAATAATGAAGATCATTTATAAATCATCTAAATCATGTCATTCACCTTTTCTCAACTGATATAAAGCAACGTCAAAAATTAGTTTTATATCTACATCCATAAATTCAGTTCAATTAATTCTGTAATATTATGAACTTCAATGAACTTTACTGTCGCTATAATTTGAAAGCTTCCTAAACTAACTTCATTAAATCAGTTTCCCTTTGAGTCTGACAGTCTTAAAACATCCGAATCATTGCTAGAAAATTCGCTAAATTAGTTCTGATTATCCTTACTCTTTTGAAAATAACAAGCAACATTCTACAACCAGGACTCTCTACTTCTTGCGCAAACAAAAAACATTATCTAAAAGAATTTCGCTCTGGTCAAGGGTCCTATACCCTAGCCAAGCATAAAAAGGGTCTTTCCGGCCTATCAAAAAGAAAACCAAAAGGATACAAGAAAGCGTTGAGGATGTACAATCTCAGTCCCAATCAAGTGAAATTCAAATGACTTGAAGTTTGAGTCTCGGAGTTTACCTCAATCCTTATCCTAAACAAGCAAAATTGTGTACACAATCTTTTTTTTTCAGGGTGGAAATGGGAAGATAACGAAATTATATTTAGGACGAAAGTATCGGAATTTGTTTCAAGCGTGCGGATGAAGGTCGATTACATTGAGCGATGGTGAAAAGTTGGCTTACATATGGCCAATATTAGAAGTTCTTTGAAAGTTCAGTTGATTATTCATTTGCTAGCCTCCAACAATAATTCATTTACATATTAGGTCAGTCTTCTAACATTTAGTCAAGCATCCACAAGCATATAGGGTTTGAACGCCAACAATGCTGTTAATTGGTATGCATGGAAGAACTTTGGTGTGTAAGATGAATTTTCATGAAAATAAAACTTTGCATAGTTTAACAAACTGCAAATATAAATTTCCCAAAAACTATGCATATTCCCATAATTTATTGCTAAAATTTGCCTCTTCCACTTCCAAAATGCAATTTTTAATACAATCATAGTATGAGAGCAGCTTTAATTTAAGTATTAATTCTTCGCCTTGAGAATTATGTTTGAAGTAAGTAAGCAAGCAATAATTTAAAAAAACCGAAATCTTGAATCAGTATTGCACACTTTTTCATGAGTTTTCTCCTAACGGATACTTTTTGCTAAGTTGACCTGCTTCATGTTGATGATTCATAAGATAAACCTCCCGTTATGTGTTTAATGAGTAGCCGAAATAAAAATTCTGTTAGTGAATCTTACAATGAACTTGAAGGCGTAAGATACCAAAATATCACACCACAAAATCGTTTCTAAAAATGGAAATAAAAGGAAAAATCCTTATTAAAAATATGACAAACTCGAATGAAAAATCTAAAAAAAAACAGTCGAGAAAACTTTTTAAAATCATTTTAAGAAGGAATGGAGTTTCAGCTAAAACATCGTATGAGAAAATAAAATGTATTCTATAAGGATTCCATAGCCCTGAAAATCGAAGGCTCATCAACAAGTTTTTTTTTTTTTTTTATTTAAACTTTTATTAAATTTTTAATAAGTATTAGATCTACACTGCTTAGATCTCTAGCTTATGTTAATTCAACTCTTACTTCTAAACATAGTAATAACCTACTCTGACAGTACATTGTAGGCTTTGATAATACAACTCTTACAGCTAGGGGAGTTTACAATAGTTCACTATTGAATGTATGCTCTAATAATTATGTAATTATGTCGCTTAATGTCCAATGTTCATATTTTTTTTTTTTTTTTTCCATGTATAGTTGCACGCTAGGGTCCAGATAGCTCTTTTGATGGATCGTCTATAATCCTTTTATACCTGGTATGCGAAAGGTACCGCCTCTACACAATGGTGGAGTTGAATGTACTACGCTTTATTGGCTACCTATTAGGGAGTTGTAGCGGATCGATGCGCTTCAGTCTTGAGTACGGTGCAGTTTGCAAAATTTCTCTTGCTTTAATATTTGGGTGTTTTTCCAGACGTTTCATATAGTTTCCACTGTGTTTTTTAATTTCTTCCTCTACCGTGTTTATACCCATATCGCGTTGAATTATTTTGTTGTTTACATAATTGGGGGCACCTAGAATTGTTCTTATTATTTTTGTTTGAATTCTTTTTATTAGGCTTAGGTTCGATTTTTTAGTGGTTCCCCATAATTGTATAGCGTATGACCATATTGGTTTCAGCAGAGATTTATACAATTGTATTTTGGTTGCCAGAGTCAGCTTCGATTTCTTGTGGATTAACCAGCGTATTTTATTATATTGTAGGCTAACTTGAGTTCTTTTTTTCGTTAAATGAGCTTTCCATGTTAGTCTTCTGTCTAGATGTACACCGAGATATTTGACCACTTTAGTTTTTGGTACTTTTATGCCGTTAATTATGACTGATCTGCATGTACGTTTCCTAAGTGTAAATGTGATTTGCTGCGTTTTAGATGCATTTATGGTTATTCCCCTCTTATTGGCCCATTCTACAATCTTGTCCGTTTGGTACTGTAGCTCCCTGGTTGCTGTTAAGGGGTTAATATGGGAGAATAAAATAGCCGTGTCATCGGCAAAAGTTGTAGTTAGTATGTGGCTGCTAGTCGGTAAGTCCGCTGTGTACAGGAGGTATAGGATGGGTCCCAGCACACTTCCCTGGGGAACCCCTGCTCTGATTGGATGTATTTTGCTTAATTGGTCGTTACATCTTACCTTAAAGGTGCGATTATGTAGGTAACTTAGCAGAATGCCTTGGAATTCAGGCGGAAGGTAGCTCCTGATTAGTTGAGCAAGATAATCATGTCTTACTTTATCGAAGGCTTGTGATACATCAAGGAATAATCCAGTACAATATTGTTTTCCCTCCAGTGCGTTCTTTATATAGTTTACTAATCTATGGATTTGCTCAATGGTACAATGCTCGTGCCTGAATCCAAACTGGTGGTCAGGGATGAGATTTTCGGAGTGAAGTATGGGAAGCATTTTATCTAGAAGGAGTCTTTCAAACAGCTTTGATAGTATTGGGAGCAAGCTAATGGGTCTGTATGATTCTACTTTGGATTTGTCCTTTCCCGGTTTTGGTAGGACTATAATTCTAGAATGTTTCCATTGGTCCGGATAGTGGTTGACACGAAGTATAGCATTGAATATATGAAGGATTGCCATTTTACCTCCAGGGGGTAATTCTTTGATCATCTTACCAGTGATTTGGTCGTGTCCTGGAGCTTTGTTGGGGTTTATATCATTGAGTTTTCTTAGGAATTCAATTTGTGAGAATCTGATGGGTTTGCCAATTACCAGCTTAGATTCTTCGGTGAAGTCCTCTTGTACTTCATTGTTTGTTGTTGCGCTGAAGACGTTGGACAAGTGAGCTGCAAAGGCTTCCGCTTGCTCGGATTGGTTTTTGACCCAATTACCCGATCTGTCCTTGATGGGAGTTATTGGCAGGGCTGGCTTCTGTATTCTTCTCACGGTCCTCCAGACTGAATAATTGGTGTCTGCTCCCACCGTTAAGCTACTTACAAATGTGTCAATTTTTTGGTTTTTATCAATAGCTAGCCCTTTTTTGAGTTCCTTAGCGGCTTTGTTTAGAGACGCCTTCGCCTTGGGGGAACGGGTCTTTTGCCATTCTGCTTTGGCTTGGCGTTTTATTTTGAGAAGATGAAGTATTCCAATATTATATCTTGATTGAGTTCTGTCTTCGTAGTTATTGTTTTCAGGGGTGGCTATTATCGCACAATCTGTGATGGTTGCTGTTAGATCGAGTAGTGCGTGTTCTATATTTTCTGCCGATCTAAGTTTTACATGAGGACAGTAGCGCGTCTCGAACTTCATTCTAAACTTTTCCCAGTTCGTCGCTCGATTTGCAAGGAAAGGTGAATTATGACAAGGAGTCGCATTACCACATATGTTAACTATGGTTGGTGAGTGGTCCGATGATAGGTCATGGGACGTTTTTATGGTGATGCGCCTGCAGTCGAAATTTTTAACTACGCCGAAATCAATTAGGTCTGGTGTTTTTTGTTGATCTGTTGGCCAGTATGTTGGACAGCCACCCGATATGCACTGCAGTTTATTGTGGAGTACTGATTCGAGGAGCTGTTTACCCCTTGGTGAAGTCAATCGTGAGCCCCAGTGTGGAGATTTCGCATTGTAGTCGCCGGCAGCTATGAAACAGGAACCTAGCGAGTTGAAGAATTCATCGAATTGCTTCTTTTTGATTTTAAATTTAGGAGGACAATAGGTAGCAGCGATACAAATTGACTTGTTGTTAACATATATATTAATAGCTGTATAGTGAATAAAATGTGTTTGGTTGCATGAGAGCGGGAAATGTTTAATTCTGTGCTTCAGAACGATAGCTGTACCTCCGTGCGATTTATCATCTGGGTGATTATTATTGTAGATAGTATATCCACGAATTTTTAGATTATTTTTGCTGCAGAGGTGAGTTTCTGCAATGAGCATAATATCTATGTCCATGTTAAAAAGAAATGCTTCTAATTCATTCCTACGAGCCAATAGGCCGTTTGCATTCCAGTATGCTAGCTTAATTGAATTCATTTACTCGTTAATTTGTGTAAAAGTTCTGTTTGCTTACTTAAATTTGAATGCATTTGGTTCACTAGATTGGTAAGTTGCTGCAGGTTATTGGTGAGTGTGAGTAATATTTGCATGATTACTTCTTGTTGATTGCTGGTAGTCGCCGGGATTTCTGTAGAGGGTTGGTTCTGTTGGTTTCGGGTCACTTCTGCATAGGAGCGGGATGATGATGTGCGCGTGGGGGCATAGAGCCCCTGTGCTGGACCCGTTAGTTGAGATGTTGATATAAACGGTTGCCTCGTTGCTGTGTGAAGTGGTTTGGTTTGGCTTGTCTGCTTGTAAATAGCATGGTACACTGGGCAACCCCTATAGTTTGCGGTATGATTCCCATTGCAGTTACCACACTTTCTAGACGTGGTGTCGGCTTTATTTCTGTTGCAGCTAGCTGTTGGATGCATGCCTCCGCAAGCTACGCATATGCTGGTTAGCCTGCAGAAATTTTTCGAGTGTCCGAACTCCTGGCAGTTATGGCATTGTAGCGCTGCATATCTTTTGAAGGGCTCTTCCACAGTGACTCTTCTGTGCAACAAGTACTGGATATTGTAAATGGGATGAGTTTTGCCCTTTGGAGGTCTACTGGACTCTGGTGAGAGTTCCACTTTAAACATAGGCTGCGGCACTTTATTTTTATTTATGACATTGTGGATTGCTTTTGTCATGAATCCTTTGCTTTCTAGTTCTTCCTTTATATCATCTAATTTGACTTCTGGGTCTATGCCTTTGATAATTATCACCAGTCCCTTGGCACTTTTCAATTGATATGTGTAGAAATTTACCTTACGTTCTTCAAGCCAGCTGACTGCTTGGCAATATTTCACTTCATCCGCCGTCTGGATTTTAGTTTCTCTGATATTACCTTTTCGTAGGTCCACAGCGTAAAAATTATTTGTACCTAACAGTGTGATCAGGTCTTTAACAAGCACTACACTATTTACACCTCTGATAAATATCGGTGGGGGTTTTGACTTGCTCTTTCTTTCTTCTACCAAAGGCTCATTGGTTGTGCTTTCAGCGGTGTCCGTAGCAAGGGCGTTGTAGTAATTTTGATATCTTTCATTATCGTCTTTTGCTTGTTTGGAAGCTCTCCCCATATTCACAGATGGTGGGCTAAGCTTCCTCTTTTCGGAGATTTTAATGTATCTTTCGATACCTGTTTGGATGCTTTTCTTAATAGACATGCTGCTTCCGCTAGGGCCAACGTCCTGTAGGTCAACGGAGGTCAACTCTGCACTCATAGCCTGCGTCATGGTGCTCTATTTAAAGTGCACATTTCACTAGCACTAGTCTGTGTTGCGCCTTGATAGGTTTTTCACAAATGGTTGATCACGACCGCAGTGTGCACTTTGCGCTGCTGGCTTGTGCAAATAATTGGCACTAACGGTACTTCACACTTTGCACTACTAGATTGTATGTTGATATAAATATTTGGTGAACCCGACCGAAACGCGTCCGTACTCATCGGCTGCTGGTGGAACAATGCATCAACAAGTGATCAACGCTTTTGCATTGCAGTTTTAAATGAACTCAGCAAAAAGTGATGTCGGAGATTTTAATGAAGCATGCTGTTGAATGTTTCCAGATTATCAAAAAAAATCGCTTTAATGCTAAACAAACCTAAAAAACAGTCAGCAGCCAAAAAATCAAAGAAAAATTGACGAAAAACGAATCGAATTCTGAATCCATCCTAGTATTACCTTATATGCCATATACATGCTTGTTGAAATCAATAGCAGTCGTATAGATCATATTCGGATGAAGGATATAGATAGCTTCGCCATATTAAAACACATCTAAAATTTGGGATTAGATGCAAATAGCTTACTAGTTATAAAAAACATGTCAAGCTAATTAGTTGTCTAATAAGCAATTAATCTAAATAGGCTTCGGCTCATCAATTTTAATCGTATTTCTAAAAGCCGGAAGACGGTTTTATCCATAAAAAAAGACATTAATAGGAAATTTTGGAAAAAAAACTCCAATAACTATGTCTTTTTTTCTAAATGAAGGCTAATAATTTACTCTTAAAACCTCACTCTCATCGTAGAAGTCAATTTAGCACTTGCTCGACACTAGCGTGCACGCAACGCCAACAAAAGCAGGCAGTATTAAATTTCTACGCATATGTTTACTAACATTAATTAACAATATTTTTCCAACAAAAGAAATAATATGCCTTCCAATCAGCCTTATGGCAACTAATTAAATGGCATCTTCTGCCCCATTTTTCGACATAGCTGTTGATGAAGTCTACAGATAAGTTTCCAAATATTCAGCGTAAAATATTCGTGCTTATATTTTGCCACCGCAGATTTGAAACTTCATAGCAGTGCAAGCATTTCCACTTGTTTTGGGATGCAGACACTATCTACGGCATCTATGGCAAAACAAAGGCAACTTTGATGTTTTAGATCGCTCACTTACCTAAGAATTCGATTCATCTTCTCTCTTTCCTGGAAAATCCAGCAGATATCATTCGTTTAGCATCCAGAATAATGGTATCGATCACTAATTTTGCAAAACCTTCTCTCAAAGGCATCCACAAGTATTGATTTTTTCTATATGTTGCGCCTTTCTTTGAACAAACTCACTTAATGGTAGATTTCACCAGAAATTTAGACTGAAACACACCCTCTCAATGTTTTGTCCGCTAAAATTTTCGGAAGATGATTATTCACAGTTTGATGATAAATATCTTTCAAAAATTGTACCAAAAAAAGGAACCTGGACGCTTTTATTGAATAAAGTATAGTGTCCTTGAAAATTTGAAAATCCCCTAAATCTCTTTTATTCATTTTTGATAATATAGGCTGCATATTTTTTCAGTTATCTCAAATAAGTTGCTTTGAATGCAGACAATGGTCTAGATGTATTCGGTTCTAAAAAAATACAAAATTGATTCTGAATGGAAATCATCGCATAAGAGATAGCACATCAAATTTAAATGAGGGTATACAATATAATAGATCAACGTAACAGATAGGTCCGCCTTCCGTGAAAATTGAATCAGAAAAGGAAGAAAATACCCGGCGGAGCTACAAGGCAACTAATCGATGCCTAAGATACTCCATGAGGTTATCAATTGAGATAAAAATTATCAGGGCCACATTTGGATGACTTTTGGTGGGCTTGATTCACTCGTATCTATACTTTGAATATTTCAATTTTTTATGTACCTTCAAATACAAACCATTCAAAATAGTGTGTGTATGTTTGATCATGCCCAACGTACATTTAAACAAAAGAATATCCACCCGTATCATTGCGCATGTCTAGAAACCTTATCAATTGAATTGAAATGTTTCTTTTTTGTTCAATTGTACATTAATGAAATAATCCTTCCTATTGTTAACACAGAATGCATGCATGATACAGATCAGCAAGCTCGTAATGTATAGATTGTATTAACAAAATCCACTATTCTTATTCCATTTTCAGGCATCCTCAATTAAGTGCCTGATGATGAAAACCCTTGGACAAACAATAAATTGATATGGCACATATAACCTACTTTCACTAAAAGTTGAAGTGAAGAAAAAGTTTTTTTGCCAAATATATTGTTCATGCAATTAACACGAACAGCCAGTTTTGCTAAGGATCTAAGGAAGAAATATCTCCGCTTCACCCGATAAAACTACTCATTGTCCTTACTCTGGCGCGATACGACCTCTGAAATGGCTCTTTTTGCTCGAAAAAGAATAACAAGATTCGAAAAGAAAAGATAGATGTCATTATCAAGTGGTTGTTAAGGATGTCTCCTTTGCTAAAATAAGATCTAAACTAATATTATCATTCTCAGTACATGGAAGTTATGTATCGCTCATTTCTTTCGCGCTGATGAGTAATTGAAGACAGTTTCTACCAACATCGAATCAAATATCCTTCCAGTGTTCACGTGGACATTTTTTACGAGCGTCAAGCACGCGATCAACTATAGAGCTATGAAGCCTAGCCGAAGCAAAGTACTTAATGCAGAGTTGGGCATTGTCCTAATCATACCTTAGAAGATTAGTGTTAACAGACTTAGGTATTATCGAAATGTGAACAATGAAACGATAATATATAATCATTCAGACAGTAAAATATTGATCAATTAGTCTGTTAGTGATAGGAAAACTTATCGGCGCTTCAATGCCTAAGAATTTTTGAATGTTTCCTTACCAATGCACAAAACAATTATCAGTTTTATGCTGATTTATATTTTTCAGCTCATCTAAACAGTGGCCTTGCTCGCATGCTCACTTTGTTTTCCTTTTCTACAAAGACAATACCAAGGTACCATCTAGTCGGACACAAAACACATAAAAATATTTCACAAAACATTTTTAGACTTTAAAACACGATGAGAAGAGAAATGTGTCAATGTTCATGTTAAATGCGTGGAGTTATATTTGAGGCACACAACGGCTCAATACGCAAAAACTTCCTCATTGTTTTACAATCGCTACTGGTGAAAGTTCCATTCATTTGATACTTATTTTCCACGTATATTTATTTCATACTTTATTTTACAATAAAGTAACACTACGGTCAGACTTTAGTTGAAATAAAAAAAAGGTTTTGAAGCATCACCTGAAAATTCATTTTGTATATTCATAAAATGGATTTTTGTGTACCATTACCAAAAATATTAATTGCTGTTGTTAACACTTCAAAATTGCAAATAATTGAAAACTAGATTTTCCATTAAATAAACTCCAGAACTACAAATATTACTAGATTAGATATGTTCATAATTACAAAGCACTCATGAATGAGTTCAAATGATGAACTTCAGCTCATCCCAAAACAAGGACTATAAAACATACTTGATTTGGATCGTGCACTATATCACATTCAATACTCTTCATTAATGGTGAACATTATCCGTAACTAATATTTTCCATTGAAAATAAGATAGAATTCGCTCGGAATGCGATTTTAAATCGCAACTCGAATAAAAGCAGGATTTCATATTCGATTCGAGGTTTTTGCTTCAATTATCTACTTAAAATGTAAAATTTCCAGTGTATCTATCATTGAAAGCTATGAATAAGTGAGTCTGTAGAAAGTTTCCATTGAATTAATTGATTAAGTTGCTAATTGATTAATACGCATAAAATCAACAACATCTAAATATGATAAATGCCACAAATTTCATTCCCATTACAGTCAATAAGCTGGTTTAATTATCCTACTCTTACTGTTTTATATGTAGGTTTTACAGTCGTTTATCAAATAAACAGACTTTTATTTGATAGCTATGTGCATCAGTCTATGAAATTTCCATTTTATTAAATAATGTAACAAACAAAAATATAACAAATGATTGTGTATATCGTCGCAGGTATATTTTTGAAAAATTTGAAATTACCAAAGCTAAAATGTGGATTTAATTAAAAGGTTTAAGTCGACTTATTTCACAATATATATTATACATATATATATTTAAGCTTTCACAATTGTACTAGAATTCAATTATAATTGTCTGAAGAAAACTTTAAACAGGTTCAAACTGAGCGAGTAAATGTGTGAGATACATTCAATTTTTTTGAAAATTTTAACAGTCACGATCAACAGTTGAAGAGATTAATCTTTTTGAATTATTCAGCCAAAACTTTTCAAAAATTAAAATCGCAGCTCTCCTTCTTTAGATACAAACATTCGTAGTTATTCCCGCTCCATTAGTCACATGCGAAACGCAAAAATATACATTCTTCAAAATACTAACTCGCAAATACTTGAAAGATGCTTGTTCAGAGAAACTCATTTAAAATATCCTGAAAATCATATCAATCTACTATATTTGACGAATAATAACTTAGAAGCCACTTGGAATTTTGCTGTACTTAAATTATGTAAATAATTCAGCGTTCCAAACTTTACCTCTTGAATTTAAACATTAACCAAATAATATAATTTTGCTTCATATATTTAGAGAAAACCATTTTCAGAAATGTTCCATGTTTCTGAACCATTCGGCTTCTTTATATGATTTTGGTAAAAATTTAACGAAGTAGCATTTTATAAGATTTTAAGTTTCAATGTAACAGAATTCAAGCAACGTGAAGTTCAACTCAAAGTTAAGCTTCAGGACATCAACACATTTCTAAGAAATTATTTGGATCTACGTGCCTTAGCTGGGCTAAGGCTTTAAGTTGATAACGTTACTGGGAAAGGAAATTTTGAGTTTGATTTAAAACATAGCAGCTCTGAAAGTCAATCTTTTCTGAAAGTGTTTCAAGCATACTTGTCTATAATTGTTGTTGAAGTTGAAGTTTGAAGTTTGTCTCAAGATGATCCTTATTTAAATATTCTGTGCTTATCACTTTCAGCTTAAAAAATACAAAGCAGTGTCTATGGAAGGGTGCTGGGTTGCGAAAACCAAATTAGATCTTGATTCCTAGAAATCAACGCTGACCTAGATAAGTTTCGATAACAAACTACCTACAGTTTTCGAGATTGGCTATTGATTATTAACTTCCCAATATATGGGAAGTTCTTGTAATCGCCTCGAAAATCGAAATTGAAATTTTCAACTTTTCTTTACGTTTTGAGGTCTATAGAGTATATATAAAGTGTTTTTAGAAAGGGAGACGTATGTGTGTGTGTGTGTACGTACGTACGTACGTACGTCTGTACGTTCGTGGACACTTTTTTCTACGAGCATAACTCACGTAAACAAAGTCCGATCGACTTGATTAAGGTGTCAATCGAAGCGTCTTTGCAATCTTAAGAGCTGATTAGTTTTTGATTTTCAAGGTCATTTTTATCATTCACTATATCTCACGAACTAGATATAGTATTTGCATCATTAAGGTGTCAGTTGACGTGTATTAACATCTTTGAGAAGTTTTTAACATTATAAAAATTCGTTTTAGCCGTTTTTTTAATTTAATAGAAGAAAATGCGAAAAATCATGGTTTTTTTCATAGAAAATATTTTTTAACTTGATTTGCACAGCACAGACGTACGTACGTACGTACGTACACACACACACATACGTCTCCCTTTCTAAAAACACTTTATAGATACTCTATAGACCTCAAAACGTAAAGAAAAGTTGAAAATTTCAATTTCGATTTTCGAGGCGATTACAAGAACTTCCCATATACTGGGAAGTTAAAAATAAAAAAAAATTATTAAACGTTCAAGGTCATTTACGTCATTCATTATATCTCGAGAACTCAATATAATCTTTCCATCAATAAGGTGTCAATCGACGCGTATGATATTTTTATATATTAAAAAAATCGTTAAAGCGGTTTTTCTAATTTATTAAAAAAAAATGGAAAATATGTGTTTTTTTCATAAAAAAATTCATTTTTAACCTGAGTTGCACATCGTAATAATAAATGTTTATAGAATTTATTAACTTTTATCAATTTTTGTAGAGGAACCAGCAAAAACTTTGCTCATGATTACAAAAAAAATTAAATTAAAAATAAAAAATCATTCAAAGACACCATGCAAAAAGGGTTCATTCGAATCATAATACCTTAAATCTCATATTCTAAAGACATTGTTGTAAAGTCAATCAAAGTTTAATATTTGCAAAATTTGAGCAGATTTTCAATAGTCTTCACAGCACCATGTTTTAACTTTAATGAAAACACTGCTTTGTAACCTGTACCCCCCTCCGATTGATCCGCGTGAATAATCAATCAAACCAATCCACGAAAATCTTTACGTAATCAATTGACGCTCGCGTAGATGTTACGATTATTATTAAGTCATTCCAATAACTTTTACGAGAAGTACATTTTTATTATTTGTAGTAGTATTATTTCCATAATTATTATTGTGTTTAATATAGTTAATATCTTTTTAGATATTACTGAGAAGTTGACCGTGTGGACCTCATGGGTTGCACCTCACGGCTTGTCTGAAAATGTTTTATTGCACAAAAACAATTGTTTAAATTGACTTTTCAAAACTCTTAAAATAACTTTAATCTTGAAAGGGACTCGTGGTTGTCTTATATGGTTTGAATTACCACTATGTGGTATTTTTCAAATGGAATTGATTACCATCTATAAAAAGGACTGCATAAGTTGAAGAAACGAATCTTTGTGACAAAAACACTTTCAAACGCAAATTTCTGAAAAAATGATCATTATCATAAATAAAAAGCAATTGCTGGACTTGCTACCCAAATTGGATCTGACGGGCGAATGTTCACACTGTCTGCAAAGTGAATGGTTCTCAACGTCAGACACCAATCAAATTGTTTACTAGAAAAGTTGATCTAACTAGTAACTTTGATAAATTTTAGACATTTCATTCTTCTGGAGCCTGAAAAATAAAACACGCGCAGTCTCCAATTCACACTGGTCGTAGATGAAAGTATGTTTAGGCTCGCATATGCATTTTGTTGCTGAAATGATTCAACAATATTTATTTCGGTTTGGTTTAATATTTAATTTTCATATCTAGATTTTCAGAAAGTCATTGTCAATAGTTTAAAAGCTTAAATGAAGCATCTGACATTTGTCATTATTTTGATAAGCGCAAGGATAGATAGCAAAGCAGCACTAATTAGAATGGTTGGAATAAAATTGAAATTTCAACATTACAGTAAGTTTAAAATATGTAATTCCCCTCTATTATTATAAGTTTAATCGCAAGTTAACTCAAAAAAATACACATTACTCAACAATTCAATATTCAGTACTATCTACCGTTTCTTCGTCATCATCGTTAATAAATTCTAGGACTATAGATATCCCTTCTACATCAGAAGCTTGTTTGATGTTGGTTATCTGGTTGGCGAGTTGAATCTTCTAAATATCTTCGTAAGATATTACGATATCAAATCCTGATTCGGGTATATCAACTAGAAAAATCATTTGTTTTCTCAATGCGATCGTGAATCATCTTTTTCAGGCTTCAATTTGAGCTGTCGTTTTTGCAACAACGTCAATTCTGCCATAGTTTGAACTTCACTTTGAAAACAATGCAAACTAAATTGTTTTTTGAGCTCTGAACAATTGCTGTCCTATCTGCCAATTTTAAAAGTTTTGCTCATAATGGAAAAAAATTGAAATAATTTTCGATCGTTATTAAATACCTAAAATAATTTTCACACTTTTTTCCAGCTGATTCAAAATTAAATTTTATAGATATATTTCCTAAACATTCTTACATACAATTTTAATAATGACGGAGTTGTCAGTTAAAAGTATTATTTGACTATTTGTCATGAACTAATTTTGAATATAGCTATTCAACGATCTTACACAATCCCCAACATGTTTTTGCAATCAAATTATTTTTTAATGAACTATTTGATATAATCTTCCCAAAAATATTTGCATACACATTTAACCCTATTAATGACACTGGATCTCGACAACAGTTTCGACGATGTTTGTAATGATTTTTGAAAAAGATCAATCAATCAACAAAATCGTTTTGGATCATCATTGTTTTTTTTCCTGGATATGTTTCGTAGTTATTTATAATTTGGTTTAATATAATTGTTGTTCATTAGATATAACTGATGGTATGATTTAGAAATACGATATGGTAGAATATTTTGACTGCTGACACTTTTTTTGACTCATACTTTCGAAAATATGAATTGATACATTCAGTATTTTCAGACAAACAAACGTTCTTGAAACGAATCTTCAAACACTTGGGCAATAATCAAATTATTCTCCATTATTTATAGCTTCCGAAAGTTTTAAATATTTTTTTGAATGTGTTGGAATGAACATATAAATTTTGAGTTAATTAATCATCCCCTTACGATAAAATAATCAACTGGGCATGGTGATTTCTAAAAACCAAACACCTTTACCATCTCTTGGGTCAACTTTCCGATTTATAATTATTTCGGACTTTTCGTAATAAATCATTCTCTGAATACGCTCATCATCCCAGACTGGAAATGCTTGCACCTATTTTCAAAACTTTATCCTTGCTACACACTTTTAAACTTTGCTCCTGCCACATACTTATAATAATCCTTCATCTCTCCAAAATAGCATAAGCGTAAAATGCTGACCAAGATAAACTTTATTTTAAAAACTCATAACATCAATGGCTTAAGGCATTTTTTTAAAAATCCTATAATAAAGTTTGTTTCCATTAATACTCAATTCTTTTACGAGCGTCATTCAACGTAAAAGGTGAAATTCCGCCACTCTAAAAATAATCCGAATTTAATTCAATATCTTGATCCAGGTGATGCCGAACCTGTAAAAACGAAAACTCCCATTGAATGGGATTATGATATTTTCAAGGGTTGTACGTGTGGAAGCCTTTTTGTGGAAGTTTAATATGCAATCAACTGTAAAAAGAGTGAAATGAAGTCAGGGCTTCCGCTGGGTATGATATTGGCTTTGGAGAATGAAAAATTGAATTCTTTTCAGAGGGCTTGAACTTACAACGATTGAATTTTTGCAAATTTGAAAATATCAATTAGACCATGCTTCAATTTTCATTGTGGATGTTAATGTTTACCGAACAAATGTTTTAGGCATCATACTCAAACCAAAATATAACCTTTTACCAAATAAAATAAAATACCCTCATTTTTAATCTAAGACCTAAATAATCAGGTGAAATATGTTTTCAGAAAGCACACAATTTGCTGAGCTCACCTGGTTTTCCTCTCCAGTTGAAATGTAGGCTATCTTTCATAAGCGGAAATTATAGGCTGATTTCAAGCAGGACAAAATATAAAAGCTGGCAAGTCTATTCTCAAATAAAACATTGATTTTTCAATATTCCAAGTCCTTCCACTTGTTTATTTTGCTGGACTCATTCTCAAGTGATGGAATGCGTTCGATCATTTCAATGCTCGTGGGCTATAAAAAAATTTACGACAGAACGATCGAAGAAAACTACCCCCTGTCATATTTACATTGCCTGAATATCAATAAGGCACCCATCAGCCCCAGCAGGGCTGTTAAATTTCAATACATACATCGATATATCCTCCGTAGAATAAAAGATCCGAAAAAGTTGGGTCAAATAAGGCAAGTTTTGTGTCAGCAGCAGATTTATTTTCCGGAATATTAACGACTATTTTAGCTTGGGAATGAAGTGCTTGGGTAGTCCTTTGTTATTCGAGAGGTATTGATTGGTTACATGAGCAAACTTCGAAATATGGAGATGACAGGAAATAGTGAGGGTTTTATTCGAGCCAAAAATATATGAAAGCCAGGAAAAAGTTACATGAGTGTCGTGATAAAATTTTTAATCCAAATCCAGAGACATGCATTGATGTATAAAACTGTTACTGGTTTAATATGAAATATATCTAATAAATACAAGTGCAATGCTCTAATGTAACGCCAATTTATTTGAAGCTTTGAGAGAAGCTTATTAAAAGTCAGTCAGATGTTCTATGGATTCCACCATATGTTTAGGTTATTTTGAATTTTGTGAGCACTTTCCAGCATCACTGTGCTTTTGGTGTTAAAAAAATATTAATATTCGATTCAAAAGCACTATTTTTTTAGGTATTGATTCTGCTTAGCAAATATCTATCGCTGTTTTATATATTATCTGTAGCTATAGAAGCATTTCTGCTTGATCCCGACTTAATAGTGCATCACTGATCATGGTTTTGGCACTATGCAGTCTATGCAAAAAAAATCCTGTAATACTGCTGAAATCTTTTGAAACTATACATCATATCGTGAGTGTTCATGTATCGAAACTTTGCTTTCTTTTGTACAAAATGCGGTTTTCTTAATATTTATTTTGCTTATTGAAACCACTTTTCTCAACTAGCGTAACCTTTTTCAGTTGAAGCCCTAAATACAAGTTTCTCTAAATGTTTTAGAAATAATAAACGACATAATTTCAAACCATTTAGTATATTGAGTTCCGTTAGCTTTTTTTCTTATTAAAGGCTTTATGTTTTGAGAATGCATTTTAAATATTCGTTGAGATAAATTTTCCTATGTTGAATATTTAAATGAGAAAACATAATCAGTTTAATATAAATTTAAATCAAATGCTTAATAAAATGCTTAAATTATGCTTGAAATTTGAACGTGTATCTCTAAGAACATACATTTCACTCTTGTCACATCTACTGAAAGTGTGTGTTTTTGTGTTTTGTAGTTAGTAAAACTGACTATATTTTAAAGAAGTATAATTAATTTACATATTCTTTTTAGCTTAAAAACTTATTACAACAAGTAAATTAAAACTTTCCGTAAATGTTCCTGTAGTGATTTTTTTTTCACTCACGGTCACATTAAGCAGATGTTGATAATGATAATATCTATAGGCTCCTCACAAAATCACTTGTGGATGCCATAAATATTATTGCTTTTATTTATTATTGGATCAACAAAACGCATTATGAACTTATTTTATATATTTTGGAAAATAGTGCTGTGAAAGTATTTTTATTCCAGCAATAAATAACGAAGCGTAACATGATTTTCCTATATTTTAAAACATGTGGCCCAATGTATTTTTTAACTAATTTCCGACAAGCGTTTTCCCTCAACAATTAAAAGTGATTCCAAGCGCTACCATAAACAACTCCTAAAACCGTTCACTACAGTCCATTTTAAGAAACCATTGCAAAATAACTAACATTCGGCAAGCTTTCTCAAAACAGAGCGTCACCGTGAAAGGATTGTGGTACGTGGTTTTTCGGTGCTGAAAAATAAGATATTCCTAGTTTATCATATGAAAGGTCAGCCCACTTCAAATTTAAAAAAAATACATAGACCAATTAGTAGATAACTATACAAATAAATCAGACTCAAATATTTTTTCAAGAATAATGATTGAATAATATAATTGTGTTTGAGTTGATTGATTCTGTTTCATTAGTTACATCGCGTTCCAGCCAGCGAGAACTGGCAGCGTCAACAATTGGTCCATCTACAAGATGTCTTTTATAGGCTTAGTACCTCAATGCAGCAGCACTGCTATGCAAAAATGCATAACAGTTCACAACACAAGCAAGCCTGAATCAATGATATTCTCTTCAGTGTATGACTTTCCTTGTGTCATTTGATAGATTCCGATGTGTTAAGTTACGCAGGTTTGATTACAGTTACACTAGAGAAATCCTTTTTTTTTTTTGATACATTTTTTGTCAAATATCTTGCCGTTTAATCATGACTTCAGACTCTATTTATAATTTTAACTTATTTGGTTGGTTGGCAGGACAGAGCATTGTATCTGCAATACTCATATCTTCATGACTCTACCGAGTTTTAGGTAGTCGAAGACTATTGATAATTAAGCAAGCGTTTCATACAAAATCACCAATGTATACTTTAACAATACAATACTTCTGGACATGTTTAATTATCTAACATTAAATTCAAACAAAAATCATCATCTTTGACATTTTTGGGCTCTTTAAAATTGTTTCATTCTTCCTCAGTTTGGGTTTTTTTTCATTTTTCATATAAGCTTCACTCACAAAAAAATTTCGAAATGCTTGTAAAATGTGGGTTTTTGCCAATTAAGTATTGAATATCATGAAGACTCGCTACATGTCCTTCAATCGTCGTATTTTTTTTCTTTAATAGCAGCTGTTGAAGATGTAACATATTATGGAGGTGATATTAACTAACATATGTTGCGGCAATGAATTTATTTCGCGGAACGCAATATTTTTTATTTGCTCTATATGTTCATTTAAACTTAACTTCAACTATTCCACAGCGCACTAATTTCATCCGTATTTTCAAGATAAAATCATAACATGCATACAATTGCGAGTTTTCTCATTTCCCACCAATTCAATAAAGTGTCTTTCGCCTGTGTGGTAGCTATGCAGCTCCCACGTGCTTTGTCATATTTTCAAAACTTTATATTCATGTCGCTTGTCCGTACAGATTGTATCCAAGAGGCCTCATTTTTCAGATATTCCTGGAAATCTGTGTATTGAAAATTTGTTAATAATACGCTTAGATGGCAGCTTTTTCAAATACCTGCGTACCTTCAGCTGACAGCATGTCAATACCAAATTTACTGGAATACTTAAAGTTGCGTTAAAGCATTTACGAGATGCCAGCGATAAATTGTGCACGTTTTATGCTTAGGGAAGTTGTTTTGAATCGAATTTTAATTGGCACGATTTATGTGAGGACTCTATCTTTGGAATCAAGCTGAGTTTCAATGAGGACCAAAAGACTCGTGCCTAAGGAGCATATCAATACTAGGTAAATACATATTTCTTTTAAATCACCATTGGTGATTATTAAATAATGATAGCTAATATAAGTGATCCTATTGAATGATCTTACTAAGTCTAAGATACATTCATTTGACTGCCAGACTATGTCAACGAAATTATTGTTGATGTTTTCATCCTAGCCAATAGCAACATACTCTCAAACGAAAGAAAAACATTCAATAGATCCAAATCGAAGCCTACATCCCTTGAATAATTGCTTACGATATTTCTTCGATGTTTATCGTTTCGGGCCTGGTGCTCGCAAGACACTTGAAGTCTTAACACAAAATATCCTATTGGCTGCTTAACATCTAAGGTATAAATCATCATTTATCACGTAGAGAAGTAAATCACCCGCGAATTCTTTCCTTCTCTACATGGTGATAAATTTCAGACCAAAAAAACCCCAATATACATTGAATTGCTCCCGTCACTGGATACATTGGATGTAATGGAATAGAAACCAAGTGGGCCGCTGTTCTTATGATTTCAATAAATCATAATATTTCCGATTTATTTGGCTATGTAGCAATTCGCCCTCATCCTTCGTTTGCGCACGCCAAGCCAAACAACATCTTCAAGTCGACACTGCAAGTATGCCGGGATTTTTTTCTCCTATTTTTTCCACAAACACATAAATCTGCAATCTGGACGACAGAAAATACGAATGAATTCCCAAATAATTTATGTTTTTTTGGAATTCAGTTAAGCCTCCAAAATATATTAGCCCTATTAAAGCTACACTAGGTATGATTGGAACTCTAGCCATAGATGTTGGATTTAGGTGAGGACCAAACGTTGCTTTGACTTTGAATTTTTGTGAAGTAAATCACAACCCATATTTATTCAATTTTATAGGTTTTATGCTGGGGATCAAGTACAGTTCACTTTCATTTGCTAAGTTTTAGAAGAAAATATCTTATAATTTATTTATAACAAAAATTAAAATAAACTTTACAGGATCAATAAAATTCCTCTTAGAAAAAAATACATTTTGATCCTTGAGACTGATGCTACCACGTGGCAAAAAAAACTCAATGAAATTAAACATCACCGAATGTGTGGAAAATGTACATTTGATTTTGAAAAAAAAAACGAAACTAATTAATTCGAATTCGCGGATCAGAACCAACCACTTGCTTAGCAAAAGAACGAAATATAAGTTAAATGTCTCATCTTTTTATTAAATTTCACAGAAATAATCTATGCTCAAACGCTCTTATTTCTATGAACCGAAAACATTAGAGGGTTTATCGAAAGTACAAATTCATAAAAGTCGACAGTTAATGGTTAGCTAAGATTTGATTGAATTAAAAATACTTCCGAATGATTAGAATGTTTTTCTTTTAACCTCTTGAATTCCTTGATCTTAAAAAGTTAGTTGTAAATAAATATTCAATAAGATTTTTGTCAATAAAAAGGGGGAAGAATACGTCCCAAAGAAAAATATTAATCTTCGCTGGACGAAAGAAATGTAAACCATTCGAAAATCAAAACTTGTGAACAGCACGGCATCAAATATTTTAGGACATACAAGGTTAATATATATAAAATATAAAAATTCTTGAATAAAAGTAGAAGAAATAAAAAGTAATGAATAATTCATATGTTCTTTCTCTGTAACTGATTTCTTTCGAACCATGAAATTAGGCCTAGATGAGTGGAAGTTCGTGTATTTTAAATGATGCAAAAACTGAATTGAATGATTACTTTAATATAATAATTTTACTTCATGCCACACAAAGAGTTTATATTGAACTACAAACTGAACCATCGTAGCACAAATTAAAGGATCTTTATCTCTGATATCATAGACTAAGTCATCAAGAGTTTATTCAATAAATATGTCACCCGAACTGAAGTTTAATTTAATTGCAATTTTTTGCAACCAAGAAAAAACATTTACTATGAATGTTTCTACTCTTTAATGAACTCTCCTTCCCTCTAAAATCTTAAAACATTCCAATAAAATCTGGAGGATCATACAAATCTTAAAACAATTTATTGTCTCGGAATTCCCGTTTTTGATATTTTCGCGGTATTGAGCTGAATCTTTT
Organism: Oxycera nigricornis; assembly: GCA_963942545.1. Classification (NCBI taxonomy): domain Eukaryota; kingdom Metazoa; phylum Arthropoda; class Insecta; order Diptera; family Stratiomyidae; genus Oxycera; species Oxycera nigricornis. The sequence continues at coordinate 15,475,405 of OZ012659.1, forward strand.
GACATCATAAATATCTAGACAGCACGAGCAATACCTCAAATCAGTACGTAAAACTTAAAACTCAACAGAAAACTTAAACATTTCATTTTTCATTTTTTCTGTTGGCTCATTATCAATAGAATTTATATATAGTGAAGCTGTTTCATCGTACACATTTTGTGTTGAATATGAAAGCACTTAAGAATTCAATGAGGTTACAAGAATCCTCTTCAAAATCAACATTTCAGTGATGATGTCCAATAACATCTAAATTTGAGTCTATCGAGAATATTATAAACTAAGAATAAACAATGCACCTTGCTGATTAAAGGCTACACTCGTAAATCCACTTAAGAATTCAATGAAGTTACAAGAATGCTCTTCTGTTCTATTCAAGATTTTGGTCCAGTAACATCTATTTCGAAGTTTATTTGGTACTATAGTCTTTCGAATGAAATAAATAGGGAAGCTGTTTCTGTTAATTCTTAATGAGATATCAAAAACAGAAACACTTTTGTGACACAAAAATCAAACATTTGGTAGATTTTCATAATTTTCAATAGGTCTGTTCAAAAATTTATCATAGTTGATTGCGTGAATACTTTTAGGGTAGTAATTATATTTTAAAAATTGTTAAACCAAATCGGAAAGTACAATTAAATATTTTGCATTTTTTCCAAAGCATGGTGACATGTATTTACAACTACAGTTTTCCAGCCCCAAAAATTTATTTCGATTATAGAATGTCTTACATTGCTGATTTAAGAATAAAACACATCTCAAGTGTTTTAACAATCAAAGGTAATTAAAGTTCGCTTGATAGTATGCAGATTTATTTACTTTCGAGATACACGAAAATTATTATTTGTCCAATTTCAACAAAAGTCGAATTTTTCATATTGATATATTTCTGTTTTAGGACAAGACGTATTTTGAAGAAATCCTGAATTCCACCTTTATAGCATACAATAGGAAACTATTGGCAAAAAGTACTTTCTTCAAAATACTTAGCACCTTTTTCATTATGGTCGAAAGACACCTCCAATGGCCAAATTTTAACAAGCCAACCACCAAAGAAACTATGAACGCTATCAACATAAGTCGTTTCCATCCTACGAAAGCTTACCAACCGAAACACAATCATTTTCCAAAAGTAATTTCACATTAAGTTTTCCATTCATTCGCGCAACTTTTTGCATTATCCTAGCGATCGTAAACAGGAGCAGCAACGAATCGCGTATAGAAATATGACGTTCCAGCATAGAATCACCATCCACAGGTGCATAATGCTTAGTCGGTGGGTGAAGTTCCTTCGAAAAGTTTTGATTAAAGTTTGTCTGGTGCGTGACGATGTTGCTTTCTCTGCCAGGATGCCTTCGAAACTTACCAGGTGTTTAATTGCGGCACCTGGATAACAATCTCTTCTTTCCAGCGCTTTCCTTAAGCTTATCTTTGGCTCTTCAATGGCTTTTGTTCGGCTAACTGACAGCCTGGCCCTGTTTATAGAAAAGCTGAAAAATTGAAGCAAATAACCGCAAAGTTGCAAATTATTATTGTAAAAGTAGCATCCTAGGAGGATTCTCGGTTAGCGAAAGCACTCTTGATAGGTTCGAGCAAATTTAGGTTAAATGAGCATCTGAAAAAAACGCTCTTGAGCGTAATGCCATATCTAACTCCTGAAATTCAATTCCAACGATTGTTATATTAACATAACATATTCATTTATTCGATAGAAGCTTTTGAAAATTTAAAGAAAACTACATACAGGCTAGGATCCGCCATCCTATATCCAAGGCTTTCTTACTAAGTGCTGGAAATTGTATCTGCAGTCAACATAATACCAGGAAATGTGAATAAGAAAACATATACATTCGTCTGGTACTCGTCGAAAATATTCGTTCTAAATAAAGTCTTTTTCGAAAGATCTTATTATGGCTCCCAAGGTGATGTTCAAGCAAACTTTCTTTAACTTGTTTTTTTTTTGCCGGAAAAAATTAACACAGCATTTTATTATGCATTGAATTTCTTTTGTGAATGTTCTCGGAAGTATCAAAGCATAATACATTTGACGAGGGTCAACACTACTTTACATGGAAATAATTTGAGTTTGTTGGAGTTACACGTGAAGAATCAAAAAACGAATGGAGTGGATGTCGTGATAAAGTGAAAACTAAGAGTGTAGAGCGATTATATCGTAACAATGGTAAACAATAACCGATTTTAATTAAGGAAAAAATTTCAATCAAATCTATCATAACTTGAAAGTTGATGCCAATTTTTTCTTCAATTTTTTAGTTGATTTCATCATCATCATTATTTCAACCAAGTTTCAAACAATCAGTACTTACACAGATTTTGGTATTATTGGATTCATCTCTGATTAATGATATTATTTTAAGAGTAGTGTGACTGTGTGGCGATTGAAAAAAATCGACATTTTGTGTTAAATACTTTGAAAGTAAAATATATTAAAAGAAAGCAGTGAAAATTTTAGACCAAAGTACGAAGTTTTTACGAAGATATTGAACTCAAAAGAGAACGGGTCATGCTCCGATAAACACTTAGCAGCTGCTACAGCCGTGCTAAGCAAAAAGATGCACCTAAATGCAATCAAATTTAGAGACCACTTGCTTTTCAAGCGAATTTAATCGAAGATTTAACCAAAGTTAAATGAGTAACTTAGATGAACTTTTGTATCCATTGGTTTTCAAGAAATGCTCACATGTAAAATGTTACAATATATGTTAATTTCATTGTTTTATTTGTTAAAAAAACAATTAAATAAAATTTTAACATACTAATATCATAAAACAATCTTTTTTTATTGAAATTAAGCTACCGAAATAAAGCTAGAAGTTTCTTTCATTTCTCTAAAATTATGAGAAATATTTTATCAAGAAACAAAACAATTTCCATAAAACTTTTAAAGTGAGGAAGTTTCGTTATAGGATCGTTACTGTTGTAGGTGACAGGACGCCAAGGTTTGATGCAGGCCACAAACCACCACAAAGAAAATGCTGCACTACTGAGAAAAATGGTTCTATAATTTTTTATTGCAAACGAGTTTATAGCTGGAGTACGCGTTGCTTTTTATGTAAGGCAATTATTTTACGGCAGTTCATTTATTTTCACGGCAACTCTAAAGTGTATTGCAAAGATCACTGATATCAAGTTATAGTATTACATACATCTTTTATAAATAGAAGTAGCTTTATATGACTCGCAATATTTCGTCCAGATTGAGAAAACCACCCCAATTGGAGCCAAACTTCTAAAGGTAACCGCATGATCATCTCCAGACTAGTAACGAAGGCGTATAAAACCATTTACAATATCCCTATGCTAACTCCAACAAGCGAAGTTTTCAAAACAGCCCAAGAATTGAATTTGCAAGGCATGATTTTCATGGAAAGAGCTAAATTCATACATAAGAATCAACACCGTAATGAATATACCGCTGTGAAATTAGATAGAATTGAGGGGAAAAACACTTACAGAATGAGAAACATGAATAATATAGCTATAGCATTTGCCAGAACTGATCGGCTAAAATAAGACCCCTTCAACAAAGCAGCTAACTTTTACAATACACTACCGGACAAAATTAAAAACATAGCGAACCCAACTTCCTTTAAAACGACACTAAAAATATTCCTTCTTCAGGACCAACTTTCGCAGTAAGTTACAAATACAATCAGCTCCACTAAACTCAAAACCAAACATGTAATCAACAGGAAATAATTCATAAACATATAGTCTGAACTATTAATCTAAATAAAAGGACACTAAAACTTAGATTTGGTAATATCTCTTATACCGATTTTTATCGTCTGGGAAGTACTATGTCCTAAAATTTTAAATACGGAGAATTACTAATATTTTGACGGAGAGAGTGATTGAAGGTAACGGAAGTGGTTTTAGTCGGTAGAAATCCGGCATGCCGAGAGGCAGGAGCTGATCGGTATCTTTTGAAGATTTCCACCTCCCAACGTTGAAAAAAAGCATCAATTGAAAGTTTCAGTGGACATTTTTCTTATTTCTTGCATTACTGCCAGAAGTTTAAATAACTTCCTGACGAAAATTTACATTTTGATTACTCCGCACGAGAAATAAAATCTACTTACCATTTGGAGTCACAGTAAGTATGATTTTCTTAATTTCCAATTGTGCTAGTTTTTGTAAAACAATGCTGTTTTGTTCTTCCTAAAAAAACACTAAACAGTATTGATAAAGCTACTTCTGGACTTCATAAAAATAATTGAATTGTTGCTATAAATGTTTTGAACAGTAATTTTTCCATACCATTCACAATCGGATTCTTTTCTCGCAAAAAAGGTCAATGTCGTTCCAATTTTATACAAGATTCCATTCAGATACCTTTCCTGCAAATCGTATATTTCCATTATTCTTCGCTAACACAATTTCACCTTTCTTCGTTCGTTATCCAGAGAGAATGTATATCAACTTTTATCATATTCTTCATATTCCCTATTTAATTTGCACGCTCCGAAGAGTTATGCATGCTGTCCTCCTGAAAAAAATATGGAAAACATAAGGATTCCTTTTTTTTCAATTACCATTCCAATAGCATGACATAAAAATTCATGAGGGCCACTCAATCGGAATTATATGGCTCATCACTCCCTAAATGGAAGACGAAAATTTGAAATTCAAATTTCGGACACAGCATAGATGTCTCGCTGCTACATAAGGTTAGGACCATCACGCAAAGATAATGTAAAGGACAAGGGCAACAATAAAGATAACAACGACCAAGGATGTCCGATGGCAAAAACAAGACGATATACCGAGCGTGGAGAGGAAAACTCCCCAATGGATTCTGAACAATAGAATTGTCCTGGTTGTGCGTGTGATTGTTGTCAGTCAACGCCGAAAAAAAATACATTGAGCAAATAAAAAACTTTTGTGTAACATCTAATGTGGCAAGTTTTTGTCCATGAATTTGGATTTCTCCCGTGGGAGATGAATCCATTCCTATATGTTCTGAATGCTTCATGCTATATTTTTCAGATGATATATCGATCAACATGATTGTAGTTTTCTGATTGCTTTGTATCTGATCAATTATCATTTTTCATCAACAGTTTCTTATGCAAGATATGACTGGGTTCTAAAGACAATTAATACAATTTTCCAAATTTATTTGAACAGATACGAACACTATTGAAGAGCCCATGAAGAGTCTCATCAACTAGTGATAGCTCATATCTAAATATTTCACAGCAAAATGATTGGTACGTCACAAGAAACCATTAAAACACAGTAGCATTCATCAACCTACACCCGGATTCATCTTAAATCATTGCAACGCCATGCACCACCGTTGCAAACAATAAGGCAATAAAAGATTGTTTCGCCTTCAACTGCCATCATAAAACGAAATGTCCGCGTCCTTTTGAAATATTGCATCTTGATCTCAGCATTTTCACATTATGATGATCATAATGTGAATGCACTTCTGTCTGGAGCGTTTTTCTGGTATGCTGTGGACTAACCAGATCGTTGGGATTACAAGAAGAAGGGCACACGGTTAACATTACTTGGTTTGCCGAGTGCAAATACTGCATGTAATATTTCTAGTCACAAATGTGAGAGACGGGCGTTCGGTTGGATCAAATTGAGTTCTGTACAAGTTTTATTTCAACGAAAAGTGTTTTATATATTAATAAGACATGCCGAAAAAACAGGAACACTGGAAATTTTGCCGAATTGCTTAAATAATGGTGATTAAGCATGAGGACTTTGACTAGACATGTTTAGCTTCATTTTAGTGAATAGCAAAAAAAATCGCAGTTGTATTTGATTTTAAACAATTTCTCAAGATTTGAAACCATTTTACAAAATTGTTTTCTCCATACCAATGAATTTAGTGAAGTATTAGCCTCAGATAAATACAACTTTTTGACAAAGTTAGCTTTTAAGGATTGCAGCTCCCTGACGCTCCCACTCACTAAGATCACATACAAACCTACTATAATTTAATATTCATTGCAGTTACATACATATATATCTGAGAAGACATTCCCTTGGCTCATCTTTTGTTCGTAAACCATTGCCTGCATATTTCCTTGCCAGTGCTTCCCTTCATTGTGGTAGACATCTTTCTCTGCGCGCTATACAAAAATTGCCTTTACAATTTCCCGGGCGGGGGTTGCGATTTGCATGTATGGGCGACAAAGTGGAAAGGTTAGATATACATATATATCATACATGCATGGTGTCTAGGGTTTTGATGTTTATTCAACTTTATGAAAATGTTTCCCAGCTTCAAAGCAGAACTGCATATTAAATTTCCTACGGCAGGATGCTTTTCTTTCAACTGATACATTGTCGCTCGGATTTAATTTATTTCTAGGATTCGTTTCATTTTTTCTACACTCACTTTGAGATGATATTAAAATTTTCCACGCTTCGCAATCTTAATGTGTTCCACTCTGTTTCGTTTGGTGTTTCTCATTATATTCTATAGAACGGTTAGCATGCATAACTGAAGGACACATAAATCGCTGTGAAAGAATTAATAAAATTATGTGTCAAAATGAAACACTGTTTTGACTGCAAAAAATATTTAATTATTTACTGCTATTTCATAGCTAGCAAAGCGTAATTCCTCTTGGTTTTCGTATGCAGTAAATTTAGCGATTCAAATGAAGGAGAAATAGATTTCTTTGTAGTGTTTACGATGCTTTTCATTCTGATACAATTCAAAAGACTACAAATTATTGAAACATCCAAAAAAAATTACATAAGAATAGTTTAAGGCAATAATTTGAATTAAAAATTGAACAATAAATTTTTCCCTTCTGTACTATATTTTTTTGTGAATCATTTAGAAGTTGTCAGTCTGTGAAGATAATATTTCGATTTGAATATAGAATGTTAAGTCCATGGTAAATGCAAAACTAACTGAATATGGAAATCTTAAATTATAAAATTTCGTTCGTTTTTTAATCTGAATTACGATTGATTCAATACGTGCAAATTACGAATCTCTCGCAAATCTTTTATCAAAATAATTAGAATTAAAATTCAATGATTTGTGGTGGAAAACTTATTACTCTTGGACAATGTTTTGAAGCACAAACACTGCTTTTAAATGTCCTAGGTGGTTTGAGGCTTCTATTATATAAAATGTTGTCATGCGTTTTAAAGTCCATAGTATAGACTTCATGAAACCAAGAGTATAACAAAAGCAACATTACTAACATATGTAAAGGATTGGTGTTAGCAGCGTAAAATTTATCAAAGAGCAAAATGTTTTCGGTATCGTCACATTTCTTTCACGTACAAATTGCAGCCTCGAACTTTCGTGTAGCCTTGAAAAAAACCTTCGCCATAACAAACCCATCTTCAAAGTAAAGAGTATTTCTTTTCCATTTTGGTGTCGTGTAAGTCTCATTAAAAGTCTTATCTGTAGTTTTCCCGCGTTCTTGTCAAGATACTATGCAATCTTTTTTTAGCTCAAAGCAAGTGATGACTGAATATGTCTTCATCATAAAAAAGCAGTTCCAGACATTCGAAACTTTCTAGGTCACATCGACATAACAACTAGTCTGAGCGTTCAAAGGAAATCGCAAAGCAATTGAAATCTACCACAAAATGTAATTGTCTTCGGGACTCCTTACATAACAATGGGAATCCTTTGTTACATATACACGCGCTCAAAAATCCCTCGGGCTGTGAGAAATCCAGCTCGTTTTAGGGCAGCAAACTCACATTGAGACAAATTGAATACCCTGTGGGCAATCATACCAGAAACAATCGAAAGGACTCGCGTGTCATAGAATACCAGTATTTGTCGAAATCTAAGGGGCTCCGTGTCCCTGTCCTGGCCACGTAATGAAACCACAGTCTGGTGGTGAATTTGTGCTCAGAAGATATGTGATTTAAAAAAATGGTGGAATTGGTTTTCGACGGTTGGAGGGATTATTTCGATAAGATAAACCAATGTACAACAGCGTGTTTTTAAATGTTTACATGAAAGGTCCTGTTTTAAAGTTAAACCCCTTTTCCCGAAATTCACATGGACTACTTCATCTGGAAATTGGGGAATGGCACAGCATATACCTTTTTCCTGGGAAATAGTACTGCTTCATCCAAACAGCTTTTCACTTTTTCTCCAGATGATATCAAGCTCTGAGGATAGTTCTGACATTTCATTTCAGCTTCATGTCCGCACCTTGCCTGGCTTGATTATTAACGTGTCATCAACTGTCTACTAGTGCTTTAAATGTGCCCGCATAACCGCCTGCTTTCGCAAAGGACCCATAAAACTATTCGTGCTCCTCGACTTGATCCTTTCACGATGTCAACCTCTGTTTTCATGCAAAACATGGTCATTTACTGGCACTGTTTTCGCATCTATGACTCCACTGTTTGAATATATACATATGTAATTCATGTCACTTATGGCGCAGATATACATCCGCAAGAATTGGGCGTTTGAAGTTCGTCCCTTCTGCACATGAAATTTCAGCCAGGGCCCAGCACATCGTACATCCATATGCCAGTGAACGCTTGAGATACCAAGCACAAAGGTCATTTTCAGTTCTGAATTTTGATTAGTAGTTATGGTTACAGCTTGGCTGGTAAATTGTTTGCTTCTCGGAATAATGACAATCGTTTTGTATTGGTAGGAAGCTTAAGGTCCTTTTGCATTCCGCATTTTCGGATAGCAACAGATTACTAGAAAATATCGACTAAGTCACGTTTCAGCCATAGATTGGAGATTACAGTAGATTAGTCGTTGCTATTCGCCCAACATCAATAACAGTGAGGATTAAAGAAAACTTAGAGAACGCCTGTTGAATGGTTCCTTTCACTGTTCCTTTCCAAATAGCTTCAGTTGAATTTGGTATGGGATGTATAACTTTGTGGTATTTTCCTGAATTTTCTTTTTAAAAATTAATAAACTCGATTGTTTTGTCGGCATTTGCTTAAAATTAGTGAGCTTATGAAAATGTGCGATGAAAATTTCGATTAATACAATAGATAAAGTAAAACAGATGGTAAAATACTTGCAAAATAATTGTCAAAAAAATCAGTTTTAATGAGATATTATGCATATTACCGCGACGAAGCAATGGATTCAGCGACCAATTTTACTGTCCATGACCCAAAAATTTGTCTTTCCCAAAAGTAATCAACATTAATTCTAGTGTGTCGATTATGAAATAACTCTATGCAAACAAAAGTAAATTATTATCCTTGAGAATGACTTTTCATATAGTTAAACTAAAGATAAGCATTTTAACGGATCCATTCCAAAGCCAATAGGTCATTATTTTATGCTCCCAATGAAGTGTGCACGCAAATCGAAGGAAAAATTTGCCCTAAGATACCTATGATACACATACGGAAATATATTGAAAGTTACAAAGAAATTTGTTGAATATTGGAAATATTATTCTAACAAAAAAGTACCTAGAAAAAATTGATTCGATTTTAAAAGTTCCAAATAAATATGAAGTCAACTTAGTGGTTTAGAATGGTAGGTATTATTTCAGAGACTCCTACTTTCATATGTTTCAGAAACTTTTTTTCAATTTTGTTAGCCTTGCTTTGTTCAATCTCTTTTAAAAATTACCAAATTAAATTTTCTTTATATAATAACATAAATTATTAAAAATGTTAATGTAATTTAATATTGAAAAAATCGCATCACTGTCCTTTGCTCATTGTTTTCATGAATAACTTTCTATCGATCAATGGCATCTAAAGATGTATTTGCCACATATACATACCTAAGTATACACTTAACAAATGTCTCATTCGCTAAACATATTTGAAAGGGGACTAACAGCCCGTATTTTTCAAATGAATGGACTTTTCTGTACTAAAGAGCATTTCCTTTTGTTTTCAGATGTTACATATGAAGAAGAGACAAAAAGCCAAGTAAAACTCCAAACAGTTAACACAAACAGGTTGTCAGGTCGAAGATGTTGTCATTAATATATATTAAACCAAAAAACGACTAGATTAAATGTATATTTCAACGGAGGAAACTTTTCTAAAGTGGCAAAATTGAAGCTTAATCGGCTAACAAACTGCTTCAAACTTCAATATCGTTAAACAGTTTCATTTTACAATAAGATTCTTCAACATGAAGATAAGGTTGATAATGTAGAGGGGAGGCAAATTAGCTCTTTCACGTTTTCACTCAATAGCAAAACTATATCCTTGGAAGATCATTCATTGTTTTGCAACATTCCCATAATACCTCTGGGCACGGAAACGATATGCACGTCAAACATTAAAGGACTCCCTATTAATAAAGCAGATTAATGGTTTCCCATGTCTTTCATGAATAATGCAGGTGTATATATATAAATGAAAAGTGTATTTACGTACAAGAAAATCGAACTCACATACGCTTGCATGTGAACAAATATCCACAAACATGCATGCAAGCATATCAATTACCACCGGTGAATTTCAACATGAATGCCACAATTCTGAGTTTTCCAATTTCAAAACAAGTACGTTTCTAGATAATGTGTAGTTACACCGATTTGATCACATGTGTATGATATGAAAGCAACAACGCAACCATTTATATTCAAAACAATCTTTCGCGTGTTCCACGCATATCAGATTGATATTTCTCAGCTAATTCGAATTTTCCAATCGTAAAAGCAGATTCATATTGTATCTATTGCTTTCGCAACTGTGCACATCCAACAATGCTTAATAGGAGTTTGCTTCAAGTTTCAGGACGCGCTTCTGGTTATTTTATAGCTGCAACGCCTTCCATTAACCGCCAACAACGTTTGGTAATAAATACACTTGGAAGCTATTTCCTATTTTTCGTGTAAAACATTCTATCACAATACGAAAATGGGACGAACAATTTTAATGATGCACCATTATTTTTACAACCTTCGTATTATTTTACACATGCAAAACTCGAATAAAAATGTACTATTAAATTTATGATGGCGACGAATTATTATTATTTTACTCTGTATTGCAACCTTTTATTGTGTTTTGGAATTAGAATTGGAATTGGAGTTGAGATTGAACGAAGCAAACGAGCTTCAACATTTATACCTTCGAGTTATAGCTGAGGTGACGAGCAATACGAAAATGTTGTCATGGCATTCGAAAACGTTATCTGTCCAATGCGATAATATCCACATCTGAAAAAAATTGCTTGGATTTAAATTTTATCGAGAAATAAGGAAGTCATAGATTTTGATGCATTGAAAACCTCAGAAGTAAGTTCTTATAAGTCTTAGTAGTTTTTCCCTTCAAAACCGTATCAAATGTTAGGTTTAACATTATTTTAGGAAATGCTGCTAAGTCGCCACTACCAAGATCCTGTGAATAGCTGCCAGTAAATTTCGATTAATTTGACCGGCAGATAGGCATATGGTTGCCAGTAGCTCAACTTTTCATGAGGCCCCAATGAACAATATGCTAAGGAAATATGTAGAACGGAAAAGATATCAAATTTTGTATTCTTCACTTTAAATTTTCTTAAAATATTGGGATTTTATACCAGGAACCAAAAGCCCGAAGATTGAAGTTTTTATCTGGCTTTTGCGTAATCTAAATGCTCATTTTATTTGAATTATATATGCGTGCTGTGTCTTCTTTCCATGATTCCTTAATGTGCTGTCGCACAAAACAAAAAAATAGCCTTTCCGAGCACGTCTCTACTTACAATAGTCAGGTTGCTTGTGTCCTTGTCATAAAAGCCTCTTGACTTTTCACAACAGCGAACGCCATCAAGTTGGCAAAAGGAAACTTTCACAGAGTGATGATAATTAAGAATTTCTTAAACGACATACAACACATAGTGCAAATTTGCACTGAATATTTCATGAAGAGCTTTCAACAGAGCAAACAATTTGTCATGTCTCCTATTTTCTACTTCATCTCGCGATGGCGGATGTGCTTGGCTGACTCTAAGAAGTGAAACATGTCGTTCTGTCTTCTAGTACACTTCTACTCGTGGCTTACTGTGAATAAGGACATCAAGACTTTCGTTTAATGCCGCCTAAGACAATGCACATTTTGCTTAAACCGCTCCTTTCTGCGGCTTGATAATTACTTTCGTATACAAATGTGTTTGTATAGTAATCCTTTTGATAGCATGCTTTTGCACTAAATCTTTAAGAACTCCACGTACGATGCATGATGTTTGAAAAGTCGCATATGCTTGCCAATTCAGGGAGCCGACGTCATCCCAGTTCACCCTAAGCTCAGAGGATTTTTATTTGCCACGTGTGAACTTTACATCAGTTTTGTCCTGTTTGAAGACTGAAGGGAAAGCAGAGCATTAAAAGTACGTTTACTGCGCCTAGGTTATAATTATTTATAACATGCTCCTGGTTCGTCAACTTTTGTTTTGCATTTTACCGTGAATTTTTCTCAACAATTCAAATTACAATTTTATAATCTGAAAATATTAAACACAACTCCCGCAATCCTGACTTTAAGTTCCATACTATTCTATATATTTTTAGGACAGAAATTCAACCATAAACAAAACTTTTCTATTTACTGGATATGCGTTTCCCTTAATTATTTTTCAATGAGAAGTTATTGGCGATTATTTCGCTCATGAGTGAATAATTTTTTTTATGGAATTCGCATTAGTTTCGCTATGCAGCCTTTTTTCCGGGAAAAAGTTATGTTTATAGCATTTTCTTTGATTGGATATTTTATGCAAAATCAATTACGGCATTTGAATGAAAAATTTATATCGCGAAATCATTTTTTTTCCATAATTTTCAACTTCTTCAATTTCCCAGTGGGGCGTTTTTGTAATCGCTCCGAAAATTTAAATTGTATTTGCAAGATACACTGACTCCAGAGTGTAGTTGAAGTATTTTTCAAAAAGAAGTCTGTACGTGTTTGTGTATGAACGAATGTACGTAATCATTTTCACGACGATAACTTTCCAAACAAAAGTTGTATTGGCTTCATTAACCTAGTTGTTTTTGTGTTGACACATCCAAGGTGTTTCTGTATTTCACGAACGTCTTCATAACGTATTTACGTCATTGAGGTGTAAATCGAAGGGTTATAGGATTTTTATAATTCAACGATAAGTTTAATAAACGGCCGTTCTTTTAAATTTCATAAAAAAATTAGAAAATAAGGTTTTTATGCAAACAAAAATTTCTCGTCTTAATTTCTATTTTTGCAAATAATTCTTATAAAAATCAGATACTCTAAATAGTTCTTATCAAAAAAATCAAAAAAATCCATATGAAAATCAAAAAAAAAATATGCAAAAACAGGAAACATTCATAGCCACTATGAAAAAGAGATGGATACGAAAAGATTTTATGAATTTCAATTCGATTCTCACTTGACGTATTCCCCTTTTGGATGGTCAAATGTGTGAAAGATTTTAACCAAGCAAAAATTCATAGTTCTTTATGATTGTAGAATACATGCATATAAAAGCATTGTTAACTTAACTAACACTAACTAATGTTTATTGACTCTCCAGGAAGGAAAAAAATTGTAATTGGTCCGAAAATCGAAATAGAAGTAATTCAAAGTATTTCTAGGAAGAAGTATGTAAGCCTGTGTGCATACGTTTGGGTCATTTTTATCCAGAACGATATCTAAAGAAGGCAAATTTGTATCGACGTGGTAGTCGAAGCGTTGTATTAACGTCTTTTAAGTGCCAATCGGGAATGTTAACATGCAACTGAGTCTACCACATTTCCAATCAATATGATACAACCATTTTTAATTCAATAAAGAAACTGCCAAAAATGGGGAAAAAATGTACTTTTTCTTCAATGATTAAAAAAATTACATGCATTGAAATTAATATTTAATCAATGAATACTTACTTCATAGTTTACAGTAATTATTCATGGATAATAATAAACCCTTATTAGTTACACTGAATAAGGTAACAGAATTTCGTGAACCCGTGAACTGACAAGCAAAAATTTGATGATAAAAGTGGAAGAATATGTCAAAACATGGTCTCCACACCAGTTATCTCGAAATCAGAGAAAAACTTTAAGTAACGTTTAAGGAAATTAATTTCAATTAATGGAAAAGTATTGTGCAAATTAAAAACGCTCAAGTAGCCCTATGATAACCTTAAATTACTTATAGGTGTATTTCAACTGTCCTCCGTTTTGCCAGGAATACCAATAATATTACCTTGTTTCACTTATTCAAATAATGTTGCTGTAGTAATGATCAAAGCGTATTACCGTTTGTAAGGTTTTTAGAGTTTTTAGTAAATAAGGTTGAGCCGATTTCAATTCAATAAAACAATTCAAAAATTAAATTAAATTAATTTTTTTTCCAATTAGATTTCCATTAGCAACAATCAAATAGAATATCGAATGTTTTAAATTAAGAAATACATTTTTTTAATTGAAAAATTAATTTATATGAAAGCACACAGTCGCATTCCACTCATATTAATGTCTCAATTGTCATTATTATTTGAAGTTTTATTACTTCTTTTTATTTTTTAATAGTTTTTGGGATATTACTGAGAAGTTTTTCGTGTAAACCTCAAAAATCGCAACACTTGTAATGAATAAGTGGTTGATAATAATAATAGTTCCTAATTTTTCATTGATAACTGATCATTATTTCAATTATTTGGTACCATTGTCGCAAAGATGTTTCAAAATTTAATAAATAAAGTTCGAAAAATATGATTATTTTTAAAAAAATAAAATAAAAAGTATCTTATTTTCACTTCTGATATTTCATGTTTTACAGAATCGAATGCTTCAAAGAGTTATCCTCGAAAAAATTAAGTTGTTTTTCTACTAATAAACGGTGAATATGGTGAATATTAAAATAAATAAGGAAGCGTTCGTTTATTAAAATCAGGATTGTTTGTAAAGTTTTTGATTCATTGCATGTAAGGTTTCGTAAGATTACAGCTAATTTTGCCTCCTACCTTAATCTCAAATAGTTCATTCCTTCTTTCTTTGATAGGAAAACAACCACTTACTTAAAAAAAGACTTTGTAACCTTTCCCCTCCTCAATTGCTCCGCATAAAGATTCAATCAGACCCCCACCCACCAAAACCCATGATCACTAAGGTAATACGAGTAATATTAACTTATTTCACTTACTGTAGTCGGCTCTTGTCGTCATTACTATTTAGAGGTTTATTATTTTCAATATTATTATTTTAGATATTTTCAATATTTTTGTAGATATTAGAAGCTGTCCGTGTTGACCCTAAGGGTCACACCTCACGGTTGGTTTTGAACTTGATGTGGAGTGATTTTGTAGACTCTGCCGATGCTAACACCAATAACTCACCAAACTTGTTTTTTACAACTACTCGAAAAAATACCATGAACTTCTTATTGTGGCATTGTATAGTATGCTTCTAATTCCATAAGTACCGGAAGTGATTTTACATTGCCATAGACCAGAAAATAATCAGTGTCACAGTTTCGGAAAAATATGCATTTAAATTTGAAAATTAATTTTAAACGTTCCGTTCATGGTAGAATTAACTTTAGTACAGGAAAATCACAGTTATTTCTTTCCAAAATTTTAAAACTTTTAAAATCATAGTTTTTGGTGTTTGAGACATTTTATCTTTTTAAACCAAAATCAGATTCTTACGACTACTAAAACTTTATTGCAAGGAATTGCACTAGACATTTTACATAAACACGGATTTATGAGCAAATGAATAAAATAAATCGAATAAATAGAACAGTTGAGCTGATAAAAAATGAAATCAATATGCAATCAACTAATATCTGCTCTTGTAAAATTAACAGTAGAATCCTCGACTCTACACTTTTCAATCAAACAAAAACACCGGAAAATCGATCCGCTTTCTGTTTATTCTATATGGCAGCCATGAACAATTCAAACATGGATATATAGGACTCACATTCAATATATTGGCATAGCCAATATTGAATGTTTTTTTCTGCCAATTTGAATATTACAGCAAATGAAGATAGCGTAAATAATAGAAGTATCTGAATATTATATCACATATTGCAGCGCCATTGCCACCACATATGCACACACCATCACATGTGTCATTTTCATTGCATAAATCTCATATGTTGACTAGTCAACACGATTCAATGGTAAAGACACAAACATCCTGACAGTCTGACCTGATTGCATAATCGCAGCAGGACAACATCGAATTACAAGTGAATTCTTCATAAAATATTTTCCTTTTTTTTCAAACTGACCGAAGATAGGACTTTGAACGGTCAGGAATAACAACAGGATATCGTGAGGTGGATGAAGCTAATACAATGTGATAAAGAATTCCAGTAGGAAATTCATGTTTCCTAGCTGTTAAGACTTTAATAGAGATAAATAATGTTGTGGGAAATATTGTTTCGTACATAACTTCTTTGGAGTTTGCAAGGATACTTTTGATTAAGAAATTCTAACACTCTGCTGAATTTGGACGGATTATGAATTCCACCACAAACAAAATGCATTCATTACATGTTATTTTGTGATTTAGTACTTCAAGAGACAGGATAATTTCAAAACAGATTTTTTTTTAATCTTGAACTGATAACAATTTGTTTCAAATGTATCGCGTTTAAGCAAAAACTCTGTTTTTTCCATTGCAAACAGCACTTTGACTCCAAAAATTGAGAGATGCAAAACACCATTTCCTGAAATATTCTGTCCGAATTCAATTTCCTTCTGGTTGCACCCCCAATCTCCATCTTTTTGCAGGCAACGATCCTTCCCGCCAGCTCAATTTGTATGCATGGAGCTTGCAGACTTTTACACGTTGTCAAGTGGGTGTACTACTCCCAGTTGTCCGCCAGCAACAATAGAGGCAATGTGTAGTACGAAGCAGCCCAACAAATCACGTACTGGTTTTTAAAAGTTAATTTACAACACAATTGCATGCCATTTATTATTTTTATGGGTTTCCATTACAAGGCCCCGTACTATGATTTATCCAGAAACGCCGTCGAAATTCTTTTATTGTACGAATGGACAATGAATTACAGTAAAACGAGGGCTGCAAGTGATACGTAGAAATTGTACCTCGAATTTCCATCTTTCATATGTACATAATTTGTTTTTATGACCATTTCAACTGCAACATACCCCTTTTATCGACTAAATAACCCCGAAAGGTGATGAATAGTGAACATGTAAGGATTAATATTTGTCGGTGACATCTGTGTTTGCTTCATTCGATAAAATTCGTAGATAATTGAATAATTGGAGATAAAACTGTGAAAGGTGGTGGATTACTACTTATGACTCATTCTCATTTAAAAGCTTATATTTTTGTTGATTACTTTCATATCATGCATTTAGAACTAGCTTCTCTGTGGAACTATCTGCAGCAAATTTAGGACAATATTTTTGTGCAATGTTAAACTACGAAGAAGAGTTACCTATCACACTTGCTAGCTGTTGAGTATAGTTAGATAGTGAGTTTTTGTGCTACATGGATGAATATTGCTCATTTGCGAAAGATTGCTTTGATATTATCAGAACGAAACTATCCCGCATTGATGATATCGATGGCAGTCAATTATGAGATACAAGCTACTTAGAATACTGTCCAAATCATCAGAACATATCACATAATGGACACATAAATGATTTGCTACCAAAACTCAGCTCCAAAATCCTGACACGATGAGACAACAATTTGTGTTTCAAATCCAATCGAATTTTCTTTGTAAATTTTTTCAGAGAGTGTACGTGACACGAGCTCAATTTTCATTTTTCAATAAGAAAAACTGACGCAAGGACTATAGCGCAAACTTTAAGACAGGATACCCAGGATACATTAATCAAGTCTTCAAATATAAATGAAGACACGCAGCATTTTTCACTGCACTTCCAATGATTTTTTCGCAGCTATCACTTTGATTAAGTAGACTTTTCAGCTAAATTTTGCTTGAAACTTTTTTTTTACATTACTAAATTTTAGTTACTACCCAAAGAGACAGGCAGATGAACATAAGACAATCATAGCTATACCGTAGTGCACTATCATATTTTCGAAACAAAATGCCAGAGAAACTCGGCTACATTTGTTAAAAATGGATAATTTTCGCTTCGAAATTTTGAATCGTTCGCTATAACTGAAAACAATAGAAAAGAGTACCATTAGCTAGAGGATTTAAACTACGCAACATAATAAAAAAATCGATATCATCAGAATAGTTCACGCTGAACTTGCCTTTCGCTTCGAGAATTCATCGTATCTTTTTAATCTGCATGTAAAAAACAGTTCAAAAAAATATAGCAGGATGAAAATTACGACGGCAATGCAGGATTCATTTATACAGGAATTACAGGTCACGGGTAAATGAACTCGATGTCAATGTAAACAACTCAAGTTTATTATCTTAGTTTGCCATTATATCCATCGTCGTATTGATACACCTGAAACAATAATAGATGGTGTCGGCATACCTAAACCATGTTAATTCTGAGTAAGTACCTAGAATTTGAATACGGCTAAGGTATTTTCATGAGCCTGCCTGAAGGTAAATAATGTTTGACGTGTGCATCTAGTGAACGTAATACTTTCACAGCACAAGTAATCCATATTTGAGTGATTTCTGCTAAATCAAATATTAGTCAAATAAAGACCATCATTTGATCCTTTTACAATATGAGTAGCGAACTCACTAAATCGCTAGAAAACAAAACGAAAATAGCTTAAATTTACAAACTTGGCTCCAATCATCATAAAATTTCACCATCGTGTCTTTTAAAGCCCTTTAAACGATCGACAGTATGTGAAATCACTTATAAACATAAAACATAAAAATTATTCTTTGAAATTTAAGTATTCTCAGCCAATGTTCGGGCTAGTCATCAAGAATAATTCAGAGCATTTGCCTGTGACGCTCAAAACTTTACAGCAATTTTCATCCAATTCCGACAATTCATGCAGATCCTTTCCATAAGTTCAGCCAAGAAGAATTTTCACCAGAGCGACGAGCAACAGCGCTATGATGGTATGTAGGGTGAACCATGAAAAACAGCAGCATTGGCAAGAAAATCAACAACAAATGCAATGGCAGAAGCAGTAGCGATAAGGATATCGAAGCAAACTCAACGCTCACGTAGGTGTTTAGAAATTTTCTCGAGCTAGAAGAATGATTTTGCTAGCTTGTTTTTCCTGTATGGAGAACACAGCATGCACACATTTGAGAGAATAGTTTTGTTCTGCTCAAGACGCAGTTGTTTACTTTACAAGAAATTCACAAGATAATGTTGACGTCAAGTTTACATAACGTAAGTACTTTAACAGTCGATTGTGTGTGTGTTTTTGCTTGACTCCTTTATTTGAAGAGTTGCCGGAAACTAATATAAAGTTCAGTGAGATTGTGTTGCCATTTCTTAATATATATTGTATGTTTCCAGCACTACTGCAAATAAGAGATAGAGAAGATATTGCAAAGCAAAGAAGTTGTTACTAATAAAAATTATCCAGGCAGAATTTTCGTTATTGTTTCGGAAAAAGATTAAAAAAACATTTTTTTAAGATAATAATACCAAAAATTTAAGAATCATCTTAAAATCGCACCCTCATTTAAAACATGACCATAAATATAAGTCAAGGTATATCCATATAAACAATACATGGTGTGCCATTGTGCATCAATTGTTCCTTTCTCCCTCGCACGAAACCCAAATGGTGACGTAACATTGATGATTTTCGAGTACAAATAGTGATGCAGTAGACACGTTTTCATCAATGTGACGTTACCATTCAGGAGATGCGCTGAACGAACCAATTCGGTCATCTTGAAAAACAAACCACTTCTTAAATACTTACCACGTTTACAAGTGACGTTTCTTTTCCAGCGATTTTCATGTTTTCATAAGCTCAAATCTGCTTCGGTTTCGAAAAGCTAGATATACTTGCTAACCATCCCAAAAAAACAATGGTTTTTGGATCCTTCGAAAATCTAGACCAAGAAACTCACACGTTTCCCTTCATTCAATGATACTCCTTGCCGTTTGTTAAACGCGTTTAAATAAATTCTTGAACTTTTATTATCACAGTTCATTCATTCATTCAATTTATTTATTCCGAGGCAGGATAACACTTTCCGAGCCAGAACTTTATCTTCACTAAAATGATACCTCACCAAAAAATACTTATTTCTTCCTAAAATCATGAAAATAGAAAATATTACCATCAGGTCTGTTTAGGGTGAATATTATTTGTTAAAGAATGGTAATTCTGGTAATTTTTCCATGGCATGTGATATTTTGCGAATTCCAGCAGTAAATTTTTTTAATAGCCAGTAATAGTGATTATTTCTACCTAATCAGTTTTTTGTCTATTATAAGCAAGTTATAATCCTTTAAAAACAAAATCTATAAGAAAACGCTATCATATCTGATTGGTAGTTCGATTTCGTCAACTGTGCTGCACACATATGCAACGATTTGACAAACAAACTATATATAAAAAACGAACGGAAGAACTCATAGCTGCCTTCTCAACGATTTAATTTTGGAAGCGACTCCTTCATATATGTCACTTGTTTTCGAGTGATGCTTCATCATTATATGCTGTTGGTATTTATATCATCCTAACTAGAGCAAATCTTGATAAATTTAACCTGAAAATGGGGTCATTTGGAGATAGCTACGTTTTGTATCAAAGTCGCGATGGAGAAAACAAAGAACACATGCAATAAAATGTTAGCTGATAAAGCTGCTAATCTTCATTTTAGAGCATATAATGAATTGTTGGCCAATTTGGATATTGTTAAGTGAATATCTTTACATTTATTCTTCGCGGTAACTTCAAACTCCCAACTCCATGCACTTACGTTAATAAATGATAATCACTTTATGTGCTCATTTATCACTATCAAACATTCAGTTTTATTATTTTCGCTTCTATTAGCTAAAATTTTCGGAAGATTCAAGCCATGGATTGTATTCCATAGAGAGAAAGAGATCACTCTAATTTATGAAACGTTATTTAAAGACCCCTTGCCAAATTTTCTTCAATCAAATCATTGATTACGTTTTCGGCTTTATTGTTTAAACATCATATCCTTCTCAACCTTTATCTTATCTTCAAATTGTCAAAATGGCAATAAAATTACCTGATTATTTACACACATTATTTTAAACTTTATGGCAAAATTAGTACTCAATGGAAAGATAAAACAATTGCAGCCACTTCTATTTATAGACCACTTAAGACATGGTATCCTTGATATGGTTTCATTTGCTATTTGTAAAATAGTTTAATAAATTTCACTAGTATTCCAATATCTATTCTATTTAATGTGCAATTCACTAAGCCTGGTAGTATTTGTAAGTGATTATGATTTTCACTTATCATTGAAAAAAATCGGACACAATCCATTGGAAACCATTATTCGAGCTGCAAAATGGAAGCAAAACATTTTCAGAATTATATTTTAAAATAATATAATTCTCATATTTTTGTACGAAATAATACACAATTACGAAGTTTTGATCATCTTTCTTATTCTATTTAGATTTGAGTTCATCCAATAGTTCAAATTATCAAAATAAAACATATTAAAATGGAAACATTCAAATTTATAGCATTGTATAATGGAAAACATTCATTATATTTAAAGCTTACCGTTGTCCGGCATGGTATTATTATTAAACTTGGCCCATGTTTCATAATAATCCAATGAGAATTTTCACAGTCCAAAGATTACATTCGCATACACAAGGCTTCTAGTAGGCATAGTAAATCAAGGACAGGCCACAATAGACAAATGTACACATCACAATGAAACATGGATTATACAGTGGAGATTTATCATCATATCCGTTTCGCTTTTCCCTAAGAGAGTCGCATCCACTCAGATACTTCAACCCTATAGAAGTTTAGCTAGTAACATTCTGTATTGAATTAATACAAACACGAAAAGGATGCGTAAATAGTGTATGCCAACAATGATAAAAATAAAGAAAAAAAAGGATTATGTTGCTTTGCTGTTGATGTGGCGGTGGTATTCAATTGTCAACATTTCTCAATGTTTACAGTGAAAATTTTAATGTATTCAGTTAATTATTAATTAAATATGCATAAATCCGAAAAAAATAATTCAGGAATAATGAAAATAAATATATTGATGATTGTATTCGGAAAATTGAGCATTATTGTTTGCTGCGATTTTGTTACAAGTTATTTATAATGAATTTATCATGATTTATCTTCTCTTACAAGCGTCATATTTATGTTGATATTATTGAAATTTTTCACATAATATCATCAATAATAATTGAAATGCGCCATCGACAGTTTGTGATTAATGGCAGTTTGCTTTGAAAGGGTTTCAATTTCTCTGATGAATTTATTCACGAACTTATAACTGAGTTCAATTTATCTTTTTATTAAAAACTTACGGAAATAATCGAAATAAATTGAATCTTTTAACTCGTAGACAATTTAAATATTTGGAAACTCTTTCTTTTTTGTCGAGCTTATTTTTGAAGTCATTTTTTTAATTTTTCATTACAATTCAATAAATAAGCATGGATCTATGAAAAAAGAGTACGAGTTATAATAACACCTTATTTCAATAGCATTGAAGATGAATTAAATGAAACATGTTTCTATGTAATAAAAATGTCAAGCCACCTTCGAAATTAATAATTTCTAAACATTTAACTACGACCGCTTACCTGTATCTATGTTTAAATTTTTTGTAATCAATTTGAATTTCCAACATGATCCTTGCTTCAGTTATGAGTGTTTATTAAATAAACACTAAGTCATCCTACACTCAAACTGAATCGCAATACCAAATGAATCAATGTCACGATGTGTTTAGTGGGTTTCCAACATTTCTCCAACACATTTCGACTTTTAATTAGATCATTTCCAAGAATCGATTGGAAAAATGTAGGATGCATGAAAATGTATGCCCATAAGAAAGTGCTGCCATTGAATTGCGTCTCAGATGCCAGAAGAAGTGTTTGAAATCGCAAATCAATTAAATTTGTTTGCAAAAGCTTTTAAAGCAAGCTTGCATGCAATCTCCTTTTTCCTGGAAATATAATGTCAAGCTAACACAACCGTAACATTAAAATACATAAATCGGGACATTGTGAAAGATGAGTGTATCTTTTCCCGAGCTACGGATGAAGTTCATGAATAAGCCCGCTGCTGAGTATTAATTTCAGAAGTAATTAGTGAGCGAAATGCAGTTTTTCCCTTTTGAATTAGTGAAACCTTCAGTGTAAGTGCTTTCCATGAAGGATAATAGGTCAGTGTGAAACATCCACACATTGACGTAAGCAGGAAAGAAGTATTTAATCCCAACATGTAATTAGCAGGAGCTTGAGTGGAGCATAAAGAGCTACGAGTGAATACTTATCCTTTTTTCTCGGGAAGGTAATGATAACGCCAAGTTGTCGATTATAATTGTCTATTTCGTAAATGATGTTCAGAGTGAAGATTAAAAGCAACTGAAATACTTAGAATCGATTATAAGTGCATGTTAAGTTGTAGTAATATTTTGTTCAGTGGACAAGCTGAAAAATATTGAGTACCATGTATGCGAAGATGCTTCGATTTAGAGTAGAATAAAATGAAAACAGAAGCAATTCTTTAGTTGCGTTTCGGGGAAAAGGAAATGAAAAACCGATTTCAGGCCTGTCAAAACTAGGACCCAATCTAAACAGCAAAAGAAGCATAATAATCATAGAAGATGCAATGAAATTTAGCCAACGATTTTTCGTCGATTGGACAATCTCAGCGATCTCAGCGACAGTACATAAAATACGTGACACAGAAGTATAGAAAACTCTTTTAAAAAACGCATAAACGATTGCTTTAAATAATATTGGTGATAAAATTTTAATTTGAAAACCCTGTAAAAAGTAGTAACAAGGATAGTCTGATCAAATCTTTGTCAAAATTATAGAAAATTTTGATTGTCTTCAAACAATTGTTGCATATAAAACTTTTTGAAAACAATTCCTTGAGTTTTTTCAGGTGATTCTTAGATAATAACTTACTGTTAAATCTGTTCGAGCAATCTTTGCAAGGAAATTCAAAAATATCATAGATTCAAATTTAAGTTTCTTGTGGCCATATCGATCTTTAACGTAACAAGATCCATTTCACTTTTGTTATATTTTTTTTTGCTTGTTTACCCCAAAAAAATCGACTGGGTCCAGAAATGATACATAAATCTTGCTTATCCATCTTAGTGCTAGTGAATACTAAATTAGTAGCCAATTTTTCTGAAACGAATCCCCTAATACGCTTAACAATCATGAAATGCTGTTTTTCTTTCAGTCCAAACCTAGTTGGTATCGTGGATAAAACACAAAGAGTAACAACTCTAATATGCCTATCCTAATCTTTATATTGTTCATGAGATTTGAGTGCGAGATTGATGCAGGATGTAGGTTTTACTAAAAATATAGCAGATATCGTGCATGGCATTCAATTGAACACTCTTAGAATGCTTATGACTGCACTGTTATATGTGACCGACCTGTGATTCCATAAAAGAAAGGAATGGTTCTGATTCTTTGTTATGTATTTGTTTGTGATTCTGTTATTTAAAAGTTTATGTTACTTTATATTTGTGTATTTATAATTACTTGAATTAAATTTCAAATAAACAGAAATTCTTATTATCCATTCGTGCTTCAAAATTTATTTTGTTTTACAGAAAATATTTCAACCAATACAACCGTTGTCTTTGAATTGTCTTAGAAAATGGATTTTTTTGCCATTTTCTAAGAAAATTCAAACAATATTTGAATTCTACTACTAAGAAAATTTCATAAAAGACTGTGAAATTTACACTTCCTTTTCGAAGGTACGACAGAAGAACAACATTAATTAATTCGCGCTTCAGGAGAAACATAGCATTCAGGCAGTATTTATTAATATCAACGAGGTCTTGTGTTACAAGTTGATAGCCTTATTCAATTTAAGTTTGTACTGTAGTTAGAATGATTGGCAAAAGCATTTGAACAGGTCGTAATAATCATCTAATGATATTTAAGATGATTATACTTTGATGTCAATATTGATTTTTCAAACGGATTTCGTATTGATTGCTAGTGTTGTCTTTTATTTGAGGCTGTTGGAAGGCAGGATATTGCTATTGCTAAAGTTCTCAAAACGTTGTGCCTCGATTCTCCATCAATAGTTTTGGAATCGATCTAGATATCCTGAGGATGCTCCACCTAACGATTCAATTACCGGTAGTGATACTTTCAGGTGAATATACGTAAACATATCGTGCAAGTAAAGTCAACAAATGGAAAACAATTTTCTTCAATTTCGAAAATACAGTGGAAAACCCTTTTGAAAGGATGTAAAACATGAATAGTTTTTTGCACTACACCAGCACGTATTAGGAAAATTTCGTGAGAATATGTGACTTTGTGAAAAATGCCCATTTTTTGTACGAGTAACTTTTCAAAAAAATCTCATTCATACATTAGTTATTAGTAGGTTTCCAAGCACTGTTACCAGCCGTAGAAAATTTTCTGAAAAAGTAGGAGCCTCAACAGCTGTAGTTCTAGTGATGTAGGTAAATGAATTTTGTTGTAAAGTCTGATATTTCCTCACATCGTAACTTCAGGTTTCTGACAATTCTTGCAAACATAAAATATAGAAAAACGAAAAAAACTAAACAAATTTATTGTTGCTTATATGTGAAACTTAACATTTATAAACACTGTAACCTATATCTGGCAATAACAAAGTTGCAACAACATTGAAGCCATTCTCATTGAACTTACTTAATTGCTCCGAGTTTTACATAGAAAAAGACTGTCTGCAATCGAAAATAGGTAAGGATATAGACATTTGGCTGAGATACTATATATTTCAAATTTTTGATTTATTTTCGACAGTTAGAGAACAATGCTTTAAAAATTAAAATCAGGTTTTTTTTTACTTTCCAAAGAATGAATAATTGTCTTGTGTATTAAACTTAAATAAAAAATACATCAAATCTACAATAGGGTATTTTGCCACATTTAAAAAAATTATTAGGAAGAAAAATATGGTGCATTTTTAAACTTCCAAAAATGCAGTTTTCAGAAAATATTGTACTACATAGAATCGGGAACAAAGCTGTAATATCAAACACCTTACTTAATAATTGCAAAAAAAATTATCCTTATCAACATGATCCATCCCTTTTGAAGTGGCAGGAGAAATGGACCCGGCCAACATGTTGGCTTATTCAAACAAATGACTCCAAAAAGCAATGGAAATGTTTTCCAACCAATTTGGAAATAACCCGCAAGCCATGCAAAAATCTGAAACTTTTGACCAATCGAAATGCTCTTTTAGCGGAATTCTCTAAATTCGCTATAGGTTGTAACATCAGTTTACTCACTGGCAACTAAAGTGACTACTGCTAACCAACAACACTACATGCACCATTCTCAAGTAGCAGCTTTATGAATCACGCTGGACTTTCTGGCCTACTGGTCCACCTCTCTTGGAAAAGAAAGAAAGAAACTCAATTATTTCGTCCTTGTCATATTTTGAGTACAGGAGAACCACTTTCAACAAGTAAACTTTTACAGATATATATGAGGACGGGGTCAGATTTTGTTCATCGAAAACCTGGTAACACTGCTTCCGAGCAACGCGAACCAAACATATTTCATCAATTGAAAAGGTCCTTGCGAAAAAGCTATACTAATATTACAATTCAGATACTGTTTAGGCTACAAATGAAAGACGAATATTGCAAAGAAAAAAGTTATTACTTCAGACAATAAATACTTAGAAGATCAGAAATATTATCTTAATAATAATAAAATAATACTGTTCAATTTAAGCTTAAGATTTTCTTTTGTGCCATTGTATTTCGTTTCTACTGAAATCGATAATGCTGTGTAATATTTCGTTTTTCATATTTCAGTCAAACCAATTTAAAAACCTCCAGACGCTCGTTGTTTTCATCGCTTGTAATACGTTTGCTAAAATCAATTCACTCAATACCACACACTTAACAATGTCAAAAGCTACCATAATTTAAATCAATTCAAATTATTTTCCTCCTCAAATAAAGCAGTCAGTGTTATTTTCTTGGAGCAGCTTTAAAAATCTTAGAAAACGAAACCATTTACTCAATAAATGTGAAACTTTGTAATGGAATTTTTCTATTTGATGAAAACAAAACTTAAGCGTAGGTGCATACATACTACAGATTTGTTCAACCTCCGTTTTATTCTATATCAAGTTCTGAAAATTTTCAAATCTTTCATATTGAAATGCTCCAATTCACACTAAGACTTTGAATTTTGATCCCCTTAAAGTATTAGAGAGTCTTAATATTGAGTCCTTCTAATCAGCTTATCAACAAGGTCGGTATTCCAAATAGTCATATTTGTGTTGCATAGCTTGTTTCAAATAACTTTCTCACTTTTAACACTCACACTGTTGTCATCTTAGGTACGATTTATGAATTTCTTCACATAAAACTTTTATTGTATTGTGTGAGTAGTGCTCCCCGAATTCGAGAATTCTCCTTTTCATTGAAAACACAATCGTGTGAATTGTTCAGAAACATTTTTCACAAACTTGCTAACTTTCTTGAAAATCAAAAAATAAACTCTTAAAAATCAAAGTTCACTCACGGACAACATAAAGCTCACAATTTCCCCATTAATTATTTATTCCTCACAAGCAAGCTTGATACTCATCAGCGTACAAAGCCCAAACAGTTTGTTGCGAAAGTCCTGGAAACTCGTTATCTAGTCCTGCACGCTCGTTTCCGCAAAAGTCCTGCGTTAATGTGAGTCCGTTTTTTATTCTTTTTCACAAAGGAAGCTGGCAAGAATTACGGTCTAGCAATTGAAATTAATTCCATTGCATGTAGTGTAGATACCAACAGGATAATGATAGGTTCTGCCTGGGCAATTATTGGAAATGCAAACGCTCGTTTGTGAGCATGTTATCTTTGCTCGGTTTGTTGTTTATGGAAAACAAGATGAAAGTCCTGAACGGAATATGCACGTTGCCAATAAAACGGATATGAGATTTCCTACTTCTGTTCTTATCGCTGAATAGAATGTAAGCGATACTTTGTTTTCGGGTATGGTTGAGGTAAAGGAAATATTTTGGTAGGAAAATGACTTCCTCGTAAAGTATGTTACAGCTCTTGCTTTTACGGGTAAAAGGAAACAGTTCTTTGTTAACGATTGCAATTTATATTATTTAATTTTTGATTGAAACGTATGCCAGTTCTTTGATAACAATTATAAGTAATGTTGATTTGTTTTGATTCAAACGTATGCCAAGGTTGCTGAATTGCGTTAAAACATTATTAAATAATGAACTTATGAATAATATATTCATATATTATTTTGTTCGGAAAACGTTCAAACGCTATAAAAAAATTCTGCGCCTGCATTTTATCCTGGATTCCTTACATAGTTTATATGAAAAACTTTGTCCAAATTTCAAGTATATGATTTTTTTATCAAAATTGATACCATATTTCATCTGTACCTCCCAAAAATTGCACAAAAATCTGATCGGATATAATGATAAGTTTCACTGCGCGCTGTAAATATTGTGGTGGTCCCATGGTTCGTAAATAAATTTTCAAAAGAATTTACTGTTTCTGAAGTATTGACTGATTAGTATATAAGTTAATATTTCCATTAAAACTTTTTCAAAAATTTCTGACACATTTTGTTTCATCGTCATATGTTCTTATAAAACCCATAATAAAATCTTGCTTTTTATATTACTGCTAAATTGAAGAAATTTCAATCGATTTCATCTAAGTTTTCTTGATTGTTTCTAAAAATTATTTTACATTGCAGTTTGATTCTGCAGATCTGCGATTGTTTGATACCACTTTCTATTCTGATATGAAATCTTTAGCTGGGAAAAAATTGCGCCAAAAGACTGTAAAAAATGTATCCTTGAACAATGCCTTTGTGGTTTTGTTGATTCCGATTAAATGTCATATCTTTCTTATTACTTTTTCATCGAACCTGTTCTGTACCCTGACATTTTTGAAGAATGAAGTTTATTGTAATTCAAGATTTTTGGCTGCAATTTCCCTCTGTTGTGCTCCATCAGTTGGTCGCGTTCAAATGATTTCAATATTACCCATCCATAAAAGCCACTTAAAGAAGCAGTCAGTTCATTTTGTCCTTTTAGTGTAGAAAATGAGCTGTAAATAGAGGTTAAAAAATGGTTTTCATATATTGATTTATAGTGATACAAATTGTCATGGAGCGTATCAGTGCGTGCCTAAGCAATCCATGAAGGATCCCAGAATTTCATTCATGTTATGTAATATATTGCAGAAAAGTAGTTAATCATACCAATTATGGTTTCAAATATTATATATGCAACATCTTGGACATCTGAGAAACTAAAATAATCTTAGCACTTAATCTTTGTCTTGGTTTCATTGGATTGAAATCACGACTTTCTTGAATTTTATGATGTATTGATTAATACAAGCCTGGTTGAAAATGATAGTAATATGTTTCCATGTTATTTGAAAACCTTTAAAAGTTACCAAATACCACGACCGAGCTTTATTAGTGAGCCAGAAAATTTAAGGAGGTTCTCAAAACATCGATTAACGCTTAAGAATAGATTTTCACTAAATGTTTTGATGTTACTCCAAGATCATTGGATATATACAAACACAAACTTTATAACATACAAAAAGTTCGAAAACTTTTCATGTATTTTCCATTAAAAAAATCATCTTAAAATATTTAACCTTCATACATCTAACTTTACAAACGGTCTTGTTTCAAAGAATGCCCTTTGACCTATATTCCATTTGAATCTCATGTAACACATACCGACAACACTCACTCCTGTTTTTCATCTTCTCGCAAAAGAACAAACAATTTGCTTTCTCTCGGAAGGAATTTCATTCATTCCGTCATCATTGCCATTTGCCTTGAACGAAATAAAGCGTAGAATAATGCCATTCAAATTAAACTTCACTTTGTCTAACCATTTGTTTCTGCTAGTATGGAAGGAGCACGGCGAGATATCACGGCTCGTTCTCGCATTCAACAGAAATACTCTCACGTCATATTAATCCTGGGAAAAGCTGTTTATGCCGTTAGGGAAAGCAACTAGAACGTTTGCTTGCCATTTACTTTCGCCTTATCTTAATCCCATTGGTAAGTAGCCAATTTAGAAACGGGGAAAAATCTCCAGCACAGGACGTACGCTATATGACGACGAATCCTGACGACCAAGTTGTTATGGGCACAGAGAAACAGCTAAATGACGCTAACGATGTACTTAACGCTTTGCTTGCTTGCATTTTTCCAAGATTTTTTCACCTACGGACGTTATTGTGCTGTGGGAATGCCAAGAGGTTGATGATCAAGACATTATCGTTCTGAGTTATTATGCGGTGCATGTTTCGGGCTATGAATTCAAATAGTTTCGAGAATCAGCTTTCCAACTATAAATAACGTAGAAATTGAATTAAATTGTTTCAGAAAGTCTACGTGCATAATGCACGTATCCACAAGTTTATGTCTAACGTTCTTTTATTTGGTACAACAAAATTTGAATGGAATTGAAATCAGCTAAGTTGCTTCTGATGGCGTCAAATTGTCGCTCTTCTTGCATAAAATCTATTGTAATGACTTTTAGATGATGATTGCGTTCTACACTATTCCAAATACGTAAGTTATATATTTGAAACCATTAGAAATGAATAATTATGAGTTTCAAAATGAACCGATGCGAATTTGTTCTCAAAATTAATTTATGCTTATAGGTAAAATAGATCATAAGAGGATTTTATTTATGCTGTAAACAAGGCTACCGAAGCCAAAGATGAATTATGAAAAAACGTATTTTGAATAACTTCTATTGCCAAAAATACTCAGTTTTGGTCCACAATCGATTCTTGTAATAACTCAAGCATGAGCCTTAAAACATTTCAAAAAATCAATATATTCATATTTCGTTTAAAGTTTATATTTTTGGTCTAAGTCGATTTTCATTCAACAAAGATGGTTTCCGAACTCAATTAGTACTTCTCCAAAAGCCAATGGGTCCTTTTCTTAAACATATTGACACATTTCCGAATCAAATTGACACTATTCCAAATCAAGTTGCTATTTTTCGGATAGAATTTAACTCTTTTCCGAACCAAACTAACTGTCTTCCAAATCAAATTATTAATTTTACGAATTGAATTTCTCATTTGTATTTCGAAAGCAAAAAATCAGCTGACTCAACAGTCTAAAACTAATCGCAATAAAGGTTAGATTTAAAATGCTTGTCTGAAGATCAAGCGCTTTTCCCTCATATTTTTGCCAAATTATTTCAACTTGTTTTGTGTAAAGTTATGAAATTTTAAACATTAATTTTTTGACCTTTCAATAATTATGCTGTAAAAATAGTAATAAAAACAGAAACACGCAATCCTGCAGTGAATTTCTCGTTCCAAACAAAAGTACGCGAAAGCATCGATTTATGTAATATAGTTTAAAAACTATGAGCGGCCTCGTGAAAACCTGGAAAGGCAAATTTACCCGAAATTTTTGAAATAATCTGCCACCTGCACCGAACTTGATAATAATTCAAAAAAATATGCAGGAAATCTCTGAAAGTTTTCTAAAAAAATTGTAAATTTCATGTTTTGTGATAAGATCATTTCTAGTAAATTGCAAGGTTTCAAATATATCACTGCTTAAATTTTTTGCACATTGTTTTCTTAAACTTAGGCATCTAATGTTAACTGACTTATGGCAATGGTAAATATGCTACTGCCGGCACTTATTGAGTTGCAATTGTGCTACGCGATACGGCAAATTTGTTTAAAATACGAGTATATTCAGGGTTTCTTTATATAGGAATTGGTTTGGCTTGGATTATCCTGACTTTGGTTCAGAAAATTGCTAATTTTTTCACAAGAGTGTCGTTAGTCTGATAGAACTCTATTCCTGTGGCAACTTTTTCCATCTGTTTGTCCCAGGCTAAACCAAATCAGGTATCAACGAAGGAAAGACCAACAAATAAAAAAAGTTCTTTGGAAAGAGCGCAAACAGAAATATTTTATTCCAAGTCCATATGTGCTTGTAAGGTATCGTTAGCAATAACTTTACATTCGAAGCACAAGTATTGTTTTTAAAATTGTTTTTGACTGAAATTAACACTTTGAGAGCCCGTCTACATTCAGGTTATTTGACATATTTTGCTTTTACTGTAACTGTGAGAAGCAGCAAGCTGTGGACAATTATGTAATCTGTACTTGGCACAAAGTACATCATGGAATTTTTACCTGATCAAAAAATACCTAATTAATTAGAATGGAAAAAAATTGTTAGTAATTTACTATTATTTAAATTTTACCTTATTTATTTCATCATTACTAAATTATAATTAATTAATACCATTGTCACATTTCAATGCAAAAAACGATTTTCCAAGGAGGCTGGTAACTCATTTTGAAATGAAATATATGAAAATATTATACGAAAAGAAGGATAAACCATCGCAGCTCTTTATATAACTCAAAACTAAGTGTAAATCTAACATTTAACCAACAAATCAGCCACCAATTCTAAGCAAACAATGCTACGAACATATATAGCAAAAGTGCAGGCTAGTCTTATCCTTCAACGTTTTGAAGGCATCGTTAAATGAGTGGGAAACATTACAACATTAATTAATTTTGTCGAAAACGACGAAATGTAGTGAAAATGTAGATTAATTAGTTGAAATTAATAAGTGTTAATCGTTCACATTCAATCAGCTATAAGATGATAAATGTCGCTGATGATTAGACAAATAACGTAAGCGTGAGCTAATGCATTAATTTAGATAGGACGTTGACATGAAAATAAGGTTGGGCACATTGGCTTGAGTCAGCATTTTCCGTTGTGCCCATCAAAATTATTTGGTTTCTGATTGTGTTTCTGGACAAGTTACTAAATTGGTCTGATTTGAGTCTTGTGTATATTTTTTTTATCAAACTCAGTTCTACGTCAATATAACTTTTGTCAATCGTATAAATTAATAAGAATCATCATTAAAACTAATAAATACAATTAAATCTATTCAATTATCAGGAAGTCGATTTTCGCAAAACAAATTAATCAAGATTTCACCAACCATTGCCTTCAAGTAAGTAAAAATTAGTGCGATCGAGTGGTTCAACGATGTGTCCATACCAATCTTTAAATTAACTTTAACAAATTGCATCTCGAAGGAACTTTAATCCTCCTTCGTGAATTGCTCAGGCAGAAGTGTGGCAGAGTCATGGGTGTTAGTGCTCTTTTATGTATTTAACACAGCTCTCGGCTTCTATTGTAAAGCTTACATAGTAATGGGTACAAATGTCGTAACGGAAGTCAATTAAACTAAATACAACACCATACTCCGGCTGAAATCAAACGACGTTGAAAAGAAATCGAAAAGAAAATACTTCGCTCAGCATTTCTTTTCAAAAAAGTGCTGCCATTTTTGGTTACGGTTAAATTGAATTCATTGAAGAGTATTAATTGTTGTATTGTTAAAATGGAGTTATTCAGCCAAGTCTTCCATAGTTTATGCCTTACCTAGAAGTTAAAAAAAATGTACATAACTCCATGAAAAATTGATAAAAAAAAATTTGGTCGCAAAATTTAGCAGTAGCTTTTCTTTGTTTGTTAAAGAAAGGAGAGACAAACATCTTGTTAACGAAAATCCCCGTGAACCAAATTTAAAAAAAATAGTTAAATCAAAATTAGTTAGGATGGAAGAACAAAAAATTTTCAAGTTTAAACTTAAGTTACCATAGAGAGCTCTTAATTTATTTTTGTTTTGAAAAGTTATCATCAATTTCTAAAAACCAATGAATGTAAAAGAATCTACATAGCATATATGTACCTTTCAAACATCGTGCTTGAGAAATGCTGGTCTAAAGAAAAATTGATCATTTCCTTTGTTAAGCGTTCAAAAAATCAGTTTTGTGATTGTGTTACTTACGTTCGCGGATAATATGTATTCAAAATAATTTAATACTTTTCGCAAGTCTTCCAATCTTGTTTGTCATATATTCCAATCGTTTGAGGATTCTGTTATAATTTTCCTCAAATAACTAAGATTGTATTTCTTTCTCACCTAATCAATTTATTTTGATCGAACTTGATATGATTACAAAAACCACAAGCCTGATCTAGATTTCGTCTCCGTGCTCTTTGACTTTTGCGCCTTTCATGGAAATATTCGAAACACTTATGCGGTGGATAATATTCTGGGTGAATTTCATTTTGGTGGAAAAACAAAGGGAAATTTGGTAGTAGTGAAAACTTATAAGCGAATTGGGAAAGGCCCGATGGTCGAAATTATCGGACGGATGTCAAAAATTACGTAAATATTGGCTGGTAAAAAGGAAAACGTTTGAGAACATTTTAAGTCAAGTTAGCGAGCAATCAAATATTCGTCAAACGTTATGAAATGTCTTCCATTAGTGGCATATAGGTAGTGAGTATAGAAATAAAACCTGCTAACATATGTATTGGCTCAAAATGAGTTGATGGCTTCATTTTAATGTTGATAAGCTATTGCTAGAGTACCCGATATTAGCCCAACAAGACAGCCTTTCACATTCTGGTAGAGCAGTTCATTTCCGCTTACGCCGGAGAAGCAAAAGTTTTGGAATTGAATATCGAAATCAATTTATCGTTACGAAGTTAACGGGTTAACGGTTATTCTGGCATACCTTCATTGTATAAAGAAGTATATATATACATATAACATATATACACATAACATTGCAATTATCACCGTGAAACAAGACATCAACTGCATTTTCCATAAATGAAGGGCATTCAACAAATGTTTACGGACACCTGATCAGAAGCTTCAAGCAAACAAGAAACAAATAAGTATCTAAAATCTATTGAATAAGGCAAGCCGCATAAAAAGATTTCGAAACTTTCAAAACGACTTTTGTTTCCAAACTTCCTTCTAACAGCAACTCTGTTCCTGTCTACCAGCATACAGTTGCTTCTTTGGATTTAAGAAAAAGATGTGTAGAGATGAAGTTGAGAAACTGTTTATAGTTGCGTTCACATTGCCTTGCCATGGCGATTTCAAGGGACGCTACATTCCGACTAGCAAGAAATGGGTTTTACGACGTCAGCTTTTTGCCCGCACGTATAATAGAAAAGTCATGTTGACTGCCGTTTTCATTCAGAAAATGATACTCTCTCTCGCCCTCTAAGTCTAGCTTCATTTTTTTCCGATACAAAAGTCGAGCCTTTCGTGAGCTGTAAGAGGTACCCCTAGCTCTAGCCGGATACTTTAGGCAACCAAATACAGACACAACTATTGTACGAGTTGGCAAATCGAATTTTCTCGAGTTTCTGGATTTGACTTCCTAAATCAAAGGACTCTCGCCAGACTGCAAAGCGTATATGCTTGCCTTTAATGGAGCTGGCATAGGAGAAGTATCAGTCTCAGATGTGAACGAATTCAAGTCCTGTGAATTCTTCCAAAACTATTCTCGTATCTTTATTCGCTATTTTTTGCAGATGCTTTTTTTTCGTCTGAAGTTGTTTTTCTTCAGTCTGCATTTTTCTTTCCTGATAATTTGGTAGGATGGGTGGTTAATGTAATAAAAAAGACTTGGGCAGCTGTTGTATTATCACTTGACGCTGCACTCACGATCCGAATGAAAATTTTAAACTGGAAAAAAAACTTTCACATAATATTTCCCCCATTTTTTTGAATACTGACTGCATATAATAGAAAACAATTCAGAATTAAGGCTCAAACTGAAGTTTTCGCACTGTTTTCCGGTAATGAATTGTATAAAGTAAAAGAAAGGCTAACTTTGGGTATGCTTCACCATGATAACTTTTAAATAGTTGGACGAGCTTACGAACCAACAGGAAGTCCTAGTTAAGTTTCAGATGTATTGGTATATTATATGCATTTCATGATTAAGCTCTACACAATAGACTTACTTTCAACTACGCTCAATTTGATAATTTAAACTTACTATGGTATCATTGATTGCTTTCTAAAACTTTACTTGGTTATTTTGAGAGAACAACTTCGATTTTTTTCGGAATAAAGTTTCCTTTCACTTTAAAGTTTGTAGTGAATCATTATCAAGCCAACCAAAATAGTTGAACTGAAAAAAGTCTACATACGAGTATGTCTTGTTTTTAAGACACGGGCAGATAAAGGATATAATTTTTTGATTGATTTTAATCTTCTGTCCCTCAAATAAAATTTTTCAATCACTATTTAACTACAAAATCTTTCATTTTTGAAAAAAAAATAAAAGAAGGTTTGAGCCAAATCAAATGTTCAATAGTTATGATAATTTAGTTACGAAATAATATCAAAATCCCCTTATTTAACACGAAACACAAGAAAAATACAAACAAATCACAAATTATTTATTTATCCACAATTTTCCCAATCGGAAGTTGATCGAAAAACTTATTCAAAATTTTCAAACTGATATTACTAAAGACCTCTGAATAGTGTGGTTCCAGTTCAGTGAAAATGTCCTGCCAATTCTCATTGATAAACTTATTGGTCGATTCTCCCAGTTCTTTGTTGCCCTTGAATAAATTTTCAAAATTCGTTTCCATCTTTTGTGGTGTCATTTTTGTTTCGACCGATGTAAAATGCCAATAAGTTTCACCATTTCGCTCCACCTCGTCGTATTTCAACTTCTGTTTGAGCTCCAATCCAGTAAATTTTATAGCGCATTTGCCTTGTCCTTGAATTGGAAGGATAAGAACTCGTCCCGTCATGGTGTATTCTCCATTCATATGCAATGTGGTTTTGTTGTAGATGAATATCACCTCGCGATTTTTCTTGTTTAGTCTTTAATTGTACAAATGATAAAATTTGTATTTATTTAAGTTATCAGACGCTGACAGCTTACAAGAAATTAATTAAGTAAAGCTTTTTGCGATCTATGATTCTAGATTATTCATCAAAATCAAATTTACAATTTCAGTTCATCATTTTCATGTTTCAATTTATAATTGACCGTAAATGGTAACTGCAGATTATTTTAAATCGGCTCCTTAACATTCAGAATATAAAAATACTTACTTAAAATCAGTGATAACCGTGTTTGTAAGAAAGTCAGGCATTTCAAGATTTTTAAACTCTTGCTTAATGTTGACCGGGCTGTTTTCGTTTTGTTCTATTTTCATGCTTTTTATAACAAAAGGTTCCAGTCTGGGGAGACCAAAGTCTCTATACGCTATTGGTGGATAAATAGTATAATATATTCTACTATATTCAATACATGAAGAGTCATATATAGTTACCTGCTACAACTTTTGGCAGTGCATCATTTATAGCTATTTTCATGCATTCATCATACTCAGGGCCAAATTTGCATTTTTTCAATCCTTTTGCTGTTCATTGAAAAGAAATAAAGGTAGTAATTATGATATATATTTTTAAGCAAATGTCATGCTTTCAAAAGTCTCCAAAAATGGCTATATCTATTGAGAGTAAAATATACGATTTTGCTTAATTTGTTCTTTTTTGTTAAAGAAAAAAAAGATTAATTTTATTCCAAGGTTTCAAATTCTCTTAAACTTTGCTTATTCAGATCAAAAAGAGCCCACGAAGTTGCTCTTAATTGCAATCAAGTAATAATCATGCTTTCTTTATTTGTGAATGAAAAAATTCAAAGTCTTCGAAAGTATAATTAATTAATTAATTTTTAAAAGCTTTGATCGTCCTTTCGAACGTTTTACCACTTACTCTGTGAGACCACTAATCGGTACAAACAATTTTTATTTGGCAATTGCTGTAGAACTTTTCTTGTTTGATAACCTAAATGTTACTGGATAGTTTACTAACTGCCCGACTAAAATTGACCTCAGAAAAAAACAGAGTATATATCAGGAGCCAATCAGGCATTTGTTAGGAATGCCTGCTCGGAAACCAGTCAATTCTAGACGAGGATAGCATTATCAGGAACTCCTGATTAGGACCCAATTAGGATATCCCAACCAAAAGTCTAATCTATAATCACCCGAGCAGAATATCCCAACCAATAACGACCTAGTAGTAAGAATTCCTGATCAGAATCATGTCAAGACCCAACCACGATTTCCAGATCAAGAAATGATGAAAGTGTATCAGGTTTTCCTGATGGGAACCAGATCACGATCACAGCAGGATATTCAGGCCATTGAAACATCCTAGTAGATCAGACATTCCTAATCGGGACTATGTCAGAACCCAAGCAGGATTTTCAGACCATGAAAAGATTAAAGTGTATCAGCCAGGATATCCAGACCATAAATTTTTAGTGGGTTGTCCGCAGCCGGCGTAATTTGGCGCGCTACAAATTATAAACTACCAATCTCACAGGGAAAAATTCCAAAAATTAACATAATAGGACCGTCATGTTTTTCCCGTAGGATTGACGGTTTCCTAGAGAAATAGTTCAAAACGATAAATCAAAATGACGCCCAACGCAGACCTCCTACAAAGTCAAATTTTTGCTTATCATTCGATCATTTGCTTATTATTTGTCTGCAAAGATGAATACGTTAGAGGTAATGAATTCCAAATTCAACATTAGCGTCTGAGCTTGAGGTTCGATCTCCGACGTGACAAATGGATTCTAACTCGAATTGTCTTTTCAACAAGTCAAGAGAAAAGATCTAGACAAACGAGATACCAACTTAAATGCTCTTCTAACTCTTCTTTTGTATATATGTATGTGTGTATGCACATTACTAGATCTCTTCAGTCTCTGAATACTCTTTTGCAGTACATGTCTGTTAAGGGCTTCATCGGGTATGCCTGATCAGATCATGATCAGGTTCAGGCGAGTGATCGCATCTTTTTATAAGCATAACTATTTTAATCGTAGCTTATTAAGCTCTGGAAATATTAAACTGTGTAATGCTTAGTCGAATTTACAAAAGACTCAGGTTTGTAACTCGGATATCTTTAAATGGGTGTTTTTTAAATAAATATTATTTAAGAAACCCTATCATAAAGAAACCTTTAGTTTAGACAAAATCTTCTTATTCGTGATTGATTTTATGTGTAATTGAAGTTTTTTCAAAAAGTTTTACATTGAATATCAAACCATTGACGATAGTAGCGAACGGAGGACACAGTATTCATGCAAGAAGCAAACAACCCTTCCTGATATTACCTAAATGTTTCGCACCCTGACTGGATACTAGGCTTGATTCGGGCTGGTGAGCCATTGGTAATAATAATAATAGAATTGACCATTTTAATATAACTTGTAAATAGCAAGAGTATAATAGATTTGATGAGATATCAATAAACCTGTTATTATTGCTTTTCCTAAATTATATTCGTTCACTAGGTCTCAACACTTTGCAATTTAAACACTAAATATTGATTGGGTTAAACTAGTAGGCAAAAGAAAATTAATAAAAATTTCTAAAATAATAATTTCTGCAGTGCATATCAACTTTTTGGAAACCAATTCCAACAAAAAAATAACTCATCTGTTAAGACCACCTTCGCTTTAACACTAAAAAACTTCACACGAGACTCAATGTGTTGTTTTCTTAACACTTGCAATGTTTTCTAGTCTTTCAGGTTTATATACTATTGCCAAAAGAAACTCAACGAAGATACCAATTTTTGCGAGCCTTCAATTACCAGTATTCATGTTAATTAGGAAAAGATAACTCGTAGCTTATTAAGCTGTCCATTTGCTACTGAGAAAGTTTTTACGATATTTTGGTGATACAGCTCCAAGTTCAAAAGATTTTCAATTAACACCAACAAAAATGACATAAATCATTGCACTTTTACGAGGGTTTATGGATAAGTAATGAGCAGTTGAGAGATATCCAAGAGTGTTCCTGGCTTAATTATTTTTGGCACGTCCGGTTATTTTTGTTGAGTTTGTTGAAGAAAATTTGTTTCAGTGGAAATTCAAACTTAGATATATGTTTCTTTCAATGTAATCGATTGAATTTGAGGATTCTGGATTTCACGAATAATTTTATGGAGCACTTTTATATTTCTAACGTCACTGTTAGTTTGTTCGATTGCATTTGCCAGCAGCTTTGTCACAAGATCTTTGTACTTACGTAACACTTCGATTCCTATAACATCGCCAAAAGAAACAACCAAACCACAAAGCAGGTACACCAGTTTCATTTTCGTAAATGCTTTTGCTGTCCCGCGAGTAAGATCCACCTCTAAGACACAAAACCTGCAAGAAACTTGCTTTCAACCACGCGGCACTAGTCAGAGAACCTTACAGATAAAAAAATTGGCTAATACTATTCTTGGACGGACCAAGGTATTCCGTTTTATAGGAAATAACCATGTGACATCATAATTATGTCACACAAGTTAGAGCTGCGTCAGTTTTGCGATTAATTTGTGTCGAACACCAGAAATTGTCCCATTAAAATGTACAATTGAAGTCTTCTTGTCTCATTGCTGATGAGGTCTGCATATATCATCAGATTAGCGGATCCATACGCTAGCACACATACCATAAAGTTTATTCGGGTAGATAGACCTTCAGAACTTTGTTTTACATTGATAATGCCATCGGAAACTTGCTAACAGAATCAAAGCTACATATGTACATATTCTTGACGCGCTTTCATGTGCCAAGCAAATCAGACTTGCAAACACAAACCCCTCCCATCCACCTTTAATTACCTTAATTGAAAACTACAAAAACACAAGCATTGAACAACTTTTCAACAATTACCCGGCAGGTATTTAATTCTGTATTTGTTGCTTTCTTTTGGATGTTTGCTCTAAGCGGTGTAGATTGACTGTGTAATGAGGCAGCTTACATTTAAAATGTATTTAATTAACGTAATCGCTATTCTCGAGGGATGAAACTCTGGTTGCGGAGTGGCTTCTGGCTTCTGACTGTGCACAATCAGGTTACACTAGGCACGTGACCTCGTTCCGATGGAACTGTAGTTGCCTTTAGCGTAAATCCATGTAAACAGTTCACCTTTCAAACATTGCGTCAAAATGAACTTCCTCATAATCAAACTCAGATGCGTATGTTTGGGCTCAAAACAGACACTGAGTTCAACTTATCCCAGGAATCCTTAATGGAGTTCAAAGATAGTAATCAACAGAATTTGGGAAGGATAGTTCACTTTGAAATATTTACTGGCCGTATTAAAATATACGCGGTGCACCACGCAATCGAAGATACTTACAAACGTATTGTAAGTTCAAAAAATTTGCATGTACACATTAATTTTTCTAACATTATTCATTGCGTTTTTAATCGTTCAAATATCATTTTGGATCCAAAACTCATTTAGCAGTTACTTTAGGAAGGTTAATAGTAAGAATGATAGAACTTATAATTGTCGTAGACGCCATGTTTGATAGTGAAATGTCAAAATCAAGCATTCCGTTCTGAATTACTGGACACGTCATTATGAATAGGTAAAAAATCGTGCAGCACGTTGAAGTTGTTCACATTAACGACTTATGTATGTCCTGTTTCAATTCGAGTAATGTTTCGCGTATTTTGTTTGGTTTATGGTCATGCTTTTCAATGGAAGCTTCTGTCAATAAAAAAATATCCACATTGTGGGAGACACTAAGCCATTTAACGTTTTGTTTGGATTTTTTGTTCACACACCAAATTTTGTAACAAGAAAACTATTTGATAGTTTTAACATCTGTTTATGGTTTTATGTAAAATCATATTTCTGTTGTTTCGAGCAGGTCTTGTTTTTTTAACAGTATTTTCGAATTGGACTGGATGAATTGTTTTATTCCATAATTGTTGTTTTGTTACTTAAGAAATAAAAAATGTTCACATTAAATAACATTGCAATAAATCAAAAAAGAAAAGCCGTAATCAGATTAAAAATGTAACATCAAAGGAAAAACATAAATTGGACGAGAATGAAAAAAGTCAAATTTATTAGATTGTATGCGGAAATTGCCAACAGATCAACATCGTTCGAACAAAGAGGCTTGCAATAACTAGGCTTGACAGACACATCAAAGGGAGAGAGATTTAACTAGGCAAATAATTATAATAATAAAAGATCTGCAGTAGCAAAACATTTTGTAGATAAAAAGCATGTAGCAGAGGAAGAGAACTTACAGTTCATAGAACAGGTAAGAAAATTGCATGAGCAGGACCTTTGAAGAGTATCTGACGAGTTGTAGCGACATAATGATTTAGGGGTTAATTCAACATAATTAATAAAATTGTTCAACATAAAACGTGAGGTAAAGAAATAGTAATGAAAGCTTGGATAAAATTATTTTTAACACTGAAAAAAGTGTAGGCGTATCATCAGCAATGTAAATTTGTTAGAGATTATAAAATATACGATTTGACAAAAATTATAAGTTGTATTATCTTTGTTTCGTGTCATTGGAACAAACTTTTTCCATTTATTTAATATATTCAATGGGTAATTTTTATTCTTGCTCATTTTTCCATTATTCGTAAATCCGAACAATGAATCTTGCCTTGATAATACAGAATAGATCAAAAACTTGCCTTCACTCTCAAGCGAAATCTTTGATATGTAAACATAACACCAACTGTTCAAGATATGGTGAGGTGTTTGCAAGTTTTGGATTCAATGTACATACATACAAATACATTAAACAGATTTATAATGGAAATTTTTCTGAACACGCTTTGCGCAAAATAAAATTCTCGTTTTCAAAGTAAAACTATGTGACGAAATCGTAAAACCATAAGTCCAAAAAAAAATTAATTTATATTTAAAGAATAATTTGACAAAATTTCGTCTAAACACGTTTGCAGTATTACCGAGTTGAACAGATGAGTTGGACCTTAAACAAGTAAATGTACGCGAATATCTTTTTTATGGCATACAATTAACAGTCTACGAATTTCTTCGAATTTGACGATCATTATTAACAAATAAAACGAGCTTTTTTTGCACAGTATGAGTGGAAATAATTTGATTCTTGAAAATGTGTGATGTAAACCTGTCATTCAACACTGGTATTTAGTACCAGATCTTTTAGTTTCCCACATAATTCATGTTGACCACTTTTCGATGTTAGCACTTGTTTATCTACCTAAAATTTCAGATTTCGGAGTAACGTCCATGAAAATTCTCCGAACCCATTTCGAAAGCAAAATGAATTCAGAATAACAAGGTTAAAGAGCATCTTTTATCAATTAATTCGATTTTTCTTTTTAGATAAACTGAATGAAAACACAGTTTTTAATGAAAAATTCTATTTGATTTTCAATTTAACGAGCCCGGATGAAGTCTTATATTGAGGGTCAAGAAAATTGGATAGTATGTAACTAGGCATCAGTATTTTTATGTACGCCCATCCTTTACAGTTTCCGCCGATAAATAAGAACCTTACTTTCGTGGGGTCAGGATTTGAATATTGATCATGAAATCTTTGGTCATAGAAGTTTGATCATAGGAAATGATCATTAAATACAAACATCGTCTGGAAATACATTGCACACGGACAGTGCAAGCAATGAGCGATGTTTGGAGGACATGCGGAGAAGCAGGAGCAAATCGATATCTTTATTCGTTATATAACTACAATCTAACGATCTTCTAGACAGAACTTTTCTCATATGTTTATAAAGTTGTAAGTAGGTTCATAACCAGTAGCAAATTTTTTTGCGTTTTCAAATACGTCATTTTTTCCTTTATTTTCCAGATGGAAAAATAGTATTGTTATTACTTATATAATATTTACGCAAAATATGAAATGAAAAAGCCAATGTAACACTTAAGAAAAAAATTACGTATACGTGTCATAGAAATTAGACGATCATTTTATGCTGCTGTCCATCGTTTCATCAAAGATTTACATATTATCACATCTTTGATGAAAGATTCAATCATATTTCTATGATCCTGTAAAGCGTATTCAAGTCAATTAATGTAAATTATGAGTGAGTGAATGCTTTTAAAGATTGAATTAGTATGTTTTCTGAAAAGACAACATAGCCTCTGTGTATTTTTGGGTGCAAAAGTACGCTCCTCAATGCTGCAACAAAATTTTATAAATCAAAGACTAAAAAAATCTTATAGTAATCAAATTACCAAAATAAAATACCTTCTTCGTGTGAGTTAATTGGTTGGAACATATTATGAAAGGCAAAAGTATAACCATTAAAAATGAATCCAAGACACTTTTAACGAAAGCTAGTTCCAAATAGATCGGAACTTCAATTAAATTTATGAAGTATAAATATCATCGAAAAGACATTGAATTATCCTTTAAGTATTGTTCAAGACAGTTCACGAAGAAAATATGTTGGAAAATATCCGAATCAAACTTTTTTGGTACATTTTTACGTAAAAAATATTAATTTTGTAGCAAAAACCGGCACACGCTGTTAAAATAGAGTAAATGCAAATTATCTAGTAATTTGAAAATAAATGTGCGATGTACGTGAATAATGGGTGTTATTTCAAAGCTCAAACGAGTAGAAGTTTGTAAAATTTTCTATTGTAACTGTCCACAATTTAGCTGGTTCATAATTTATGAGCAGTAATCATAAAAAATCAAATAGATTATTTATATTTTAGGCACATGAATATTTAAAGAACTACATCCTACTTACCTTCAAAAATTTTCACTTTCAAAACAAAGCGTCCCGGCAAAATTTTTTCCAGAAGTTATTTTCGAAGGATTTTACACAACACAGTTTTTGTTCAAAAAAGATCAATATTTTGATACATTTATTTCCCTGCGGAGAGGATTTAAATTAATTAATTATCAAATCCATGGGAGCAGAGAGAAAATAACCTATCATGAACTTGGAAAAAAATTTATCTTTAACTTTAGGTCTTGAGCGCGAATGCATTCTGTCT
The DNA here is from genome assembly GCA_963942545.1 of Oxycera nigricornis. Classification (NCBI taxonomy): domain Eukaryota; kingdom Metazoa; phylum Arthropoda; class Insecta; order Diptera; family Stratiomyidae; genus Oxycera; species Oxycera nigricornis. The sequence goes on from OZ012659.1 coordinate 15,520,160, forward strand.
TGTGGAAAAGAAAATCTTAAATGTAAATAAGAATTTAGTCGTAAATTTATTAAAAAATTATCTAGTCTGCTTAATGCCTCACCGCTGTATTTATTATTTTCATTCAATGCGATTTCATAGATATCTTTTTAGTTACCGACTTACATTATCTTTTACGTATCAATTCACTCAGGAAATATTTTACTTATTGGTAGTTGATCAAACACTTTGTTCAGGAGTTTTAACGTCAGTCGACTGAATGCCTGGGAATGAATTGGTTCAAGCTCTTTAAAAATGTCCTGCCAGTTTTCATTGATAAACTGATTTGTGGAGTCCGTCAGTTCTTTGTTGCCATTGAATAGATTTTCAAATTTCGCAATTATTTTTGTAGGCATTTGCATTCTCGTTTCGACTGAAGTGAAGTGCCAGTAAACTTCACCATTTTTTTCCATTGTTTTGAAGTTCATTTTCTGTTCGAATCGTAGCCCAGTAAAGTTTTGTGCACAATTACCATGTCCATGGATGGGTACTATAAGGATACGTCCGTCAAGTGAACAATCTGCTGAAACGTCGAATCTGTCTTTAAACATGGCAAATTCGATTTGGTGTTTGTCTTGATCGAGGCTGCGAATGATAAGAAAAAAATTGAATAATCAATAGTTAAACTTGCTGAATGAAATGTAAGCGCTGAAAGTTGCAGCAGCAATTTAGACAATATGTTCGCGAACAAAGAATAAATTTCTTTCTGAATAAAGTTCTTTCTTTCTGTTATTGTTCTATGAAAAGCTCAACCATTATGAATTGAAAACTAGAAGTTCGAATCGGAGTCAATTCAATTCTAAAAGTTGAATTTGTTCTTGAATGAACTGAAAACTGAATTGAGAAAAAATCAACTTTCAGTTCAGTTCGTGCATAACATCACGAACATCTAATTTTGAATTTTTGACTGTGGACCTTTTCATAAAACTGAAAATATTTGAATTGAAACTCAAACATTCTTATTTAAAAAATAGCAATTCAAATAGGTTTCATAGCTATTGCGATCAATAAAAAAAAAACAATTAATTAAAAAAAATATAATCTATATGTATATCATATTAATTTTTTACTACCGAAAAAAAGTTCAATACTCACTTGAATTTTTCAACTTTCGTTTTTAACAAAAAATTGTTTAAATGCATATCCTTAAATTCTTGTTTCATAGACACAGGACCATTCTGCTGATCAAATTTCAGGGTAGGAGCAATAAATGGTTCGAGTTGTGGAAGACCCAACTTTTCATACTCTACAACCATTAAATTGTTAAAACATTGACTTAAGTTTGTTATATAGAATAATATACCGGTCACCAGTTTTGGAAAAGCATCATTCAAAGCTGCAACCATGCAAGTATTGAATTCGGGTCCCAGCTTACATCGTTTATAATCTTTTGCTGGTTAACCAAGCGGTGTAGAAAATATACAGTTTATTGAAAAATGGTTCAAAATCGTATTATAGAATAAATCTTTTCCTAATTTTAATATTATATATGCAAACCGAGGTCTGGCTGGATAACAGAATGAAAAAGATTCATGTTATGTGAACTTACGTATTTCAATTACACAGAAGACGGTTCCAAAAAATAATCCATTCACTAATAATAACTTGAACATGTTTCAATTTTAGCGCAAGCAAAATAAATATGAAAGCTTATGCTTTAATCGACTTTTAAGTACTGATTTCAAGTGCTAGTTTTCTTACAGTTTTATAGGAATCTCAATTATTTGAAAATTTATCGAATAGTCTACTTTGCACTTGAAACAATGGACGATTAGCATAATATAATTTATTATTAGTCTTGACACATCGGAAATAAGCTTTGCACCCTTCTATTAATTTATTCCCAGAGATGATTCTAATTGGCAGAAATTAAATTTTGCATTTTTAAATGTACAGTTGTTAGTGGGAATAATTTTTGAGAGAAAATATAAACATAAATACTAAAAAATTTATGAAGTAAATACACAGTCAATTAAATGAAGATTAACATACACTGCTTCGTCATGTTTTAATTTAAATGTTGATAGTTTGTCCTCAGTTTTAAATTTTCTACCGTAGAAATAGCTAGTTTCTCAGCTCTCTTTAAGTTCAGATGTTGCTTTAATTGCAGAAATTTTGAAAAATATTTTTATATTTATTTGTTATACTGCATGGAACGATGAGGTTAAATTCTGTTTAATCAATTAAAGGAAAGGAAATATACTTTAAAAAAAGTCATATCAAAAGTTCTCATTAATGGGATTCCGCTAGCAACGCGCAAAAAAGATTTTTAAAAATGAGCATTTTCACCCTAAAAATATTTTTTTTGTCAAACTTGTTAACTAAAACTTTTCTACAAAAAAGATTGAAATTTAAATTTTCGGAAATAATTAACGTACTGAATATTATCGATTATGTTTCACGTGTCTTGTTTTCGAATTAACCTCCCAAGTATAGTGAAAAATGTGAAAGTTTCAATGTTGTGTTCATGTGTCCCCTCCAATATTTTTAGGTTGAAAAATATACATTTTAATGAAATTTTAGTTTGTGCGATTGCCTATTCATTTCATTTCTATTCATCAAGTAAATTCACTGCTCGTATATCTTGTTCAGCCAACAAAATTTGTATAGATTCATATGAACGTATCCGTTTTTGGGGGCAAGATCATAAATCATAGATACTAACCAGAGTATCTGCTTCAACTAATAAATGGTCTTTACTTTTAGATACTGCCATAAAACTGAGCATGGGCTGCACTTTATAGAATTGCTGGAGAGTTCATCTATTGAAAGGTATACAAATGAACGAAATTTGCATAGATTCGCTTAGAGTAATATTTTCATAGTGCGCAACTTACTTAGTTTGGTCAAACGAAAGTTAAATTTTGTTTGACCAAAGGTTGAAATGTATTGAAATTTCTTTATTTTAAAAAGAAATTGTGTTGAAGTATACGATTTAGTGTAGTTGAGCAAGACCAAAATTGATGATTTGGAAACCACATGCATGTGCAATTGTCCGATCGCAATAAAAATTAAAAGATTTTTAAATGTCGTTCAAAATTATACAAAGAAACGAAGTTCGTATGGAATTAAAACATTTACCGATGACAACAAAGAACTAACTTCAAAGCAGCAGCAGGCAATTGTTACATTTGCTACGAAGGAAAAGTGAACAACAACTGAAAAGGATAAACTTGCCAGATTGTAGTTTGCGAACACCGATATGATATGGTATGTAGAAAGGAGATCTGTAATTATTTCTGAAGAAAAAAAACACCGCGGTGTTCGTTATATTTGGCATGATTTGCATTACTTTAAACCTACTTTGGGGATGGAACTATGATGGTATGGAGTGCTTTCACATTTACTGGTAAGACCGCAATATGCAAAATAAACACCAAAATGAATTTGGATCGATACACTGGAGTGGTAAACAAAGCTTTTTAGAGGAAATTTTGGAGGACGAAATTATATTCTAGCATGACAAGTCTCCAGTTCATACTGCAATGGTTTTTCAAATAAAATAAAATAATTAAATGAAATGCCTTACACGTTCTCTCAGCCTCAATCGTATGATGAATTTCTGGCACTCTTGCACGAGCATTGCAAATAGTACAACAACTGACGCCTTCCGCAGTACTTGGAAGAATATTCCAAAATAGACCCTAGAAAAATTTGTTCGTTATATGAAAAATTACAAGACCAGTAACAGAAAATACTAGCAGTGAAAATTTACAAGAAATAAAGTAAAAATACTACAAAGCAAAAGGATGAATCTATACAGATTTCGACTGTATTTGTAATTATCAAAAACAAATTAAATAAATATAGTAAAGATGAAATATAGAAACAAATTAAGTTTTGAAAATTTGTTCAAAAATTCATTTATTCATTTCCATCAATCTCATTTGAATCGATCATTTCTTACATAAACCGATTCACATTTTAATTACTGTGTTTTTATAGATTCAGCAAGAAAACACAATTGAATTACATTTGAAATGAGTTGTGTAATCAACGTTGTATTGGCTGTTGCTTTTCATCAGGACTTATTTCCGCAATTGCCGCAAACAAATATTATTTTGATATCGTTTACAACCTTTGGTTAAGAAGGTATTACCTGTTAAAATGCTAAAAAAAGCACAATTTCAATATCTTTTTTCTCAGTTCCTTTATCTTCTTCTTCTAAATAAATAAAAATGAATCGCCAAATGTGTTGCTAAGCGCAAAACTCGAGAACGCCTCAACCGATTCGGCTATTTTTTTAAATATATTTTCCTTAAGGCACAAGGAGGTTCTTACGGAGAGAAAAATTTAAAAAAATTAAAAAAATTGATTTTAATTTTTAATTAATAAAATTATTTTTTTCTATTGGACTGCGACAGACCAATAACTTTTGATAGAACGAAGTCTGTTCGGGTGGCTAGTTGTATATAAATTTTAAAATTTGCATGGATAAAATACACATTTTGAAGATTATAAAACACTTCTTTTTTTCATTTTTCTAAGCCAAAGTTGATGTCTCGAAAAATACCTCGTCCCACTGCGGACAGATAATCTCAGGAATGAAAAATTTGAAATAAAAAAACCAATCCGCAGTTTCAAGAAAAATGTTTCTTACGTGGTAATCTATCACAACATTTTGAAAAAAAATGAGCAAAAAAAATAGCGGTTGTTTGAAATTTTATTTTTCGAAAAATCACTTTTTTCACATCGTTTTGCTTGCCAAACTTTTTGGGATTGATTTTTAGCCTATATTGTGGTGGATTACCACACAAAATACTTGAATAAAGTAGCACACCAAATTTGACTTAAATCGGTTCGGCCAATCCGAAGAATAAGTGTCCGCAGTTGGAAAAACGTCATTTCGAGAAAAACGCGTTTACAGTTTCGATTACCGAAAATATCGCTTACCAAACGAAAAAGGCGTGCGCGCTCAAACTGCCGTAACTTCTTTATTTTTGGAAATATCCCCCTTAAACAAAGCGTTGAATTGTCAGCTAGAAGTTACTCCTGTCAAATAAGACAATGGAGGCTAAAATATTTGATGAAAAGGAGTAAAAACCAAAAAGAAATCCTGTATCAAATCAACTTTGTTTTCATAGTGGCAGTCACTGAGAATAATTTCTATACAAAACGCGTTAACGATACGTATATTCTTAAATGAAAATTTTTACGCAGTATAAACTTACATGTATCGAAAATATTGTAATCTAAAGGATATCGTTTTAATTAGTAAGACAATTTATTGTGAAATATTAGAGGCTGTTATTACCTCAATACCTTAGTTATTAAAATGTCCATCAAATACTGTTAATAAGAATACCTTTAAATTACAAAATAATCCAATACAACAAAAGTGCTTAAAATATACATACAAGCAGATAATTAAAACAACAATCATGCCATTGTATAAATAATCATGTTTACAATGGGTCAAAAGATAGATGTGAATTCGAGGAGACGATTGACTCCATTACCGATTATATCGTCAATGACCACTGTTCCCCGAATCCTGACCTGACCATCCAATATGTAATTAATTAGTGAAATAGAACAAGTTAATCGAACTGACATAGCTTTTGTTCCAATAAACGCAGATAAGTATGCGATTTCACTATCGTTGCTCTTGTCCGTTAAGCGACACGGAAATGTGAAGCACACTAGATGTCCAACATTTTACGAGACCAAACATACACGCCTCTTACCATCTCGTCAAACAAGCTGTTTTCCATTTTCCGCATGATTTCCTGCATTCCACACTGAAAACCTCCATTCAATTACCGCCAAATTCAATGGAAACACACTGACAACGGCGGCAATTTGTTATCAACAGTTCGATTAACTATTTACTATACTTATTATTAATATTCTCTCTCGTAGTATAGGTTCGGTTGGACTGAACCATTATGCAATATAGGATGCCCAACCGGTGTGTGACGCGTCTTTGCAAACACAAATCTTTTTTACGAGTTTATTGCACGCATGTATCTTTTTATTTCTTCTTTGCCCGCATGAGTGCGGATTGGGTCGTTTTGAAACACTCACTCCTCCATGCAACTTTTTAGCCTAGTTTTCAGATCATAAATGTTTCAGTAGCCAAACACCACCACTCGCGATACTTGTATATCTGCAAATTTCTGCTGTTGCACTAAACTCTTGAATTGGGGGCCTTGAAACAGCTAAGATTGTTTGCTTACTTGTAAGACGAGAAGTGGTAGGATGAGTTGCCGATTTCCACAGGTAAATTTACATATTAAGCCTCAGATGGAACATTCTTTGACATCATGCCTACTAGAAAGTGAATACTTGTGGTGCCAACAATTCAATGATAAAATAAAAACATCCACATCAAATTTGAAACCGTTTATTAATAACCGAGTCTAATCCTAAGATGCATCATTTTTGACGATAAGTCATTCTGTTTATGACCGCTGATTGAACTCATACATACATATGTGTTTGTTTACCTACTTTATAAATTTACAATAATTAACATTTCTTCACTGGAGATGCAATAAACTATAATATTCGTGCTTTTATTACCTAGCGAATTACAAACCACCCAATAAAGCATTGATTTATGTTTTTCAAATTATAATGTTAAAATGAACAAAAATATTGAATATTGTAATGAAATTTCCGATAAATGTGCACAACGATCACAAAATTTATTGCAATACAATGTTTGTGAGTAAATTGAAGGAATTTTTGGTAAATAATATTTTTTTTATTTGAATTAAAAAGCTATATGTATTTTTTTGTAGCGCAGCAATGAGTATTATGAACTGTTTATAATCGTGGATCATAACTGCAATCAATATTTCTTTTGAGCTTTATATGTCTATATATTTTAACAAATATTCTTTAGCAATCTTCACAACAATGGCGATTCTCGATTTAACGAAAGTGCTGATTTACCTACTTTCTCCAATTTTCATTTGTCAGCTATATGACCGTTCAAAAATCTTATGCTTCGAAATTGAGCTGTTGATAATTAAAGATTATTATTTTTAATATTTGAAGTTTTTATTTATTCTTAATTACCCAGAATATGGGAAGTTCTTGTAATCGCCTCGAAAATCGAAATTGAAATTTTCGACATTCCTTTACGTTTTGAGGTCTATAGAGTATATAAAAAGTGTTTTTAGAAAGGGAGATGTATGTGTGTGTGTGTACGTACGTACGTACGTACGTTCGTGGGTACTTTTTTCTACGAGCATAGCTCACGTAAACAAAGACGTATCGACTTTGTTGAGGTGTCAATCGAAGCGTCTTTGCAATCTTAAGAGCTGATTAGTTTTTGGACAACTTCGGCCGGGGGAGGGGTTTGTTGTTTTCCCCCGTTGAAAGTCATTTCTGTCATGTGCAATTTCGTGAACCAAACATACAATTTGTATCGTAAAAGTGTCAACCGACGCGTATTAACATTTGTGTGAATCTATCAAATTTAAAAAAATGGTTGGACCCGTTTTTTTAATTTAAGAAAAAAAAGTGCAAAAAATTAGGTTTTGTTTCATAAACAATAAATTTTTAACCTGATTTACGGTGAATAGTAATCAATTTTTATAAACTTCATATACTCCAAACAGTGCTTGTAAAAACACCATCAAACATTTTTCTCGTGATTACAAAAAAAATTAAATTAAAAATAAAAAATCATTGACAGTTACCATGATCTTCAAGGTCATTTCTGTCATTCACTATATCTCACGAACCAGATATAATATTTTCATCATAAAGGTGTCAGTTGACGTGTACTAACATCTTTGTGATGTTTTCAACATTATTAAAATTCGTTCCAGCCGTTTTTTTAATTTAATAGAAGAAAATACGAAAAATTAGGGTTTTTTTCATAAAAAATATTTTCTTAACCTGACTTGCACAACACAGTAATAAATGTTTATAAAATTTATACGTATTTATCAGGTTTTGAAAAGAAACCAGCAACAATTTTTTCCATGATTATGAAAAAAAAAAATTAAAAATAAAAAATCATTTAAAGCTACCATGGAAAGAGGGTTCATACGAATGATATTACTTTATATCTTTTATTCTAATTAAATTGTTGTAAATTCAATCAAAGATTTCAAACATTTGCATAACTTGAGCAGATTTTCAATAGTTTTTACAGTCTTTTAATTAAAAAAATGCTTAATATTTGAACACCATCAAAATTTCAATCGAATGTGCATTTGTGGTAATCAGCGCTTTGAATGTTTTTTAGTCAATACTTTGCAAGATCATATGCTTTAAAAAGCTTTCATGAAATGAAAAATTGTAGTTTTTAGTTGATTTAATCTTTAGTAATCGTAAGATTGCAATTACTTCCTCCATCATCATTTGTTATACATTTGACTTTTTACATGCAATTGAACCTATTTTTGACTGCATATTCAAAATTTACCAATAGACTGTATAAAGTAATTATTAATCTCATTGATGTAAAATCGTGAAAAAATACAAACTCAATGATTATGCTGAAGTCATGGCAATTTTGAACGCAACTATTCAAAATGGCCATCACGCGACAAAATCTCTTCAGTGAGCGTAATAACAAAAACTGCATTCATTTTTGCTAGCGCTCTTTTGTCCTTTAATCATCGATGCGAAAATAACAAATAACGTAGAAAAGGTCCCCACCGATTGATTGATCAAATCAATCTACCCCCATCGACCAAAAGCCATACGTAATCAATGGATGCTCCCATAGAAGATATGATTAATATTAACTCATTCCTGTTACTGCTATGAATACCTCTCATTATTATTATTATTTAAAGTAGTAGTATTTTCAAAATTATTATTGTGTTTAATATTTTTAATGTTTATCTAGATATTACTGGGATGGGAAGTTGACCGTGTAGACCTCAAGGGTCGCACTTCGCGACTTGTTTGAATAGAAATTCAAAAACCCTTTATATCGCAGGGTTGAATTTTTAAGAAGTAGATTTACATTAAAGCGTGCTATTGGTATTTTTTTCACTACACCATACTCCAAATCGTAGGATTCTAAATACAAACTCATTGATTGACAAAGCAAAAGGAGACGTCTAGTAACACAAGTGCTGCATCATTCTCTTCGCCTTACTCTATGAGCGTTAATCAAAAATGGCAACAAACGAATTACATATAGTGAATCACCTTAGCGTCAAGTGCCAATTCATTCTCATCATCGTCATAAGCACTGTGGGAATGTATCACAAAGCATCGCGTTAAGACTACTCAAAGATATCCCTTCCAGCCGTTGGTAATGCTGGACTGACTTCTTGTTTCACCATTTGGCCATGCAGACTTTATCTCAGTTATTGCACTTTTTAGCATGTTGCGATGTTAAATTCAACCACAAATGCCTCCACCTCTTTCTTCCCCACGTATATGCATGCACCGAACCACTGAGGAATTTCGGAGCAACATACTACACATATGGAAAATCGTTCACCAACTGGGGGTCAGCTATAAAACCAATCGATTAGGTAATATCGTTAGCAGACCCAATCCAACGTCGATTGCGCGCGAATTCTTCTGAGACCCATTCCGATTTCATCGATAGCGCGTCGAAGTTCGCATTGTCGCTAATTAACGAGTTTAGCCGCTTAAACGTTTCGGATAGTTTTGGTAGGCAGCCGGATTAGTTAGTTTCATCTAAATATCCTGAATTTCAAAGTTTTTCATTGACGTAGCTCCGAAGTGATATTTAAATATTTTTTTCTGTGAAAAAGGGATTCCGAAAGAAATTGGCAAAAATGAAAGGATTAAAAGTTATTACGTTAGGACTACTTCTGTGTGCCGTTGCAGCACGTGACTTACGTATGTTTTTTTCATTTATTATGAATTCACACTTCTAATATCAATGTTACTCCACCACTAATTCGTACTTAAGATGTACATTTTGTTTAAAAATAAAAACAAGACATTTATTTATGAAGCTTGCAATTCCTATATTTTTGAGTTGCTTTCGGTACCATTATTGCAACATCTGTGCCAATCTATATTTCAGTTCATTGAATCGTCACTTGAGCCGATTTTACTCTCCATTATTTCGTATGCAAGACTAACATGTGTAAAAATGAATAAAAGTGAAAATTAATTTTAGTTTGTAAAAGAAATCCGTAGTGCGTTTCATTTCACCAACATTCAAATCTTTAAGTTGGTTTTTTGGAAAAAATATTTTGGTGTTTGTTCAAGTTTCATGTTCACATGCAAATATATAACAAGATGCATTCGCCAGTGTTTGTAGTTTTTTAAGTATTAATTTCAAATTTTTCGAGAATGCTACAGCGACTATTACTCCACAAAATTTGGTCTATCTCAATAGATATCGAAACGCCATTAGATCAATCTTACATATATTACGTTAGATTAAAAGAAAACTCGTTTTCAACAACTGAAACCGGTGTGGCATTGACCTAATTATCACTATGCTTCTTAGATACAACGAAAGAAATTTACCTGAGGTAATTCGTTAACATGCCTTGTAAAGTAGCTTTGCATTCAAATGTTTTATATAGCAACCACTAAAAGTGAAATAATGAATATAAGACATCTACTTAGATGTAGCCAAACACAACTTGCAGATAACTATTTTTTAGCGATTGAATGGCATGTATATCAGTGAAATGGATTACTGCTGTTATGCTTGCTTTCCAATTGGACGATATTTTTTTAATACTTAAATAATAATCTGCATTCGGAAATAAAAATAAAAATATTTCAGTGCTCGTATCGTTCGATCGAAAATTCTGCAGTAGATTTCAGTATTCGATTATTTTTCAAGCTCAAATAAATTATAATGATGTTTATAATTTTAAAGGGTTAATTTGCCATTTGTGTAAGACAGTGTCGTTTATCAAATGAACAATGAAAACGCTGTAAATAATTCAAATTTCATTTCATTTAATATAATAATAGATTTTTTCAACTTCACGTGTTCTTCCATCTAGAAATGCAGCCCAAATTATAATATTAAATTTTATAATTATTATATTATTTATATTATTTAATATATTAATTCAATTTTTTACTAAACTAATATCAGCTTACCTAGATGAGAAGCCAAATATTATATGAAAATAGAAATATTGAGTCAAACTAGAAAGAAATTGCAAAAATGTATGTTCTCGAAAAACCAATTAATGTGTTCTCGATATTTAGCCTTAATTGTGAATAATCAGGATGGAACAATTTTTGGAATCGTCACTAAAGAAAATACGATATAATTTATTAAAGACATTTTTAACAAAAACCATACAGATACGAATTTTTATTTGAAAATGTAAATTTCTTAAGTATAGACTATTTCTAAACGAAATATTTACAGCTTTCAAAACAATTTCGAAAAGAAACATATTGTCGTATTTTCTGATGATGTACAAACTGTGTCCTATAAACCGTAAATAGTATTCAATTGACCTTCATCATAGATTTAAGACGATTTTTTTCTAATTTTTCGCTTCGGAACGTTTCGATAAATTTAACAAACAGTTTTGTTCTGAAACATTGTTTCACATTATTTTTCAGTGATTATTTCTACGAGAGTTTCTCAAATAATTTTCTTTGGCTGTTCACAAAAAAAAATCAATATTCTCGAAAAAAATATGAGATGCATTTTTTCCGATGTGTTCTTTTCAGATCACGGAAAATTTTGAACTATCGAAAATTACTTAAATTTTATTTTTCATTTTTCATTAAGCTGTAAATTTGAAACTTCTTTCAAGTATTTCATTCCCAATATTTGTAGAAAGAACCAATCTCAAATAATTTCTAGAGTTTTTCCATGAAATTTTCCGGTTTCACATAAATTGTGGAAATTTTTTTTCAGCAAATATAATTTGTGGATCGATATTCTCAAAGCATAGAAATATTTATTTGACCAGATTACTTTTAATTTTCTTGATTATATCTGTTGTGTGTTTGTTTTCAGATAATTTAAATTCAAAAATACTTTTTTTCATTTTCTCCGTCGAATTTTTTTGAAGAAAAACTTTCATAAAACTATTTTATTTTATCATGAAATTGTTTTCTATAAAGGATTTTTAATATTTGCTTAAAAGCCCTTGGAAAAATTGTGGACAAAAATCTTTCTGCAGGCATTTTGGTCATAAAAATAATTGATGCTAAAAGTTTTATTGAAAATAAATGGTTGAATAAATTTGAGAAAGTGGCTTCATGTTTGTTCATTAAACTTAATAGAAATTCGGCGTTTATATTGTATGAGAAGCAGAAGAATTTTTAGTTTCTATGAAAGAGAATAGTAAGATGAAGTTGAATTCATCCGGAAGTGAAATGTCGTAGATATACACTACAAGCCTACACAGAAGTCCTTTAGATAAAAATGTTTGAGATTGACGTCATGAGTATGCTGAAAATATGACGACGGTAACTAGGTATTGAAATAAGTCATTGGCAAATAGACGAGGCGAGAAATTAGATCCTTGAGCAAATTCGTTGAAGAAGTGAATTTATCAAAAATACTAAAAAAAAATTCTTCTATCTAAATAATATAGAATTCATCTGAGTTACGAATCATGATTAGGTGAAGTTCATTATAATCAACTGAATTTAATTTGTTTATTTAAGTTGTTTGTGGTCATATTACATTTCCTTACTAAAAAAATTAATTACATTTTTTTGTGAATCCTTAGTTGCGGCTACTTCAAAAGCAGCATTTACATTTTGCACTGATATTCTCAGAATTTCTGACCTTCACAGATTTTGAAAGTGAACTGAATGTTGATTTTGCATGGAAAAGATGATTTCAATTGAAAGACTGGAGAAGAAACAGATTTCAACTTTTTGACCCTTAGAAGTTTTTAAAAAATAAAAAATAAACCTAAATAAAAAAAATGTATCCTATATCCTTAGTAATAACGTTCGGCAAATTATGGTTAGTTATCCAAAGTTAATGATTCAGTATTTGTATTGTACCTTTTTGCTTGTTGCGTAACAGGGTTCGTTGAGCATTCATGGTAGAGTTTGTAGAGAACTATGTATACACACTTCATTTGTACCTTTGCTATACTCACTAATTGTATTTCGGTCTGAATTTGCTTCTATGACTCCCGAAATGAATCTCAGAATTCAATCCAATTTCCTATTGTTAAGAAAACCAACACAAGATGGATCACTGAAGACTTCTCAATGAAATCGACGATATCTTCTCTTGATCAAAGTGCATGTCTTTCTTGAAATCTTTAATTGAAATTGCTTAGAATTCTACTTCTTTGACTAATGCTCGATGATATACAAATAGTGCTGACGCGATTGAAACTCTGGTAGATCTGCGATTTAATTACTCATTTACACTTCTTATACGCCTTAAGAAATCAAACAACTTCATTACAACTGCTCCCAGCAAGCATGAATCTAACGAGAAAGGTTAACACAAAATGCATTCAGACGCGCACCAACCACTTCATCTCCAATCCACCATCATTGACATTTTGCTCAACAACCATGATTGCAAAACACTCATCAACAATCAACATTGCTTCAACAATGTGTAATTGCGACCTTAACAGAAATCTGACACCGTAAAGACGTGAAAATGCATAATTAATTGCAATGCTAAAAGCATAAAGGAGAAGTGAAGGGAGACACGGTGTCGAAGGTGGTGTATGAGTGACGAATTGATTGGATTTTCACGTAAAATTAATCAAATTGCATAATTTTCCATCGAGTATCGATCTCAAGATCAAGGCCGCACAGCTTCGGATGGTTGGAGCGGGCAATGGTTGATGGTAACATTGCTACCAGTTGGAGTTGGGTACGCTGGATGGCCTTGCCGAACCGTGTCTTATATGAGAGATTTCAATGGGAATGATATTCACTAAAAAGTCACTTCTTTTTTCGAATTCTTCGATTGTTGCGGATAATATATACACAAAGCATTAATTAGTTAGATTAGAGGTTCCACGCAACTAAACTTTTCTTCGTGGCTGTGCCTCCTAGTAGAAAATTTCGTGAAAGAAAAATTGATGATGATTAAGTGATTAATGCTTTTTCAGTATGAATTTTAATAGACACATTGTTGCACTTAAAATTTGATTATTGTTTGAATTTTTTTGATAGAAATAAAATAAGATATAATTATTTAGCTAGATATTATAAATATTCTTACTTTCGACTGCATGCATTGCTTGAAATCGCCAAACAAATTATTTACATTCAAAAACAGAACAGATTTTGTTTGTTTGTTCGATTCAAAGTTTTAGTAACTAGCTTTTACTAGCAAAACAAATTTTATTATATAAATATGATGCGCACCCATAGCTAAAACATTAAAAACATCAAAACAATTTGCAGTTCAACGTTTAAATAAACTTAATTTGATTTTTTCTTTGATTTTACAGCTTCTACTTTCGATAAATGCGATCGTACTAAACTCGATTTTGATAAATGCTTAGTGGATGCAGTTAATAAAGCTTTAATTCTCTTGAAAGATGGTAAGTCTCGAGATAAGTTAATTTGCGTGCATTTTTTAGGAAGAAAAAATCGAAAAAATTTATTGCCTTGCAAGTCGATTTTGAAATTATACAATACAAAATCGCACAGAAAATATATGCACACATGGTTAACGCTTTTGTTTGTATTGAATATACACCAATTTTGCCATTATAATTTTATTTTTCAGTGTTTCTAAATAAAGGAATTGTCTAGTTTTAACAGCACCGTCAATATGTTCATCTATTTGACATATTTTTGTACATCACAGTTTTTTAGCTCTTCTCTGATTGTTGGATGCAATGCGATGAAGATCAATGAGAATTGATTATAAACAATTTGAAAAGAATATTATTTGTATGACTTCAAACGTAGCATTAAAAAATAATCCAGAATATTTGAAATAAATTTCAGACAAACAATTCTAGAATCTTTGAAAAAGATTTAATGTAAAATAATATTGCAAATATTGCATCAGAAACATTTTTTGCGAATTGAAATTAACGAAAATTAATGGAAGCAATTTTAATATTGATATTTATTTCTTAAATATTTTAAAGTGAGAAGTATAAATAAATAAGCTCAAAAAATTTATTCATATATGTTTCACGATTGAAAAGTTCTAGGCGCTATTTTAACGCAAATGGTATTTTGTACTTTTTGGAGCCATGTTTTCGTCTAATTCGTATTCGTGAAATATCCGCATTATTTTTATGGAAAATGCCGGAGTTAGTCAAAACAGTAAAATGTAAGATGATAAATTTAGTTTAGTTGAAAAAAATTGCACCTTCTGTGAAATTGCTAAAATGGCGCAAAAAATCCATTGGGATAAACTCGATAGAAATTGAAGTAATCAGGTAAAATTATTGATCAACAATAACATTAAAAGTAGTAAGCAAAATCAATCGATTCTCAAAGAACTTGAAAGACTCAATGTAAATAACGCTGTATCAAAATTGACAAATCTTAGATCCATAAATAGTCCATAAATTAGGAATATGACCCCTAAAAATATCATCTTTTAGAATATAATAGTTTTGATTGCAGTTCCACAAATTCAAATATGTTAGTTCAATTTAAAATTGGGGTAAAAAGTTGAATCCGATCCCAAGTCACTTTTTACAAATATTTCATCTCTTATGTGGTATATGCTTTATTAAAACATTTGCTAGTCATTTGATCAAAATGACTCCTGTTCGTGTTGGTGACAAATTGATGCGTGCATGTCTTTCCTCTGAATTTATTTTTATTTTTCTCCAAACATTTTAAGCAATTAAAGGCAAATCGAAACACTAAAACAGGAAATGAATCAATCCCAACGCGACCGTGTCCGGAACGAACTTTTAACGACACTTATTTAAATGCCAACAGCACCTGAGCCCATCCATCATCAACAGTCTGCTGTACAGCCCTAAAAAAATCTGGATATCCATCCATGCCACCATTCATCCTTGAGAGTAATAAAACAAATCGTAATAATATATCCCTTAATGGTAATTCCATCTCCTTTGTTTTTTTTTGTTTTCACTTCATTAAGCGTCATTTCAAGTCCAACACCATTTTGGCAATGAACCTTCAACGCCTGTCCGAATCGCGAGCTTTCGAGCGTCACATCCAATTTAAAATTCACACAAACTTCGACACAGCTCACCAGAAATGTTTTCAAAACTGAGACAGCATTTGTTGCTATTTTTGGCGAGTATTTACGCCTGAAGTCCATAATAAAGTACCTTGTGCGTGAGAAAGTACATTAACTTATCTTTAATGGCTTCCGATAATGGTAAAAGGAGGAATTTAAACTCGCTGGTATACACAATCAGCATTCGTCATAAATTGAACGACGTGCTGAACTTAAACGACTTCTGTAGGACGGCCGATGACGATCAGGAAGTGAATGTGGAGGAGGTCAGGCTGGTCCGTGTTGAAGCCAACAAGCCATGGATTGCAACCAGGAAGAAGTTTTATGGACCATCTGCCCAAGGTGGAGTCAAGTCGCCACACCCAGCGAGAAAAACAATTAGCACACAAAGTGAACGCGCAAGGCATACAAATATAGCATCGAAATTTTCCATTGGAGAATCAAATAAAACGAGCGGGCACTTGTGCCTTGATACTTGATTTGCGGACCGGAAAGACGCATCCATCATCTTAAGGCTTACCATATGAGCTTCAGTTTTGTTCATCTTGCTCCAATACTACGTACACGAACTTCAAATCAACATATCGATCAGGAACTAAGAAAGCGGTACAAAATGCTATCAAACAGTTAAGAGCACATCTTCAAATAGTCACTCTCATTTATTCCTCAATCTTGAGTAAATAGCCTTAAGCTAATGCTTTCAACTTTTCGTCAAAACCCTCAATTAGAATTATTCTGTATCCGATTTAAGACAAGAGTTTTAAATTTGGAATAGAACTTAATTCAATCGAGAAATACCATAAAATTAAAAATTACATTATTATACATTACATTACATTATTAATTACATTAAAACACATCACAATTCCTTATGTGAGCTTGCGAAATCGAAACGGTTTCGGGAAAAGTTTATCTTACTTAGCAAAAAGTTAAAGTGAGCTGGGAAAAAGTTCAAGTGGACACCATCTTCCATTTTGCGAAGAAAATCCTGTACTTTTTCGAAACCATTGCTGCTCATTCTTGCAAGGCTCTATAAGAGGAATAAATTTATAAGATACCCAGCGACAGGGATTTTTTGGAGGTTGCATAAACATGTAAGCCATGTTGTTCGCTGTACTGTGAGACAAAACTAGATGAAAGTATTTCGGAGCAAGGACCGATGTGAGCGTTATAAAGAGTTTTTAATATCATCGAGTGGATAAAAATTTGGACGAAAAAGTTTCTTGGAAATGATCTGCCAAAAAGATCACATATTTTTTTATGCATCGAATCTTGTAAGCTTTATGAGCTGGGTTTCAAAATAATGTCTCCGTAAATCTGTTAAGATGTTTAACTAGACTAGGATCTGAAACGGTCACATATTTTATTATTTATTTCTAACCGATTTTGATACAGGTTTCTAGTTTAATTTAGTAAAAATCAAAGTTCAACGGCTACTTGGTAGCAAACATTAGCATTTTTTGGAATAATTTTTAAATGGTCTTTGGCGACGGCGTATCGTTAAATTCTTTTATTAACATATTACCGAAGTGAATTATTTTTTTTTAATTTGGCACCAACAATTTTCTAAATTATATATTTTTATCTTCCCAGTTCCCCGTGGGAAGTTATTATAATGAGGTCGATGTTGCGAATCTCAAATTTTGACATTTAAAAATTTTAAGGTCTCTAGAATCCAAATCCATCGTTTTTAAAAGAGATGTCTGTGTGTGTATGTACGTATGTTCGGATGTGCAGATGTGCGTTTGGAATTATTTTTCGTCTCGATTTCATCCGACGTGTGATTACATAATTTAAATCTGAATGAGTTTTCAGCAAAATCGGTTAAGCCATTTTTTATTTAGGATGAAAAACCGACTGAAATTGCTTCTTTTAAAACTGTTGAAATGCACTATTAATTCGTGCAGATCCCAAATACCTTCATAGTAATATTATTATTACTGTGTGTTTTAGCAAAATTTTGGTCAATGTTGTAAGAAATGTTATTTAAAAACAAATTAAGATTAATTTATAGAACTCCAAACTCATATTATGAGGTTTCGTATGTGTGACACTAATGCAGATAATAATTGGATATTGTTATAAATAATTTAATATTGTTAATAACAATAAAATATTATTAGTTGTAATTTTTTATTGTAAATATGAACACAATTATAACTATTCGGTAACGATCAAACATTCTTAATAACGAATGATTAATATTAACAAGAATTAACTACCCTCAATAATGGTTGAGGATTCCGAGGTCGAGATGGACGACCAGGAGGTGAACGAGGAGGAGGACGAGGTTGCCAAGGCTTTGGTAGAGGACGATCAAGTGGGGGAGGCACCTTTCTCTACTAAAGCTTTTATGGTTAGATAAAAAATTGATAAAAACAATAAAAGTACCTATAATAATCTAGAAAAATAATTGTTGATAATAGTGGTTATTAATAATAGTAATTAATAATAAAACCACTAGGAAGTTAGTTATGTGGGCCTCAACGGTCGCACTTAGACCACATTTTTTTATTTATTTTCGATGTAAGTTAGTAATTCTAGAATAAGCTATTTTTAAAGAATATATATGTAATCCCGCTTTGAAATTCTTATGAACTTTTTTGCTGAAATGGTATTTTTAATATGACGTGCAAATCTTACGGTTGCGGTTTAAATTAGCAAAAACATGCTGAATAGTTTTGATGAAAAACTCGCTTTGATATTTTGACTTAAAATATTATGTTTTGCCTATTATCCTTTTGAAAATACCTTTCATTTCACTTCGATCTATTATCTTCCTATTTTCATAATAAACAAAGATATTTTCGTTTGAGACGAAAGTTTTCTGCCACTTCATAGTATATTTGCTCGTGCTTTGACCTGGAAGACCATTTTCTTTTGTGTCTCTTTGAGTTTTCTCACCAACGACTTTCTTTCATACAAAATTCAACAGATAACTTTTTCCGCAACGTTTTCAGCAAAACTTGTTCTTTGTGGATAGGAAATGAATAGAGGAAATGTTGACAAGAAAATGATTTTAAGAGCAAAAGAAAAATGTCTGCAAATGAAGTTGAGGAATAATCTCTTGGATAATTACAAGATCCATTTATATTTATATGTAATGTGAAGTAAGTTTCACAGTAATCCTTACGTTTTTTTGTGGCAAAGAGGACGCTATAATTGAAAGGATTTGATATGGTTTTGAAAAATCGAGCATCAAGTAATTTATCTGAGCAATGCTTCCTATAATCATTTCTGAACTTGCTGAATCGTTTTAAATGTGTAAAAGTGTTAACCATATAAAAAAAATGAGTATTTGTCAAGTTCATTTATAACATCCTCAACATTTATAAAAATTTACCAATGAAATCAGTAGTTCTACAATGCATACATTTTTGTATGAAAGTACACCAATTTGTTTATTATAATAAATTATAACTTAGTTTTTGATGTTTGTTCCAAATATATATTTATGACTATTTCATTCCATATTACACTTTACAGAAAGCTTTTTTCAGTTTGAGCCAATTTTTTCTTTGTTCTGGTAATGATTGTACTCCATGAACTCATCGACCACTTTCGAATTTTTAAAAATTATCGACTTGTATTTTATTCTTGAATAACAACTTTTGGTGATCTCCGTTTTCCAGGGAATAAAGAGTTTGGCATTGGTAAGCTGGAGCCGTTGCATGTGAAATCTATGGTGATTGATACAGGATCAGGCTCGCCAGTCAATCTGAGGCAAACATTTAAGGAAGTTGATGTGCATCATTTGATTTCTGCCAGCCGCGTTGTAAAATATAAGTACGTAGTATATCACAATGAATTCAAAGTTGTTCTTCCATCATGTTAATCTTTTATTCAAATTTTCCATTGTTTCAGCACTGATCTGGACAAATATCTGATTATCTGTGATAGCAAAAGTGATCGACTCGAAGTGATTGGAGGCTATGAAATGTCCGGACGCATTCTTCTCTTGCCTATTGTTGGCAAAGGAAAGACCAATATTACCATTGTCAACGCTGAAATCCAACATCAATTGATTGGAGAACCATACGAAAAGGACGGTGTGAAATATATGAGACTGCGCGATTACAAGGTCGATTTCAAACCGAAGAGGGTTTACATGTACTTTGAGAATTTGTTCAACGATCGCGTTCTGTCGGAAAGCATGAATAGATTCATCGATGAAAATTGGGAGGCAGTTTTCAATGGTTTGAAAGATGGATATGCCAAGGGATTTGGTAGCATATTTAAGGATTTAAGCAATAGAATCTTCACTAAAGTACCAATGGATCAAATATTTTTGAAAAACTCCATTGAATAACGCAGGTTATAGCTGTATAAATTTAAATAGGTTTAAGGATGAATGTATTATATTATACAGTAAGGTACCATAGCATAGTGTGTAGGCATGTTAATTATGATTAATTATAAAGTCGAATAAAAAGTTGAAGACAAACAGGAAGTGCTTTGATGTTTTACCTCATTGAAGAAGTAAAAATCGAAAGACTTTGACGAGTAACCTGGCAAATAATAATTATCTTGAATGTTAGCTAGCGTAAGGGATCACACGAATGTTTCTTTGGAATTATAAATATTTGAGGAGTGATTTTTCAAAAGGGCTTATTTTCACTTACGACTTCGAACGAACCCAAGAATGCCATCGCCATTATCATGCTTAAATGCCTCGTCTATTTCCAAATCCATTACAAAGAAAGCATTTTTCCAGGAAAAACTCGTGATTAAAAATCACAGTTTCATACAAAACGGCACATTTCCAACTAATTTAAAGGTTTTTCTCATTACTGAAATTTTGTTTAATACGGAAATAAGCTCTTTTGAAAAATCACTCCACATTTGTTGTGTCATAAAAATTAACACTTTGTTTTTTGATAAAATTTAATTAGGATATATCAAATTTACATTCATTTTACATCTAAAAATATTGATTTCATATCTCATTTTACCAACATTAAATTATCCAACGCTATTATTTTAGACACCCATTATCACTTGATCAACGACAATATTTCGAAATGCTTTATTAATAATATTCAATAAAACCTTACCAATCAATTTGGCATAGGTTGGCTCAATTTCATCCCACAGATCTTTCCAATTTTCATTAATCAAGTTGTTCAATTCGTCGGACAACTCCTTTTGACCATTCACCAAATTTTCGGCATTTAACAGAACATCGCCTGGCTTCATAAACGCTTCGGCTTCGGTAAAATGCCAATGTACATTACCATTGCGTTTCACCTTTTTATATTTTAAAACAAATTTAACAAAGACATCTCGAAACTCTGCATTGTATTCTCCGTCACTGTTAAGTGGCAACAGTAAAATTTTTCCGCGAATCTTGTAGTTACCGTGCATTTTCACCAGAGGGTTACGCAACTCAACAATGATAGTGT
The DNA here is from genome assembly GCA_963942545.1 of Oxycera nigricornis. Taxonomy (NCBI): domain Eukaryota; kingdom Metazoa; phylum Arthropoda; class Insecta; order Diptera; family Stratiomyidae; genus Oxycera; species Oxycera nigricornis. The sequence goes on from OZ012659.1 coordinate 15,541,640, forward strand.
TTTTGTCAAGATCAGCACTAAAATATGAAAATGGCTATAAATTTTATGTGGCAAAGAGATACACTTCACAAACTTGACTTTGGTAAATGTTGTTTTTGTTCCAAAGTTATATAGAGTAGTATTATCATATTCTTGGCGAATCTGAATAGCACCTGTGGACTGCTGTTCAAACACTACATGCGGGATATTTAATGGCTCCAAACGTTGAATGTCGTATTCTTTATTTCCTAAAAAAAATAGTTCAAAATAAAATTGAAATTGTATAAGCTCGTATTTTAAAAAGAAAAATTTTATCTGAATTTTTGGGCTAGGAAATTTTTTAAAATTAAAAGTAAACAATCAATAAATCCATTGATGATGATAACAATCGATTCAATCTTCAAAAATAAATCGTATAATTCTTGGGCTGGGTATTTTCGTTGCTTTGGATTCTTATGATTTAGAAAGGTAATTTGCAAAAGGGTGATAATTACATCTACTTCACATATGAGAGAACTTGTTTGTTTAAATTTATGAAGGATTGCTCGAATAATGTTTAAGTTATTATCAGAACTCAATTAATTCGAGAATTGTGAGAGTTTTTTTTTAAGAATCGTAACTATTTTCCTCAATAATGCATCAAGTCTTAGTTTTCAGGATATTTCGTCTTCAATGAATTAGATTGTGTGACCAGATTATCCAGAGTAAAAATCGTAAGCGCTGATTGAACATTGTGGCATTCGCAGACCCGACTTTTTTTTATCCAGCAAGATTTTATGTCTCTTGATTGTCGCGAACATTTTGTAGCTCATTTTGATATCATGCTCTTTTTATACTGATCTTTACATTCAACCAAAAGCATTTCTCAATTTCTCAGACGTCTTGTCTATGGTACAAGTATACTGTTGACATTCTACAGTGTGGTGCATCATTAACCCTTCGACTGCCCACCTGTGTCGTTTTCGTCCAAGCGAAAATTAAAAGTTGTTGTAACTTTTGTACACCGCTAGGAAGGACGCTGCTGTGCCTCTGTAAAAGTTACGCCCCTCTAATACTTGTCTACTAACTTTCGGTGTCTCAGTCCCATTCTATCCATCGTGGTGACAATATCAAAATCGATCCGGACGAAAACGACCCACGCAGGAAGACGGCCTTGATCTCGACGGTAAGTATTTTTTCCGTTTATTCGTTTAAAAGTGTTAATTGTGGCTGTAAAAGTGCCACAAAAAATTCTAACCGCGAAAAAAAAATTATTAATTTTTTTTCCTTTAGTTTTTCGAAAATGGAGCAGCGCACCCCCGAACAAGTATCTCGGATGTTGCGTCAGACTAAAAATATCATATTTTTCGGAGACGAGGACAGTGAGGATGAAATAGACGCCATAGAGAATCAAGGAAGCGATAAATCAGAAATTAGTATTTCTGATGTAGAATCAGAAGAAAATGGCGTAGAGGAAGAAGAAGAAGACAAGAACGAGGAACCGAGTGGATCAAATAGCAGGCTTCGTAAGTTTATCTACGGGAAAGACAAACATAAATGGTCTCTGCAGGCTCCGGAAACCAGAAGTCGCAGATAAAACATAACAATAATATTATCTAAAGCTATTAGAGCAGCTGCCTCTTCTCTTGTTGAAAGCTACACTCTTCTCCTTTGATTTTCTTTTATCTTTATTCGTCTTAAAGTTATGAGTTTTTTAGTGAACAAATGCATTTACTCCGTTTTCTTTAATTTTTTTTGGATAAATATATTAAAAAATCTAATTGTTGATAATTTTCTGGTTGATACTTCAAGTTAAAGGTTTAAAAAACCTCCATGATTTTTTTCAGATTTTTGCAGCACTTTAACAGCTTTAAAAAACGGCAAGACGAAAACGACCCATGTAGGCAGACCGAAGGTGCCGAAAAAACATAGGCAGACGAAGGGTTAAAGCCAACAACGGCAAAAAAGTCTCTTTCTTTTTTATTTTACAGACTTACTTTCGCGAAATTGAAAACTCAATTAATTAAGATGTTCAACATCTCTATAACAAGCAACTTATTATAAATATATGATCAAATCCATTATTCAACACTTAAGCACTCATCATATATGCTAAAGTTCATATATTATTTTATTGCTAGTCTGTAATTAGCGTATCTTACAATTATTATATTAATTCAACCGTAAATTATCATTCAAATAGGCATTCCATATTTGCATTTTAAAGAGTGCCTCCATTTGAATATGCAAGCCATGCAGTTACAAGCAGCACAGACAAGCAGAAGAAAAGTACTTAAATTAAAATTTACATTTAAAGTCAAATGTTGATACACAAAGGACCTGGCATTTGCAATGCAGCAGCAAATTTTAACATTTTTCTTGATCTGATATGTGATATGATATGTGAATTGTCGTAATTATAACTGATAAGCAAAAAGTTAACTTACCATCCTTCAGTAAAGGCAGCAATGCATTCATTGCTTTCACTAGACATTCGTTGAATGTTGGCCCGACCCTACATTTTTGGAAGTCATCGACTGGAAAATAAATAAATATTTTGCTTCATAACTAGTGAAAATTAGTTAATCTACTTCACAAGTATTTTCATCTGATCATCAATAAAACTGTATATAAATTGAGTTAAGCATAGCACAAAATACTTTACACTGTACTTTAATATTTTTGACGTACGACAAGGGTGAATCTCAATGTGACTGCTGTAAATGTGAGTGAAAATGCAATTTAGATTGTATACATCTTCAGGATCGCTCCGCTTGACATCTAGCTGCTGCTATTACTACTATGCCAAGCAGAAAGGATGCACTTTTCTGTGTTTACACCCGTATACCCGATTATATATTTCATATGCAAAACACCACAACGAAAAAACATGACCACAGAGAGAAAGACAGAATGGTTTAACAATTCTCTTTAACTTAAATACATCACACTTCATCCATCGTAAACTTACAAATCTCTCCAGCACTAGGACTTAGAGTAACTATAACATAAATTAAACTCAAACACATAAATCTTCCCATTATTATTTTTCAAATACTTTACACAAACCCTTCAACTTCTCGACCAAACGCAAGTTTCAATACTAAATCAGGAAAACGACTAACACTTGGACCTAGCAATGAGATTTTTAAAGAACAAACCAACGCTACTCGAACTATCAACAATATCTAATTGCAACATATCCAAGTGCATACAAATGTGCAATCATTTCAATCAATTTGATGTAGATAGTCGTCTTAACCCAAAGTGCATTCATCGTTCATTTACGCAAAGATTCTAATATTGTAGATACTTTCCATCGCATCAGATACAATACTTCTATCTATTGTAATATGAGATGCATCCAGGGATGAGTATGCAAGTAGCCTCACGGTCTTTTACATATAATAGTTGTAACTTGTTTCCTTGTTTTCATTTTATTCTTCCTATTCTAACGTAAATAGGGTTAAGAGAACAAGTTAATTCTATGATAATTAACAACGACTGTGAGGTTATAATGTTCAGATTCGATGTGAGTTGGGTAGAATCACGTAGAGTGTTAGAGATTGATCTTTAACCAGTTTTCATTGAATAGATAGCAGCAATTTTCACTATAAGATCAATGTCAGAATATCAATTGTTTCCATTAAAGTGCGCGATCGTAGTATAAGGTCACGCGGCATGGCGGCGGAATTCCTTTTTACCTCCTTACCTGATATTACCCTTAAAATAAAATAAATAGTTAGATTAAGTAGAATTTCGAATTTAACCGCTATTTTAGCGTTTTTCCTCTATATCATTTTATTCGAGTGTCTTGAGCGATTTTTGTTTTCAAGCCTTTGGATGGTATATTTTTCGCGAGCGTATAATGAAAATTGACTCCGATTCATTGATAGAACAAAGCAGCAGGACAAATAATGCAAAAAAAATTAAAAATCATTAATTGGTTGAATTGTGTTGAAACGGGTTGATTATAAAAATAATTATTAGTTTAAATCAATTAAGTTGAACCCAAAATGAGTAAATGTTGTAAGCAGGATAAACGAGCATATTACAAAAGTTAAAAGATTCTGTGCAATTACTATAATATACAATTACACACCAACAATCATAATAAAACAAAACAACAGAACGCATTATCAGAATGCAAAACTACAACGATTGCGTTCAAAGTTCAATGGAAGGTGTTTTCCAGATTTACGATCGTTCTATTTTTTTGAATGAATTGACTTTTGAATTTCTTCCATAATGAAGATGTATGATCCATTGAAAATAGTTGAAGCAGGCTTTGGTGTGGAAACTTCTAACTTCCCAAAACTTTTCAATTGTTTTCGTCCACGAACCATTGAGCAGCGATGTGGTGAACCATGCGGCGAATGTAGCCTCTGCAAAGTGCGTCTCAGAAATAATAAGCGAAACCACCTGTGCCAAGTGCGCCTCGGGAAAGCACGGCGACTATATCCGCTGTAAAATTTTGATGTCTCGGGTGGGAAAAGGTTTAAAGCTTTCATATTCGGTTGCAAATTGCAAGGTTTAAGTCTTTACTGCTAGAATTTTAGCCCTAAATCTTCATCAGAATATATAGCACGGACACTCGAGGTGTCAAACAACATAAGCAAAATTTGTAAAACTACCCCTACTTTATCTTTTCCAAAAATTAGATCAATGTGTGCACATTTCTCGCGGCGATTTGTATAACAGAATTCCGGCAATCGGGCTTTAGTGTCCATGCTATATTTTATTGTCTTAATTAAAGCTTCAATAGGCTTTAACTTTTGAACATAACACAGTTTCTCAGAACCATTTTATTTGAGGGCGGTTTGAGGATATGCTAAATGAATTTTTGGTTGTGAAAATGAGTGAAAAATGATAGAGCCACTTTCAGTTTCGGCAAAATTGTAAATTTTCTGTTTTTTTTATCTGTTGGTTTTAAATTATGTTATCTGTTGGTTTTAAATTCACACACTGCAAGAATGACTAGTGGTGAAATAAAAAAGTAGTATTTTGCCGAAAACTGTCAAAAATATCTACCCTTTCTTCCGGATTTTTCGATGTTTTGCTAAGAAACTTTCTTGAAGATTGTTTTTTGTTGCATATAGTTCCAGACAAAAAATGCAAATTATCTTTAAAATAAAAAGAGTTTTCTTTCAGAAATCAAGTTTTCAGTCATTTTCAACCCTAAAGAAAATTTAGAAGTTCATAAAAAAATTAGAACACGTTTCCAACCAATGCTATCGCAGGATTTAATATTGTTTTGATTACTTGGTGAGTTATTTATTATTTGATGTAGACTTTTAACTCCGAAAATGAATTTTAAAAAACATTTGTTTACAGCGAAATGAAGAGATGTCTTAAAAAAATTGAAATTTTATCATACAATCAAGTATAACGCCTGTTTTAAAAATTTTAAGAATTTATTTTCCTTTTCATTTTTCAACTTACAGAATTTTTATCGGAGCTTTGAATTTTTGAGTGGAAGTTTTCTTGGTATAGTAAAATTCGTTGTCTGATTTATAAAATAATATTAATAGCACAGACAATTAGCTTTAAGTGTTTTTGTCAGTAAAAAATAGCATTGTAAGTGTGGTTCACTCCCAGTCGAGTTAGCGTAAGATTTATTGAATAACTTGCGATCCGCAGAGAATTTAAATTGTTTTGTTCGGATAACTTGAGGGAATAGTCCTTTAATAAATTTATTTCACTCGGTTATAGGCTATAGATTACACCATGTGAAATTGCAAGATATTATCATGTGTAGAGCATTAACTCTAACTCGCGTAGGAATCAATTTAGCGTAGTTTTATTCTTGTAACTTTTTACACAAACTAACTCTCAGACATTTTATTTATCGGAATATGACGATATGTCTTGTTAACAAATCTCAAAAATAAGTCAGCCATAATTCTTGAAAAGCTCGGTTCCAATTCCTCCCACAACTCCTTCCAGTTTTCATTCAACAATCTGTTCATCTCGTCCGAAATAAAAGGTTGTCCTTTCACAAGATCCTGGGCATGCAATGTAATCTTGCTGGGTTCAGTGTAACAAACGGCTTTAATGAAACGCCAATAAGTTCCGCCATCACGTTCATTTTCAACAAATTTCAATCGAAGTTTCACTGTGACGTTGTGAAAATTCACAAAGTAGTCACCAGCACCATTTACTTGCAGCAACAATATTTTCCCACCTAGCTTATATTTGCCTTCATATCTTATGAGTGGGTTGAACAGTTCCAGGACGATAGTACGATTTGGTAAATTAAGTCTGGTTGTAGAAGAAACATTACAAGAAATAATTAGTCGAATTTCATGTCAGTAACATCACTTAATATGAGGAAGAAAATTCGGAAGATATAAGAGATAATTTTTTTTCCTTTAGTTTTTCGAAAATGGAGCAGCGCACCGCCGAACAAGTATCTCGGATGTTGCGTCAGACTAAAAATATCATATTTTTCGGAGACGAGGACAGTGAGGATGAAATAGACGCCATAGAGAATCAAGGAAGCGATAAATCAGAAATTAGTATTTCTGATGTAGAATCAGAAGAAAATGGCGTAGAGGAAGAAGAAGAAGACAAGAACGAGGAACCGAGTGGATCAAATAGCAGGCTTCGTAAGTTTATCTACGGGAAAGACAAACATAAATGGTCTCTGCAGGCTCCGGAAACCAGAAGTCGCAGATAAAACATAACAATAATATTATCTAAAGCTATTAGAGCAGCTGCCTCTTCTCTTGTTGAAAGCTACACTCTTCTCCTTTGATTTTCTTTTATCTTTATTCGTCTTAAAGTTATGAGTTTTTTAGTGAACAAATGCATTTACTCCGTTTTCTTTAATTTTTTTTGGATAAATATATTAAAAAATCTAATTGTTGATAATTTTCTGGTTGATACTTCAAGTTAAAGGTTTAAAAAACCTCCATGATTTTTTTCAGATTTTTGCAGCACTTTAACAGCTTTAAAAAACGGCAAGACGAAAACGACCCATGTAGGCAGACCGAAGGTGCCGAAAAAACATAGGCAGACGAAGGGTTAAAGCCAACAACGGCAAAAAAGTCTCTTTCTTTTTTATTTTACAGACTTACTTTCGCGAAATTGAAAACTCAATTAATTAAGATGTTCAACATCTCTATAACAAGCAACTTATTATAAATATATGATCAAATCCATTATTCAACACTTAAGCACTCATCATATATGCTAAAGTTCATATATTATTTTATTGCTAGTCTGTAATTAGCGTATCTTACAATTATTATATTAATTCAACCGTAAATTATCATTCAAATAGGCATTCCATATTTGCATTTTAAAGAGTGCCTCCATTTGAATATGCAAGCCATGCAGTTACAAGCAGCACAGACAAGCAGAAGAAAAGTACTTAAATTAAAATTTACATTTAAAGTCAAATGTTGATACACAAAGGACCTGGCATTTGCAATGCAGCAGCAAATTTTAACATTTTTCTTGATCTGATATGTGATATGATATGTGAATTGTCGTAATTATAACTGATAAGCAAAAAGTTAACTTACCATCCTTCAGTAAAGGCAGCAATGCATTCATTGCTTTCACTAGACATTCGTTGAATGTTGGCCCGACCCTACATTTTTGGAAGTCATCGACTGGAAAATAAATAAATATTTTGCTTCATAACTAGTGAAAATTAGTTAATCTACTTCACAAGTATTTTCATCTGATCATCAATAAAACTGTATATAAATTGAGTTAAGCATAGCACAAAATACTTTACACTGTACTTTAATATTTTTGACGTACGACAAGGGTGAATCTCAATGTGACTGCTGTAAATGTGAGTGAAAATGCAATTTAGATTGTATACATCTTCAGGATCGCTCCGCTTGACATCTAGCTGCTGCTATTACTACTATGCCAAGCAGAAAGGATGCACTTTTCTGTGTTTACACCCGTATACCCGATTATATATTTCATATGCAAAACACCACAACGAAAAAACATGACCACAGAGAGAAAGACAGAATGGTTTAACAATTCTCTTTAACTTAAATACATCACACTTCATCCATCGTAAACTTACAAATCTCTCCAGCACTAGGACTTAGAGTAACTATAACATAAATTAAACTCAAACACATAAATCTTCCCATTATTATTTTTCAAATACTTTACACAAACCCTTCAACTTCTCGACCAAACGCAAGTTTCAATACTAAATCAGGAAAACGACTAACACTTGGACCTAGCAATGAGATTTTTAAAGAACAAACCAACGCTACTCGAACTATCAACAATATCTAATTGCAACATATCCAAGTGCATACAAATGTGCAATCATTTCAATCAATTTGATGTAGATAGTCGTCTTAACCCAAAGTGCATTCATCGTTCATTTACGCAAAGATTCTAATATTGTAGATACTTTCCATCGCATCAGATACAATACTTCTATCTATTGTAATATGAGATGCATCCAGGGATGAGTATGCAAGTAGCCTCACGGTCTTTTACATATAATAGTTGTAACTTGTTTCCTTGTTTTCATTTTATTCTTCCTATTCTAACGTAAATAGGGTTAAGAGAACAAGTTAATTCTATGATAATTAACAACGACTGTGAGGTTATAATGTTCAGATTCGATGTGAGTTGGGTAGAATCACGTAGAGTGTTAGAGATTGATCTTTAACCAGTTTTCATTGAATAGATAGCAGCAATTTTCACTATAAGATCAATGTCAGAATATCAATTGTTTCCATTAAAGTGCGCGATCGTAGTATAAGGTCACGCGGCATGGCGGCGGAATTCCTTTTTACCTCCTTACCTGATATTACCCTTAAAATAAAATAAATAGTTAGATTAAGTAGAATTTCGAATTTAACCGCTATTTTAGCGTTTTTCCTCTATATCATTTTATTCGAGTGTCTTGAGCGATTTTTGTTTTCAAGCCTTTGGATGGTATATTTTTCGCGAGCGTATAATGAAAATTGACTCCGATTCATTGATAGAACAAAGCAGCAGGACAAATAATGCAAAAAAAATTAAAAATCATTAATTGGTTGAATTGTGTTGAAACGGGTTGATTATAAAAATAATTATTAGTTTAAATCAATTAAGTTGATCCCAAAATGAGTAAATGTTGTAAGCAGGATAAACGAGCATATTACAAAAGTTAAAAGATTCTGTGCAATTACTATAATATACAATTACACACCAACAATCATAATAAAACAAAACAACAGAACGCATTATCAGAATGCAAAACTACAACGATTGCGTTCAAAGTTCAATGGAAGGTGTTTTCCAGATTTACGATCGTTCTATTTTTTTGAATGAATTGACTTTTGAATTTCTTCCATAATGAAGATGTATGATCCATTGAAAATAGTTGAAGCAGGCTTTGGTGTGGAAACTTCTAACTTCCCAAAACTTTTCAATTGTTTTCGTCCACGAACCATTGAGCAGCGATGTGGTGAACCATGCGGCGAATGTAGCCTCTGCAAAGTGCGTCTCAGAAATAATAAGCGAAACCACCTGTGCCAAGTGCGCCTCGGGAAAGCACGGCGACTATATCCGCTGTAAAATTTTGATGTCTCGGGTGGGAAAAGGTTTAAAGCTTTCATATTCGGTTGCAAATTGCAAGGTTTAAGTCTTTACTGCTAGAATTTTAGCCCTAAATCTTCATCAGAATATATAGCACGGACACTCGAGGTGTCAAACAACATAAGCAAAATTTGTAAAACTACCCCTACTTTATCTTTTCCAAAAATTAGATCAATGTGTGCACATTTCTCGCGGCGACTTGTATAACAGAATTCCGGCAATCGGGCTTTAGTGTCCATGCTATATTTTATTGTCTTAATTAAAGCTTCAATAGGCTTTAACTTTTGAACATAACACAGTTTCTCAGAACCATTTTATTTGAGGGCGGTTTGAGGATATGCTAAATGAATTTTTGGTTGTGAAAATGAGTGAAAAATGATAGAGCCACTTTCAGTTTCGGCAAAATTGTAAATTTTCTGTTTTTTTTATCTGTTGGTTTTAAATTATGTTATCTGTTGGTTTTAAATTCACACACTGCAAGAATGACTAGTGGTGAAATAAAAAAGTAGTATTTTGCCGAAAACTGTCAAAAATATCTACCCTTTCTTCCGGATTTTTCGATGTTTTGCTAAGAAACTTTCTTGAAGATTGTTTTTTGTTGCATATAGTTCCAGACAAAAAATGCAAATTATCTTTAAAATAAAAAGAGTTTTCTTTCAGAAATCAAGTTTTCAGTCATTTTCAACCCTAAAGAAAATTTAGAAGTTCATAAAAAAATTAGAACACGTTTCCAACCAATGCTATCGCAGGATTTAATATTGTTTTGATTACTTGGTGAGTTATTTATTATTTGATGTAGACTTTTAACTCCGAAAATGAATTTTAAAAAACATTTGTTTACAGCGAAATGAAGAGATGTCTTAAAAAAATTGAAATTTTATCATACAATCAAGTATAACGCCTGTTTTAAAAATTTTAAGAATTTATTTTCCTTTTCATTTTTCAACTTACAGAATTTTTATCGGAGCTTTGAATTTTTGAGTGGAAGTTTTCTTGGTATAGTAAAATTCGTTGTCTGATTTATAAAATAATATTAATAGCACAGACAATTAGCTTTAAGTGTTTTTGTCAGTAAAAAATAGCATTGTAAGTGTGGTTCACTCCCAGTCGAGTTAGCGTAAGATTTATTGAATAACTTGCGATCCGCAGAGAATTTAAATTGTTTTGTTCGGATAACTTGAGGGAATAGTCCTTTAATAAATTTATTTCACTCGGTTATAGGCTATAGATTACACCATGTGAAATTGCAAGATATTATCATGTGTAGAGCATTAACTCTAACTCGCGTAGGAATCAATTTAGCGTAGTTTTATTCTTGTAACTTTTTACACAAACTAACTCTCAGACATTTTATTTATCGGAATATGACGATATGTCTTGTTAACAAATCTCAAAAATAAGTCAGCCATAATTCTTGAAAAGCTCGGTTCCAATTCCTCCCACAACTCCTTCCAGTTTTCATTCAACAATCTGTTCATCTCGTCCGAAATAAAAGGTTGTCCTTTCACAAGATCCTGGGCATGCAATGTAATCTTGCTGGGTTCAGTGTAACAAACGGCTTTAATGAAACGCCAATAAGTTCCGCCATCACGTTCATTTTCAACAAATTTCAATCGAAGTTTCACTGTGACGTTGTGAAAATTCACAAAGTAGTCACCAGCACCATTTACTTGCAGCAACAATATTTTCCCACCTAGCTTATATTTGCCTTCATATCTTATGAGTGGGTTGAACAGTTCCAGGACGATAGTACGATTTGGTAAATTAAGTCTGGTTGTAGAAGAAACATTACAAGAAATAATTAGTCGAATTTCATGTCAGTAACATCACTTAATATGAGGAAGAAAATTCGGAAGATACCTATTTCGAAAAATAACACTTTGCAGATGATGCAAATACCTTGAATTATTTTTTACTGAAAACAATTCGAGAATTCTTTGCCAAATACACTACTCCCAAGGTGATTTAGTCGAAAAGAGTGCAAATTGTGAAAAACTTGGTTGGTGTCAATATCGACATACGTGACTCTTAGATAAAAAAGAATGGGTACTTTTTTAGCGAATAGTATGATCCATAAATTTGCTTTACATATTTTCACACCAACGCTTATCGTGTGAGAGATATTTTAAAAAAGCTACTTTTCATGACCTTTGATATTGAATAAAGCATATAACACAGGTCAAAGATTTGCATTTTAATATTTCACTTAAACATAATGTGAAGATATTTTAGGTCTGTGTCTATTCTGAGCTATATTATGAACTTTCCTTAGGTTTGAGCATTTATTCGTCTATTTTGACTGGACTATAGAATGCGAATGCGAAGGTTAGATCTTGGTATATAGAGTTGAAATATTTAATTTCAGATGCTAACTAAAATTTTGAAGAGTGAAACTCCGGACAACGTTTGATCTCAAAAAAAATCACAGTTTGTGATCATACCCTGCATGTGAAGAGCTTCGGTTTTGTATGTTTTGTTTTCGTTAGAAAAATACATACAATCAAAATAGAGAATGTATGTCTGGGAAGAATATTTGATGCAGCAATTTTCTTCGTCCGAGAAATATTTTCAACATATTTCGAAGATTTTATTTGTATTTATCTTCCTTGTTGTTGGACATTAGTATAATTGATTGTTATATCATTTTTTTCTTCAAAACCCGCGTAAATTAAAATAGTCAATTAATTTTTGAACGTAATAACTGGTATAAAATCCAGTAAAATATAATCAGATTCATTAAAAGGCAGTTCAATTACATTAAGCAAAAAATATATAATAAAATGAGACATTTGATCGTAAATAAATTTAAATACAACAATATCTTGAAGTGATATTAACAGAGGTTTGATTTATTTCATTAGTCTTACTTTAATAAAGCGAGAAAAATCTAATTCACGTTATAAGAATGATCACTAAACGATCTCGTTCGTACGTTTCAAAACATATTTATCTCTAACAATTTTGACTACATAAGGAAAACGTTTTGGCTATCTGCTATCAAGCAAACTTACCATGATCATAGGATATGATGTTTAACTCACATTTTGCATTTTGCACTATCATTTAATAATATTTGAATCTTTAAACTGTTGAAAAGTGTACTTACTCGACTTTTGTGAATTTGGTTTGTCTAGCAAAATTATGCACCGTAGAATTAAAATATTCTTGTTTCACTTGAAGCGCTCCTGTTGATTTTTGCTCGTAAAGCATGTAAGGAATACTGACAGGCTCCAAAGGTGCAATATCGTATTTTTTATCTCCTGGAAGTAAATGTAGTGTTTTTCATATGTGATCATTTTCAGCTGTTTTAGTTTGTTCTTAAACTAACTAACAAGATTGTTAGATTGTGGTTGGTGAAAATATGGTATTAAAAAATTAATGGTAGCTTTAAATTATCTTCTAAAATCTGATAATTGAACAACTATCTCACAAATTTTTATCTTGTAGAATATTGATTTGACGATGAATGTTAAAATCCAAAACTGAGATACTTAACGAGGAATGACATATTCTTTTCAATCTAACACAGGACGAAATTATATTTAAGACTACCAAAATAATTCATTTCGAAAACCGACGTTATTTATTTGGGTGTTTTGAGCGTCTTTTGGTGGTGTTTTAAGATTATTAAAAAGTCGTGTTGTTGGTTTTTACCAAAACATTTTGTATTTCATCACACTAGTTACCAGAGAAAACCTAGATACGGTAGAAATATACAGGAAGCCAAAAAACACAATGCGAGTTATTCCAAACACATCGAACCACAGCAGACAACACAAAATGGCAGCTTTCTATCATCTAATACACCGAATGCTAACGATTCCAATGGAAGAAGAAGGAAAAGGAAAAGAACAGAAACACATCTTAAAAATAGCAGAAATCAATGGCTACGACGAAAAGGACATTTTAAAGCTAATAAAAAGGAAAGAAAGGAACATCGCAAAAGCCAAAACCAACCTCGAAAGAACCGAAACCAAAAAGCTGAGGATAGCTGCAGAGTACAACACTATCACTAAGAAGCTAGCCAACAAAATAGAAACCGCGGATTTGGTGTACACTAGTAGAAGACACCAACTTGGAAATAAGCTAGGAAACGCAAAAGATCCTATCGAAAAACGAGAAAGATGTGAAGCGTAGGAGATGGGCTGCAACGACTGCAACAAGAAGTACTTAGGACAAACGAGAAGATCTCCAGCTATCAGATTCAAGGAGCACACAAGCGAAGCAATCAGGGCACAAAGGAACATCGCAGCAGGAAAAACAGCAGAAGTCCGATCCAAAGTAGCAGAGCACATGGTAAAAGAAAACCATAACTTCAACATGGAGAGTACAAAAATAAAAAGCATCATAAACAGCAGACATCTGGATGTAGAGGAAAGCATCGCCATCGACAAGAGCCCAAGGACACAGCTTCTAAATGCAGACCAAGGCAACGGACATTCATGGCTTTTCAAATACCTGGATCACAAAAGAAAACACGAATTAACATCGTAATAAATAAGTAATAAAATAAGTGATATAGTTAAGGCTGGGATAAGATCAATTAGTAATTAATTAGATCCTAAGTATTTATGCATAAAAAAGAATAGAGGATGCATGGAAAACTTCCATCATGTACAAAACACTGAAGAAGGTTGCAAGTAGCAACCGAAATACGTATTTGAGGAAATACAAAATATTTTGGGAAAAAGTCTCGTTATTTCCCTGAAATTTTTTCATTAATATTGGATATGTTTTGTTGAAAAATACCCCCAAAAAATACTGTCGACCAAATTTTACTTTCTAAAAGATGAAAAAATGGATCTGAAGCCACTAGAAAATTTGGAGTTTGTTTATCATAGGAACTTAGCAAATTGGATAAATCCACTTAGTTCTAATTAGGCAAAACAAATTTGAAGCGAGTTATAATTTTTATAGAAAAATTTCCACTGTTTTAGTTCACTTAACACATAATTTCTATGTTTTAACAAACTGAACATATTTTTCTAAAAATAAATACGTATATTTAACTGAATTCCAATCAATTCCAAAATTTGACTATTTATTCAAAAAACTTACCATCCTTGAGCATTGGAACGATTACATTCAACGTATCGAGTAAACATCCATTAAACGTTGGTCCTAGCCTGCACTTTTTTAATGGATCCACTTTAGAAAAAAAAAATATTTTAAAATTAGGATTATGGCACAGCATGTATATTTCATTCTATAATTTTTGTTTCAAAAATATTTGATAAGAAATCAGTATTTTAAAATACACACATGCGATACTTCTTGCACTCAATAAGTTTTATCGGGACAGAACATTTTTTATTTCACGTTTTTAAAAAAAAAAAATTCAAAAGCTACCCACCCACTTTTTGAAATTTAAATAAACCACTTTCCAATAAATGTTTTTGTGGATCGTTTAATAGAGGTTTTTTTATTTAATTTAAAAGCACTTACAGATATCAGCCCCACTTAAATGATGACAAACTATTGTTAGGATAAACCACATAACTAAAATTGAGCCCATGGTGAATTGTTATCTGTAGATACTTTCTCTGATGATGTACTTTTAAATTTAGTTCACAGTAACTTCCAGTTTGAAATAATAGAATAGTTTAAATAAAGGAGAGTACGCGTTGTCGACTAATTTATAGGAAATATCGATATTGGCGCTTGTCTATCAGTTGAAGTCGTCAATAAAACTATTATGTTTTGATGTATGTAAGGTATAATTAAAGTAAATGCAACTTGAAGTGATACCTTATTGAAATAGATGTCTTAACGTTGCCAGGTGTGATGAAGGTTATAGACAATTAAAAAGACTGACTATGAAAAAAAAATGTTTGAAATTGCAATGTATTACATAAAATTGGTGTAGTAGAGTCGATTATCTACTTACAAATAATGATAGTCAAAATTCTAAAAAATCTATTTCCTAGAAATTTCAGAATGAACTATCACCTGAGGGTTTCATAACAGTAACTGTAAATATATTATAATGTGATAGAAACTCATAGTCACTATAATAAGGGTTCATCGTATTAGCTAAAAAAATCCACGTTTAAAATATTTTCAATAATTCATTATTTACTTTATTTTAGTGAAAAGTTAAATAGCGTCCGTTGTCATACAATCCCTTTATACGGTCAATCCTCTACACTCTTTACAACCGAATTTAATTTATGTGTGACCACTTCCAAATTTTAAATTTGGTCTTATATATTCGACAATAAATAAAAATATGCAAAATTCGACGCTCGTTGGTTTCGTAGAGTAAATATTTTACAAATTAATCAATTAATTTAATGAAAACCTTTCACTCAAATTTTTGTGTTAGGAGCCATCCATATATTACGTAACGCAATTTTTATAATATTTGAAATTCCCCCCTCCCCCATGTAACACTTGGTCACATTTTCAACACTTCCCCCGCAACCTTTATTACGTAATAAATTCACCTCACCCCGCGTCCAACTTTTAAATATTTTAGTCAATATCTAAATTTTGTTTACCGCGTCTAGCGTCTTGGTGTCTGCTGACACCTCGTAGCGCGGCTAATAAATTTAAAATTCAACTTTATGATTTAGTATTATAAAAAAAATGATTTTAACTAATTTTAAATTTTGTAACATAACTTCCTTCCTCCATGTAACACGTGTGTAACTAACATTTTTAAATACCCCACTCTTCCTTGGAGTGTTACGTAATATATGCATGTCCCCTACGATATCGTTCCTCTCAGTAATTTAAATATTTTCTTGCGTTTCATAATTGGATTCTCTTCTGGAAATTATACTTCTCGGCGTCTAGTTCGATAAAATATCAGTGTGTTTCAGGTATGGATGGATACTATGTACTAAAGACCATCGGAAGTCACAAATGGCGTTCAACATGATGGATTGGTACTAAAATTTGAATGCATGTCGAATTTGCCATTTGTTAGAATGTACAGTATTTTCAATGGTAGCCTTAGCCCAATCCCTCTGAGGAAATAATTCATCAAATCCCTGAAAACCTATAGTTTTCAATACCGAACAGTCTATCTCACAGAATTAATTTGCGATAAATGATAAACCCAGAGACAACGATGTGAATGTGAGAGAAGGATAAAGCAGTTTTTCAAAAAAAAAACTCTGCTTCCACAGCATATTAGTAGTATTGTTAATTTAGACCAAGTGAAGCCAACATGAAATCACTTCTCTGATAACTTACAAGGACCTTTCACAAAAATGCATAGCCCATGCATTTTTTTAAACCTAGAAATGATAAAGGAAAAATCTGTAAGTAACGTTTCGTTACTTTTACCCACATTTCCCAACCAAATAACACCAACGTAAAACAGGAATATGGTTTACTGTTGTTCGGAGTTGCTTTTATAGATTTAAGTAAAAAGCGGCTCAAACTTTTTTAATAGAACAAATTCTAACATTGACAAGGAAATTAATGCTTCCCTTATTTTCATGGTGAAGCCGCCACTGATTATTTTATATATGTACCATGAATGAAGAATGTCAATTTTAGAATTTGTTTAGGTGTAAATTTAAAGACTAAATTAGGAGTCGAGTTGAATAAAATTCTTGAGTCTTGAATTTGCTTTTCTGTGCATTTATTTACTATTCAAAATAGAAAAACTAATCGTTGGGTATCAAAGTTAATTAAATTTACAAACTGTAATGAAGCCCAGTGTGAGTGCCAAATTGGAACCATCGCTTTCACTGGTCTGATGTCTGGTTGACCACTGGCAGTTACACTGTTGACGGTAATGGTAATTGCTGGTGAGAATCACGTTCATTGAAGAGTATAAGAGTTCCAGCAAGGCCACGATGAGGGGTGACTTAAAGGCTAGCCAAATTTGGTGGACAACCCAGTCACTGAATTTAGGACTCGCTAAATTTAAAATCGGTGTGATTTTTTAATTGTTTGTTCCCGAAAAATATTCAACCTTTTAAGCAGAAATGCATTTAGGAAATGGTTTCAAGAGAATATTGTCTAAACGAAAGAAATAGTCGAAACTTTCATATGTTGAGCCAGCAATTCTAGATGAAATACAAGTGTGTTGGAACAAAATTTAAGTTAGAGATGCAGGCTACAAGCCGTTTTCACATCTATAGTTTCTTTCGGTTAGACGTTGCAAATTCGTGAGAGAAAACATAAACCTGGCTTGCGAATGCTTATAGCTAAAAACTCATTTAACCTAAAACCACCTTAAGGATAAGCTTAAATATCTAGATTTATGCAAAATTTTGAAAGTAATGAATTCGGATGAGGATTGTCAATCTTGGCTGTTCTTTCAAGAAATGTGCAGCACCTTTTATTTAAAAGACCTTGTGTGAGGGGCATCGTTTCCGAGTGAAATAAATAGACAGGGTTTTCATAGGATTCCCATTTTTTCCACCAGAAGTGAAACCAGTAAAGAAAATCTAATGAACTTTTCCAGGAATCGTATTATTGATTCGGGATCACTTGCTTTTGAATAAATACATATATCATCTGCAAAGACTGTTTTAGGCTTGCCCTTGAGATAATCCTGCTGGAGCGAATCGAGGAGTTGAGTGAATATTACTAATTTACACAACAAATGTTATTTCCGCTAAAAATGATTGTTTCTGATTAAAGAAATGCGTTGGAAAGGCAAAATTGGAGGTCAGCCGAGTTAAAAGATTTTCCACCTTCGAAGGTGACCGTATCGATGAACTTTTTCCCTTAAATCCTTTTGAAAAGCAATGGACTACCCGTTTGAGTTTATGATTTGTGGAGTGATCATGTAAAAAACTAATTCGGAATTAACTTTTTTTGGCAATGATTAATTCGATTCTAGTTAGATTTGTTTTTCAAAAAATTTACGAAGAGCAGGAAGCAAACTTTTAGGACGAAAATTATTGCTAGATTTAGAATGGTTCCCAGGCTTTGGTACTGGGATAACGATCGCCTTCTTCTGTGGTGCTGGAAAATATCTCAATACGTAGCTGTAATTAAATATAGAAGTGATTATGCTTTCGATTTCTTCTAAGGATGTACGATTTTTGAGTCACTTTGATGAATTTGAAGAATTGCTACTTTTGTTAGCACCAAGGCAAATTTAACTTGATCCCTGGTTCAAAGTCCAGCATGATGCGAGTTCTTTCGTTGTTAGCTTCTGTAATTTTCATGACTCGATGCATTTTAATTAATTAATCGGTTAAGAATCGTTTGAGGTCAGCGGAAGCCAAGTCGTGTAAACTCGACAATTTTATTTTCACTGGCCGCAGATCACCTCTGCGGTGACGGTGACTGAAGAAGCCTAAACGTAGCTTGAAGAATTTTGCATAGTTTTCTAATGAAAAAGGACAATCTTCTTAAAATGGGCGTCATTTTTATCTTAAATGGGGCGATCTCCAATTCGCACAAAATCGTGGTAACGGCTTCCAGGATAGAGAATCAGAATTTGAACGAATGAAACAGGACCTGCGTGCCGAGAGATACACAGCAAATACCATGATTATTTCGAAGCAAGTAACTGTCGTCATTCATATGTGTTAATGTTGATTTCGAAACCAATACCAGAAACCGCAAAATGTAAAAACGTCCCAATTACTTCCTTTCGTTACTGTAGTCCCGGCTTTCGGCTAACAGGCCTTCTATCAGCTGATCAACAGTTTAAAATGTGTTCTGTCTATTAGCAGTGCATTACTCGACTGACTTTTACGCTACAGAGTTTGTTAAGAGAAAAAGTACCGTTGCCTAATCTCTTCCGATTTGGTTGCTCAACCTCCAACACTACCAAACATTTTTGAAAACATTTCACGCACACATCCGCTTTTGACATTTCACCGATGCAAAACCCGGATAAAGAGAATACCATCAGTGACATTTGATATTTTCGCACAAATGAAGAGACTCGCGTTGTCATTTCGATAGCAAGCTTGTAAGGTGCAGGTTGTGCTGTCTGTCGGGCATAAGAATTATCGCAATCCGGATCCCTTGAATCCGTCATTGTGTGTAGTGTTAAGTGCAAACGGAAGAATCGTGCGTTGGCAATTTGTTTTGTTTATCGGCAATTTGGCTGCGAAAATCCCTGGATGGGTCTGGCGCATCACAAATTCAATGCTGCTGCCGTCGTGTAGCAACACGGAACTCGGTGTGTTGCGACAGCGTGCGGTGAAAGTGTGTGCGTGTTGTACTAATGGAATTTCGCCAGCAATTCGCGAGTTTTCCCGGAAAACAAGTCCGATTTCCGTGATCGCAGTGTAGCAAAATGTACATGGCGTGCATTTAATCTGCGGGGAGGTTCCACTTTGTGCCTTTGCTCTGTGGGGACGCTCCACACTTTGTAGCAAATTAGGGCTGCATCCCGGGAATGATATCTAACTGCACAACTGGCCTTTGTACAACCAGAGGGCAGGAGGTGCCGATGTGTGAGTGTTCGGTGCGGGGCCTTGACAGAAAATCAATTTCCAGGCAGGGACGCGTTTGACAGTTGGCTGGCCGTCGCGATTCAGCAAATCTGCCCTCCTGGAGGGCGAGTTTCGGTCGTAATGCCCGCGTGCCTGCGAAAATCGGCCCCCAAAATCCTTTTCTAGTGAACGGTGCCGCAAACGTGAGAAATAGTGGTCGCCGCGGTCCGTAAATGCGACAGTGAAGTGTTCGGGCCGTGCGTTAATTAGCTGGCACTCAATAGCTACGTGTGTGCGGGGGTGCTGCGTTGTTGCTAGAGTGGCAGCGATTTTCCGGGAAAGCAGTATTTCCACAAGTCACCCGGGGCGTTTCCGTGAAGTGTTTTCTATTTTCGCGGAAGCAGCCAGAATCAGTCGCGAACGCCCGTGAAAATGTTCAATTTCATGAAAAAAGGAGTCGGAGTGGGCGAGCGGGGCGGCGAAAAGTCCGACCGGGACGAAAAGGAGAAAAGAAAGCGGGATAAGAAGATGCGGAAGGAAGCGGCCAAAGGTGTTTCCGGGAGCATGAGTACTGAGGAGCTGCTCCGATTGGACGAGGTAAGATGAATGACAAATCGACTCCGCGCCAGGGGTGAGAGTGCCGTCGAAACCCCGGCCGGGAGCAGCTCATCTCATTCGAAATTCGTCTTCCGGTCTGTGATTGTTTGTTTAACTGCTACTTCAGGTCGTTAACAAGGATCATTTCTATGAGTGGTGGTTAAACAGACTCCTTTCTGTATCTATGTTCAGAGCCAGTCCATTCAATATTCCAGGACACGCTTAAGACTAGAAGACAACGTCCATTCACGAATGAGGGGTTTTGTTGGCTAGATTCATCAGCTTGTATAGGATAGTTAGATTGTCGCTATTGAAAATGATTCATATAATAAATAATCCATCCTCCCTTTCCAAAGTCTGCAAACTAACGGACATTAAGTCGTGAATTACTAATTAAAATCGTTGCAATGCTGAATCAACAGCAACCACTTATCAAACGGAACAAGAACTCATCAAAAATTCCGATGAGCAATTTGTGAATTTCAAATTATCTATAGAGACCCCTCATACTCCTGTAAAATGGTCATGAAAATGATGTCAACCGTGCATTTTGGATAGGCAGCCAGGTAAATTTGCGTTGAGCTCATGTCAACGGCATTCTGAGGTCATCTAGAAAAAAACAAGTCGGGAAAAAATGTTTTTTTGACCATAACTCAAATTCCGTTTTGCTGACAAACCATGATTACTCTGACAATTTCGTTTAAACCAAAATTCTTGGGCTTATCACATTTTCACCTACATCCAAAATGGTTTAATAAAAACCCACCCGCATTGAAAAATTCTGCCCGGTTGCTTGTTTAAAAGGGATTTATTTTTTGTCAAGCAACCACATATTTTTTTTTTTGGAAAATTCCCTGCTCGACTGATTCGGCGAGAATCGATGGATGTTGTGTGAGAAATGGTCAGATTAATGAGTAGCGATTTTACGAATAATTATAACTGTATTTATTTAATAAGTGTATGTATATTTTTAATTTTCATCAAGTGTAGTCTGAAAGTCATATGACTTAGCTTAAAAATAATCAATTTGTTCGTTAAAGCTGTGTCATAACAATCAGAATCGCTAACTATCTATTCCGCCTTCAAGATAAGTGTTTATCTGTGATAACCATAAATATTTTTCTCAAGTTAACTGATAGTGAAAAAAAATTGAATGCGCATAATATTTCACAACCAATTCACGCGAAATGTATTTTATTTAAAAAAAAAGGAAAAAATTTCTTTTTCAGTGTAAATTGATACGATCGAAACTTAACTTTATTCCTTAGAGAAAATAAAACAGCTAAAGCTTATCATTATTTTATTTTAGTATCTATTTAGCAATTTGTGCACATATGTCTTCTTATCACTAGCAACACTTTAATATTGCCCATACATGGTCACACATGGTGAAAATTTTAAACACTATATCTAAAGAGTAGCACAAATGTATTTCGCATGATCTTTATGCTTGATCAGTTTTTGGACATACTGTCAGTCAAAACAGTTTACATACACTTACCATTTTTCTAAACCTTTCTATATCTGTAAATTAAAGGCTATTATAGTTGTTCGATTGATTATCAGGGATGACTTGAATAATATAGTGCATAACAAAAAAAACTTCCAACGTCATAAATACAAAAAAGGAATCAAAACTAAACAAAACATATCAAAACTGACATCAAAAAAGTTTATGTACACCTATCGCAATTACAAAATAATTTTAATTTACCATTTTTTTCTCAATATCTAGTTTGGTATCCTTTTGCCTTTATGACAGCCCGTAATCTATTTTGCATATTGCCCACCAACTTAGACGTAGTTTGTGGTGTTATTTTCTCGCATTCACTTTTCATAAACTCTTTAAGAGGTTGGCGGAAGGTTATCACCTGTTTGCGAATACGGCGATCCAACAAATCCCATAGATTCTCTATTGGACTCAAATCCGGTGATTGTGGGGGTGAATTTAATTGCTTTGGAACCCTGTAAATGCACCATTCCTTAACAGTTTATTATCAGAGAGAAAAAAAGTTGTACTGATTATTTTTTTAAATTGTTATTTTAATTTAATGTAACACATTCAATCATCAGTTGATTATAATTAGCTGGTATTTCTTGTCGCGTTTCACAATACTCTTAAAAGGAGCAACATCCGATTTTTGCCGAAGCACTCTATAATAATATTATTCAAAAGTATTCCAAAATTTCTATTTTCCTTTGAAATTTTACATTATCGATGTAGCAGTTTCTTATCGTGATTAAAACTTTTTTAGCATCTCTCAATTACTTTAAACTGTACCCCAAAAGAAAAAAATATCCTTTTCCCAAATAAAATGGGAAACCTTATCCCAAATAAAAAAATCATTTTCTTAAATCTAGACCAAGGTGTGCAAGGTGACCCTCACTAACGTTAGCCGGGTAGTATACAATAGCCGGAATAATCATGAGTGAAAAATTGTTTTACATGTTTTATCTCGCATCAGCTTCTTTAAGCAGTTGTAAGAACTTAAAAGAAGAACGATTTTAAGGATAAAAGACTTAAAGAAAACAGGATTTTTAGTCTACTTTTAATTACTTATGGGTGTAAAGATTTAAAAAATCGTTCGCCCTTATAATCCTTAAAACTCCTTAATGGAGTTGATACGAAATGAATCATATGAAACAATTTTTTACTCAGAATAAATTCAGCTATTACTACTGCCCGTTGGCTTAGGTTAGTAAAGTTACCTTTGCTTATTTTCTTGCAGAGTGTATTGTTCGATAAATGTTGCTCCTTTCTTAAAATGTTTTTTTTTCCTTTTATCGTGGCTGATTCCTATTTCTATCATAATTGTCAAGTGGACATCTGCATCACAGAGATGTTTAGTGAATCATTTTTCCATCTTCTCGTATTTTTTGCATTCTGTTTCGAACGCAAATTTATCCCTGACATTTTTTTAAATATAATCAGCCATGAAAGTTGGCTTTAGATGAACCACACATTTTTTAATCGAACGCAAAATTTTAGTCATTTCACAATGTGTATTAAAGGACGCCGGTCGCCTGGTATTTTCTTTGCTTTCGTTCTGGGATGCCTTAAAATCTCAAGTCAAGGGACATCAGTTGTATTAATCAGTAGATCTTATATTGATTTTTTATTTACTGTGTATACACTGACAGGCAGTACACCAACACTCTTAGTCATGCAGATGTTTTTGAGACGATTTGCACCCCGTTTGGTTAACTTTGAAAATTTTGATAATCCCGAGATTGAAACCAGGTTTCAATTCTCAAAAAACCAATCTTTTGTTTAATTACATATTTTTAAAAAAAACTTTAACAAACATCCATGAAAAATTTGCAATGAATTGTTTCTCTCGAATTGTACTTTTCGTACGTTAAAGTAAGAATGGTGAATCTAAAAACTATGAAGCTGAGATAAAGCTGTTCAACGCTTTTGCATGGTTTATTTGCTTCTGAATGATGGGAAACGTGATATTGCTTCAAAGCTGACAGACAATGAACTCTTTCGACAGATTATAACCATTGTTTACATAGGCTGTACCATTCGGTAATGTAAGCACATGCATGATTTATCAATAGAAAAATATGAAATTTTTTAAAGTTTGCTTATCACTTCAAATTGAATTGGGTCACACCAAACAAAAAAAAAATCTGCATAAACTTTCAATTTATCATTTACATAAAATATTGAACACCGACGATATCTGGTCCTCGTCAATTACTATTTAAACATCAGCTGCTCTGCAATCTTAATTCGTATTCTCCTCACTTTTTTGTACGAAAAGTTGTTCTAACATCGACTAATGTCCAAATGCAACAAAAAAAATCCCCACACATACGAAATGACATTTGCAAACAAGAAGCAATAAATAACAGTGCGGTCATTTCATATTTGCGAAATGACCGAACCGAAATGTTGCTGGCCTTCAGCCGGTCACCACGCCAACTAATAAGTGAAGCAATTGGTCCCGGTGCAAGCGAAACTCTTGAGAAACAGCCAGATGTCTATGAAAACCACAGTCTAAGTCAGGTGAGAAGACACCTTTACAAGAACAACAGCAACAGCAGCCACGCCAGAAAAATAGCCCAGGAATGATGTCCGATTTCCCCGAACTTCTTCTAAACAATTATTTGGCTGCAAGATATCTTTTGCGCCTTGTCGGCGTCACGGGCATTGTCTCAAACGATAGTTTCTCTCGTTTCATTCGATTTTCAATTACTATTCTGGACAGTAAGTGCATCGGAATGGGGCACGATATGCTGATGAGGCCGTTGACATGTTTGACCTCCTTCCATAATTACGAAAGAGACAGTCAAACACTTGATTTGTTCGCAATCGATAAAATTCCATAGCTAATATGTAATGTAATGTACATACATAATGCAAATTAGAATATCTTGTTGCGCATTGCAAGAAGTATTCGCAGAATGTCCAGCGTGTACAAGAGATAAAGGTAAATAGGAGAAGACAGTGTGCGCGAAAAGATAGTCGATTTAGTATTTATACGTTTTCAACACAAATAAATAAATAGAAAATTGCTGCGTGAAACGCTTCATTATTGGAGCGTTTAAAGCTCTTACCAAGACGATTTCTCAAATACCATCAATCATTCCGCTTTTTTGGTAAATAAGTCGGTTTTGAATGTCATCTTGCATCATATGAGCACAGATTTTCGTGGAATCGTGCAACCGCGTAGGTGGATGTTATGGCGATCATGCACGAATGCAGGTGAGAACCACAACGTGGTGGTAAAAGTCGCGAAATCGAATCGAACTCGAAACAAAGAAGGTGAAATATGAATAGAATTGAAATTGTTTTAATCCGATTTGTATTCAAAGCCAAATTGATCAATTCTCCGTTGCAGTTATGTTCGCGCGAGCAAACAATGGCACAAGGTCTTTGGCATAGAAGTGAAAATGACCTTTTTATTGATCTTCGGGGAACCCTTTGATATTAAATAAATGGCCATTTAAATTTTCTATTTTGAGTCTGTTGAAATTCAATTAAAATATGGAAGATTTTGAGCAGTGGGCATATAGTTTGCTTCCTTCTTGTGAAATAAACTTTAAGATCTACAAGATAAATATGTATAATGTTAAACTTTCTTGATTTGGTACATCACCAATGTAGTAGTTTCAACCAGAAGCATTTTATCTCCGGTGAAAATATATTTTTGTGATAATTACGCTTTAATAAGCCAGTGATAATCTAGAAATCGTTTGCAAAAAAGCTTTAGCTTTATTTGTTTACCCCATTTTTTCATAAAATTATTTAAATGATCGTTTAGGAGTTTCGAAATTTCTGTTCGTCATCCTTTTACCATTTACAGTGTGTGAATAGAAAAAGATACAACAAAATGTATTAGGTAATTGTTTTTGGGCAAAAAAAATTTTTTCTCGATTTTCGAAACAATGCGTGCCGTACCGAACTAGTTAATAATTCCAAAAATATATGAAATTTCTTTTAAATCAAAAATAAAATGGATAATGCTGCTCAGCTTTAGATGCGTTATTTCTGAAAAAAAGAAAACATTTATTTGAACATGTTCAGGTATACTCAATAAGGACAAAGGCAAGCATCTACTAATCAGAACCTCTTCAGGAATACCTGATCAAGATCGTACTCACATAAACAAAGCCACATACAAAAACACACCAAATAATTGAACACATCGTTTGGTGTCGCATGTGTAGTGATTTTCTTCCATTACTTTGAGAAAGCAGCTTTACTTCGCCTGAAACCGATTTGTTGTGTGAGGTTGTCGTCATCGGGTATCGAACCTAAGCCCCGCATGCTGAAATCAGAATCCAGAATCCAAGTTCTCCGACCTATTCATCCATGAAGACAGTTGATTAATGATAAATTAAATGAAAGTCAAATCAATGATAATTTTAGGTTCATAATACAAATATCATATGCTTCAATTTTGACATACTGGATAAATAAAAATTGTAAAACCTAAAATTTAAAATTATAGGGAGTGCGCGTGGATTAAACCTTTTTAGTTCTGACGTGGTCCTAATCAGGATGCCTAATAAGACCACAGTGTATACAAGAAACCGTGCGCAATCGAGGCCTTCAAACATTAAATTTCCTTCCAAGAAATGGC
The DNA here is from genome assembly GCA_963942545.1 of Oxycera nigricornis. NCBI lineage: Eukaryota > Metazoa > Arthropoda > Insecta > Diptera > Stratiomyidae > Oxycera > Oxycera nigricornis. Next base: position 15,568,224 of record OZ012659.1, read on the forward strand.
GCTATGTAAAAATTGATGTCTCCACGCACTGCTAGTTTTGCAGAGCACTTTCTCAGACTTTACCTTTCACTTCAACACACGAGTTATTTTTCCAGTCATTTTGGCATTTTTCTAAATCGATTTGTCCAAACCGAATGACCGTTGTGTTAGCAAAGACGTTTCATCAATGCAATTCAAAGAACCGAAGTTTCTACAGATTTTTTCATCCATAACATGAAAAATACATATACGAGCTCTGGAAATGACCCGACCAGTAAATAGCTGCCATTTTTTCATAAATGACAGAAAACACATAATAAATGAAGGAAAACATATGATTTTGTCCCGTACAACAGCGGGCCGCACTTGATAGTGTGCTTTTATATGTCCAATTAACTACTGGTTATTACATATACTGTTCCTGTTATTACATATATGTCTGATTATAGCAACATGACTGTCAAATCCCGTATATGTGTCTGCATGAAGTTGACAGCTTTTCCATTAGCAATTATAACAGAGTACTATATCAAACATATATGCATCTGGAGACAAGAGCGAAAACGAAAAAATATATGAATTATTTTGATGCTGTAACTAATGACGCAACTTTTACATTTATGGCTCACCGTTTTGTTTGTTTATATATTCATATATGTATGTATTTACACATACACAAATATTCAAATTATGAAAAATACGCGTCTAACCGCTGCCTCATAAAAATTTTGATTTTGGGACACGTTTCTAAGTTGCCCAAGCCACTTGAGTTAGTGCCATGAATTATTGTCTCTTTAGCACTGAGCATTTCACATTAGCACTGTACTATCAGCAGCCATATTATCGAATTTAGTTTTGACAAATTTGTATAAAGTCAATTAATTAAAGTGCTTGTTGTTTCGGCATTGACAACAGTGACATGGTGGATATATTAAGGTTTGGAAAATTTTTGATGAAAATCGTTTGTATTACATTATAGTAGCAATCTTAGAAATTTAAGAAGTCAGGACTAGCAGACGTTAAATCGTATTCCGTGGAAGAACTCAGGCAGAAACCGTTTTCGATGCAATTTTCGTCCCGCTGCGATTTTCAAACATAAAACAATTATGCATTAGTTTTGAAAGTTGAAACACGTATAGGAAATTACGATTTCGTCGTGCAAATAGTTTTGCCGCAAAAATCCTAACAACTCTCTTCTTAACAACTGCCTAAATAAATCTGTCCCATTAAGAATTTTTTTAAGCATAAATTTTTTTATGTTTTATAAAACATTCTTCGGAAACGTTTGAATATCATGGACATAAATTCAAGTTCAAATCGATTCATAAGAAGGGAGAAAAACCATTTCGTTCAGATGAGTATCAGATTGACCAGTTTCACTAGAAGGGTCACCAGTAAAATGCGCACAAAATGATTCGTTAATTTCTCAATTAAAATTCAAAGACTGCTAGCACAAAAGGAGACGGTTTCTTGTATGGTCAAATCGCCACCTTGTGCATGAACTTTGAAATATATAATTTATTGATTCAAAGAAAATCGTGTACCCGCCAAAATATTTAATGTATATTTTCTAAAATCATAGCTCTTACCAAAGTTTAGTTGAAACAAAATTATTTCCATTCATTGGAGAAAGGTCAGGAATTCGTTATACAGTTTATGAAGCTTGGCAAACAATACTAAAGACGATTAATCCAAGAAGTACCATCACCATTTATCATCTCGTATTCATGTTGACCTCCTTAATTTTCAGATCAAAATACTGTAGAAAATTTCAGGTCGTTTAGATTTTTTTCTGCGGATGCAAGAGAACCCAAATCAAACTTGATAATAATAAGGGTTAATGAAATCAATTTTAACAGTAGAATACATTTTACCGCGGAAATATTAACGCTCGTGACACTTGGATGTAACAACGGTTAAGTTGAAAGCATGGAATAAAGGCCACAATGAAAACTTATAAATATTCTACGCGCACCCACAACACGTGAAATTCTTGGGTATGCGTTTCACAATTCAATCTAAATTTGTATCTGAAGGTTGCTTGGAGTTGAGACTCATAATGGAGCAATGGCCACATTAAAATTACCGTGGCCACACATTTTCTTCGACTTGGTTGTCCACGAACACTCAACCACGATCATCATCTTGGAAGCGCTAACAATTTTTTTTTAGCTCCCCGATGAAATCTTCTTGGTAAAACAATCTTAGTTTATTCATACTTTTGTCGTTGCTGGCGCTGCTGCCCAGGAACGCAACAAATGCTTACATCACTCGCTGCCGGCGAAGAAGCGGCTTTAAATTCAAGCGATCAATATTTGCTTGGTTGTGATTCATTCAGGTGTTATGGCCAAAGGTGTAGCGTAAGCGAGTGCGAAATGCTTTTTACGGTCAGTAAACCGGTAACGCTCGCAAAAATAGTGACTAAAAGTATTGATACCGAAACAACTCTTCAAGGCGCTGTTGAGGTACACCTCACCTCAAGCATAACTGTAGAAAATGATGAGCGACATGCAAGTTGCGGATGAGCGGAATTTCGGCTGAAATAGATGTTTGTGGCTTTGTCAGTGGGGGATTTCGAGTGGGAAAGAACATATCATCGGCTGTAATAGTTGGAGATTCGAAAAAAGCTTAATTATTTGTTGGATGATTGCGAGAAGTTCGTAGACATGCGCCAAAACTAGTCTTATACCTTCATGTCGAGGCAACGTAAGTGTTAATGTGGAAATCCATTTTTGGATATCCATAGCTACACATAAAAAATTGCAATAAAATTGTATAGCGGCTATTAAATTAGTTCAAATGCTACACCATTAATATCGTTCTTGAAGTAGTTCTGGTATTTATCTGATCACATAAGGTTGGGTTGGTTTGAAACTTTCCAATAATATTTACCAATACTGATATGCTCATATTTACAGTTTATTTAGGTAATTTACTAGTGATCTATTAAGATCGGATGAACGTATATACCTGTAGCTGTATGTCAGAAACGGCTTAAACAATTGCAGTTGTGTAATTTCTGTTGAAAAACTCAGGCAAATATTTAGAGCCATTTAGAAGAATTGCGCATTTTCGTATTTGAAAACTCCATTAGTTGACAGATTTCCTCAAAAAAATAGTGTTGAAAGTTTATGACAAGATTTCTGATTTTTATTATTGTTGAAAACTAGGAATGCATCCGATACCGATATATCGGCGATACTTCTGGTTTGCCGATATATCGGTATCGGCGATATTTTAATGGTCGATTCAACGGTAGTTTTCAAATTTCGCGCTTTAAAAATGATGTAATGTAAACGGCCATGTTGCTTCCTCTATTTCGTCGCAAACGAGTCTCGTACTAACTGTGCTCGGAGAATCCCTGCACTTTATTCAGTCTCTTATTTCGCTAGGTTGACTGTTGTGGCGCGTAGTATTTTTCCATGCAGATAAAATTAAGAATTATATATCGCAATTAGTTTGTTTATAACAAGTCGTTTGAGTCAAATAAAGTAAATCTAAATATTACCCATGTCGACTTCAAAACACAAATTATTGGAAAACATTAGAAGTCCGTCGATAGAAAGAGAAAATTCATTGCAATCGCAAAAAACAGCGGCTTAAAATTTGATGGTTTGGAAAATGAAGAAACATATTGCTTAGCCACAATACTTGATCATCGTTACAAAGCACGAATATTTCAATTACAGTCTACGATTACTACGGCGAAAAGCGTCTTGTTCAGTATCTTGATCTTACTGCACTGCATTCCGAAACTATTTCAGACACGATCACACCTACATTTAGTACTGTAACTGTAAGTTCTGAGAGTACGAATGGTGGGCTTTGGAGCGTTTGTCAAAAAAATTATTAGAGAATCCGAGAAAGATGAGCGCTTGTCTACTCTGTGCTGTAATTCTATCAAAGAAGGAGTGGACATATACCTAAGGTCTCCTAATATATCGAGAGATGCAGACCCGTTCGTTTTCTGGCGCAATGACGTCTTATACCCAAACTTGAAAAAATAGCGCAAAAGTACCTTAGTTTCCAAAAAAGTTCTGTCGCATCTGAGAGATTAGTTTCCACCGCAAGTCCTATTGAAACAGACTTGCGAAACCGCCTTTCTCCGCAAAACTTAACAATATTTTGTTTTTTAAACAGAAATTTTATCAATGTTAATTTCAATTATTAAAACTATTAACTCAACCTGTCTTTATTTTTATATTAATTGAAAAAATTAACCTGACTTGTGTTTTATTTATTTTACCTACATTTTTGGACTCAATAAGCGTATTTGTATCTGTATCGCCGATGTTTTTATAAGAGTATCGGTATCGGTATCGTATCGGCAAAAAGGCGTATCGAGGCATCCTTATTAAAAACCAAAACCATAGCTTTAAATTTACTAGAGTTGATGAAATTATGGGTTTCAAGGTTGTAAAATCATATACACGCCGTAAAATAGCAAATGCTTACCACCTATTTATTTTAAAGGAAAACAAAACGTTTTGTAGTAAAAAGTTTTTGGTACCTTTTGTGACTCAATTCCATAGTCGAAATAGTAGTTTTTTTTCAAAAATATTCGAAAATAGCAATTTAATGACGTGGTTTTCATGAAAACATTTGACGAAGACGAAGTTGTTGACTAGACTAGGAGGTTCTAACCCATGATGAAAAACTGAATATAGAATAGCGACGTAGGCATATATACGAACCAATTGACAGTCGTTATACTTCGCAGATACAAATATTAAAATAGTTGAAATATAACGAGCTTAACCCATCAACAAGCCTAACCGTGGTCGTGCTGTCTGGTGGCGGATGGTAAATGACAGCACCTGAAGAGGACGCCATCCGTCATCCCGAAACCACACTTCCCATTTAATAATGGTACCGGCCAAAAGCCTGGAAACAAGAACCTCCATTAATGTGCAATAAGAGTGTTAGCAAGTAGCTAAACCAGAAGCACACTAGAAGACGAAGATGTTGACTAGACTTGGAGGTTCTAACCCATGATTAAAAACTGAATTTTGACGAATGCTGTCCGTTTGTGGAGTATCCAACGGCTTGATAAATATGCATCAAACATTTCCAGTGTTTTAACATTTAAATGCAGAAGGTATACTTAAAAAAAACATTGAAAATTAAAAATAATGCGACAATTTAAACAAACATATAGCAAATTTTACACCAAATTTTTGTGTGTTTTCCTATAAAAAATTAGTTTTGAAAACTGATTTTCGTAAACAGGTAGATATTAGATCAAGATAATATTCTTGTTGAGTTAAGTGAACCGTTATTGTCGGTCACTTTGTTTTAAAGCTCTTTCCCACAAACTCAAAACATATATGTAGTTATGAGAAAACCATATCTAATATGTGCTGTACGCTCCGGGTAACAGGTGAATTGAGTCACGCTCACATGCAATAATTTCAGAATGACTACTGATTTCGATTTGAAATTTTACCATCGTACTATTGAGATGTTTATTTGATGCCATTGCACATTTTTCTCTCCTTGATGGATGTCATGATACACTTCATATTTTATCTTTCCGCTTATAGATTTTCGTATCACCGACTGTAGTGTCTCCCTATCGGCTGCGGATTATTACAAATTATTCTTTCTAGTTTACAATAGAACCCACAAATCATTCCAATGAATTCAGACTGCGAACATGCGAAAACCAATATTTTCAAATCTTCACGAATATTTTGGTCCCATTTACTTCAGACCAACATTTACAAGACAAAGCCAATAATTGAATGGTACTTAATGAGGAGATCTCATAACAAATATCAAATAACGATTTCCTCTTTGAAATCGTATGCAAACACACGTAGCTAATTATTAGCCTACAACAGTGAAGAACTGGAAATGGTTGCATGCAAAGAAAAGAACCGACCTCTTCCAGAAATGCTAAATTGCCACTTTGCATCATAATAAAACCATTTTCCGTTTGCAGCTATTTTCCTCACGGCCAAGAGTTCAAAAGATTCTTCGACGAAAACGCTTACGGTCGGCCACGCAATGCCCCGGTTGAAGAGGTGAAAATTTCGATGCTCGCTTTCTTTTTGTTGCTACTCAAACCTCCATGTCCACCAGCCCTCGTCTGGCTAATTGCCAAGTCATTTGTCTTGCACATAGTTGCGTACTATATATGTATGCAAATTTCAGTGAACCCTTTCGCCACCCGCACTGCTCAATTGCTTTCGCCCAGGGCACACATCTACGGGTCGTCGACGCCATCTTCGCCACCACCATCATCCATCCATTCATTGATTAAACCGCCTTGAGTTCATTAATGATTGAATGAATGAACAACGTACGGATGAACGGCCGCTCTGACGTTCCACACGTCTAAACGCGGGTGCTCCGACATTCCACGCGTTGGGTGGGGTTCGGGGCTATTTTTTGAACTTGGTCGCTACGACAATGTTTACGTAGCTTCATCGAAAGGGGATCCCATCCACGATGCTTCCATCTCGAGTGGTCGCGACTACTATACATAAGGTGGTGCTCTTGTTTTAGAACATAGAATTCCGAGGGCGCTGCAACTGACCATTCAGTTTGACAGCATTCTTCTACTCGTCGCAAGTCACTTCGTTTGTTGGCTAACCTATTTGTGAAATTTTGAACGCTTTCCGGCAAGAATCATTAGATATTTGACATACAAAATGAAACTCTCAGATACTTCTTCACACTGGAACCTCCCCTTTAAATGTATCATCAGTCTCGTTTCCATTGTCCCAACTCGCCGAAGACAAAAGGGTATTTTTCGGATACGGTATTATGTATCCTCATGCAATGGTGTTGACGCAATTAGTAGATACAATGCACTTTTAAAAAATGAAGTGCTACATATATAAATACTAACCGTAATACGATGGCCCTTTTGAGACATGACACGAAGTGACACTTAATCCTAACAAAAATTGAAGTGATACGAAGGCCAAAAGGACATCGATACGATAGACGCCATTAACAAGCAACGATATGTGAGACTTGCCTAGGGCGATGGTACTTCACTGTCGTAGCTTATTGAGCCTTAAACGAATCATGCCGAAAACTGAGAGTGTCCACTAGAATAAGTTTGGAGTGGACTGTAACGAGACAGAGAAGTACAGTTGTGTCTATTAGTAAGCGCCATAACATCAAAATTTGCAGATAAGTGTCCACCTTGAAGATTCTCCTTTAATAGATACTTTCATAAACGCAGTTACTTTCGCGCCTTCGTCAAGAAAATTTGCATAACTTCAATAACAGGATTTAGATTTAAATATCAAGTTTAGGAATTCCTTAACAGTAAAGACCATTGCAATTTGAGTCTATAATCTATTGACATTGAGGTGTTAATGAATCCGAAATTGAAGTCTTCAACATTATATAAACAAAGGAGAAGTAGTCACAAGGTGAAATCAACAATTAGCAAGTCATCAATATAATTCCATCTTATCTGTCACAATTGATAGTGTCCATGAAACTTTCTGCCGATCAATGTTGATGCTTCAGTTTGGCATTATCTTCCGAGAAATGTTTATTTTTTTGGCACATCAATCAGACCAAGATGTTTTGATTAAAGTCAGATCGTTGTTGATTTTAGGTTGATCATTCAAAGTGAAGCAAACTGTTGAGATAGCAATTGCAAAGCGAGAATCGTTCACTAAGTACGAGTAGAGGAGTTTAAAGAAAGTGAAACGAAGGATGTGCATGTTTACGTTTCAGCTTACGTAGACTTGAGTTGATGACTCCAAGCTCAATGAAAGTATGTACTTAATTATTTGAAGGCCGCAAATTGTGCTAACATTTAAAGAAAAACTGACAACTGAATACGATTTTTAGTCGGCGTGATTTAATGGTTAAAAATTCTTGAGGTTGGAAGATCACGTCTCATCCAATTTTGCAAAATTTGGCAAGAGAGAATGTTTCCTCTCCGGCGTAATTTCGCATTACGACTCGAAAGAATCTTTAACGGTCCAATCACCTATACCCCTCCTATTAAGTTTGATGCAAACCAAAACCAATTAAGTGCTGGGCAAAAGTGAGGGAATGAGTTTCGAATATGCGAACCTGAACTCACGTATAAATGTTTATGTGACAGAAACCATTTTTATTGCTTGTCGAGCTGAGATTAGATGATTGGTAGATGCTGTCCCCATACAAACCTAAATCGGCCATCAATCCAGTGCTGGTGTTTTGAGCACAATCGAAGTGACAGTGGAGAAAATATCCTTTCAACTTTCTCACGTGTCCTTATTATGGTTTGCAATCACTGAAAATCCTAGTGTGTTATAAATATTTCTTATGTAAGATGTGCCATACATGGCTGAAAAATGCAGTAATTTCTGCTTTTTGTTTCATATATGGCATGATATTTTGACCCTTAATAATATCAAATATAACGACGATAGCTCGCTGAGTTTTCAACATACTCACTTTAAAATCGTTTGTCTATACATACAATATCTATCAATACAAGTAAAACTTTTGCATTTACATTAGTCAAGCTACATACAAAATTACATGCTCTGCTTGATTGATCCTGCAAAGTAATATTATATTGTCTAGTGATGCTTCACGCATGTTAGGAGTTGTTTCTAAAGTAGACCTAATCTGCAGACTACAACGTTTCTTCTGAATGTGCCACATTTGGCAATGTATGCAGTAAGACATTTTACCATTCTCCCTCTTGACTAGCTCAATTTCATAAAGTTCAATTTCTCCAAATCAATTTCAACTTCATGGCGAGATGTGGAATACAACTTCGGTATGCACGGTTGAAAAACAAAAGTGCTCGTCCTATATTTAGATTTGTGTTTGGTATATTTTTTGGATACAGTAGTTCCTTGAATTTGCGACGTATGTCGAAAACGAGGTAATTCGAGGGTAGAATCAACCCTCCATCAAAAACACCTCAACACAACTAGTGATTTTTACGATTTTTTGCAATATTGTCTTATTTTATTGTGATTTTCGAGGCAGTGACCCCCCCCCCCCCCCCCCGAGTCAAATGCTGGATCCGCTTTTGGTCGCATCATGTAGTCGACGTTAGCGCACATAAGTGCTCTACTGAAAAACGCGTGTAACGAATTATGGTTCACGGAAAACATTAATATAAAAAACGTTTTAATCAATCCAATCATTTTAAACATTTTGAAAATGCGTTTTGTCATTAAAAAAGATTGAGTACCTACACATCTTTGTGTTCTAAGGTAACTCATTTGCAACACACCAGAATTTGGAGTGTTCTGGTACCGTAAGTGTTGAGGATCTAAGGACAGCTATCGTCGCCTTGGATACCGTGATCTAAAGACCGGCTTTTCCTGTAGATGTTGCAGCACCAAACATCCTTCTTATTCAATAGCTTAAACTATTTTGCAGAACATATGCAAATTTGACACTCAAGATCTATTGTTTGTATATAAAAAATACTAAATCAGCAAACAGAAATCGAAATGAAACGCATACAAATCGTTTGGTCAAAGAATTTTCATTTTTGGCTCATGTTTGGATTTTTTTAAATTTTTTTTTTATAAAATGCATAAATTGTATATTCATATATAAAATAGACTATATCAAAAAATGCATTAAAGTTGCAGAAAAATTTATGTTAACCTGTTAAAATTTAGCTCAATGATATTTTTCAATATAATTTCCAACCTGCAATAATAATTTCACACTACAAGGCTATATAAAATTATCACAAATTGAAAATCAATCGTTTGATAGCGGTACGCTTCCATTAAACCCCATAAGTGCTTTCAATAGTCTCCACAAGAACACTGTTAACAATCAATATTGAAAGCCATGTTGCGGGGGAAATTGATTTGTTCGGTTCAATTCTACAACTAAAAACATAAGCATTGTGTCATGCCACACATGTGACACTTTCAATGGCAGCTAGTCAACCAGTGACAGCAAAAATATTAACAACTAACTACAGCCCGTGTGTACCATATCAGCGTCAGACTGAATTGCACTTGCACACTCGCTATTTCTTTAGACAATTTATTGGAAGCCGACCTAGTGTTGCTGGCATTCCCTGCGTCTTGATTGCAAAAAAATTATCTAGACGCGTCGATCAGTGATCTTGACGCTTTTCGCTTGCACGTTGGTTCTTAGTTATTGAGACAAATGATATGTTGAGTTACTCTGCAGCTGGAGCTGATATCTTATTTGCTGACCACAGACCTGGAAGCTGGCACGGTAGAGGTGGTGTTGCCGAATCAGTTTTTCTAGATCATTGAAGCAACCGGGATGTTAAGTAGGTTGCGTAGCTAAAATCAAAACGCCTCGAATTCATCCAACTGCCAAAAGCTATCATGTTGACGCTTCTATTTTAAGTTTGATCCCATTAAATGCGAAAACAGATTATTCCACTAATTTCCATCTCTTTGTTTCATTTACAGGTCAGACGATCATTGAAAATACGTGGACGTCGCAAGGAAAAGGAAAAGCTTCCAAGTGGCATAACCGCTGACTACAGTGAATTTTTTGCACACCTGGACGTTGATCGATCCGAGATGGGTGGTGGAATTGAGATGGACCGCGGAACCGAAGAAATTATGGCCACTGCCTCAACGACTATGGCTGATCATCAAAACGGTAGTAGTAACGGAGGACCATATATGTCCTCAGGATCGGCTGGGGGTGGAAGTGGTAGTTTATCAAGTTACCCAGTTTCGCCATCGAATACATATTTCGGTGTCGGATTGCACGGATCACATGTGCTGGGACCGTCTGCCAGCATATCACATTCGGATAGCTCCGAAACGTCATTGCATTCCGGGAATAATTCAAAGGTGAGTTCTCCTTCTTTAGTACTTCGAAATACATACATACAGCTTCAAAGATTCGACTAAAAATTAATCGCTGCTGGCCATTTAAAAAGCAAATAAGCTAATTCTGCGCAAAACAAATTTAAAGAAGAGATAAACAAAGTTTGTCTTATCACACTCGTGACCGTAAAACCAAAAGTGTAAAACACCAAAAGAAAAAGCACTTCCAAAAAGTAAAAATATTCGCCAAATTTTCATAAATTACATAACCGTTATACATTCAAATGATTCAAATCAGCATATCATTACCGACTCAATACAAACTTTCATTTTCATAGACTAGCGAAAAAAAATCGGTCATAACTCAAGGCGAACTTCTGGCATACTGAACTGATGAAACGGTTTTTGCAGCTATAAATTTTTGACAATTTCGTTAGTTACGGCTTTCCGTGAAATTGCTTGAAATAACAATTAAGCTCCTTATAGAATAGCAGATCGAAATTGTGATAGAAAAAAATGCAAATCAATAGAAATAGATTCAAAGATATTGAGAAATTGTTAACTACTACTATAATAGATTGGCTTTTTAATCTTAATCTGCCTAGTATAGGGTCACGAAATAAATTTTCAACCAGAAAATAAGTAGTAAAAGTATTAAGTATTTCAGAATGTATTATTATGAATTCTGATATTCAATATACTTGTAAGAAGTAATATGCAGTTGACAAAAGGCAATAAAAAATATTATAACGAATTATTGGATCACTTTTTGAAATAAAAATACTACTACTACAACTCTTTTAGGATCAGTGCTTCGCGGACCTTCATCAGCGACAGCTATAGTTTAAGTCATACAAATCGTTAATATGAATCAATTAAGTAAAACCTGTAATTTGTAGTCGTGCTACTAATTTGATCATTTCAAAGAAAAATAATCAAACACAGAAAATATTGACCAATATCATACAAATATGATTTACCAGAAAATTATGAAAACTGAAAAATTATGAAGGACCGCATTAAAAAATATTTAGAATATTATTTAACGGAACTCGAAAAACAAGGAGTAAATTTAATGCTTTGGCATATATATTAACTATAAGAAATAACCACAATTAGTGCAGACAACTACAAAGCAATGTGCAATGTCCTGAACGTTTTGATATTTCAAACTTTTCGAAATGTCTTGAACTATTTCATGAATGATAATTTGCAATCATTAATATTTTTATATATTCAATAGGAATCAAAAAGATCAAATTTCAGTGATTTAATTTTTTTTGCGACTTGTTATTTCACAATAACTCTGCTGAATAGCTTGCATTTGTTGATAATCTCTCCGTTAAAAACCGAAACATACTTAAAAATGCATGCAGAAACAATATCAAGTACGTGTCGTGGACTTCAGTATGACTAACAGTTTAGTTGTTCTTGTCGGGTAACAATGCTCTCATTATTTCCAATTAATCTTCTAATTCAATTTCTTCTGTCTCTCTGTCTCTCGTTTTTAATAATGATCATCTCATTTTCCTCATTTATTTCCTATTGTTACAGGCGTTCCACACAAAATTATTGTTTGATCATTCCTACTTTGTACCTACCTACCTATCTATGTACTATGCACTTCCGATGTGATTAATTCTGGTTTAAAAGACATTGTCTTTTACTTTTATCAATATCTTTCGATACACTTATTTCCTGCTCAAACGTTACCTATAGAGAAAAACTTTCTTGAATCTTTCTTTTTTCGATTAACTAGTGATAAGCCAATACATTTCTTGCCTGTTCAGGCGTTTCACGGGGCTCTTCATTTTGATTCAGGCATACCACAGAGGCCACACTCTTCGACTCCTTGTTTTCCTAAATTTTATGAATCCTCTTATTCATACTGATTGTGTAAAAGTATTTTCCTGGATTTGTGATTTTTCTGACTGCTCTAAATTCTACAGCTATCCGGTAAATCTTCAGGCTTATTATGGTTTTCCACCCCTAAATGTTGGTAAATATTTCATAACACCTTGTTCTGAAGTATATTGTTGACTGCCCCAAATTTCAAAGTTTCAATAAACGATATTTTCCATTGTCTTAGACCAGCGCTACCCCATTGGCGTCCCGTGGGCCGTATTTTTACCGTGACGTCGAATAAACGTAATAATCGAGCCTGCTATTTATTGTGAAAGATTGCATTGTATTATTCACCAACAGGCTATATACGCTTGAATACTTAGTGGTATTAGTGCTATGAAAATAGCAAATGCAACAAAAGGTAGAAACTGTCCAAGGACCCATCGAAAATTCCAAATATAACTAAGTAAGCTGCTGCCTTGTGAATTTCGTTAGTCAAGAACCTGCTGCACATTCATTCAAAATGTTTCTTAAAGATAAATATTGTTATTTGCGGGATTTCGGTTTAAAGTTAGTGTCTATGTTTGGGAGCACCTATTTTTATGAACGAGTTTTTCAAGATTTGACATATATATTAAATCTGAAATATATAAATCTACGAAAAGGATACGAAAGTCAGAAAAAAACTGCATACATAAGGAATCTGAAAAGGAGATATAGAATTGGTAGAGGAAAATAAATAGATGCTGGACTGGAAAAAAATCGGCCAAAGACTGAAGTTTGAAAAAAAACAAAAATGAGCGCCATAAAAAACGGGAATAAAATGAAAAAAAAAACGAAATGGAGGCAATAGATTCATCATCTTCCATACTGAATCTGTTGGCTCTCTCCCCTGTTGTTTGGAAAAATAGGCGAAGATTATGAAAAGATATAATGTTCGACGCTACCTCGATACCTAAATAATGAAGTTGAAATCAATCTAATGAGCAGATAAAAATATAAGAACAACGACAATATAAGGACAAATGGAACATTTGTCTACGGAGAAAGAAATAGAACACTGGCTGAAAAATTGCAAACACAAAAACTTAAGTGTTAAAGAAAAAACACAATTCTGAATTGTGATGAACAAGGTTTTTGACGGCAGAAGAGCTTAAAATGAACAGAGTAAATGAAATAAAACTTACTTTTATTAACTTCCCAGTATATGGGAAGTTCTTGTAATCGCCTCGAAAATCGAAATTGAAATTTTCAACTTTTTTTTGAGGTCTATAGAGTATATATAAAGTGTTTTTAGAAAGAAGTATGTATGTATGTGTGTGTGTGTGTGTATGTACGTACGTACGTACGTACGTATGTGCGTTCGCAGGCAGTTTTTCTACGAGCATAACTCACGTAAACAAAGTCGTATCGACTTCGTTGAGGTGTCAATCGAAGCGTCTTTGCAATCTTAAGAGCTGATTAGTTTTTGGGAAACTTCGGTCGGGGGGGTTTGCTGTTTTCGTCCCTTGAAGGTCAACCATGTTATGCGCTATATCTCACGAACCAAACATGCGATTTTCATGATTAAGGTGTCAATCGACGCGTTTTAACATTTATATGATTCTATCAAATTTTTAAAAAAATTCTTGGAGCCGTTTTTTAATTTTTTTAAAAAAAGTGCAAAAAATTAGGGTTTTTTCAAAAACATCAAATTTTTAACCTGATTTTCAAACCTAAGTAATCAATGTTTATATAATTTATATACTCCAAATAGTTTTTGTGAAAAAACAAGCAAAAGTTTTTTACATGATTACGAAAAAAATTAAATAAAAAATAAAAAATCATTAAACGTTCAAGGTCATTTACGTCATTCATTATATTACGAGAACCAAATACAATCTTCCGATCATTAAGGTGTCAATTAACGCGTATTAACATTTTTATGATGTTTTTATATTTTAAAAAAATCGTTAAAGCGGTTTTTTTGATTTATTAAAAAAAATTGGAAAAGTATTGGTTTTTTCATAAAAAAAATCATTTTTAACCTGATTTGCACATCGTAATGATAAATGTTTGTAGAATTTATAAAATTTTATCAATTTTTGTAGAGAAACCAGCAAAAACTTTTCTCATGATTACAAAAAAATAAATAAAAAATAAAAAATCATTAAACGTTCAAGGTCATTTACGTCATTCATTATATCTCGAGAACTGAATATAATATTTCCATCATTAAAGTGTCAATCGACGCGTATTATCATTTTTATGATGTTTTTAAATATTTAAAAAATCGTTAAAGCGTTTTTTTAATTTATTTAAAAAAAATCGAAAAGTAGTGTTTTTTTCATAAAAAGATTCATTTTTAACCTGATTTGCACATCGTAATAATAAATGTTTGTAGAATTTATAAAATTTTATCAATTTTTGTAGAGAAACCAGCAAAAACGTTTTTCATGATTACAAAAAAAAATTAAATAAAAAATAAAAAACCATTCAAAGCCACCATGTAAAAAGGGTTCATTCGAATCATAATACTTTAAATCTCTTATTTTGAAGACATTGTTGTAAAGTCAATCAAAGTTTATTAATATTTGCAAAATTTGAGCAGATTTTCAATAGTCTTCACAGCACCATGTTTTAACTTTAATTAAAAAAACTGCTTTGTAACCTGTCCCCCCTCCGATTGATCCGCGTGAATAATCAATCAAACCAATGCACCAAAATCCTTACGTAATCAATTGACGCTCGCGTAGATGTTACGATTAATATTAAGTCATTCCAATAACTTTTATGAGAGGTACATTTTTATTATTTGAAGTAGTATTATTTCCATAACTATTATTGTGTTTAATATTTTTAATATCTACATATGTAGATATTACTGGGAAGTTGACCGTGTGGACCTCATGGGTCGCACCTCACGGCTTGTTTTATTTACACTTCATATAGATAAAGAAATATAAATATAAATCATATCAAAAATTTCTATTCCCTCTCTTTTTTGTTCTTGCATGAGAAAAAAATGTAGCAGACTCTTACGTTTTATAAAAATATTTCTGAAAATATATTTTAAATCAGGCTCAGAATGGCGTCAGTAATGATTATTATATCAAATCTAAATATAGAAATTCCGTGAACGATAGAACGCTGGAAAAATTTTCGGAGTTTTTTTTTAGCAACGATTTTGATATCGATTTTCTGGTCGCTAAACATGTATAAAATCAGTTTTCGCATTAAGATGCTTTATGTTATTTAGGATAAATTTACATTCATAGAATGTTTATGGACGAACAAATAAACCATGAAAACAATGGCCAAGTTCGGTATGAAAGTATTAATTTAAAAGAGAATAATTTTTGTTTCGTAGGGAATAAAACTACATGCAAAAAAATGAAATGATGCATTTAATTTTAAATATACCATAAGTGTACACCTGCGAAGGGATCTTACCCACCAAGACATGTTAAAATAAATTTGGTTCATACCTCAATAGAAGTTGGACAGAGCTGTTTTAGACACTAATTTATATAACACAAAGACTCCAAAGTACTTGGTTATTGTAGATCCGAGATAGTTTACATGATATTCTGCGTAGATCATGGCAGTGTTTTAAAATTGAATTCTAGGTAGTACTGTACACTCTTGAAGCTCTAAGTATATTTAAATACTGCTCAGTAGTCAGGTCAGCTCAGCTAATTGAATTTGATATATTTTTGATTCAATATACCCAATTTTTCCCACTTCCTATTAATAAGAACCAAATTTTTTACATCTGACTATGATGTTACATTATTCCTCTTGAAAGAGAAGGTCTTGAATAAATTTTCCGTGTGTAAACTGAACAAATTTATGATTAAAACCTTATTTAAATTTCCAGTAAACTACAAGAACATGCGTTTTTTTCAGTTTATTGATGCTCTCTGAACCGAAGTTTAAATTAATTTTAATTTTTCTGCTGCCCGACATTTTTACATATATGTAATTCTTTATCCTATTTAATGTTAAAAGGAAAAAGATTTTCAATAATTGTTTCATATCATTCTCCAGATGTTATTGACAAAACCATATTTCATTCAAAAAGCCTTATTCAGTCTAGACATTGTTGGCATGCAAATCAGACCGAAAATCAGTTATATAATAGCACCAACTGTTGCATATTTAATTTTCCATTACAACTATCTTATCTGCATTCAATTACCACATTAAGTTAATGTTCCTGCAATTACCTACCGAAAAATCAGATGATCGCCGTTGCGAAATCTTTCTCCCTCATCACTCTATTACGGCATTATACCATTTGGAAGCGATAACAATATCTTCTGCTGCTTACCGAAATACATTTACCAAAAGGAACAAATTAATATTTAATGTCTAGACAAGTTTGGGACGAGGACAACGAAAACGATGACGACTTACATGGAATTTCACTGGGTTGCATGTTGGCACCAACTTGAATTGCGTGCAGCGCCTAAATTTACATCGAACAATGACAAAAAAACTCTGTTTTCAGCTAGGGGGAAATCCACCTAGTTTTTAGGGACTCGTTTAAGGAAAGAGGAAAAGTGTGGGAGAAAATTAGAGCTGGCAAATAAAAAATACAGTTTGTTTTCAATTTAATTTACATATCAATAAATTATGGACCGCAGACCGTGAAATTTATGGACCCGGGCATAATTAACGGCGGAAGAGGGGTGTTGATAAAATTATTTTCAACGAAGTCGTCCTTGCGGTCATAAAATCAGAACTTTTTCGATCCTAGCAATTGTTTCATATTTACAGTGCCCCTTTTAAACTGTAAGGAATTCCGGTCATCCGGTCGCGCTTTAATTACTCCAATATCAACTCAACCAGTGTAACACACATTTCTGAACTACAGGCCTCTAAACAGGATAATTACCCAACTTTAATTGGTCATAACATATGCACGCTTGTTTTGGGTCTGCATTTTCTCAAGTCTAACATTCTGCATCAAATATAATTATAATTTCTTCGTGTACAGCTCCTTGTACATATGCTTTTGGTTGATGTAATTAAGAAAATAAAATCATTTATTGCTTAAAAATATTTCAGGCTAAGATTGTAGTTTTTCGTTTGGAATTTATAAAATTTTAAATTTACATATCAGATTCGTAGATATGCGTTAAATTCCGTTCAAATCAATTGTTTATTCTGTATTTGCGGTATCATTAGAAGAAATGTGAATAAAGAAAGTAATCCTTTTATTTAAAAGGTCTCGTGAACAACGTGTGGAATAATATTTGAAAAAAGATGAAGGTAACATCCAAATTTAGCAAATTAGAATAAAGGGAAAATTTATCATGGAATTGAACATAAAAAATTTATTTGTGTTTTCAAACACACAAAAAAGCAATTGCTTGACAATTTTTGTGGTACTTCTTATATAAAATTCATTGGATTGAAAAAAATGTTTTTTGTTTACATAAATTTATCAATTTGATCAAGGCTACAATTTTTTTGAATGAAAAAGCGTGAATCAGTTGAAAATTATCCTGAAAATGACATCATTTTCTGTTTCACATCCCCTTCGAAAACGAGTGGAAGCATACCACTGCATTTTCACTTATTTAGAATATTTAAATGCTAAACCGTCAAAGCAAAGTTTTTCTAAGAATCGAGTTATAAAACTATTTAACTGCAAAATAGTAACAAGCTGTCCCGTCGCGTGAATAAGTTCAATATAAGTCCTGCAAAATTTCAGAAATTCTATAAAACGCCAATGTCCACTTGGTGGAGTGAGATTATTCGCGTCGAAATTGCTTTTCTTCCTGTTGTCGCTCGCGTCAAGGATTTCTTGAAAGAGTGGAAAGTCTCTTAATGGGTTACAACAAATTGAAATTTTCAGCAAATATTACAAAAAAATGGCTACAGTTATTGTTTATATTTTGAAGAGTATTATCCAAAATTAAAAATATTTCCCGAGTTAAAGCAGTTTGAAATGATCGCGTCAGGTAGCGCCCGTTCGGCGAAAAATCCCAATTGTCAGAAATTAAAGGCCTCTGAAACTATGAATTCTTAGGAGCACACAAATGCCATTTCTGTAGTTGTCCAAGGGATAATCACACCGATGACAGAAGAAATAGTGATATCTTGTTTTAACGCTATTTTCAAGGATATACCCAGAATGACAACGAAAGTCTAAATGCTGTCATTTGTTATATGGGTTTACAAGTGCATTTCCTTGGCGTAAAAATGGTTGAGACAGCAGCTAGTATATTTAAGGCAGAATATATATCTGAAAGTTGGACTCTCAGCCGGTATCTAAAGCCAACATGGTAACAGGACAGGAGACGAAAGAAGAAAAGAAATTGAAAACAGCAACTCTAAAGCAGGCGGAGGACATCGTGATGTTGATGGGAGACCTCATGTATGGTCTAGAAATTACAGATGAACGCAATTTTTGAAAGATATTTGGCTTTCAGACGCTGTTGTGGATTTTTTTCTTAAAACTTCTTTTCAACTGGTGAACAAAATATTTCGAAATTTTTTCAACAGGCTGATTACTGGTATTCATACCACCATCCACAACTTAGCTTATGATTTTTTGACTAGATTCCGCGTGTAGTTTTGTAAATTTTTAGTAAAAATCTATTATTTTAGACTGCAATAATTTCGAAAAAAAATATTTTATACTTTTTCCCCTATGTTAGGCTCAATAAATTACTTTTCTTTTTAAGGAAACGCTGGTTATTTTGTTTTCAAAAAATTCCTGGCAGAGAAAAAAAATTCACTATCGTCAAGAGGGGTTTATTTCACGGAGATGTCTCCAATTTTTTAATTTTTTAAACGTTAACACAACTACAATGTACAATTTGTGAAAAATAAAAGCCTTTTTTCTACATTCCATAGCTGCGTCCATTTTTTTGTTACTTATTTTTCGGAACGCCAATCAAAGGTGTAATCTCTTAATCTGGTCAAAAATCAGCTTCGCTATCAGAGGAAAGAGTCTTTGTTTTCAGTGACTGCTCATCGGCTTTAATTTAAAATGAGTCTTCTAAAACTTGATCCTAACATGGGGGATTATTAATGATAAAAATCTAGACGAAATTGATAAATTAATTTGTAGCATCTGATTTGAAGAATGATTTGTTTTCAAATAAAACTAAGTCCTGCAACATTACTACATAAATCACTAATTTCAATTTCAGCCGCGCTATCTACCTCCCGTACCGCCCAAACCACCAAAACGTGGCATCCTTAAAGGATCGCGTAGCAGCATAGCTAATATCAACGAGGAGGTAATCATCTCGCCTGACTCCAAAGTCGTCTTATTGCGAAACACTCTGCAAAACGAACTTCTATTTGAAGAGGCGCAGCAGCAACAAAATCAACAGTTTACTTCAGTGGAGAGTCTTCGTAGTGATGGGGGTGGCGACTTCACCCCTATTCTGAACATGAGCGCAGCAAACTCGCCGCACCTGAACAATCTGCACGTGATGACCTCACCATCGCCAAGTGCTGAAAGTCTCACCGATACGACCAATTCGTCCTTTGCCACGCCACCGTTCTCCCTTAGTCCGATCGGAGAGTCGCAAGGAATCTACCGGTGGTCCCGCGTTCACGCCTTCGACGACGTCGATCTGCCCATGCCGCCCATTCGACTGGTGAAGCTGCCACCCCCTCGGGAGTTTGCCATAAAACGGCAGAAGTCGCCCAGAAATGATTTCGGGTTCAGCCTGCGCAAGGCCATTTGTCTGGATCGGACTGGATCGCTGCTTGCGCCCTCCTTCAAGCCTGTGATATTCGCCGAGCCGGGGGCTGGGGGTGGAGCGACTGGGCTGCTTCCTGGCGATCGATTGCTGAAGGTCAACGGGACCCCTGTGGGCGATTTGCCGCGGGAAACGATCATTGAAATGATCAGGAACAGTGGAGATAGTGTGACTGTGGAAGTAAGTACAACCGATTGGGCTCTTGCTGCCGTAGTTAACATATTTTATTTTCAATAATTTGAATTTATCTTTCAGGTTCAGCCGGTAGCCGAGCTTGTGGAGCTGAGTCGTCGATGTATGGTCGGAGCGGAGGCGGAAGAAACAGATCGTTCTGCAATCAATGCAAACTGTAATACGCTCAAGCGGAGTGCAAGCAGGCGTTTCAGACAAGAGGTAAGTAATGGGGCTTGTCAATGATAGTTGTAGGTTTGAGTACTTGCTGGGCGCCTTAAATTATAACAATTTAGCTGAGACATTGTGTTGAAGCGGTATGAATCGGTTCGTATTATTTTGCGGATGGTTTAAACCGTTGCTTAAGTCTAAGCGCCAAAGCTTGAAGTTGAAACAGAAATTTTAGATTAGGAAGACTGAAAAATCAATATGTTTTACCTCAAAGATGGAAAAATGAGTAATAAAAAAACGGCTGTTTTGCCGCAAGTATGCCAAAAACATATTGCCGTGCATTAGGCGCCTAACACATGTTCAAACGAATTCATCAGGCACCTTTTGCCAGACTCAAAAACAATAAAAGATGAACTAGAGAAATAAATTAGCTTAAAATCATAAAATATGTAGTTTAATGGTAGGTAATGGGATGTAACAAAACTCTCGATTGTTCTTTTTCCAGGACGATTCAAAGTTGCGCAAATCATACTATCTGATACATTTTACGATTCCTTTTTAAAACTGAACAACTGTCTTCTAACGTGCAATTAATCCTTAATCGCTGCAAGACAGGCCAGCAAAGTTTCCTATTTGGCGTAAAAAAAGCCTTTCTGACAAAATGATATACAGTTGAAACAAAATTCAGCTTCATTTTAATAACATTAAGCCAAAATACCATTGAAGTTAAATAGATTACATAGTTAATATTAAATAAACATAATGTAAAGAATATTCTTTACTCCAACTAATTTTCGGATCTTTTGATAAATATATCAGTACTATATCAATACGTCAATTTTAATTGATCGAAGTCAAAATAACTGCCAATTGAAAAACTATTAATTCAAATTATTGAATGGCTTTCAAAAACCATGATATTTAATTGATTATATTCATTTTTCATTAATTTCAAACGATCGTTGATTAATCGGAACCTAACTTTCTAAGACTTCATTCACGAAATTCTTCAAAACCGCATATCCCAATCATGAAAAGCACATTCTTTCTCTACTACCCACACCTGCACATAGCACACCCCGTAAATCCCACCTGAGTTGCTCTTAAATTCCTGTGAAACTTTCAAAACAATCAAAAAATAATCCAGACAAATTGCAAAACAAGTTATTCGACTTCTACATTTCGCGCACACATTCTTTGCATACGTTATGTTCTGCCTGTATCCAAAAACCAGTTGCATATCAATTGTACAAATTTATGGACCCATTCAATTCAGATGGCCGCTGAAAATCTGTTCAACGTTGCATATCTTCAGCAATTTCCAAAGAAACATAACCGACGTGTGACACTCAATGTCCATTAAATAAATGTACAATTAGCAAAGATCGTAGAATGGCTTCATCAGAGAATGCAATGCCATTTATTGATTGTAATTCGGGTGGAAGTTAATTGTTAACCCTTGGAAAGCGAAGAATGGTTATTAGATTGATGAAACTCGTTTGAATAATTTGCAGTGTATTTGCAGTGAATTTTCCCGGGTTCACGGTCGTATACTATTCAAATATTGGCCTGAGTCTTGCATTCATATTACATTAAATTTGAGAACGTACCATCATTTTAAAAGGTTTTCGACGGTAAAACGGAGGATTTTTGTAGATGAAATATATATAAAATGAATGATGTTCTGATAAACCAAAATTTAAAACAAACTTTGAATTAAACTCTTCAACCATTGCACATCAGCACAAATTAAGCCTGAAAGCTAAATTAATATAAGAAGATCACAATTAAGTAATGTCGGATCGAGATGACACATCTGCAGTGGACCTTTAAAAACCTAAAAAAAACGCAGTAGCTTGCCAATTCTAATAAAAGAATCTTTTAAAGTTTTGAACACTGGACTACCTGTAAGAAGATTTTTTTTTTAGATTTTTTAAAATGTCCTTTTGAGTTGATAACATGAAAATAAATCAAGAATTTAGAAACATTATTCGTTTAAATATAAAAAACGCATATTTATTAAGTTGAAATGTTTTTGAAGCTAATTTGTCACAAATTAAATAATTATTTATTTTTCTGGTTCAATCGAAATTCTTACTTGATGAATAAAGCCTGGGCGTTTTCGTTATCTCGGTGTAGACTTGGTAAAAGAGCAAGTAATCAAGTAAAACTCATCAACTTGCCATAAATTAATGCTTAATAATTTACTACGTCTAAAGAGAAATATGTACATGATTTCCTGTGCAAGTTTATACAATGGCTAGTTAGGGGTATGATTTCCTAGATAATAAGATAACCATTCCAGCTTATTCCTGGATTGTACTGTAGGGGTGATTTGCAGTTGATTTAAAGCAAATCACATTTTTAATGATAGAACGCAGTAAGCTGATAGTGTTTGCTCCATATTAGACGTTCTAAATTTCTACATTTGATAGATTCTTGAATGTACCCAAGCATCTTGTCGTTTTTTCCCTAAATATTGCATTTATTTTAGATGCGTGAGTGCAGCCCGTTCAGATTACTATATGTGAAAGTAAAACTCGATCCTTCAACTCTTCCTTGAGTGCATGCTTTCGTTTCGAATTTGTACTTTATTGTTATATAATAAAAATGACGGCCCTTCTTCTATACAACAGTTCGAAGCTTTTCATTCTCCCCACCTTCTGAAGTCACCTTTGAATGGTTCAGCAAAGTTAAAATTATTAGATGTTTCGACCAATCAAGAATTGTAATGTTCTCACATATATCAAGCCTGCTTGAATATTTTTCAGATTTCCCTGGATTGTCTTTTGCCCATTCACTTCAATACAATCTCTTCCTTCTAGCTACTTCCATCATCAGCAAATGAAAAACTGGTAGATGGTAAAAAACATTCCATAGGAGATCATTCGACAAAAGATCTGGGCGTTAAATTGTCCTAGTTTTAGATACCATCGCAGGCCATCGTGAACTATGTAAACGCTTATTAAAGCCAGAAAATCACTCTATGGCTTTTATTTCATGTTTTAGCAAAGAGTATAATGCAGGTACAATCTGATTCAATTATTTTGGCAATAATTAGAGATTTTAAATTCACCACCTCATAAGAAATGATACAAGAAGGGTTAAAGCCATTGCAATATGCAAAATATTCACCTGTCAACAGATTATAACACACTTTTTTAAATTGCTCATTGAAACGTGCAAATTAAAATTGCCGATGACAACAAATTTATGACAAGACAACTTGTTGCACACCAAACAGTCGGCGTTTGGCGGTGCAGAAGTAATTCAAAAAATCTACTGCAAATTGTTTTGCATACCAAAGAAAAAAGCCCGAGTCCCGCCGCATACACATGTACATATGTACAGGTAAGCCCGTCGCGCTTATTGAATTTTATCAAATGTATCTAATCCATGTTTGCTTGCTTGTTTGCCAGTGTGAAAACTAATTTCGGCCATTCGATATTTCTGGTTTGTTTATTTTTATTTCCATCGCTTTTGTTGGACCACCAAATAAATGCATACGCAACTTCGCAAGTCAGCCGTTTCACGGAAATGGTTTCCTAATTTGAATTCAAACTGGATTGGAAATTATTGTGTGACCAAGAAGCCAAGGATTGATTTTATGAAATGCAAATTGACCACAGAGATTGATGTTATTTTATCCCATTAGCCTTACTTACGTACATGATGTACAAATGTTTGAATATCGATCACTTTCCGAGGAAGTTTCTATTTGAATCTTTCTTGCTAAGTGGCTTAAGATGTTTAAATAGTGTCGACGGAAGTCAGACGAACATGCATCTTAGCAAACAGTTTAAAAGTCACAGTGAAACCCCACCAGATCCATCAAAAATTTGTAAATTTCGATCCAAACCAAAAGGTATTGTCACCGTTAATCTCATTAAAACCCTTTCAAATTTTCATTTAGATTTATATCTGCCCAGCCTGACCTACCACATCGATTTGTGTCGATCAAATTGATTCAACAAATGTCCCATTGTCAGTGGGCGTGGAAAATCATGTTGATGTCGAACAAAGCGTTGAATAAATTTAGATTAGAGTTTGGTTAATTGAATTGTAGATTTGAGAGTTCAGCCTAATGTCAATGGCTGTTTGAAAAAATTAGTTTCTCAGTTGCTGAAGAACTACTTGCGTTTGAATCCACATATGCATAGTAGAAAGCGGTTTAGAGAGTTGCATTTAAACGATCTATTTTGAATTAGCCTTCCGAAACATATTCAAGATGCCTGTGAATTTGCACTTCTCAATACAATGTTTCTATTTTGACTCAGAATTTATTGTGGAATTTTCAGAAAATAATGTAAGGTAAATCAGAAATCCGTCCAAATATAATCAAGCTGGAAAAAAGAAATAGTAAAGTTTATTCTACTGATCAAAGTCAATCGATTTCAACGAATTTAACATTAATTCCTGAAATCGTTGAAAGAGTCATCTATATCGTCTATGTGATATAGTTTTCATAATAAAATTTTCGTAACTACTAAGCTTTCAAAACACGATTCAAACACTTGAATCTACTCCAAAGCTGTTTCATTTGTCTGCCAAAAAAATCTTCATGAAAAATATGGCTGGGCGACACATCAATTTGGCTGCAAAATGAAGGAGCTGTTGTGTGATGAAATGAATTTACACTAAGAATCTCAGATTAGATTTCATCGACCAAATGTCTATGTGAAATATCTCCTAAAGCAAACGAGTACCTATACATGATTTTAAAAATTCTTCGTGTTTGATGTGATAGCAACAACTAATATCTGCTTCAAGGAGTACTACAAAAAGCTCAATCTGCTATTGTTGGCATTTCCCACCATTTTTTAATATCTACCGTTTCCATACCAGAAAATAGTGAATAAATAATTATTCCTTTTTTAGCCGTTCTGCATGATTTCAAGCTCTTGCATATTTCCATAAAGCTAATGCAAATAATGCACAAAATTTCTGTCAATCTGAATTCTTACATTAGACAACATTTGGCCGTTGAGAGAGGGCACACTGATTTTTGCAGGTAAGTTGGGGAATAACTCGTTTAACAACAATTGACTTATGTTTCTTCTCAGAAAAGCCGGAAACATTAAAAAAATCGAAATGTTTGAAAAAAATTAAAATAAAAAACGGTTCATTTAAGGTCCAAGTTGTGTGACAATAAAAGTTGCGCGATAAAAAACAAAAAAAACGAGGGGGAAAGCCTTTTTTTTATATAATTTTTTTGCCATTTAAAATGCACTTAGGACCTTCATAGTTTGCTTAAAAAATCTTTACAATATCATAAAACAGCAAACGAATTTTCATCAAAATCGATTCAGTAGATTGCCCATAAAAATTGTGCAATCTTAATTTATTTAAAAAAAATCAAAAATTTTAAAAGCTTGCAAGTCAGAAACTTAAACTTATAAAAATTTGAATTTTTTCACATATAAAAGAGCACTCCACCCATCACATGCACTTTAGAAAATTAAAATCGGATAATTATGGCGGCCTCAACAAGTTTAGCAAAAACTTGGGAATAAACTCTAAAATAGTGCTGAGCGGCTGCCGCCCAGAACAATTTTTGAGTTTTATCCTAAAATCAACGGTTTTAAAGTTAGGAGTGAGAAAAGTAGGAAGAAAAAAGATTTATTTTAAAAATTTTAAACATTCCGATTTTTTTTAATGTTCCCGACTTTATTGAGAAGGAGCATAAGTCAATTATTGTTATACGAGTTATTCCCCAACTTTTCCCGCAAAAATCAGTGTGCCCCCTTTCAACGGACAACTGAAAACAGATCCGCCCTGGTCAACATATAAAGTTGAAAAAACCACAACCAAATCCATGATATCTACCGAAAAATGTGAATAATTTAAAATCGAACCAAAATTAGTCATTCCGTAAAGCATTTCTGTCCGTTCGGATCAATTACGAGTACAATCTCATCCACAAGACATGATTAAAAAATTGCGGAAAATTATCCATCGACCTACAACTGCGATTAACCAGCCAATCTGGTCCTCCGCAAGATACAGCAATCGACCATTAACAGATTTTTCAATCTAAAGTACGTATCTATGAGCACGTGGGAGAGTTGTTGTGAAGTGCCCACGAAAGCGAGTTGATTGTGCATAATATTCCTACATACGTGCATATGTGGGCGAACCAGATCACATTTAAGGTACACACTAGGTGATTCAGTAGTTTAAATCGTTTTCGACTTGCAGATGGATTTTGTGGAAAAGCAAAAATCAGGCGTTTCCTTGGTAATGCCATTTCGTCTGAACGTGGTAGTCGACATGGTCTTTGTTGACGAGAATATGCAGCACGTCAACCGCGTCCACACTTTTGATTTTATGTTGCATAAATTGTTCACGCCGAGTCTCCTTCCCATGCATCCAGCTCCGTGGAGTACAGTGTGGCTATAAGGTTCCACATATATGTACATGTCAAGCGAAGGGTATCTTGTCGATAGCAGTTATTTATCGCTGGATACCACCCAATTCAGCTCCCATGTGGCTCATTATCATGCACTCTCCCTTGCGTCGCTGACAACTAATAGCTCCGAAAAAAGCAGGGAATTGACGGTAAAGTCCCTGATCCGTGGACTCATAAAGATGCATAATCGAGATGCAGATAAGCAACTGCTGGGGCTCATTTGCAACGGTGAGCATGCGTCAGAGTAGCAAATGGCAGCCGTTAAGACTGTTGCTGTAACACAATCCGTTTCTTGACATTGTTGCATCTTTTGTGTTTAACGGTCTTCCGAGTTAAATTTACTTCCAAGACAATATGTTTCGCTACGCTATTGTTGACTTACGTAACACCCGAGCGGTGTTAATTGTGAGGGAGTGAAAAATGGTGATGAAGTAATCAGTGGCAGATTTTGCACAATGACACCTTCGGTTGCTCGAGATAAATATACAATAAATTGCATGTCTTTCAAAATGAGAAGCAGAATGTTCTTATTTTTGCAATCACGCAGGGCGGAAAGGAATCTCCTTATTTGAATAATTACTCCATAAAATCGCATTGCCTCTGCCAAGTCTTTCTGACGCAATTTTTAGGATCCCTCATGTGTATGACCTTTCGCCCACGGTCGTCGTCCGTCAATTCTTTCCAGATTGCATCCAACCAGTAAAGTTAATTTAATTATTGTAGACATAAGTTTATTTCTGACATCTTTAATTGGCATCCCTATCGAAGCACGCACATAAGCTGACTACGTTCCCTCGGGAATCTACGCGCCATTAATTTAAATCTGTTGAACCCGGTTCGCATTTGGATCCATGCATCAATATGGACCAATTGCTGACAATTGTTGGCACGCCGGTCTAGCTTCTGGTTTCATTCATGCCTTCTTGTCAGGAGCGCATTTGGGTCACCAATGCAAACGAATGCGTTTGTTAATTGATTTTTCCGGATTCAACGAAAAATATTAATTGAATCAAAGCAGAAACTTGCTTTATCCTATTTATTTATATGCAATACAATAGTCGGCAATTTTTTTAAAGACTTTCTTTAAATCTGCAGATTATGTACGTAACATCATTTCAACTAGGTAGAGCATTTTTTTTCTTGGTAACTGTCTTGAAACATATAAAATAAAATTACGGATATTTTCTAAAGGTAGAAAATGGAAAAGACGTAAAATTGTGTTCATAATATGTCTCTTGCATTTTCACTTTGAAACTATGACTTCTTATTTTAGTGTTTCGGATTGAACGTCAATCTATGTAGGTACACAGTCCCATTTCCAAACACAGGTTAACAAGGCCATTTGAAATGTACGTATCATTTCGTGCGTAGCTAAGCTTATGGTCCACTCCCATTATATTGATAAACCATAAGCTTAACCCTATCGGAGGAAGTTTGAAAATTTTGGAAAAAATTATAAACCATTTCTCAAAAACTCCAAACGTTTTGGGCAAAAGTCTAAATCAATTGGGGAAAAGTCCAAACCATTTGGGGAAAGGTCTAAATCAATTGAGAAATGATATATACTAGATGATTAGTTTTCTTTCGATTTATTTGCCTACATTTATTAATTGACCTTAGTAACACGAAAAATAAACAATTAAGTACATAAAAAATTGAATATTACATCAAATCCATCTCAATACAAAAAATAAATTTAATTCCGAAAACTAGGGTTATTAAAACCAACAATTTTAAATCAATGTTCTTTTAAACGACTCCTTATCCATTTATATAACTTAAAATGCCTTACTGTGAGACGTTTTGCACACCTCCTGTCGAATTTTTGAAAATGGAATCTGCTGGTTTTGATACTTAACGCATCAGATGTAAATTATTTTTCAATCTTAATTTATTTTGAAAAAAACTTACATGCGTCATATTCATATAAAGCTGACTTACATCAAAGTCACACTCAAAAGTTATTTTCTTATATGGCTCCATTAACTATTGTCTTGTTGTTAATCGTGTCAAACATGGCAAGCTCAAGTTTCCCACATTTATGTATATTTTCCGCACAATTTAGCCAAATATGAAAAAATGAATGCAACCAGCAAAATGTTCATGGCGCAGCTTCCGTCACACTCGAGCCGACTTTTCATTTTCATATTAGCCAAATGCGATTTTGCAATTAGTTTCAATTGATTTGTCTTAATGTCTAGCATGTTAACACACGAGTAATTCTTTCGTAACCACTTAATTAACCGATTCCAAACCGCAAAATTATCATAAAACGCAAAACAGCCACAACTCAACTGGCCATTGATGCGGTATCTGTCTACGTATGTTGATTATGGCAAAACTAGTCAACCTTCATTATTAATTATTTTTCTCCACATTTGTGAATAATTATAGGTGGGTATTTCCGGCTGTGGTGTGCGTACCTACCAAAGGTAACTAACTTTTATGGTCCGAAGTGATATCTTACAGAACTCCTCAAGCATGTCTGCGACAAAAGACATGTGACTCGCCATATTTGAAATGTTGGCAATTGGTTCCCTATTCCAATCAACGAACGAACGACCAAATGTGATCCAAACCAAATTGATAGACTCATAATTAGCAGTCATCCTCCGTGAATCTGGCGGGGAAGCTTCCGCGTAATAGAAACGACTAAGGAATCCGTTGAGTTCTGTAGAACAAAAGGAAAGAACCGTTCGACTCATAAAGTATTTGCTTCTTCCATCTTCCTCAAATTTTACGAGCCATGATAGAATAGCAAATGCATCAAAATGATAGTACGCTTCGATTGTCACAGGGCATAACAATAAGTCTACAATAGCAGGGTTCAATGGTTCCGATTCTAGTCAGAGTGGTGCAATTTACATTGGGGGAAATTGCCTAGCCCTAGACAGTGTGGTAACAATCGACTCGAGGAAAGTATGAATATTCGATACATGGCATGAATATATATTTCAAATCTGAGAATTTCCTGTTATAAAGTGCCTTTATGAATTCTTAACCCCTTGATTTCGTTCCATTAGATATGTTTCCTATCGGGATGTAATTGGCGATTAATATTTTTTTGATTTTCTCAACAAAGCTGCTGATGTTTATTTACATCTTCTCCGCCACTGAGAACTAGGTTAACGCTTATTATTGGTTTTTATGAAATTATCTGCTTTGATCAAAATCATATGTTTTTCAAAAATTTGTTATTTTTGAATCCTTTTAAACACTACTAAGAAAATGATGTTCTCATCTTAGGAGGCAACATATTATCTAACACTTCAAACAGCGATTACGTACAGATCAGTATGAAAGAACAAAATTAAGCACTACTTATATGCCTTGACCAGAAGTGCATATGTACATGGCCACGTTTGAAGATGATCTGATTGGGGAGTTAGATTTATAATGCTCAAAATATTTGAAATTTCACATACAACAGCCCAATAAATTTACAAAAAGGTGAACATAAATGCCGACACAAATCTTAAATTTACAAAAAGGCGAACATAAATGCCGACACAAATCTTATTAGAAGTAAGAAAAAAATGTTACATCTGTAACATGACCTGAAAGCATACAAGCGAATGTAAGTACTAAAAATGTCCGTTCCAACAGTTGTGCGGCTCGTCGGTCAAGTAAACAGGCAAAAATATCTGGATTCATTGATTTTCGTTCTAATATTAGATTAATCTATAAAAAAACCAAGCAAATTGAAATACCACAAATTTCATATAGAAATGTCCTCGCAGTTCTTTCATTTTCCTCACGAGTAACAAGGCGAGTAACTACGCGAGTGTTAAACGAATTAGCAGGCTAGTAAAGTATCCAACATCCAGGAGAGTAACCACCGTTTTAATGAGAGGAGTAAACACACGAATATTGAGATGCAAGTAGTAAAGTGAGCAAACCCTCACGATTATACAGGTCGCATAGGATTCAAGGTGTGTTGATTTGAAATTCGCCAAATTCGATTGCCTGAGTCGGCGCTTGAATTTTACCATCCAAAACTCTAACCATATTAAGGAGTTTTGCATCCAACGCTAAGTGCTATAGATCTGGAGAAAAAGTGATATTGAATTGATATCACAAACTCTGGAGATATTTGCCTGGCTGTTAAGATTCACTTAAGATTGTGTGTTGATTTCAATGTGTCAAATATTGAATTATTACAAGATCGCATTCGCCCATTCCCATATATTTTAAAGCTATGCTCTTATCTTCGAGCTGCATACTTGAAATATATTCTTAAATACCTATCAAGCTATTTTTTGAACTTCAGTTTGTAAGCTGTTACCTTATATCGATCAGCATTTGTTCCATAGGCAAATAAACTTATATTATGTAAATGCATCCATTGAAATTCGTCGATTCGAGTAAGAACTCACATATGTATATCTATTTCATTTCACTCTTTTGAAGAAAGGAAACTGCGCACTTCATACACTTTCACACAAAAGCTATCAGCGATAAAACAGTGGTACGACATAAATAACCTTCACAACAATCTTTCTGAGCTTCCTATGCTTAATACTTTTGATTAATAGAAAATCGTGGTGAATTTAGTGCAATTGTTCACATAATTGTGTTGTGGCCGCAAATATGTACAAAAAGGCTTGAGCATTCCTTCACGTTTTGCCACGAGGCATCTGAACCGATCGAGTCATCTTTGCCGAAAGATGAATGTTTGCAAGTAAAAGTTCGATTGACAATACGAACTTTATCTGTGGGAATTTCAAATTGCTTTAAATAGTGTTGAAAGTTGATAAAAAGGTTTGTTCAAAATCATTTTATTTTTTAAAATTAAGGCGATGTCCATGGACCATGTGTAAAATAAGATAGAAACTGTTTATTTTAATCTGTGCCATCGTGTAATCGTATAATGTTTTTCTTATCCGTTATTATTTACACATAGCCAAATAAATAAAGTTTTGCTAAGATTTTAGAAGAAGCTGATTTGGCAATTTCCTTTGGTCATAGAAGGCTTCCTCCAGTCAGGCAGCCAGTCTTCGTTTATATTCAAATAAAATTTTAATACCACATGGTGAAAAAGCGTAATCGGTTGAATGAGTATCCTTTACGCTACGCTACTTACTTTATAGAGTAGTGTAAAGTGTTGTCGAAAATCGGTGCGTTATCTGATATGAGTATGAAAATTATTGTGTTTTCCTATCGCATGCACCAAATTTCGTAATATAATCTCGATTAGTTTTCCTGTTTATTATATAATAAAACGTTGATTTTGTGCTTTTTTGACTTATTTACCAACCGACCAATATTCCCATCGTATCAATGATAAAGGTAATTAGACCTTAAGGACGATCTCATATTGGCGATCCTGCCTTCAATCCTGGAAAGAAAGAATAGTATAAACACCCCTGAACACTAAATGAAATTGTTACCCTTGCTCCTAGAATGCTGTAGTAACAAACAAAATGGGAAGGAAAGAGAGGATTTAGGTTGCAATCAAAATATCATGCTGTATTAGAAGTGACTATCTCTAAGAAAGCGACATTCCATTTCCACATGTGCCTCGTGTAAAATATTTGTGAGTGGTGCCTGGTGGAGATTTTTTTTTGCTGCTGATAAAACTGCACCATTGAAGTACATCTCCCGATTATTTATGGAAAATAATTTCAATAACATGGCTCCCACGCCTGGCGCTGGGCAGTCGTAGTAGTTCATTCCTAATTTATCGATTGTGTGTGGTCTTATTTCACGAAAAGCTCGGTGGATGCTTCTCTTAACTACACTGATTGCTTATAGATCATTGTTCCTTAACTTGCTTTCATAAAAGAATGGTCCAACGATGTCAAATTGTAGCTGCACGATGACCAACAAACGTCTTCAAAACAGCTGAAAAAACAATTACCAAAGTTAGAGCCCAAAATACCGATTGTTTCACGGATGATATGGCACATCCAATCTGACCAAAAAAACATTCAAGTGTGGATTTTAGGATCTTCAAATTATACAGTTCTGATTCAAGTAAAATGAAAATCAGCTTCATCCAAAAATATGATCTTGTGATCGGTGTTTACGTAATTTTCCAAATTTTATTGAAGCTCACACGGAAAAGTGTCAACTAAACCGTAAAACGGGCCATTTCTCAGCAAAAGTTTGGCACTACATGTCTGCAAATTTGTGAAGCGCATCATTGTTACCAATATCGAAATAACACGCAATCTAAAAAAAGGAACAAATAACACACAGTCATACTCACATTTCCTGCCTAAAATTCGATGTCTCCAAATGCTGTAGCAATGATCACTTTTTCAACAAATGGTAGCAACTATTACCGACCGAATTTCTTTGATAAGATATGCAGTAATGGGTGATACATTATAAATTTGTATGGCTTGCAAAAGGTTTTTTGATTAAAAGCTCACCAATTTTTCAGTGTTACGCAAAACAAATACTAACAAATTCAATCAATTTATTCAAATTTCCAACGAAAATGAGTAATTGTTGTTAGATAGATGAAAATTGTTTGCTAAGAGTCTCTTAAATGTTGCATATTAACGAACTAGCAAGCGGCAACGCTAAACCTCTAACAGCGAATCTTAATATATTCAAATCCACGAAATATCTGGTGGCATACTTTTTGTCAACACTACATATATGAATCAATTTCGTTTGTCCACGGATGTTGAGAAGAGTATGTTTATTGTATTTAAACGGCAAGAAATATTTTCGTTTTGAATTGGACGTAGGTGAGGATGGATAATCAACAATTCAAGGCGCATCTTCTTTTGTTCACGACCTTGTATTTTTTGACGATTATGTTTATGATGTTAGTACACATCATTGCCAATGAAAAAAATTATGCCTGAGCTGAAAATTTATTATGTTTAGTCAGGATTATTACGCAAATTGATGCAACTAAGTTGCATTAAAGTTACAGAAAAATCACTGATCTTGAACTTTTGTGTGGTTTAAAATGTTGACCGATGGTTACTGGGCTTTCGCTCATAATTGTTCTTTACTTTTCACTACCGATGAGTCCTTATAATCAATGTCTTCAGGTCAGTCCATTGTTCTCCCTTAAGGTGAAGGTATCACATTGCATATGAAAAACCTGTCAACTCTAGGGCTAAGCTATTAAAATATGTAAAGATTCTTTTCCTTTATATAAACATATTCTAATTTTGATAATCTTATGAATAACTATTAAGTGCTTCTGAAGTATGTTTAATGTCGATTGTCATTTTGAAATTGAAATTGAGTTTTCAACTTATATATACCAATTATGAACTCCCCAAAGATTGGATACAATTGGGAAAAGAGTATCTATTTTTTTGGTTCCAAGAAATCTGAATCAAAATTTTCGTTGATAAAGGTTGCCTTGCCAAATGCTCTTCATTTTTTTAGGGAGTCTATCTTAAAATATTGAAAACACATTTCTCAAGTATCTTAAGACGACACACTCCAACTTAAGTGCGCGATCGATTCCAGCTATAAGCTGGAAACCAGCATACCAGGCTAGTTGTCTTCTGGCTGGATCACCGTCACCACACGAGGGCTAGCAAGCAGACGGTGTCGCTGCTGTTGCTAGCTAGCTGTGTGTTGCACGTCGCTAAGTGTTTCCGTTTCGTATTTCATTCAGACCGTATCCCAAGACGTGTGTATCTTTCAGTCGAAATCTGAACTCCGTTCGCGATCATACACGGTTCATATTCACAGATCCACATGTGATAGATACGCAACAACGACGATCGCTTCGTAGAGGGTGGTGACGATTAAACTTGACTAGAATTAGCACGAAAGCTTAGCGAGCACCGGTGGATGTAATTGTCGTTGGCGCGATAATATTTGTACTTCGATATCTTGAATAATTTTGTGATGCTAGTGCGGATGTGTGAATTGATCGTATGCTAATCGATCACTTTTAACAATGAATTGGTTCTTGATTTAAGATCAAACGATCGGACTTGATTACGCGAGGAAATATAGTGTAATTTGAATCATTTACAGTGGGTATACGTAAACATATTGTCCGCGTATTTTTCTTGGAATCTTAAGAAGATTTTCTGCAGTGTTGCTTTGATGTTTTGTACCTCATTGAGGTCCATAACAATTTAAAATTTAATAAGAAAAAAAATTCGTTTATTTTCATCATTTGCGGTCTCTTTCAAAAATGGAATGTTGTTTTGCTGCGTCATAATTCCCAATTCAAACTGATGAAAATCGCAAAGATTTGTCATGAAATTTTGATTTTCATGGTAACGTTAATTGTTCTAGAATACTGAATTCATACTTGTTAAATCACAACGATCCCTTCGTTTTACTAAGTTCAAAAGCATAATCTAGCCTAGTGCAGCAAATTTTGAGCTCTTTAAAACACAAATAACAAAAATTTATATTATGTCTATGACACAACATCAAAACAACTCCGCTAATTTCTTCAAGCCGCATTCCATCCAAATCATCTAACGCCCAAACAATCAGAGTAGGTGATCTCGTTAGTTTTCACAGCATATAGTAATATGTGGGTAATGTTGAGTATGTGGGCAAGAATCGATTATCGTCCTCATGTGATAAATGTTCTTGCTTTGTGCTAATTGAACGTGCTAAATAGTCAATAATGAAATTTAATGACTCGGTCATTGTGCGAAATAATTATTTAAACGTATCTACATGTTTATTGTTTTTATGTGTTTTCTGTTTTTTGTTCGTTAATGTATGAATTCCAATAATATCAATGGATCTGAAGACTGTGAAGTGAAGTGTTGTGACCAGATAAACAATCTCAGGAGACAGCTTTTCAATAATTAAATGGAAAAAAATGTGCAGTGTTCTGTTTTTAAATTTGTTAAAAACTTGTTCACCCATCGAAAAAAGTGACCCGCATCATTAATATCTAGAATGTCACTCATGTCAAATATCTAGAATAATCGTGCTTTCATCAATAAATTTATTCTAAAATTGAGTTCCCATTCAAATCATCAAATATTTAAAATAGCAATAAAATCTGTAAAAAAAAACTAGACGCTCAGGCACAACACGTGCATTTTCACTCATTGCTGTTTATTTTTGAAAGACTCAGAAATATTATACAATTATTTTGGTTTCAATTTTTTTCATTTTTATCAGCATTCTGAGCAAAAAAATCTCAATTTTTTCGGCTTTGCGTGGTTTCTCACTAGCATTATAAATTTGCATGAAGTTCATTATTAGACGAAACTATTCACGATAATTACTTCGTTAAATCTTCCTTCCATATGAATTTTTAAAGGCATACATCATTAAATCCAACTGATGTGTGGTCTAGCGAATCTCAACAAAACTTTAATGTCTTTTTTATTTCCAAATACGTTTAATTCAAACGCTCATTGAATAATGACTTACAAAATTATACCCACTATCAGTTTTGCAAAGCGATAAAATACAATTGAAACGATGGAAACTCATCAAAGATGTTCTAAACGCCACCCTTTAGTAGAAAAGCTACAAAATTCTTAGCCACAACTTTATTCCGCAGAAAGATATTCACATATCTTCTGACGATTGTCTACATGACCGCAACATTCGTAGTGTGCAATTAATATTTAATGCGAATGCTTGAATCACAAATTGAATCTCTGTAATATTAATTGAAAAGGCAACACCCTACGTGATCAAGTTCATTAATTCATAATTGTAAACACCACACAATTGGATTCTGAATCTATTCAGATTCTTGCAGTTCATTATAAAGTTAGACATTTGTGTTCTATTTGTCATGCATTTAAGGCGTTATAATGACTCCATAAATCTTAATTCTAAATGGAAATTGTAAATAACACCCAAAACACATGTTTCCAACGAAATTGTACAAAAAAAGATAAACTTCGAAACATTAGATAAATAACCACACAATGTGCCCAATTCAAATTTTGGACTTGAAACAGCTCCACAGCTCCATATGCGCCCAAGTAAACACAATAAAACTGTAGCTTTTGTAAAACCCTTCAAGTTTAACTAAACATCTATTTTCGTCTACAAGATGTTGCATCTTTATCATTTCTAACATCAAACATACCATGCAGGCTTGGCCAGAAAAATAGGTCGATTAACTCGAAACAGAATAAATGTTGCGGCAATGTTCCGATGGCGATGAATAAACAATCCTTGGCCCAAAAGTGGAGCCCTGTGAGATCAACCTATGATCAGGTTATGTGCATTGCTCTCGAAGATGGGTACCTACTATTTGAGGTGATTCGTAGGTGTGAAAATATTGTAAGAATGGCCGCTGTACAATAAAGTTTACAAATAGTAGATAGAATATATGAATTTTGTTTCCCACATCTATCGCCTCGGAAGGACTGGAACTTTGGGTTAAAAAGGCTAGCATTTCACTCTGAATTATGCTGAGAGGTAGATGTCGACTGTTACAGATGCATACACACATATTGATGCAGTTCATTGACACGGCAATAAAAAAGATATGAAATGCATTTTTATTCAAGTCAGTGTCATGTTGAGCGGTCTGGCTTGATGACCACTTCTTCTCAACATTTTCGGAAATTTGGTTATTTATGAGTCAATTTATTGGTACGCCCATTGAAACATGTGAGCTATAGTGTATCAGGGAAAATTTCATCTTAAAAAGTTTACAGCTTAGTGGGTTTAGAATGAAAAAAAAACACTTCTTCAATGGCAATGAAACATATAAAGTCAATTTAATTGTATAATTTGCAACGGATATGTGTTTGTGTTGTATGGAATTCAGTTACAGTTACGATTTTAAATCAGAATAGTCTTTTCTCTATTGCCAATTTTATTCAATGTTAAAAAATTTCATACAAAATTACACGTGAATCTAAATTGAAGCAATTTCATGACACTAGCATCCGATATTTTACACCATCCCTACAATTTTTTTTTTGTATGTGTATGTATATCTTTGATGTTCAAATTTCACAACCTTAAAATAGTTTCCTAATCGCACACAGTTTTGCGAAAATTTAAATTTCTTCACATCAAGTTTATTGTGTCTCTTGAATACATAAAATTTGATAGTGGATTAGATTTCAATAAAAGATAAAATACTTGATTTCTAGCATGTCAACACACTTAACCTTATTTGTGTGTAAAAAAAATTGTCAAACGCCGTCGGAAAATACTTGGATTATTTTACTTTATGGCATTCAATTTAGTTTCGAAAAATGCTGTGAAAATATTTTCAAAAATCTGCTTTTGGCGCCTATAACAGTTTCTTGCGTAGACCAATTGAAAATATCTTTAACGGAGTTCGTTGAATTGATAATATCGATTTGGTTACTGTTATCTCGATCGGTATGAGATACCTAATTTTGAAAGATTTCGTTTGTAGAAATGTATTTGCTTATCTTAGAATCTGGATATAAAAGTTACATCTGTTATCGCTTGTTTTCGGATTAAACCGAAATAGAGAATATGATTTGTGTCATATCTTTTTTAATTTAGATGTGAACATATTCTAATGAACAATATTTTATGTACTATTGAGTTAAGAATGAAGATTTAACTCGTTCCTTTTTCGTTTATCACATCAATGGATGATGCAAGCACGATTATAATTTACTTTTTCAATAGGGTGTAAACTATTTTCAATACGTACGTTGAATTTCCCAAAAAAAATGTTTGTCATATAATGAATTAGTTTTAAAAGACTCATCCAAACAAGAAGAAAAAGTGAAAATCAAACTACAAAAAAAATGTCCCTGAATCATCAGTTCTAAATCAAAACAATGTCAACTTTTGTACCACATAAGACTTTTGAGCAATCGCTCCGCAGCAAACACACAATCAGCATATCACCCCTGAAACCCGAAATACATCGAGGATGTACTGGAAAGGCGCATGCATGCGGCACGATCAAAACGAAAATTGTAAATCTTAAATCGCCGGATCATGATCACCACAATGCCAATCCTCGATCGTCATCCGCCTCCAACTCGTCCCATCGCAAGAATAGCGTCAGCTCTGAAACGATCAGTGATAGTGGATCCGAAAATTGTTCCTGGAACTCCAACGAGTTGAACCCCAACCGTCATCACAATCAGCAAGGATGCGATCAAGTGGACAATGTGGCGATCAGGAAGAAACCCCTGAAAGCTACTCTGTCCAGTCCAGTTCCACGGAGGAAAACCATTGAATCAGTCATATCGCATGATGGTCATGTGAATGGTCACAAATCACCTGTTCGGTCAGGTGGACGTAATCGGTTGTTGAGCGATGGCGATAAGGACTGTCATGATCAGGATAAAAAGCAATCAGCCGCGAATTTCCAAAGGAATCGTAGCTTTCGAGTGGGAAACAGGCCTGGAAACAAGCAAAGCGCCAACGGACGGCCTCCATGGCAAAATGTTTATTTGAACATAAAAGCTGGAGCAGCTGCTAGGACTGCTTCACCTGGCGGGAATCCTACAACTGTGAAAAGGAGTCCAAGCTTGACTTCCCGCTACAGGAGTTCGTTTCGTCGCAAGGAAGAAGTTGATTGGAATAAAACGTGGGAAAAGTCGTTTTTAATTCGAAACGATGGAGGTTACTTGCGAAACTATGATAAAGTGTTGAACCTGAAGGTATGTTTCTTAGACAGTAAAATGTTACTCGAACTTTTAACAAAACCTTTTGAAGCCTTTTTGTATACAATCCACATCATTTAGAGCAATACCCTCTGAGTATTTCGAATAAACATTAGTTCGCTTCTAAAAAACCGGAAAAATATTGCTTTTGAACTTATTATGATTATTGCTAATATCTATGGACTTGGAAATATTTGATTCATTTTTTTTAAATTGCTCCTGAATTGATTAAAATCATTCGAAAAAATATTTCGCCGTGAAGCTCATCAACATGTTACAATACCGTAGAACGAGGAATAATCTTTACAGCTTTATCTTTAAACCGATAGCTTATCAGCACAAAAATTTAATTTTAAAAATTTATACTGAAATTTTTTTCCTGCAATCAAGAATATATATAATCCTAATTTCAAAAGAAAAAATTACATGATCACATGTTTAAAATAGTTCCAAATATGCACCAAGACGAAATAATGTAAATATTAAAAAAAAAAAGAACTGATATATCATGCGGTCATGCGGCTTTAAAAAAATTGGGTCGCTTGAAAAAATTTCCAGTCGATTGTGTTGAAAAAATTATTTTGCATTGTCCAAACCTAACACAATAAAAAAATTGTTTTCAACATTTACATTTATTCAAACTTTCACCTGATAAACTTTTCAAAAAAATTACTGCAATCAGTGAATGAAATGTTCGTGAATAAATCCGCTGCTCTAATTTTAGCTAATACTGAATAAAAATGATAAATTTATCTTAATAGCAACCATTATCAAATTTTCTCCCAAAGACATGTAATTAAACGATTTTTTTCTTCCTCAAAACAATCTCTTATATAAAAATTGTCTGTTTTCACCTCAACACGAAATAATTTTTTCGATTGAGCGGCACATTTAATTGGAAAGCACTGTTACAGTTAGCTAGAGGCAACAATAATCAATGCAGTTTAGATACATAATGAATCTAAAAATTTAAATTTTTTCCGTTGAGTTTGCCGGCAAACATTTGTGTTCAAACTTGTCTCATTTCATTAAGTATTCAAGCCATGTGTTAATAAATATACAGCAAAATCAATCATGATTGCCATGTTCACTGAAAG
Source organism: Oxycera nigricornis (assembly GCA_963942545.1). NCBI lineage: Eukaryota > Metazoa > Arthropoda > Insecta > Diptera > Stratiomyidae > Oxycera > Oxycera nigricornis. The sequence goes on from OZ012659.1 coordinate 15,608,898, forward strand.
CAATAATGAGTGGCCTCAAATCTGACTCGATTTCCAGAAAATTAACACAAATCGAAGAAATTCAAGAAAAAAAATCCTTTGAAACAATTTCGATGTAGTACAACTTATGAATTATTGATTGTGATTTGTCAAGACTCGAAGGGTGTTATTTATGAACGGTGAAAAATAGTTAAAATTATAAATTATCATTGAAATTTAAATTATTTATTAAGGACATTTTCGCAATCGATGGAAAGCATTTATATTCAAGGAAATTGTAATTAATACGTGCTGGGTTTATTATTGTTCAACGTAGATATGGCATATTGCCGTTCATTTTATGGAGTATAATCAACGAATTGCATGATATAAATTAAAGAGAAACAATTGTAATATTTCATAAAATGTTGAGTGCACGCATTGACTATCAATTAGTAAAAATGCATTAAAAGTCTATTTAAAAATACGATCACGCAGTTGATTCAATGGCGCCTTAATGTCAGGCATTAACATTTAACGTAACTTAAATGCATGTTAAATAATGTCTATCTATATATGTAAATTAGTAGAACTACATATCACGACTGTTGTTTTATTTATTTCGAATGGAATCAACATAAATAAATTGTTCAAGCGGTGACTTAAGGTGTTTCATAGGTCGTGTATTTTCAAAAAATCGATCGAAATTTTTTTATTCCGTATGAAAGTATAGTTCTTCAAGAGTATTCACACATTTGAAGTAAATTCGAGCAATATTACCGGAGTTATAGAGATTTGAATACCGCGTGGGCGGTACGTGCGCTCTGCCTTACCAAGCGTATTAAACGCATGCAGCGCGGTTCTACCTCGTAAAATCAGCTCCTTTCTTTTTTATCAAACATCACAACATCAAAAGGATGCACCGAACGTCGCGAATGAGGCGGACGCGGCATGGACCTAGAATCGACGACTCGATATATGTCACTAAAAAATAACTTTAATTCATTAAATCGCGGTAAAAAAAACTTCAAACGCGTTTTTCTCGAAACTTTGTTTTTCCGTACGGTGGGCACGATTTCTCGATAACGAATCGACCGATTTTGCTGAAACTTTGCACAGTTTCTCTGAATAGTATTGACTCGTGCTTGAGGCAAGGGATTTTCATTCGGCCGACTCGTTTTTGTTTTATACGAAAAAAAATGTTTTAAAAACGATAAGAATCGGAAAAATGTTAAAAAAATATGAGACGAAAATTCATTTAAATTCATTTAGAAATTTTAAATTTCATTTTGTTTTCAATTCCTTCGTTCAAGCACGAGCCAATGGCATAAACTATTAGAAATTTTTGCTTTGAGATGAACCTGCACCGAAATATTCTGCCTACTGCAAAAAAGGTTGGACGAGGAAAACTGTACGAAAATTGACTATTAATGTTTTTAGCTAAAAAAAATTTTTTACAACTTCTTGAAATGCTAAACTTTTATTTGTGTAAATTTTAAATAAAATAGATTTTTGGTTTTTAAAATATAATTTTTTGAAAAAGTGTTATTTTCCTTCAAGACCTATGTAACCCCTTAATTCAATCTACGAAAACCTTCGCTTATAAGTTATGATTTTCTCGAAAGAAAATTCAAATCAAAATCAACATAATGAATTCATCTCTTTGGCGACGAAAAAAGTCAATCATTCCAAGTGGATAAATAAAAATTCCATAATATTGACAAGAGTCTGGTTGAATTGTGGATGTTATAAAGCGATCATATCTCAGTTCACTTGTGTGGAATAATATTTGCAAAAGGCAAAGCAGTTCAATGACATATTCAGACAAATAGCTAGAGGTTAAATACGAATTTTATAAATACCATAATCTGGTGACTGCTAACTTTTTTTAGGCTACTGATTGAAACATTTGACCGTTGGCGTCAACTAAAAAAATTAACGAAAGGAATATCATTCATGCATATTTGCTGATGCTGACGATCTGTCACGATTGCTAATCGGATTACTTTGATGATCTTCAGCGACAACTTTATTGAATTAATTTGATTGATGGTGCAAATTATAATTACATTCGTTGAGTACAAATTGAATATTAGTTAGAAGCAAAAAGTATCAAATTACTTGTTCACAGGTAGAGAAAGATTGGAAAAAAATTAAGTGCTGTTTGGAATTTTTTGCATGAAAACCTGAAAGGATGTTTAATGCGTTACATTCATAAGTTAATTCATTTTGTTTTTGAATTGGAATTTAATAAAGTTTCAATAGATGCAAATTTCGACGAAGAAAAGACGAAGATAATTTCTTATTAAAAATATTATTTTTGCACAAATCCTTGTGAAATTTTTAATTTTTGTCAATTGTGATAATCCGTGCATCTATGCGCCATTCACAAAAATAACTATTCTGTGAAAAAAGGAGAAGTTTTAATAGAAAAGTGCTCTCAGTTCATAGGGGCGTGCTTAAAGTAAGGCAAACTTATTTTTAAATTTTATTCATCCTGAAACTCAATAAATTCGAAAAAATTCGATGATTATCTGTGAAATGTTACGTTCTTATTTTTGAACACAGAAAATCACTCCATATATCTATGCTCGAATCAGAGCCCATCGCGGAACAACTCCCTGTCTCGCCGTTCGTACGATCCAGGACTAATTTGCCACCTTTATATCGGGAAACCGTCCGAAGACTAGCCGTTGCATATACTCACATACATAAACATAACCATAAAATATTTTTCTTAGGTTTTTTTACCCTTACCAATTTTAAAAAAAAAACATCAAAAAATGACGGCGGACATGATTTCAGGTGACAGGATCATCTGAGAGAAAAGAACAAAACACCAAATTAATCCTTGTTTAAGTGCCTATGGCAGGTGCTGGAATGCTTTTTTCATTAAAAAATAACAAAATGGCGACCTTTTTTTTAAAAAACAACAACTTATTTTGAGGGTGGAAAATTTAGTGAAATCGAAAAATTTCATACCGATCATAATGATTCCGCTACCGGCTGCAGCCATATATGTATGTACACAACAACATATTTAAAAATCAGACTGATCGGTTGAGTATTTTTTTAAATTGTATCCGCCAGCGTAAAAAACATGAATTGGGAAAAATCGCGTTTACTTTTTTTACGGATTTTTTTTTTAAAAAGCTATATACCTCTACTCTGCTATGCCTGGGCCATACAAAATTCCTTCCTTTTTTTCATACAGCTCCTGACTAGCTAATTGTGCATCTCTGCGAGCTGTTCTGATTTTTAAAAAAATTTAACCTAAAAGACCCCTTAAACTTCATGTGAATCAGAGCACACATAAGAGGATAATCAATGATGTATATTTTTTAAGCCACTGTAAAATGCATGATTCTGTTTTCAAGTGCCATGGAGACTAAGATAGTTTAAAGTCAAATATGTATCTTAATTTCTGCATTTTCGTATGCTTGTTTTTTTTTGATTTTATTTTCGCATTTTTTTCCTCGCTTTACAAACGAAGGTACACTTATCTTCTCCTGTCTGACTCTAATCCTTGAAGATTAGCATAGAAAATGCATTAAAAATAATGCTGCCGTTCTCGTTAAATCAATCATAAATTGTGCATATTTAAAAAAATCTGATGCATTCACTGCTCATTATGAACTAAACTTTAGGAAAGTCTTTCTTCGATATTTTGAAATATGCCGATTAATGTTAATAATGTAGACTTTTTATTTTCTTAAATGAAGCACAAATAATGGAAACTGTTATGAAAAATCCATATTAAGTTAACGATAAAACGTCAAAGTTTTATTTCTTAGAATAGATAAAATTATCTCCACTCAGAATATCATACCATTTGCATGTTGCCTTGAAAATCCCAAAAATTATATAGAAATTATTTTAGATATCAAGAATCCCTAAATTTTACCCCGCTATTCGTTTTACAAACTTTTCAATGTTGATTTAAATTTGGGTCCGCAGTAAAATCGTTTTGCGAAATGAATTACGACTTTATCATATTTTCCATATATGGAAAAAATAACTTGAGAAATTTCTACGAACCTTAAATTTATTATTATTTATTATAGCTAAATTTAAAATCCTACTTAAGCCAAATTAAATTCTTTATTCTATATTTTTGTTTTGTTTCACTCGAAATGTTAACATTCGAAGACCCAAAATCACCATTCCATATCCTAAATGTTTACCACTCAATATTCCTACCTTGGCGTCTATATGCGCCACATTAAAATTAATTAACAACTTGTCGACTGCAATCAAAAGTTTTTTTTAAAAAGGAAAGCCTTTGAAAGCCAAAAACCGTAAACATTAATTCAAAACTACATAAATTTGATGGGTTGTATTTATGTCACATTATTTATAGCTCCGTCAATCTAATTTCCATAATTCTTCGCTCAAATTTTCCAGATATAATACTTGACTAATAAGGACACGTTCGAATATTCTAAGATGTATTTAAATGGATATGCAAATGAATAGAAAAACAGTTTACGAATCCTAAATTCAAATGAAAATGCATAATAATTTTGCTTATATTTTATATAAAGCAATCAAATGTGATTATTTGTTTGTTTTTCAAATAAATAAGAAATGAAATGAATAGCTTTCTTTGTAACGGAACATTTAGATATTTGGTTGAGCGGAAGTATCTTCTATAATTTAATTGGAATGCTGCATAATTTCTATAGTTTCCAAGTTAAGCGAAAATAAAATTTATGAATTGAGAAGAAGAATTATCTTTTCAAAATTTGAAATCGGCCACCTTTATTTTTATATTGACCTCTACAGCAAAGTTTATAAAATGAGGTCGTTTTTTTCAGAGTAGCACATAAAATTCTTCTTTATGTGTGACTGTTAGTTTAATCATAACTCAGAAAAAACTAGACTAAATCTATGCTCGTCCAGTTTTGTCTTGTACCATCAACGAAATTGGATGCGAGTGTGAAACGGAATTTTAATTGAAACTATGTTTGATTAGGTAATTTAACAAATTATTTCGCAAATACGGTATGCTAAAAACAATATCTGTATCTGATTTTGGGAAGATGGTTCGATAAATAATTATTTTCCACGCTTCGTACATCAGTACTGCACGAAGCTCGTTAAACCGTGTTTTACATAACGAAAATAACTATCAGAGAAATGTTCCTGGTGTTTTGCATCCAAGTCAAGAGACAATGGTTGTAATATAAATAATATTAAATTTTAACTTTGATCTTTCCTGGATGTGCTTTAGAATGTTTATATGTATATACAAAGACAAATGTTCAAATGACAAATTGAAATACATGTCCTTATTTTTTTACAGTTTTTGCAGAATAATTTTATCGGGTTCCTAAAAAAACTCACGAATTGAGCCCTCTCCAAACGCGCTTAGTCATTTAGTTATAAGAAGAATCATCTTCATTTAAATAATTCTCACTATGGTAGTTCCAATCTTCAAATAATATCTATTTCCCACTGAGTCTTTTTTACTCATTCCCCATTAAATAATAAATTGCATTTACAATTCACATCTTAGACTCAACAACTTAACTTGTTTTACTGTAAATAGTTAATAAACAACATATGGTGCCTGATAGTGTTTTTCCAAGTCAAATGTTGGAACAAGAGTCATCATTCCTCGTTCATAGAATCAAGCCAAGGCGAAGCACTGTAAAAGCTCGAATATGGATAATATTTGTGGCATTTAGAGGTTGCCCAATCAACAAATTTTCTTTTCTTAACCTTAATTGTGCAATTAGATACATTTGTGTATTCGTGAAGCACTTTGACTCATTCCGATATGCAATGCAAGTGCAATTAGCCTTGACGTGATTTGGCCTTCTGCATAGAATAAATTGGATGTTATTTAACGGCAATTTATTGAATTCTTAGTGTACATTATTTAGTGCTACATCACATGGCTTGTACTTTTAAAATTATCATTTAAAAATATGAAGTCATACAACAAGATTATACCAACCTTCAAACCATGAATTTTTGGATTTATTAAATTCATTTGAGCCTTAAAAGGCTAAAACTAAAAAAGTATATAAATATGGCCGCGCTCTTTAGAAAAAAGCTTGAATAATAACAGCTTAGTGTAGTAACGATTTGATCAATGAAGTTCCTTTACGTAGAGTCTGCAGAATGAATCATTTGATATGTGAATATTGATTATAACATATATCTATCAAATGTCTGTTTATTTCATGCAATTCATTGTGATAATCGGCTTTGCAAACAATCCAATAAACTTAATGGCAAAACTTGTTTGATCATATATCACAAAGTCTACATTAATATCATTGCTAGCAGATTATTCAATTATGTGAATACTATGACTTGAACAAAATGAACCACCTAAATGATTTTATTTGCATAGATTCATTTAAAAAGAAACTAATTGCTCTTAAAAAGATTATGTACGATAAGCCACTAAATACAAATAAATTTTTTGTGATACTCAAAGTGCCATTTCATTCCTTGAACCTTCAAAACCACGAAATTTTATGTTTTTACAGAACTTTGAAGGATTATAAATTGATTATAAATTTTTCTAATCGTCGGTCGCTACTAAAAATTTCATTCGATTGTATCCTTTATCAAAAGATTTAAATTACAAAAAGCAAGCCTTCGCTCACGTTAAACATTATTGACTACCAGACTGGAAAGAACATAATCCAAAGCCGTCCTGTATGCCCGGTAAGGATTATGGCAAGCATGTAAAGCAGATGAATATTAAGGACTTGACCAAGATGTTGAATTTAAACACTCGAGTATATCACACACACTCACATTCACATACAAAAAATATAAAAAATAATGGCAAGTTTTTAGTGGTTTTTTTTCTTCATTTTGAGAACGCACCTTTATTCCCATCAGAATTCATCTGCTGTGTGATGTTGTCGTCATTGGGAATTGAATCGCAGGCCCATAAGCTAAAATTGGAAAGCAATCGCTCTAACCTATTCATTTATGGAGGCAGTTGTCTTGTAAAAGGTCGAATGACATGTATGACTTACCTAAAGTTCAGTCAAATTAATTAAGATTTGATTCATCCATAATACAACAATTGTAAGCTTGAATTTTCCATAAGAGATAAATAGAGAGTAAATGCAGATCGTAAAACCAAAAAGTTGACATTGTAGGACGCCCGCATAAGGCGTCATCATGAATTATACTGTTTTGCTATTGTCGCGAAAACCGCCAATCCTACGAAAAAAAATAATCAGGCTCATTTTGTTGAAAATCAAATTTCCTATCTTCATGTTCTGCGATTTTTCATTGTTAAATTTGAAGTTAAAGAGATAAAGATAAAGGTTTTCAAACTTTCTTGAATTGTTTTTTTTTGTTTTATCAGAAACTATAGAAATGCCACCAAGTGCGGCAAGCCCCATGACAACCCTATCGTCTGAATATACTACTCTTGATCCGTCGTGGTTCTGATAAGGAAAGCTTGATACCGTTTTGATATTTGAATGGCTTGGATTTACTGCTCTGGTCCTGACGTGATCAAGAAATTCTGATAAGGTTAACATAGTCTGCACTTGGGCATGCTTAACCAACTCCTGTTCAGGACATCATATATGATATGGTTCTTACTGAGTTTTATTCATCATTAAATCGTTTTAAACATGAAATGAATTATTTTGTTCAACAAAAAACATTCCACTAGCTAAATAATGCACATCGTTGTTGGATATCGCGATTTCATTGCTTTTTCATTTTTACTAAAGATGTTTCCGAGAAATATTCAAACTCAATTTTTTTAGCTTGTTTATTTAATTTTCTAAATAGAAACGATATGGTTAAAAAAGTTAACTGAATTATGCAAAGTTTGAATAATTTATTAAAATTATTTATTATTATTGTTTGCCAAGTCCCAACCCAGGAAAAATTCTTCTATTAAATTTTAACTACATCACAAATCATGGATAATTATTTATGTTTGCCATTTTATAACAAATCTTGAAAAAATATTCAAAAAATTAATAAATTTTCATAAACTATAATTTTTTCCATGTGTTTAAACCAAATGAATAACACGTCTACATTCGGTACTTTTAAGTTTTATGAGTGAAAAGTAATTTTTTTTTGATGTGCTAGAAGATGATTGTGTACAGCACGTAAATAATTTTTGTAGATGAAAGACTATTCCGCTTTAAATAGTTCCATCCCGTCATGTAAACATTTTTTTCCTCAATCATTGAAAAATCAGCTTCAATAAATCTATTGCCATTGGCTATGGACCTGCCCACTTGTACTTTGATATCCCTAATTTAGCCTAGAACAATCTTTACGCACCTACTATAAAAAATTTAAATTATCTGTTTGTCAATGAAACTAAATTTGAAAAAAATAGGCCCAATAAAAAACAGTTTGACGTTGAAAACTCACATTCTTTCTCTTAAATCACAACACAATCTTTTTGTGTCTCGGAAAAAATGACCATAAAATTCAATGTAGCCCCCATCTTTAGCTACAGCTCAAAATAGATATCTGAACGTTTCTTCAAATCTATTCGAAATTAACTGACACCATGCACTTTCCGGCTCGTCACGTTCACATTTTAATGTTTTGACTTGTCACTCGTCGTCTCTACTTTAATTAACGCTCAACAATTTCCCGAATAGTCTTGAGGACTGTCGTGGAATGGTACGTGGCATGAGATTTTCCAGTATACTAAGACTTAGATGGAAATTAATTTTAATCCAATCTATAAATAAATTATCTGGGAATTCAAAAAGAAAAGCAATGCAACTTTCGAATGCAACCCATCAACACTTTACGCGGCGAGATAATAAATGCAAAGGAAGATTGTGTGATTTTGACGAAAATTTATAATAGAATCGAACAAAAAGTGGGTGGTTAAGGCTAAAATAGGACTATTTTTATGCTCTCTCTTAAGAAAAATTTAACGCATCGATCATGAGCTCGTTTGTTCACAAATTAGTTTTTATGAATCTTGTTTGTGAAGAAAATATCCGCAATAGATTGTATGAGAAGAATTCGAAATAAGGAGGGAAATTTAAAATTGTTTATGAGCACTGTACTGAACACTATATTCGAAGTTCTTAAAATCGTAAGAATAATAAAATTAATCCATCCAATTTAATAATCGTACCCATAACAATACAGTCTGAAAATTCTCTGTTCATGACTAACAATGAATTACGAAAACACCGATCCAGTGTGAATATCATTCATCTGGTTGACTCTAAATTAATGTTCATTAAATTATAGGTCACAAGGCAGCAATTTAATAAGAAAATCAATCAACGCTGGAGATCTCTTGGTTGTTGCACGAATTGAATAAATATTGAATCATAAATAGGAATCAGTTTGGTGCTGGTTTTGCGGGGCCAACTGGCATACAACAATGGACATAAAAGCAGAAAAGTCAGGCGGTTTCTTCAGATTGTGGCGCCCATAATGCTGCGCTCCGCAGCGAAAAACCACAATTTAAATCTATTTATGAAAATACATACTAGCAATATAGAACTATTTCTGCATCGAAAATCAAAGAACCAAAGTGGTGCAAGTGTAAATATGCAAGACTCTGGCTATGGTGGATGGTTGGTGTCTTGTGTAGGAGTACGGCCTTCATGTTGCGTCACGCTTACCTCACAGATATTTGGCTTAGAAGAAATTGGTACTGCGTTGGGGCTGTATTTTGAAATGAGAGATTTCTGACGATGATAGCTATCTATCCCCTGACAAGATTTTAAAACGCCATATAACACGAGTTCATTTAATTTTCTCATAACTTCAGGTGGAAAACTATTGATTTTTATTACATATTTAATAAAATAACCAATACCGAAACCATATGTTACACAAATCTAACATTGACCTTATTTTACCATTTGCAGGCAAGACCATCCGATTCTGATGATTCAGATGTGCCGACTGGCGAAAGTGTTTGGCTGGTACATCGTGGAGGATTTACGGGTGCCCTTCGATTGCCCGGTAAGGCAACCGAAAACGGGAAGGTGACAATTCAACTTCTGCACAATGGCGAACAATTGAATGTCGATGAAGACGACATTGAGAAAGCGAATACACCAAATTTGGATTTGGTCGAAGACATCTGTCAGCTGAAGCACTTGAACGAAGCATCTGTTTTACATTGCTTGAGGCAACGTTACGCCAGCAATTTGATTCATACGAAAGCTGGCCCCATTTTAATAGTGGTGAATCCCATGGCACCGCTATCGCTTTATTCTGAGAAGGTAAGTGGATGATTCAGTACTGTTTCAAAAAAATGTTGTTTGAAATCCTCTTCGACTAGTTGCCGTTCGGAACATCTTGAGGGACAATTTTGGAATTTATTTTAACATCCACAACTATGATTAATTTATGTTTTTTTTCGTTCGCGTTGCCAAAAGTACCTCAAAAACATATCTTGTATGGACGGAATGTTTAAAAAAAATTACAGCCCACAAAAAACAGTATGCTTTTCTTTGGAATTAGCAGAGGATTTATCATAAACCTATGACTGTGAGAAAATATGTAAAAGTAGTCTTCATTACAGCAGACTTATGAAACAGATCGGATTCAATATTATTTGAGATTTGACGAACAAAATCCAAAGCTTACCATTGAACATTTCTTTCCATGAATCAGAAAGTTTTTTTTAGAAATATTGCAAGTCAATAGCATCGATCATAAAATCGAATAAATAGTAATTTTTATTTGCTGCAAGAAAGAGTTTTTTGTTAAATTCAATTTTCTGGTAAAATCCTAACTATATCACGCAATATATATTTTTGGAAACCATATATGATGGACCATACCACACATACCGCCAGCTTTCTGCAAAATCCTTACTTAGTGACATGAAAATTTCCTGTTCCGGGAACTAAAAAACACCCCCAAACCAAAAACGAGCCAACGCCTTGTTAAAGGCAGTATTCTGTGATGTTAAGCTTATTTCATGTTTTTTCCTTGCAAAATTAAATAGAATCTTTTCAAAAAAATTTGCATGTTTTTTTGCATATTAAATTATACGAAAAGAATTGTTTTTTTTTTAAATTTTAGTATATTTTGATTATGTTTTTTGGGATCGGGAGGTTTAGGAAGCACATCTCTACTTTTAATGACCTGAAACACAAAAATCAAATACGTATTTGTTTTACATTACATTTATATCAATAAAAAACAAAATGGCGAACTTGTAGAAAAGGTTGTAAAAGCGTGTGTTTTTCGTTGAAAATCGAAGAAAAAAGAATTTATAAATAAATACAAATAATTTTATTTCGGACGAACACGATTAGTGTGTAGAACAAAGTGGTAAAATCATAGTCCGATCGATTAGTTCGAATTTAGGTTCTGCTTCCCATCAGAGGTTTCGGGAAAAACGCGTTTAAAGATTTGAGAGCAAAGATAAGATACGATACCACAATCACGTCAGTAAAATGAGTGAATTTAGGTTATATTATTATAGTATAAATTTTAATTGCTTATTATTTTTGTATGAATATGTTCTGCAATCATTTAAATCTATATTTTTTTGTTTGATAAGAACTCTGGATTTTTCAAAGCGTTGATCATCACAATCTAATTAAAAAAAATTTTTTTTGCTGTTTTCTATGTTAAAATAAAAAGCGGCTGTACACATGTCAATACGCTTTGATTAAATGCAATTAAAACAAAAGAAATAAAGTAATATTAGACGTATCACTCCCTCATTCATAATGATAGCTAATTGTTTATTGTTTTTAAATTAGTTTTTATATGGGAGTATTGAAAAATATCAATTTTTTTATACGAACTTTTTATAGTATCTGATTTTAATAAACATTGGTTGTGAAAAATGCGAATCAGGTGGGAAAAATGTTTTGGTTAAAAAAACCTAATTTTTCCATTATTTTTACGAAATAAAAAACGGCTCTACTTAATTTATTGCCAATTTAACAATATCATACGAATATTGATATGCCTCGATTGATTCCTTAACGATGTCAATGCAATATTTTGCTCACGAAATATAGTGCGTCACAGAAAATACCTTGAATGTTGGAAAACAAAAAAAAACTACCAAGTCGAAGTTTACCAAAGTCTAATCAACTTTTCCAACTTATCGTTGTAGAAAAATATGATCCCGCGTATAAGTAGGTACGTACATACCCACACACACACACGCATACAGACTTCCTTGCAAAAATACTTTAGATATGCGCTAAAGACCTGGAAACATAAAGATGTGTTGAAAATTTCAATTTGCATTTTCGGAGCGATTACAAGAATTTCTCATACAGGGAAGTTAACAATCTACTTTTTTCTAAATACATAATAGCAGAAATAAGCATCCACACTATCAACAATTATCATTCAATTTTCTCAAACTAATTGCGCTCATAAATTCCCTACTTTCATCGATCAAAATTTTACTAATTTTTTGACTAATCTCCGAAATGTGTATCAAATGCGTGAAGAACAACATTAGTAAAAAGTTTATTTTGGGAAGACTTTTGAGCTTAAAATTTTAGAAACGGAACCAATAAATTTCAATTTTGTTTTGCATAGAATTGAAATTTTTTTTGGAAAACTTCTTTAGCTCATAACTTTTCGAATTCCCATGGCATTTTCTTTGTTTTGTGAATTTACAACATAAATCAAAATGCAAAGTTTAAATTTTGAAAATCAACCTTTGAAAAGTCCAAAAGATATTTTTATTGAACTTTTCGAACAAACTTCGTTTTTCGTTTTATTTGTATATATTTGTGATACGATTTTTTTTATTTCAATGCAATGCTGACTATGAAAAATGAATGGAAAAATTCTTTTTGCAACAAGAGTCATGGCAACGTTATCTAAGGAGTTCCATCGATTCGCTCCTATCCTACTTGGATGACAAAGCAAATGCATTCATGCCTGATTATTCGTTAATTATCTTGTGAAATATAAGAAGAAAAGAAGAACTAATGAAGATTGTTGATCAAATCAAAGTAACAGATTCGTTGCGTGAAGCGCATCTGAATAGACACAAATCTCTGAATGGGAAAACAATAAAATCTATTGAAAAATTATTTGTTTGATCGAAAATAATTATCAAATTTGATTGTATCACCTGAATAACATATTAGTCGCCAATTATGAAATTTTTCAACATGTCGAATTCAAATATTACTGGAATCCAGAAGCATGACTAATACGTAATGGCTCAGTTATGAATCAAAAATCAATATTGAATTGCAGATCAACTCGTGCTCATCACACCCACGAAATAAACGTCGAAGAATTCACCCGTTAATCATGCCATCATCCGGAAGAGCAAGTCATCAGGTGTGGGTGACATGACATAAGATACTCCAAGAAAATATTTCGCATAAATAAACAAAAATATCATATTGAGAATTCCATGAAACGGAAGACAGCACAAAAAAGCTCGCAAATCTGAGCCTGCAAAACATGAATATTCAATTAGCTTGCCAACTTGCCTAGCAATTCTGTGTGTGCAACCATATTTGGTCAAGCAAACCTCTTGTCTTTTTAGCCACTATGATCGTTCGCGAAGGAACCGAATCTATGCTTTATTTGTCGAGCAGACAGCTATTGACATTATTTCAATCTATTTACAAATTAAAGTGGCTTTCTCGCTTCGACAAGAACCTTTACCACTATTTGCTTAAGAAGCGCCACACCGACCTATCAACGCCAGGCCGAGACCAACTTCCTTGGCGAGATTTCTTATCATGCAATTAGTGGTGTTGACTTTCTTTTGACTCTGGCACGCGGTGTTGACTAGTCGTTAATGAATTTTCCGTAATTGGTAGTCACGAAAACAACCACGAGGCACATTCAACAGCCAAGACCTCGAAGTACACTTTTGCAGCCATGAAACCATTAATCCATCCAACGACACATGGCACTGCTTAAAAGCGTATTTGGGTGTGTCTAATCTGTTGCCGCTAAGTCGGCTAACTCGGTTACGGGATTATGACGGTTGAAAATGAGGAATCATTCAGACCAATGCCTAGAGTCACCTGACTTTGATATTCATCCAAACGGGTACAATTCGGTTACATTGTTAACGATATAATGATACAATGTTACACAAACCGTGCCGGAAAACCTTTGGCGCAGCTCCATTTGGTTTGGATTTTATGACCTTATGACTACCAAACGCGAACACTGGCTACTGGAACTGCAGAAAGTTTGTGTGTGTGTTTACATGTTTGTTTGAAATGTTTTCCCCAAAAACGCCAAACATTTCGCGACGTTTACAGTCGACGAACGAACAAATTCAATTTAAACAAAGTATTGATTTTCATAAAATGTTTCTGCGGTAGCTTCCGATTACATGGGTTCAATTATTGAAATGCTTAATGTGAACATGTATGTATGTATGACATAATATTTAAGTTTTCAATATTTTGAAAGCGTTGAAGCAACATTGTTTCGGTTACGGAACTTAAGGGGGGGGGTAGGTTTGTTTCGTCTAAAAAATACCTTTTTTCGTGATTTTTTTTTAGAAAAAAATATTACTGTAGGTTCATTTTACTTATTATTATATGAAAGTACAACATGTGAAGAATATTTAGGAAAAATTTTGTTCAAAAATAGAGAGAAATAACGGATTTATTGTAGATCTCCGCAGGTGCCTAGAAAAAAAGTTTTTGTGCGGTGACCAGCCTACAGCATCACTGGATCATTTGAAACCAAAAAATCAAAATGCTTTCTTCAGTTTATTACTTTATCTCTCCAGTCTCGTCGAGTTTTTTTTAATTATTCGATTTTTTAATTTTTGGCACCATTTTGAAGCCAAAATAACGATTTTTGACGAAAAAAATCGACCTATTTGTTATTGTAAAATTGTTAGGAATTGATTTTTTAAAAAAAAAACTCAACGTAGCTAGAGAGCTATATATATGCAAAATATGTGTACAAAATTTCAAAACGATCGGTTCAGTAGTTTTTTCTGTAGGCTGGTCACCGACTTTAAAAATTACATGTTTGGGATAATCGATTTAGAGTTGTGTACACTGAAAAAATGAAAACATCTTGAGAAAAACTGGATTTTCTTATAAAATACGTACATGTCATCATCGATGCCGGGTCCATACAGTACATCACTATCATCCACGTTATCTAAGGCATCTTTTTGCTCCTGTCGATAAAAGTAATACAATAGAGACCGAAACAGTGGCCGCTCGCCGCCGCTCATCGCAGGTAGCTAAAAGGCGCGCAAACCTAAGAGGTACGGTTATTCAACCTACTGTAACTTCGTTGGTTTTACTCCGAATGACCTACAAATTTAATACAATATTCTTCAGATGTTGTACTTTCAGGAAAAAAATAAACAAAAATGGAAGAAGAAAACAGTTGTCAAACCTTAACCCCCCCCCCTTAATAACGTATGCAGAAGCTAAACATTGTATTGTGAATTCTACACAAGCGAATTTTTTTGTAGCCTAAAAAATATTCTTCAAATCTTTTTTACGACACTTCTCATCTGTAGAAATTTCCTAAGATATTTTATTTTAAGATTCCGAAATCTAAACTTCCGCCCTTATCCAGTGCTCCTGGAAGGATGAAATCTCATCTCAATATTTATTATTGCCACGACACCTTAAATCTGCAAGAATTTTTTGAAAGGCCAGTGCGAAAATTCACGCAAACTTGTTTAACTGCAGTGTAATAGCTGTAGCTCCGAAAATACACTATGAAAAGTACATGATATCATTTTCGTTTTTTTTTTTTGAAAATTTAAAAATAATATTCAAAAATATTTCTATCAGGAAGTACTCTAGTATTAATTTAAGTTTAAAAAAATTCTCGAAGACACCCAAAAAACAAAAATTAGGCTAGTAAAATTTAACACTTTCTGTTCTCAAAAGTCGTATATTGAAGATATCAATGTTTATAGGATGTCCTTCCTTCGTTACCAGGCATCGCTTTCTTCTTGGTTATTGGTCAACTCAAGTCGACCTATATTAATCGGGAGATATTCTAGTGAACAGCAAGACTTTTTACTCCAAAATAAGGACAGCAGTATCTTGTGGCCCAATTTAATTGTAATCAAGAAAGAATTAGATCAGCAGTCTTTTTTAGTTAATCTTCTTTGTGCTATTTGCTTTGCACAACCAAAGAAATAAAATTCTTTCATATTAGAACCAAACATACATTATCTTATTAAATTTTTCATGTCACTGTTCGCAGCTAGACCGTACGCCTATCATAGAAAAATAAGAGAAATTGAAACCATCTAGAAATTACAGCTGTTTTCTTGTCTTACCTTACCCTAAGGTTAATTTATTTTTATCTTGCAACTGACTTCATGTTACTTTTCCCACCTAACATACCTCAGTCAACTATCTCCGACTCTTACAGATTTATGTGAATTTTTCTTCGGTTTAGCGCAACACTATCATTGTTTTTATTAGGTGAAAAAACAACAGAAAGAAAAGCATTAATAGTGCATTGATCGTAATGCGATTATGTTACACTTTCTTCGCTATCCATGGTTCATACAAACGCACAAGCGAAGAAGCCCTACGATTTAGCCCACGACGAGCAGGAGAAACAAATAGCGAAACGATACACTTAGATATCGTAGCCATTGGAACATTCGCATCTTTCGTGGCAGCGACCACATTACTCCACTCGTAGATAGTATCTAAGATAGTATGTAGTGTCGTCCGTTAACCGGTATCCAACCAACGAAAATGTGTACGTGTCGTTTTAATCAAATCTGAACGCCTTAAATTCGTGTTTTTCGCCTTGCTCCTTTACAGCTACATATATGTTATCTATATCATCCTAGCAATAGATGTGAATGCAGTTGTTGAAGTTTCATCTATTTTCAGGTGGTGTCGATGTTTCGCGGCTGCAAGACTGAGGATATGCCTCCGCATGTCTACTCCTTAGCACAAACCGCCTACAGGACCATGTTGGAAACAAGACGTGATCAAAGCCTGATATTTATGGGCCGCTCTGGCTCAGGGAAGACAACCAGTTTCAAGCATGCTCTATATTATTTGGCTTTGGCTGCCGGTATGTTTAGAATTATTTTAACGTGTTGGATACACTACTTAAAATGTGATATATACATATGTTCTACAGTTATGGAAGTGACTATGAGTAATAAATATGCCGCCTAGTTGCTAAAAGTGATTGTTAAATCTAAATTGCGGGGTAGTTAAGGTGCCAAAACAAAAATCAAAATAGTTTATATAGTGCTTCCAACATGTTATGCCCACAAAACGCTGAACCGAATGGTGCAATCGAGACATCCTAAACTGTTCATGATAAAGTTGCTTCCTCTTGTCGAAGCCTACAAACATCGATTTAAAAAGAAATTCTATTCGGCTTTCATTATCCTCTAAATGGAATCATTCGTGAATTGAGGCACTCGAAATGTCGACGCCTCAAAATCTTTTATTGTAGTTACGTGCATAACTAAAAATTCGACTTATAAATATTTTTTTCATTATTCTAGGCTCAGCAAATAAACTGTTGACAGCTGAAAAGGTCAATGCCATCAACACTATCCTCGAAGCATTCGGGAACACGAGAACATGCTTAAATGCAAACGCCACCCGTTTCACACAAATTCTTAGTTTAGATTTCGATCATACCGGGCAAATAGGATCCGCATCAGTTCAAGTAAACATCAAACTGTTTAGTGTTTGAAACCATTGAAAACAAAAGGACTCAAGCTAATGTTCTATTTTCCCATTTCCAGCTTCTCCTTCTCGAAAGATCGCGAGCTGGTAAACGAACTAACAACGAAAGTACATTCCATATTCTGACGAGACTTCTAGCCGGCGCCGAAGGATTACTACAAAAAGAACTGCATCTCGAGAATATATCATCTGAAGACACAAATCCATTTATATCGTTATCACAAAAACTAGAGGATAGACACAAAGCTGCTTCAGAGTTTTCCAGAACTGTTCAAGCATTTGATACATTAAATGTTGATTCCTCGGCCGTCAAAGGGATTTGGAATATTCTAGCATCGATCTATCATTTGGGCGTAGCAGGAGTGTCTAAAAGTGAGTCGAATACGTAATATTCATCGTTATCATACTAATTTTTCGATATTTTAAATTAAATCTTTGAAGTCGGAACAGGACCAACATCACGTATACAATTTGGTAATCCATCGGCCGCTCGAAAAGCAGCAACTCTGCTGGGCGTGTCCCTTGAAGACTTGCTGTTGGCTGCATTTCCATCCAACTCTCCTGGCGGCTCCAGTCCAGCTAGATCGCCCACGGAAACTCCTGAGTCTGCCTGGGAAAGCTTGGAGGGTCTGGTTATCGGACTCTATTCGGAAGCTGTGGCTGCAGCAGTTGCTCTAATTAACAAAGCTATCTGCACACCGGCCCACACGTTTGCATCAATTTTATTAGTTGATACGCCTGGATTCCAAAATCCTGCTAGCTGTGGCGTTCAAATAGGTGCGAATTTGTCTGATTTAAAACACAACTACTTACAAGAACGGCTGCAATTACTGTTCCATCACATGACACTGGTGGCACCAAAGGATCGATACGCACAAGTAATTATTGGTGGTTTCTGTTTACAAGTCGGAATTAAACGATATTTTCTTTTTGTTCAGGAACTCGTCGAAATTGAAACAGAGGGCCTAACTGATACACACCCTGGACCACTCGTATCACTAATCGATAAAGCTCCTCAAAGTCACGTTGTTCGTACATCACAAAGGGATTTGCGGGAGCAAGACCGCAGAGGGCTGTTATGGTAAGTTACTTGGTCTATTCCATATATTCTAAAGCTCTTTTTCGTTTTTTATATAGATAGATAGAGTTTTAAATTAATTTATGTTACAATTCCAGGCTTCTCGATGAGGAATCAATGTACCCGAATTCAAACGACGACACATTCCTTGAGAGACTTTTTTCACACTATAGCGATCGTGAACATCATGCCCTTATTCGGCGAGCAGTGGGAACTCGACATTTCATCCTGCAACACTTACAAGGAACTAATCCTGTGTTGTACTCATCTCAAGGATGGCTCAAAGCAAGTCGCGAACATCCAGCAATTAAAAATGCCGGAACATTACTACAGGACAGCACCAAAGATGAAATAAATCGTTTGTATGTAGGAAACCTAACTCGTGGCGCCGGGGTTGTGTTTTACGGATCCATAGCTGGTCTAGAAGGTTCGCAGTCGCTCCGGAGAGTCTCGAGCATTCGTAGATCATTTACATCAGCCGGAGTGAAGCGCAATTCTGTGATGCTTCAGCTGAAATTCACGGTCGATGGTGTTATTGATACTTTGCGTCGAACCGGGACACATTTTGTGCATTGTTACCTGCTACAGCACAATGGTGGCACCCACTCTATTGTGAATGGATCACCCACTCAATCTATTAATGAAAGCGACGAGATGGTCAATGTTCCTTTGTTGCGAAGTCAGGTATTGATGCTTGAAATCATTTCAAACGAGCTAAGAACTTAATAAAATACATTTTCAGCTACGTGGTTCCCAAGTTTTAGAGGCAGCTAGACTTCACAAATTAGGTTTTCCTGAACCAGTTCCCTTGTCCGAATTCGTGAGAAGATTCGGACTGTTAGGCGATGCATCCAATAAAAACCTGACAGTGGAGCAGATCCTTTCGGCGAACGAAATAGATTCGTCGCTTTATCGAATTGGACCAAGTCAGGTAATTCAAAATGAATTTTCTTCTTTAATAATGAACATTTCTAAATAACTCTGTTATGCGGAAATTAATTTATGAATATACTCTAGCCTAGATATTAAAATTTATCATAGTCAAATATCATTCATTCATTCCTATTCCTGATTGGACATATTTACTGTAATAATCATGTAATAAAGATTGGGTTTGCAGAAATTTTGATGCCAAAACGTCCCCATAGTGAAAAAAATTATCATCCTTGTTTTAAGATCACTTTGACGATTGTTACTCGTCCTTTGCGCTCCAAGCGGACCTTGAAGTTTCTAAATTATTTTAATCAAATGTATAAATAATAAACATGTCCCATGGTATCTCTTTTTAAGTTTTTTGAGGAAAAAAGCCAATCGTTTATGGTTTTACAAATCATGACCAAAACCCACACGCAATATAAAATATCAGAAATCAATCTCACAATTTTAAGTGGATGCCTTTTTTGATTGTGGAATATTATATGTAATCAGACAAAAATGTAGTACGAATTGAGATCTCAACTAAATGATTTCAATTGTTGGAATCCTAGAAACAAACTAGCAATATCTTCAATTCTGTAGGAATCTGTATATATTCATACATAATCTGAACTAAATGATTGAAAGTTAATTCTAGCTTACATTGCCTATCTCTCACTTAATAATAAGCAACGATTTTTTCATGAAGAAGCATTAACACTCTCTGTGTTTATTGCGTGTATACTTAAGGCAATGATTGCCGTGGTGACGCTTGCCAAGATTGAATTGGACGTTGATTGTCGTTTCACTTATCCAAAGTAGAAGCGAGCTATGTAACAAGAGAAGCTGTTTTTTTCGAGCCAGAAAGCAAATGATCTTACAATTCGATAAAAAATTTAAGGACAATTTGTCCATAATAAAAAAAACAGTGAAAATTTTGTTCTTTAATTAACATCCTAACTTCGAAAATAGAATCTGTTTACATTAAGTTTCTACATTGAGAGTGTTTTCCCAAATTTCAAGCTTCATGTAAAGTTAACTATATCATTTTTAATCACAGCTGGAAAACTTCTTTAAAATCAATTTGAATATAATAATTCTATTATGTCATAATTTTTTTATTATTATCCAATGAATTGTAACTGAAAAAATATGATAATTATCAGTAATTCGCCTCAGTTACATCGGCTCATCTTTTAAAGAAGAAACAACCCTCGATGTATCGGTTCGGCTCTCATTTTCTGCTAGTAAATGGATGCAATTAATATTGATCATAATATAATAAAAGACATGTCCCTAGCTAGCCGTATAAATTTATTTAAGAAATATCTCTTCAATCCAATTAATATTTTTTTGGTGCAGCAAACAATGCACAATCGAGACGATTTTTCTGCTTTTAATGATGAATTTCATTGAAATTTTCCGCTCAATTGAAAATGTTTGGTATAAAATGTTTCTCATCAATGTTGACTATTCTCATAACATTCAATTTGTACAGATACAGATTGTATCTCTAAAATTTTCGTGTTATTGTGGTTATCCTTAACTGCGCAAAATAAATAAATATAAATGCCCAGAAACCCCTGATCACAATTAAGCAGTATAAGCGACCCGTCTATATGGAACTGAAGCACCGTTTTTGAGTTAAAATATTAAGCTTCTAGTTTTGTTGTACTAGTAGAGTTCTGCAATGGCAATTTCTTCAAGAAACAGAGATTTATCATACAAAATTGTAGGGTACAGTCGCTTATTCACTTACATGAGGAATTCGTTGCAACAGAATTTACCTAACAGGTGTATTGCTATAAAAAAGCACATCGCTAATTAAGTGTTTTTTTGCGAAGAATTTTCAAAAAGTTTTAAAATTTACATTTAAAACGCATTATTTACTCGTAAATATTGATCATAACTAAACTGTTTTCAATTTTTTATCTTTTGATTTGTCTTAATTTTGTACCAGCACTATATTTGTCAGACCTTTAGATAAAATATATACCTATTACAACATAAAAAACATAAATACTCTCTGCTTCAATCTTTTCTTGTGGCATCTTGCATATATTATTTTTCAAAGAGATAAAATATGCTGAATTGATCGATTCCCCTTCACACAGATTCGTCCAGGATTCGTTTCCTTGATAAGCGATATAGTTTCTTGCATTTTCTTGAAAGCAAAAAATATTTTTAAATTCATTTCCTCTGCAACTGCATACTCTGAGTCTTTGGTCCAAGACTTGTTCGATACTTTCACGCTTCCAAAATGTCATTAGTTTCGGGAATGTTGGAAAAAATCTCAGACCCTAGAAAAACTTTTTCCCATACTCCAGTCATGCAGGATTTCGTGACCTATTCCCAGGCTCCAGACACGATTCGAATTACATTTGCACATCGAGTTGCTTCCAAAAAATGGAGAATATCATTTTTCTGTCTTCCAGACAAACTGTTATGAAGATAAGACCTTCAAAGCTATTAACACTCCCTGATCCATAAGTTGAATGACAGAAATTGTATTTGGCTTCATGTAAATTACTTTCACATGGTCATCATAATTGTTCGATGAGAAGCGATTTTCAGGAGCGTTGTCTATTAAAAGCACAATTTTATATTTTATATTGTTATATATTGTAGCGACTTTTGATTAATGTAATAAATTGCTTAATGAACTAATCTTCAAATAAAGGAGCAGTTGCCCCAGCTTTGTGGATTATCACTACGGTACATACAAAAAGGTTTTAATTTATAACCAGCGAGACTTGCGCCTGTAATTATTACCTTATATGGTAGTTACTAAAGTTTCTGTGAATTTATTTGCAGCATTTTTTCCACACCTATTGCTTCTCCCTATAAAGGACATTATGAGATGCTTTTATTCTTTGCATTCGTTTAAACATTAAGTGGCTTGCTGAAAATGAGCTACTGATCTCTCGTCCTTTTCCTTTTTTCCAAACCTTTAAAAATACTATATGCAGATTTTCTAATCTTTGAAGTTTTTTACCTCTGCAAACACAAACGATCCATTAGATACATAAGGAAAAATATGCAACTATGTATTTCGAAAATAGATGCATATCTAGAGCAGAAAAATTTGCTAACGTTCACGTTTTCAAAAATCAAAATAAGTGTTGGTATAGGATAGGGTCTCTCGTATATTATTTACTGTAGTTATAAAATTTACAGCTCCTAAAATTGAGGAAATACCTGCTAAGTGAAGTGAAAAAATAGCTAAACCGACTGAGGCTCCTCTATGAGCAATCCCTGCAGCAAGGGGAGGGTAAACTGTTCAGCCTGTACCGGCTCCTGCCTCCACTATAGAAGAAGTTAATAAAAGAGTTAGTGATGGAGGCAGTATTCAAAATCTTATATTATTTATTCGTGGGAATACTATATCAGGGGCTCCTAATATTAATGGTACTAAGCACTTTTCAAATCCTCCAATTATGATTGGTAGAACTATAAAAAAAATTATCACAAAAGCGTGAGCTGTAACAATTACGTTATAAATTTGGTCATCTCCAATTAAAGAGCCGGGATGACCTAACTCTGTTCGAATTAGTATACTAAGAGAAGTTTCTACTATTCCTGCTCAAGCCCCAAAAATAAAATAAAGAGTTCCAATATCTTTATGATTGGTTGAAAATAGCTATTGTTGCGATTTAATGGCTGAATTATAAGCGGTAGATTGTAAATCTATTTATAAGGGTTTTCTTTTTAATCACAGGGCCTTATAGTCAATTATGATATTAGACTGCAATTCTAAAGGAGCAATTTTGCTAAGGCTTAAAAGAGGATCCTTATATTTATAGCTTTGAAGGCTATTAGTTTTATAAACTTAAAGTCTTAAAGAAAATATATGGAAATTAAAGGTAACCCAATTATAGAAAAAGTTGATGAGATCATACATAAAACTAACTTTTAAATTTGTAATACTAAAAAGATTTCAATTTTTAAAGGTGTTTCCAATTATAAATGCTGAATAAGCTAGTCGTAAATAAAAGAAGAGGGTAATTAGAGAAGACAAAATTAGTACTATAATAATAAGTATTTGATTTAATATCGTAATGTGCTGGATAACTATTCACGTGAACGTGAAAAATAATAATTAAATGAATTGCTACGCAAAAAGACATTAAGCAACTTTTCTATAACTTAATTGACTTCGTGTAATTGTAGAATTCATGTTCTGTTACGGTTATTCGTAAGTCGGGGAGCCACTGTATATCTATCTTTTGGCACCCCTGGCAAAGTGCCCCCTGCCCCCGTACGCTAAACTACTGACTATTTTGGATTTAACTAGTCTACTATTGAACTCTTTGTTCCAGATTCTTTTTGAATGTGATGTGGTAGTCTGACCTTTCACATGATTGAACTTAATCAGCAATAATTTTTTGAATAAAAGAATGTCTTCACCAGATTAGGCTACAATTGTTTCAAACGAAATGCTTTGCTTCGACCTATGTTTTTTTTAATTTTTGATTGTATTTAACTGAGCTCAGTGTCAATTATCATTTCACAAGTGATAGATTAGTAGTAGGAGTAGTATGCTTTATTAATATCCATAATAATTCATTTACAAACGTAGATATGTACTCAAAGGAAAATGAGCTTCGATGAAATAGCAATTACTAAATAATACAGATTTTTGGTATTGATTGGAAGCACGTTAAGATGGCCAATTTGGATCGTATTTCCTTTAAAACAATTTCTGATCAAAATATGATCAATAATTGCCTCTCGGAGAAAAAATGCAGCGAGAAGGTTTCCCTATCCACTAATCAATCAGTCTTCATTCAATCCCATTAATCGATTATAAATTGCTGCTTTCAAGTCCCTCGTCTAGCATTTTCCGACCTGTTTGCATCCGTTCGGTTTCTGCATGCCATCACATATCGTCTGCGTGGCGAGTTTGAGCCATACAAAGCGACTGTTGAAAATATCTTCGATCTTATCTACTGGCGTCTTGCAGACAATTTAAATATAAACGTTGCTGCTTGCGCTAATGCGTGTTGAATACCAACCAATTTTGATGTCACCACGTGTCAATTAAACGTATCATCACGTCCAATGGAGAAATCCATTGTTTATTAAAACACTATTCTATTTTAGTTTCAATTGACGATGGTACGGTACAGTGACTCTATTAACGCAAATAATGCTGAACAATTATGAATTCGACATGTTATTGATGGATACCCTTAAAGGGCGCGTGAAAATTCGAAATTTTAGCGGTTTCTTTCGTGCCCTTAAAGATACGACGATGACCTTATTTGAATATTATCGGCCCCTTAAGCTATTTAGTATAAGAGGTGATCCAAAAGTATTGATCCTTTACTAAATAAAGCTTCTTTTTCGATTGAAATTCGACTGTGAAGTGACATGTACTGCAGAACAGGAAAAGGCAAAATCTCCTGGTTTTCTGGGAACAAAGTTCATCTTTGTTGAGATTTTTCATGCTAAGATATGCCTCAGGTTGCCCCACCCCCCGTAAAAACTGATTTCTTCACAATAGTCTTGTTTCAAATAGCAGCACTGTGTCTGTATTCCCCCTTTAAGCATCGCACTAAATGGTGATTAACATCATTTCAATTTGGCGTTCATCCATTAATTGGATTGCATCATAACAGCAATTGAACTTCAGAAGTGTATCTTATTGGCATGTAAATTCACCAATCGATTTTGTAAGAACTCATTACAAATCATCGACCGGTGTATTCCAATTAATTTTTTTAGTGCGCCAACAATTGCGTAAATCATCTGTTACAGCTTCATGTATCTAATTGGCAATGGTTGTGAATGTTTGCCAACAGCAAGATGGATGAGAGGTGAGAATCACAGAAGTCTTAAAGATTTCTTGGTTGAAACCGATGAACTGAAAGCTGCTTAAGCGCCTGCTAACTTTGTGATTTAACAAGACGAATGTTGTAATCAAAGCATTCATGATTCAATTAATTTTGTTTGGCTTTTTCTCAAATTATAAAATTGCTGGGAGCTTTGAACTTTGTATAGACTAATTTATTTCTGTTCTATTTTCATAGCTGATGGGTTGACCGGTGCGGAAGTCATTTGAAGAAGCTTAATTTTTATTCCGTTTTTTTTTTTTTGGTTTTGAATGCGAATCGTGCCAGTGATCTAAATATTCTCGGTTTATGACCTCTATTTTTCCATAATTTCAGTCATTTCTTGCCAATTTTACGGTCCTAGCGTCAAAGTCAATAAAAAATTAGATCATTCGAATTTAGACTCTATGCGACTTAATCTTAGAAGTTCATAAAACTTATTGACCAGATTCTTATAATTAAATTAAGAACAAACGGGATTCAATCGAAATGCTGATCAAATTGAACTTTAAGAAATCTTAAAGCTTGCAACCGTAAAAACAATAATATGTATATCAATTTTTTTCTATTTTCTGGCTCTGCAATCAAAATTTTCGTCGCGTTGCTCGAACTCTGAAATTTTGCAACTAATTGAATGTTAATATCGCACCAAATTGATTAAAATGACGTAAACAATTTGAATTTTAAATATACTGATCGTGTGAAAATGAGTGGTAACAAGCGTTCTTTCCTAATGGATTCGGTGAATCAAATTGGATGAGAGATCGCTAGAATCGAAAAGAACATTATAAGAATGGACAGGACCGAAAAATGTGACTACGTAAATCGCACAGAATTAAACGAGAAAGCGGTCAGTTTATTATTAACTTCCCTGTATATGGGAAGTTCTTGTAATCGCCTCGAAAATCGAAATTGAAATTTTCAACTTTTCTTTACGTTTTGAGGTCTATAGAGTATATATAAAGTGTTTTTAGAAAGAAGTATGTATGTGTGTGTGTGTGTGTATGTACGTACGTACGTGCGTTCGCAGGCAGTTTTTCTACGAGCATAACTCACGTAAACAAAGTCGTTTCGACTTCGTTAAGGTGTCAATCGAAGCGTCTTTGCAATCTTAAGAGCTGATTAGTTTTTGGAAAACTTCAGTCGGGGGGTTTGCTGTTTTCACTCCTTGAAGGTCAACCATGTTATGCGCTATAACTCACGAACCAAACATGCGATTTTCATTGTTAAGGTGTCAATCGACGCGTATTAACAATTTTATGAATCTATAAAAAAATTTAAAAAATCGTTGGAGCCGTTTTTTAATTTTTTAAAAAAAAGTGCAAAAAATTAGTTTTTTTTTTCAAAAACACAAAATTTTTTACCTGATTTTCAAATCTAAGTGATCAATGTTTGTATAATTTATATACTCCAAATAGTTCTTGTGAAAAAACCAGCAAAAGTTTTTTTCATGATTACGAAAAAAAAAAAATCATTTAACGTTCTAGGTCATTTACGTCATTCATTATATCTCGAGAACCAAATATAATCTTTCGATCATTAAGGTGTCAATCGACGCGTATTAACAATTTTATGATGTTTTTATATTTTGAAAAAATTGTTAAAGCGGTTTTTCCAATTTATTAAAAAAAATTGGAAAAGATGTGTTTTTTCATAAAAAAATTCATTTTTAACTTGATTTGCACATCGTAATAATAAATGCTCATAGAATTTATAAACTTTTATCAATTTTTGTAGAGAAACCAGCAAAAACTTTTCTCATGGTTAAAAAAGAATTTAAATTAAAAATAAAAACTCATTCAAAGTCACCATGTAAAAACGGTTCATTCGAATCATTATACCTTAAATCTCTTATTCTAAAGACATTGTTGCATAGTCAATCAAAGTTTATAATATTTGCAAAATTTGAGCAGATTTTCTATAGTCTTCACAGCACCGTGTTTTAACTTTAATGAAAAAACTGCTTTGAAACCTGCCCCCCCCCCCCCCAACCGATTGATCCGCGTGAATAATCAATCAAACCAACGCACCAAAATCCTTACGTAATCAATTGACGCTCGCGTAGATGTTACGATTAATATTAAGTCATTCCAATAACTTTTATGAGAGGTACATTTTTATTATTAAAAGTAGTATTTTTTCCATAATTATAATTGTGTTTAATATTTTTAATATCTATGTAAATATTACTGGGAAGTTGACCGTGTAGACCTCAAGGGTCGCACCGCACGGCTTGTTATAATATAGTATTTGAGTCGCGTCGGGGAAAATCATAAAGTGTTCAGATCGGTTCTTACCAGCCCAGAGGATCGTTCAATGAAGGATTCTCAACCAAAAATAGGATTCAGCTGATTCTATGTTTGGAAAACAGAAAAACTAACATTCGAAGAAGTCCTGAGAAGCTTTTGCAAAAATTTGTTGAAAACTTCAGTCGTGTAGAAAACACTGAAGAAGGTTGCAAGTAGCAACCGAAATACGTATTTTAGGAAATACAAAATATTTTGGTAAAAAGCAACAACACGACTTTTTAATAATCTTAAAACACCACCAAAAGACGCTCAAAACACCCAAATAAAAATTTGTTCATAAAAAACTTGCAAAAATAACTAAAAATGCAACTGTTCAAACTTCATCTCATTTCAATAAAAAAAGCATTAAATTAATTTGATCGCGTCCATAAGCTGATTCCCGCATTAGTTGCATCATTTAGCAGCTAATGGATTTCACTCATTTTATTGTGCCGGAAAATTATAGAGAGAAAAATTCAACGGTCACTTTAGGCACGTTTCTGATCGATTTATGTATTTCCAACCAATTGTGCTCAAATATTGTTACATCATTCCATCCAAAAGTACATAGTCGAATGCTCTCGTGTTACATCAACAAACAGTAATCACCTATTTTGTAATGATACGCACGTCACTAATGCACATGCCATGCACACTAAAGCCAATAAATTCAATAACTGTTTGGACCACGCACGCATCCAATATTTAGTAAAAATTCTTGTAATGATGCACAATAAATATTTTCGCGCGTATCTAAACGGAAAATAAATTGAAAATTCATTGAAAGCTTCGCTGAAAGGAAAGTGAAACGAATTTAAAGATAGTAGTAGTGTATCAGATAACTTTGATCGTTTACATCAACAGAAACAACAACAAAACATCTATGTTAGGTGGTTGGGTGATATTTTCGCATTTTTTGCGAAAGATAAAAAAACTTGTTAATGAAATGTTCGTGCATTTTCCATCCACTCTAATATCTTTGGCCTATTCGCCATAATGTGTAGAGTTCCAGTTTTTACAGTCATTATGAACGCCTAGTACAGTAACTTAACTTTTGTACCACGATGGTAATTTTGTGAGAAGTATCTTAGATGCAACACGGGACCAACTTTTGCACGGCGAACGCTTTAAGGCAATTTAAAAGGCACCTCTATGGCCAGAGGGTGTCGTGTCGTCCCAATTAATTATCGGAAAACGCTTAATCAATCAATTTCCATACGATGGCTAGCACGTGACAACTTCCCGCTCCAGTTACTTGTGTTATGGATCAGCTTTCCCGGCCGTGTTACCGGAAGGAAAATGGTTATGGGGCTCTGGTCAGTAACTTACCAACCACAGTCCAGTTAGTATTACAGATTACGGTGAGTTGCCTGCAACTTATCAAAAACACGATGCCCAATAATTGCGTCCGAGACAAGTGAAAGTGATAAATGATTTACCGATCGGCAAAAAGAAAATTGCTCCTTTGAACAGCAAAACTTGCCGGCGTGCAAGTAATCTTGCGTGTTGTGGCGCTGCCAAACAGGTGTCTGCGAGCATATGTGAGCACATATGTATATATCGAATTAACAGGCAAAATTGATTGCTACAAATTGCATATGGAATCTGGCAATGTGCCGGCCATACGTTGACTAGACGAGGAGCACTCACTTCAATTACAGCGATACGGCCATAGGTTGACCCTCTTTCTGGCCCCAGCCACTGCAGCAGCTCTCGATAAATTATAGGCCAAAATTATTCTTGTTGGAATGAAATGCAGCCAACGTAGCTTAGTTACACGTGTATCTATATATACTTTCCTGTAATCGTCAATTCTGTGCTCAAATAAGTCAGAATACTCTGCAGCTAAACTAATTCTATTTGAATAAAAACACAACACAATATTCTCACCCTTAACCTTTATCAAACAACCGCCCTTACTGCATACAATTAAAAATGCCTCCTGGACTATTTGCGGGCCATACATTGATCACTTTCACCTCCATTAACTCGAGACACCCATATGATTTTCAAAGGAATTCCCCGTTCAAATTAACACGAGTGACCTTCTACCTGCCCACAGTTATATCATCTCACCTCAATTTACATCTGAAATAGTCAGTTTTCTTAAAACTCTACACACACTCAGTACGTGATTTGCTTACGGCATTCTTTTAGTGCAGATATTATCGAATTCCCAAGAAAAAAAGATGAAAACGAAATGGAATATG
Organism: Oxycera nigricornis; assembly: GCA_963942545.1. Classification (NCBI taxonomy): domain Eukaryota; kingdom Metazoa; phylum Arthropoda; class Insecta; order Diptera; family Stratiomyidae; genus Oxycera; species Oxycera nigricornis. The sequence continues at coordinate 15,638,793 of OZ012659.1, forward strand.
TTTTCGTTTATTTATTTATGATTATTTTTGGTGGACGAGACGAACTGTTCATTTTATTTTCAGTAAATAATCGTCTAACTCGATGACAAAGCTTTCGGTTATTTATTATGCCTAGAAATATGATCGGATGAGAATTCGATTTTTTGTTAGAAAAGATAGCAAGGTTCCCTACTATGTTTGTCGTTAGCATCCAGCTGGGTTAGATAATGTGTTCATTTAAGTTGGAATATGTTAAGGGGAGATTGAACCCGAATAAAGATATTATTTAGATAACATTCATTCATCACGAAAAAGCTTATGGAAAATACATTTGTATAATTTCAACGGATCGTTGACTTTCATCGGTTACATACATACAATATTTGTCGACATGGCTTTTAAATTGGGCATGGTTTAGATTGGTGGCTTTTTTTCTTTATTTGAAAAGATGAAAAATTGATTTCAATTCATGTGCATATGGGTACAATAAATAAAAAATTTGTTATATCATTTTTGTGTGTTTCAATTTGAGAAATTAATTTTTTTCTTACCACCGCATACGCGCTGCGCGGTGGTCGCGATGTTTAACGACAATGCAAACAGTTTTCTTTCACATCTTACGCACGCACGTATTTAATTGGTCTTAAATGACTCTGCCAGTAATTCAAGCATTGGGAGAATGTAGATTCCAACTTTTGAACTATTAACTGCATTGGAAAGGAAGCAATGCAGGTTTGAATTACCTTACCTTTCTTAAAATTCAAGCGCAAAATATATTGCAGCATAGCAATTCCTCTGAAATTATTTATTTTCATTGATCGTAGATTTTTTTTATATCGTTTAAATTTTATTGATGAATTTTTTCTTTAAGTTTTGTTACGTAGAATTCATTTCATGTTCTGTTTATGTGAAATTTACTTAAGATTTGGGCACTATGCTCTTAAGTAGATAATTGGTCGAGAAATTAGTTGTTAATTTTGGAAGAACGCATTTTTTCATTTTTAGCATATTTGAAAAAAGTGTTTCATGTTTTTGCGAAATTTGATCCAGTTGATTTTCGTATAAATTTTCATTGAAAATTCTTGATTAATTTTTTACTGTATGATTTTGATTTCACGATATTTTCGAAATGTTATGTCCTTCGAACACTATATCTAGATTTTCTTCAATGTATTTTCTCGCAATATTTACGAGCGATTTATTTATATGTTTCGAGACTGCCGTTGATTAAATTTTCGGTAAAAACTTGATTGCATTTTTTTCTTCAACTTTATTACAGTTTTTTTCGCTTTAACTTTGTTGCAATTTTCTTCTCCCGTTTTCGCCTGGTTCAAGTTCAAATTAAATATGGATTATTGAAGTGCTGCACATCAAATAAAACTTATTTTTACATTTCAACCCAAATTGTGTTGGAATTCATAAAAAATAAATATTTTTTACATATATAGATTGTTTCATCATTAAGCCTAAAATCAGATTAAGAAAGATAATATTTTGAATTTATCCATGAATAAATTATTGAATCACAAATAGTGATTTAGAAGGGGATCAAATTGGCAGGAAAATATATCAAATTGATGTACAAAATCTTAAATTTCTAATTTCATCTCATAAAATTTACAGTGTACAAAATAAAGATAACTCGTAATAAAATCTGACTGTTTCCTTGCTCAAATCCGTTGACTTAAACTTGTTGTTTACGAGTAAATCCAATTTCATCAGCGAATGTTTCGATGTGCATTAATTATTCCTTCACAATTAATTATGTTTACTTACAATAAAACGATACTTTGCATATCAAAGAATTTCCCTGCGTACAATTAAAATTTCCACTTAACAAATTCGCATTCTGGGTCACAAATAATGTTCCCTACGATACAATAGAGAGTTTATTCATTAATACGATGTGCGAGAAAGTGATAATGCAACGCGAAACAAGTCAAAGAACATTTGTTTATTCATCGTTGTTGCGAAAAAATTTGGCAAAAGTTTGTTAACGACACTAGAAACGAATTTGTGCATGTAAATTGGAAATCGAGTCAATGTTTGGTTGTCCTAGCAAACATTGATACAAATAAAATTTCCCCAATTCATTGGTTTGGAATCTTTTCGTGTCCATGAGAGAGTGTGTCGGGAAAAGTACTGATGGTAAACGAGAACCTTGTGTACTAACAAGTGCTCGGCCTAATTTTACTACTTTTCTATTTTCTTTGCTTGTTACCTCTGCGTTTATTCACGCTTTGCTTAACAATTAGGTGTGCATGTTTAGCAGCGAGTGGGACTCTGTAGCGCATCATCAAATGCTATATGATTAAAGCCGATCATAATGAGCAATTAAACAGCAGAGTACACTATGTCGTGTTTCAATTGTGCAGAATATAATCAGCGCTCATGGGAAACAGCGTTCCTTATTTAATCGTGGCAAGCTAAGCTCTCGATGATTTCATGGTGAAAAAGACATGGACAACGATGAATCAATGGGAAAGTACTTCATATTTCTACTTCTTTGGCTGCTTTTGCTGTTTTGAACTAGTGAAGATATTTTCGCTATACGCTGACCACAAATTGATCCCGTTTATTAGATATTAGATCAACTTTTTTAACTGATTACTTTCTTAAATTGATTTTCTTGCTTGGAATCAACACCCGCTTGTCCCCAGCAACTACTCACGCTTGACCTAATATTCTGTGGAAGTGCCAACAAAAATATGAAGGTAATTTTTCTTTGAATCTTTTTTCGTCTTTGATTGGATCGCTTTATCGTTGCTTCCAATCTGAAAGATACTTTTTATGATGCATTGCTGTTAGCATAAAAGATCACCCAGCGCGTGACCATGCTGATTAAGTGCAATTATATTCTTTCATACACCGAGCAAATAGACATGATGGATGGTGGAGCCCTACTAATCCAAATTCCAGAACGAATTGATGAGGAAAGCTACCGACGACGTTGCGTTCTCGCCATGGCTATAGACGATGTCCCCAACGCAATTCACCTGTGGTGTCGCCAAGATAATCTGCCCCTAAAGACAGCCTGCTCTTCTTCTTCGGCAGTTTTGCTGGTAAATGCAAATACACTTCGTCATTGGCCACTCCAGTTCGACTAGATTTCAATGGACTTGACGCAGACCCTCTTTATTTGTCGCCTAGCTGGAATGCAAATGAAGTGGACAATTCGAAGCTCATTAGTAGTTTCCGCGAGTTTCGCATTTCTGGCGAATAAATTTAGATCTGCAAAATCACTGGTCACTAACTCTGCCTTGTTCGGCACATATATGTGCATGTATGTTAGGACTGGTACCTACATATGTGACTATGGGTCCATCGCCGATCGTGGCGGGTTCACTGACAGCGAAAGTTTTATAAACTTAGTGATGAGATGTTGTCAACGCTTATTTACGTTTATGGAAAGTTTCGGCGCTGATACGTTACCCAATTGGAATCGGTATGAAAAGCACTTAATTAGTATTGACGAATTGAAACAGAAAGTGCGACTCGAACGGAGTGTATGAAAAGGCTTTTGTGGTAAAAGGAAATGGCATAAATGACATAAATGGCAACAAGGAAAGGCTTCATGTGCGATCACTAGCGTGAAGTCTTACGTTTCCACTGTAAAATGGAACTACTGTTTGATCCACGCTGAAATACTGGAAGATGTTATCTAACATTTTTATCTTCCTTGTTTTCGCAATATGATTTACTTCGGCTGCAGAGGCTTCCTTACTCAAAATGGTTTAGTAAGCGTTTCTTCTTCAGTGAACAATTGTGTAACGAAGTTTAAAAATGTCCAACTAAAGAATTTTAGTCATAGATCAATAAAAAGACTTATCCTTTCCAGGATTCATTTCAAATTATTGCTTATATTCCTGATTGATAAATTTCATATTCCTGATTGATAAATCTAAAAAATATTTAAACAAACAATAAATCTATCCATATCGCCGCCTGAATGCAAGAGTTAGGTAACTCGATTTTTCGGTGTTTTAAGATATATGTATCTAGCTGTAGAGAACACTGTCGACAATGCAACGTAAAAACTATACTCAACTAAAAATTCTAAAAGATTTTCAATGGAATTCGGGTGTACTCGTACAAACGACTTGATTTAATAATTTTTTCTGATTAAATATATGATTTCGTATATTCCATATTCCAATAATACGTGTTATTTTATTTTTGAAAGTATACAAGATAATACGATAATGATGAACTGTTAGTTTAAAATGATTTTTCCGGTTGGATTAATAAGTCGATACCATTAGTTTTACAGGCTGATATAGTTAATTATTAGTAGGGTGTCAAATTATTTTTTTATGTTGATTAATCGTTAACACATACCACATTAGTTTCATTTTGAAACGAATCAATAACTAAGTCCCTAGTATCTACTTTATGCCACAATTACACAACACAATAGCATTCATGGCTAGCCACGTTGGGCGCCACTCTGGTTTATTGCTTTTTGCCGAGTTGACTATGAGACACGAAGAGGACGCAGGATTGGTTCTAGGAACAGAGGATGATCCTAATATTAGCTAAGATTTTGCTTCGATTACAACAGTTTTTAATAATCCACCCGTTCAACAATGAGTTTTTAGTATAATTTACATATCTAAATGATCGAATAATTTGTTAAGTTCTAAAAATAAATGTATTTGTAGTTGAACGTTGCTGGTTTACCTTACAGTAATTACATCCACACTCATTCAAAAAAAATACCGACCGGGGATCGAACACATGACCTCATGATCGCGAGCTAGTGGCGCTGCTTTCCACACTGCACCGCTTCTGTCAGATGCAAAAACCCACTAATCCATAAGCGACGCTAAAAACTTTAGAAGCGTTTTTCTCAAAACCGGTTGCGGTCTAATATTTTAAGGATCAAATATCCTTGACGTCTTCTACTTATGTGCCAAATTTCATCCAGATCCGAGAAAACGATGCCGTGCCTTCTCCTTGTAAATGAGAAAGTGTCAACCCAAATATTAGGCAAAATTTTGTTTATTTTACATTAGGTCTGTCCTGTTTTGTCATACTATTTAATTGAAAGCTCACGTAATTAAAGATTGTCCTATTGGTTTGACGCTTGAAACTATTAAGTCAGAACGGCAAATATCCTTTTACAGTTAAATTTTCAAAACCTTTTTTATAATATATCAGGAACTATTGACTAAATTTGATAGTAAATAATTATTAAAACAATATTAAAATCAATAGATTTCACGGAATTTTTTTTGAGTGTCGGTAACTTTTCGAACTAAGAAATAACATTATTCATCATCGACATCATTTGCGTCCTCCTTCAGAAAAGTTTTAAGTCAATTAATGAAACTATTTTTGCCAATATTTAAAACAAGAAAATCGAATTACCAATGAAGTTATTGCATTCATTAAACCAAAAACATTTGAGAACGAAAATAATCGCCCAGAAACTATGGTTGCTTGCCGAAAGGCACTGGTAAAAAAACATAGCATAAAAGCATATGTAGATAAGATCTTAAAAACCAGTGAAACCTCTTTTATATCACTTAGAGGATCAACTGAAAGTGTGATCATGAAAATAACGGCACGCCTATTTAAATAGTTCGGCGTTAATTTCGCATAAAAATTGTCATGTCGAATGCATGCGTATAAACACTAGGTACAATCTAAAGAAATATATTGTGCCTACTAGATGCATTGACATCAAAACTAAAGACTATTTGAAATCCGTTTTTCACAGGAAAATCTATTGTATGCTGCTTTGCCGCCTAGCCAGCCCAGTCACTAAAACCAAAGGTGAATGCTAATATGAATTTCGCCCATTTCCATTATACACGGTGGTGGTTTTCATGCTGCCATAAAACTATCTTTCTATCCATAGTATCTATGCATGCTGAAAATCTTTGCATAGCTGAATAGTTTTCCATGTGTTGATAGACAATTGCATGCACGCTATCGCTTGCCAAATGCAGTCGATTAGATGCACAAGCTTAAAGAGATTAGTCAGTGTCCGTTATGTAGTTTTCTTATTTTAACGGTATTGTGGACGAAGGCTAAGACAAGCTAAAGTACACTGCTAACTAAATAATGGTCATGGAGTTAAGGTAGTTTGCCTGTTTTGTAAAATAGAAATTGATGGAGTGAAGAAAGTGACATGTGATTGGATTTTATCGTTTGTAAAGCAGCATCGTATGTCTGGATACATCTTCGGGCGAGTAAAATAGAAAATTGTAATTTTGCAGAGAAACCACCTGATACAATTGAATAAATACCAAGGAAGCATTTTGATCAATTTTGATGAGCAATTTTGTTAGATTGGAGTGGACGAAACGGGCTATAAGTGCGCTTTCTTTGAATTTTAGCGATTTCTTTCTGTTAGAATTTTCTATTGTTATCAAGAATCGCATTTGTGTATTTTTTTATAAATAAACTTACAAAAGCCAGTCAAACGACGTATTGCTCCATCACTTTGCAACTAAGTTTAAGGGCGCGCGTAAAATATTCAACGTTGCTCCTGAACACCCTGACCATTTTTAAAAACAACCATAATTAAACTTGATCCACCGCTAATTAAATCAAAAATAGGTATTATTAGCAACGGATCCAGGATCTTCAATTCAACTCCATGATTTCTTATTTTCGACTACTAGTCCAGACCTAATTAACTATTCTTTCAACGCAGGCAGCAAAACCATTGTTATTTGTGGACTTGAATGCACGAGATACTTATCTGCGCCACTGAAAACGTGCAGAAGCTGCTAAAACTATGATTTCAATCTGAAGCTGGGGACATTTCTTTTCTGTTATTTTTGAATTATTGCAGCAGTCAAGTAACCTGTTGCAAACAGACTACCTTAATTCTCGGGAATCATGGCTGTTGCGGAATCGATTTCACTCTTTTCTATATTTCACGCTCGGTACGAGTCCTGTACTGTACTGACGTCAAGTCTGATGCGCTGATATGGTATGCACACGGCGATGTATGTACATGCATGCCGCAGAGGAAGTTGGTTGTTACTTTGAAATATAATAACATTCAGATTCACTTATCACTACGTCACTTAGATAAATACCTGTCCAGGTGGATAGTCTGTTTCATACGAAACTACTCGGTAGGCCCGCAGCAAAGATACACCTGATCTTGTTGCTCTGAGCACAGTTGGAAAGATGAAAAAGTTGGGTGCTACCTGTAACTCATATATGGCAAGTATCTAGATACAACATGTAATTTATTATTATATGTCCACCATATAGAGTGATTTCTGCTTTCCTTGTATGACTTCTTAATATTACGAATGTACTCGACTACTGCAAAGTATCTGAACGTTAAAGATGGCTGTCAGACTGCACAATAGGTTGATATCTTACGGTCAAGTTCGGATTGGAATTCTTATATTATTATTTTTTTGTTAAAATTCAACGCTGTATCTTTTATTAGCCGTGATAGTTTGTGCGTTCGAATGTCAGATGGTTTTTGATACGCTGGCGTGGATTTTCAAGAATCTGTTGGACATGTTGAAACGATACTTTCCAATCGAAGCGATGGTATCAAATCTTGGTTTCTCATGAAAAAGTTAGCGTTCTAAAGATAGTCATCCGATAAAATGTTTGAACAATCTTGCGTGAGATGTGGATGTGGATATTTATGGCCTATGCTGCTTTGATTGTGTTTGTAAGTGATATTGTATCGTTGATTTTCAAAAGCACAAATCATTTGAATTACCATTTGAAAAGGAAAATTTACGTAAATATTTGGTGAGTTTGAAGACATTGACGGTTGGCTTTGGATATCAAAATCAATTATTTGACGTTTTTGAATATACATTTTAGGGTTTTTAATCGCGTCTCTATGGCTATGTTAAGATATTGTGAAAGTTTTCAAATCGTCGATGATTCGGTTCAGTGGCCGTTTTTGTTTTCTTCTTTATATCGCGATAAATTCGTTTCCATAATCAGTCAAATCTTTATTAACAATTTTTACTCGATACCTTCGAAAACATATGTATATAATTCCAATTAAAATTGCTAGATAATTGTTTATCCTTAGAATACTCATGGAAAACTATACTTTCTCAAGAACAAATTAATAATCCTTGTGCGATTACTAGTTATTGTTAATTTCCTAAAACCACTTTCCAAATTATGCTTAAAATCAGATCTTAAAAATTTATTGACATATCGCCTCAAAATCACTTTGAATTTGCACAAAGTAGTGAATTTCATGTGTAGCAATTATCTATTAGTAAAATCATTTGCAAATTTGATCATCAATACAACAATTTTGTGTTTATTTGAAACTCCCAACAAGCAGTGAAAAATTCTCTACTTTAATGTTGCTATTATGAAACCTCAATGAGGTTTTTTTTTGAGAATAAGCGTTGAAAATCGCATTTCATAGCTTATGTACAAATTAATCGATGAATAACAATGTACTAATCCATCTTCAATGTGGCATAATAATTTATCAATGAGAATTAACCCACACTCATTGCATGGTAATATTCAGCGAAAATTGACCTTTACTTCCTTGAAGATTTTTTTTTATTTAATGCTGGTAACAATTTTTGTTATATGAACTCGATGAGGTGAGTTCAACTCTACGCCCAATACTCTGAAAATTCGTAACGTAATTTTCTGCTTAAGATACCAACACTTTTCGAAATTTTATTTCTAAAATAGATTTTTTTAGGTTCGTTAGTGATATATTGAATAAAAGCTATTGCCTGTATCGATTTTTTGCCAAAAGAAACTTGATGAAACGCAAACCTTCGCTAATTCTTCAGCGGCTCTTTTCGTATTACCGTTGATTAATTTATCGAACGGACTACAAGAAATAGCAACACCTTATTTAAAATATTTTAAAAGACGGCACGCGATTTCACATTAGGAACCTCTTCATCCTTATGACATGTCTGCAGAAATAATATTATTAGCTGCAATTTATGATCCCCACTCGAGTGAATCATTGGTAAACGTCGGTGTTTATTTAGCGAATGGCCAAGATGCTGTACACCTGAGATGCGAAATTGAATCTGGTAAATTGTATCTTGTGGACCTAAGTACTTCGCCATAGTTGTTCGAGAGTATCGATCGGTTAGGTGGGGAGATTGAATTGATCAGTTGTCCAACAAATGATAATCGGAAAATTGAATTTTGCACATAGGAGTGTTTTGAAGCGTGGGCTAGTTTGTAGAGATTATTATATATTCATTATCACATTCTCGATTGATTTTATCAGTAAAATCTCGTTAAAATTATAAAATAAATATATAAATAATTGGCAAAACATTTAAATGAAAATTGTGCTAACTAACGTTGTTGTCAATTTAGTAATCTCAACTAAAAACAATATTTCCTTACAAAATACAAAAACTTTGACTTCTTTCGAATTTTGTAAAAATTGGAATCAAAGATATGAATGATTCAAAAAACTTTCACCGCGTTAAATTATTTGCAGTTTGATAAAATACATGCCAAATAGACATTTGTTTGGGGTTATAATTATACTAGCAAAAATTAGAAGCTGACCGTTCTCCATTGCTGACTGTTGCACCAATCCACAAAGTTGTTCGAAAAGGTTATCAAACATTCATGGAGTAAAGCCTGACTTTCTATAATTAAAGCCATCTACCCATGCTTAATCGACATTCAGATTGATTTGTTTTTGTTTTGTTAAGCAATACGAAAATAGTGTGTTTTGAAATAATAAATTTATGAAGCAAACCCTAATTATTTGAAATTAAAACAAAGATACTTCAAACATTTTCGTGTGCTAGTCCAGAAATTGAAGGTAATTCAACTATTTCGTGTTCGGTTCTTTTCAACCATGAAAATTACATATCATTATTATAACGTAGTTTTTTCCCTTTTTCTATATGTTTTTCTAGTCATCTGAACACATATGTACATACATATGTTCAGAGATGAAACTTGCTTGAAACAAAGCATTTAACGAAGGAAAATTAGTAAACATCAAACATTATTTAAATGTTTATTATTGTTTAAAAACAGCACATCATATTTGAAAGTTTAATTGAAGTTTTTTCGACATTTCATAAAATCATACGAAATAATTCAAATTACCGTTCTTTCGGAAATTTTTTAATATCAAAAATACATGTTTATTTTTCATGTTTTCATGCTCGTCAATAAGTTATAGGTTTGCTATTTTTTGAAACTTTCGTTGAGGTTTGTTTATGATTTGCGGCTTCAGTAATATGTTTGCCTCCTTTCAAGGCTTACAATCATTTTTTTTCTTCCGATACCGGCAGACTTATCCTTTTCTTATCAAAAATATATCCCGTGACATATCGACTACAATTCTTGTTTGTCATCAATGTAAATATTTGAGGGACTTTACTTAAATTCACATCACAGATTTCCAAAGTAAGTACAACAAATGAACATTTCTTCGCGAAGTCGTTTTAAGAATTAGAACTATTAATTCATTTTAAAGGAATACAACTGTTACATTATTCCCTCAAATCAAGCCGTTTGATATCTCAATGTGTATAGAGAAACTATTTAAAACACACATAGGCACATAACATATTTATTTAGTAGATGTATCACTCTTCTTATCGCCAATTCATTGCCAGTGACGCTGTCCATCAACAACTTTCTTAATATTTTATGTAACTCTTTAGAAAATGTGCTAATAGCTTCTCAACTCCCTAAGCAAAAATTTATCACTTGTTTGTGAATAAATTTGCTTTCAAATTGTCGAAAATTACTTGAAAAATATATCACCGCATAGTGTATTTTTATCCTAATATATTTTTCACCAACCCAGCCGTAATTTATCGTTGAAAAGTTACATAGATATCTATTAACATTTAGAAATTCATCCGCATCTATTTTATTTTACAAAATTTTTGTTATTTATATATTTAAGCTTGTCAAAATTTGTAGCCTTCTTCTTGTCCATTTGAGCCTCCTTTTGGCGTTGCTTGAGGTTCTTTTCTGGGATCTCTTAATTAATTCATGATCTTATTGCTTATTTTTTATTGATATTTCCAATGGTTATAAGTAGCGAGCGCAAGCTTAATTAATAGCTTATTCAAAATATTCCACTGAAATAACTGAAACAATTAAAAAATATTGAGAAAGTTCTCACGTTTTATTGATCCTTCGTTTGAGAATACTACTTGCAATGCATTGTCATTCCCATAAAAAAATCCTATTTTTACTATTTCTCAAATTCAAACCATCTTGCGGATATACTTACATTAATTATCTTATCGTGAGTATTTGCGCAATCATGCGTTCCTTTTCATGTAACTCATAGATCGTATCTGGCCAAAATTGAAATTCAAAAATCCTGCAATAGAGTCGTTTTCTGATCTGAATTTAAAATATTCTGATGTTCTTGAAAATTATAAGATTCGCCTGAAAAAATGTTGAGTTTTGTAAAAAAAAATAGATAGAAACTACCCATAAATATTGTTGAAAGATCTAAAAATCATTTTCAAAAGATTGTAGTTCTATATCAAGTCTTTATAGGCTAGTTATTCCACATAATAAGCGTGTTTCCGGTCGCGTCCTTTAAAAGGGGGAAATGGTTTCAATTTCATTCTTATCGATTTGTATGCAGACAATAAAAAGTCAGATTCTTCGTTGTGCATGGCTGTTCAATAATATGTTGTATGAAAATGAATCAATTCTTGAATCCCAGAAGTAGTCATTTCGAAGACTTTACAGACAGAAATTGTTCCTAAAAGTAATCCAAATTCCATCTTCAATGTTCACCCATCAAGTCGATATTCTTTTTTGAATCCGATTCACTGGTTCTACTCCATTCCTTAGATTGATCATAACTACTTACCTGCTCTGTGCATGGACATTATAATTCTGATTAGTAAAAAAATGGGCTTTTCAATCGACGATTGTTTGGGCTCTGCGTGTTCTTTTATAAATCATGACCCCATTAAACTTTGCTCGTTCAGATCACGTCCACGATCATTCGAGATACGCAAATAATTACAATTCGTGAGGATAAGTATCTTTTTGGTGATTAAATAAAAATCTGTACAACTCCAGCTTACCAACGCGTACCTTTTGCATCGTACACGTAATCACCCTAGAAATTACCACCTGAAAATAAATGAGATTATGGCTTCGACCAATGAATGTGAAAAAATCAACGCGAATCAAAGAGAAGGTAGTAAAATACCGAAAATATCAAAACACCTGTTTTTTGCACGACTACGTACCCAACGTCTCGGCTTGATCGTTATGAAAAATTCTTCGGCTTTCTTAAAGTCGTCTCCACAACGATTTGTAATTGACAGCATCTTGTGGAGTGTAGGAAAGAGAAAGTACTTGCGGGGGTAATAGGCTGTGGGAAATTTATCGTTGAGAAAATATGCAAACGTCTAATGGTGAATGGATGGAAAAATTGTTTGGCATCTATGTGACTTGACTTGATTATTATTGAATTAAAATCGCCCGGGAGGAATTGAAATTTTTCAAATAGGTTTGGGTTTCGCGCAAAGAAAGTCAATTAGGTAGCGAGATTTTCTTAAACGTGTGTTACAGGTGATATATACATTGTGCTTCAAGCACCAGACACAAGACTAACAGCTAATACTGTCATTGCAAGTGTTTGTATCGGAATCGGAAAAATTACCTAAGATGATCGTGGCATAACAACTTGCAAGACTATACATGATTTTGGCAAAGAACCACTCCTCCAAATCGAACCTATCAAATGTTCGGACAAGAAAGTTAAAACGAGTCAATTGTTTTCATATGATTTAATTGCTCTCGGCCTGGAAACCTGCATTCAAGTAATGGAAATTGTGATTATTTGATTGAAATAAAATTTGCCTCAACTTTTAAAAATTAGCCACGTTCAGGCAGTTGAAATTGCTAAAACTTCTGACAATAATCAGCATATCTGCTCAGCAAAAACGCCTCTTTCAGAGAGAAATCCTTACGAAAGATTTTTTTCCACGTTGTATCGTGGTGTTGGTTCAGATTTAAATCCGTAATGCATGTTAATTTGCGGCAGTAAAAATCTATGCTGGAATAACTTCGTCCGGGTTGTTAAAATACTCGATCAGCGATATTCTTTCAAGCCTGATAAATGCATCATCAACCTACATATCTGAAATGTGGAACGAGATTATACAAACTCAAATATTCACTGTCAATATTAACCTTTTAACTCTTATCATTCACTCCAATAAACTTGTTTCCGCCATCGAAAACACAACGATACATTCTTTCACAACATTAATAAATACGACAAACTTAACAAATTCTTTTTCAAGGAAAATTCTGTGTTCTGTTTTTTCTGTGTGGTCTACGCCTCACATGTTACTATTACAATTCCCCGTAGAGCACCATTGATTTGACTTAATTCTCGTTAACTCAGACAGACCAGATAATTTAAGACGACTGTGTGAAACGATGTATACGTAGAAGATATTCAGATATGTCGTCCTATCTTCATATCAATTAGCACCCTCAATTTTACATGCCCAATATGCTATGTTAGTCATATTTTTGTCGGCGTTCGCTTTTGAATCAATCAAGATTCAGTGTAATTTAAAATAGATCTTTAGAAATGTGATCTAATATGAAATGACAGTATAACATCCTGAAAATTGTCCACTCGGACGGTGTTTGTAAAAGTTCTTAGACCATAGTCGATTTTGAGATTCTTCGGCATATTTTTTAAAAGTTGACTTGGGTACTAGCAATAATATATATCCATACATAAGTGAAATCTCCACAAACTGTCTTTTCTGTGAAATACTATACCAAATATACATTATCAATGCTCAATGCAGACCATGCATACAAAATTTTATTAGCAATATATTCAACCCGTTTTACGGTGACAAGTATCAAAAAGAAAATGATAGTACGTACTTCATTCATGACCGGAATGATTATTGCTTCTTAAAACTTTGAATGCAAATCGAATTTTTGTTCGTCTTTCAATTGCTTATCGTCTCGTGTTGCATGTTTAAGCAATTTAATTGACTGTTGGCGACACCAAAAGCGAAACAGTTAAAATTTACTGCGAAAGAGCAACAAATTGTATCTTCGCCCACAACTCCCGCTTAGAGGTAACGATGGTCAATTTAAAGTCGAAGACATCTTCCAGGCCAGTCGAAAAGAAGTATGTGTCTAATCAAAATAAACGTATCAATGAAGAGTTAATGCTGGACATTAAGACGAAGACCATCCACCACAAACACTCCAGCACTATATGCCGGATTGCTTTTGGTAGACCAGACCACTTGTTGGCCGTTTGTTAAGACGTTAAGACTTGAACAGCTAAGATACGAACGAGTCTTCGATGAAGACCCACCTGAAGAAAGTCACCACGCACTTGGATTCAATCAGTACCAACGAAGACATCACGGTAGCAACAAGTGTTCGAGGCGAAGATGATGTCTTCGAGTGAATTTTCAGTTTGAATTCGCGCGCTATCTCGTGTTTATTTTTAAGGGCTTTTAAAAATAATTGTGTAGAATCGCACCGCTCCTTTGTAGTATATCAAACTGATTGGAAGATTTTTAGCTGTGTATTGAATTTCTTTGGATAAACAAATAATGGACTGCATCGAATCGGGCTATAAGCAGTTGTGATTTATGTTTTCGATTCATGATTCAGCAAAAGATATATTGTTTGATGCAAAGCCAGCGAATATGAACTGTGAATCAGGTTGAAAAGTGATACCTGAGAACCGAGACTAATCTTTGGTGCATTGTAAACAATGGCGCCGTGGCTTAATAATGATAATTTAAATGTCGACTCGTCGAATGCACGAAATTCAATATCGTAGCTTTTGTGACTGCACATCGAAGTGAAACAGTGGCTTTGTAGCACGTTAAGTAACGATTATTTCCGTGTAGTGTATCTGATCTTAGAAGCGCACACAATGGATTCATCATCTAAATCGCGTAAAACGATAGCATCGTCGTCTACGTCATTCGTATCGTCGTCGTCTGCAAGAGGTGTTCAAAAGCTCTATTCGAAAATAAGACATAAAATTGAAGACATACCTCCCAAGATCACGGCTAAACTGCACAGAACGTCCAAGGTTGTTCCAGTACAACCGGCGAAACCAGTAGCGGCTCCGAGGACGAAACGTCGCCAACAACAGCAGCAAAGTCAGCAACAACTTTCAGAACAGAAGGAACAGTCTAAATCGCCTCAGCTCCAGCCAATGGACCCTATCCCCAAGATTTCCGAGCCATCTACCTACGAAAACATTAAAATATCCTCAGACCCCAAAGCGTTTATCGACAGTGATGACGAGGGCAAAGTTAGTGTGAACGATTCGACTCTTTCGCTGGAGGACGAAATCTTTGAAGAATTGGAAAAAGTAGCTCACGATGAAGCGAAATTGAATGCAGTTTTGAAAAATTTTGATAAAATTTTGACCGACTTCAACGAACGAGTGCCGCCAAAAACACCAGGAACAAACAACATACCAGCGAAACAACCAAAGGAAGCATCAGAAAAATCCAAACGACCACAAGGTCACAAACAGCTACAAAAATCAAAAACCTGCAGCATAATCGAATCGCGGTGCATCCTGAAAAAAAGCACCAGCGACTTGAATGAGTCAATGAATGAAAAGTTGTCTCACTATCGAGCACATCAAATCGCAAAAAGTCTCTGGAGTCTTCAGGATTTCGAGGAGTTTGCGAAATCTGGAAAACCTTTAGAACGATTCGAATGCAAACTGCCAATAATGAATTATTCGACCCTTAAAGGACGTAAGCCAAGCGCAACCACACCGTCTGTGAATCGAAACTTGTTGTTGAAATCCAAGAGTGTTTGGGAATTATCGTCAGCCGTCTCACCGCCCACCTATAATGGATGTCAACGAACCGCCTCGGGAAGTAAAATTCCGATAAAGAAACCGTCGAGGATGGCAGGTTCTGGAAGAAGTAATAGCTTCATTGATTGTGTCACTCCCACCGCCAAGGTCCCAAAAACAATGCCCATCAGCAAGGGTCAGACGTTATTAAGTGTAAGGACACCACGCAGAACACCGTCTATGAAAAATCTCAATGATTCTGGAATATCCTCTGGAAATATTCGACCGATTGGCTCGAAACAATTCAGCAGAACAAATTCATCGATTTCCCCAATCTGCCGTGAAAAAAGTACGATTAGTATGATTAAAAAACGTTCCCTGACTTCAGCTGTATCGACACCACATTCTTTAAATAAAGTGGGTGTTGCTAGCAAACTTCATGCAACAAAATCAAACCCACCCGGCCTAACTACACTGGATTCAAAACAGACAATTAAACCAGCCAAAAGTGAGGTATCGCTTCGTCAACCCAGGTACACGAAAAATATTCAGGCGCAGAACAAGGACAATGTTTTATCGAAAAACGGTCATCCAGTACTTCGTCGAGCTCATTCGCATGGAATGGATACAAAAAAGCGCGACTTCATTTCACCGCCAGCAAATGGTGCACCAATTAACTCGAAAAACGACACAAGAATAATACCGAACGGACAACCTCCGGCGTCTGCACGAACAAATTATACATTGATTATCGTTGATAAGAAAAAATCTGGAAATTACTCCCCTACCAAACCATGTGCAAAAGCAATAGTATTGCCACATCTTTCACAATCGCCGCGGAAACTATCACCAACGCTCTCAACACCAACTTCAAAGAAATGTTTGTCCAACGAAACAAATCCATCTTGTGCTGCTGAAATAGTTTTGAAAATTCAAAACCAGGAATCATGCAATCCCGTTCCCATCCAATCAACTCTCATCGATTCATCTCATCAAGAAATCGATACCATGATGAATTTGAAGCCACTCAATTCACAGCCGCTCCACCCTCAGCAAAATATCATATTGTATCCGGACAGGATCAAATCTCGAGCAAACAGCTTTGAAAAGGAATACCAAAGCGACTGCTCCGATGATTCCGGGCACATTTCCAATGAAAATGAAGAGCAATACACCAACAAGGTTGAATCGTTTTTGCCAAAAGTAAGCCCGGTTAATAGTAAACATCTGAAAGGCAACAAAATTTCGGAACTATTGGAGAAATTCGAAAAGTCAACTGTAAAAATTGAGCGCAAAAAACCTTTGATTACCCCAAGAATTGTAATTTCACCAACACCCCCAACGACTCACACAACCGTGAAAGTTGCTGAAATCAAGCCGTGCATTCAATCGGCTGTTGAAATTATACCAACGTACAGTAATGAGGTAATTATCCAGATTCAGTAATTAATAAAGCGTTGAACCCAATCAAGTAGAAAACAGTTGTGTTTATTTCTTTGCGAAATCGAGGCTATCGCTTCTGTTCTATAGTTGTATATTATGTCGTATGTAATTTGATGATTGTTACTAAATATATTGTATGCACTAACTCAACAATACACTTTTTTCATGTTTTTCTAACTGCATTTTGGCGAAACTATCAATCAATAAGATTTCTTCGATTTCTCATGTTTTTATCTAACATCATTTGCTTCCAAAAAATATTTCATCTCGTCTGCAAGATGCTCGTTTCTTCTGAATGTTGTCTCTTAATAATTGATATCGCATAGATATAATTTTGAGTCAAATTCGCATGATCTGCATACTACTACACTAATCATTTATGCATCATTCATATTGTCGAGTTGTTCTTAAACTCTTTTAATTTTCTCAAAGCGACGGTGAATTCCGTTTTTGTTCATTAAAAAATATTCACATCATGTACATATCTAATATTATTTTCAATGAATCAATATAAGCATGCCATCCATCATTTTTTATGAAATGATCGTTGCAAATCAGATACTAAAATGTCAATCTTATATCATTCAAATTTTGAATCATATTTGGTGGATGCTAATAAAAGACGACCCCCTATTCTTCAATATTTTTAGTCCATTTAACTTTAATTCCATGTCAGCATATCTCTTTCACCAAACACAAAACATCGCATGTGGATTTTATTTCGTGTTACATTTGATATTAATCTTAATTGAAATTAATCATCCCTCATCAAAACGATGGCATTGGGTCGCTTTTTTCGGATAACAGCAAAGATGAAATGAAAGTTACGTAGGTATTTTTTGTTTGTTAGTTTTGAAATTGTTTTCAGATTATTGCGGCGTAGATATCATGTTTGGCCATTCAAAATTAAAACATTGCTGAGTACGGCTAACACAAATCGAACATTTCATCGCCTCGTAACAAAAAAATTGTGTTTTTTTACCAATAATATATCGCCACCTAATTGAATCATGCTGCGAACATTTTTCATCTAAAAGGCTATAAAAAGAAAATTCAAAATTATCGTAATTTTTTTGTGCAAGTACCCTTGGAGAATTTTTTTAAAATTTTAACAAGCTTTAGGGATAAAAAAACAAATAATTTATACGACTTTTTGTTAATAGTGAATCCTGAACGTACCCGTACGAACCAAAAAATTAACAAAATTTAACGTAAAAAGACTGAAAATTTGATTCCAATTTTGTCATTCATATATTTTGAAAAAACACTGTTAACAATAGTAAAAATATCTAAGAGAAAAAACTATAAACTAGGTTTTTTACCTTAGATTTGGATAGGTTGAAAATTCAATGAAGATTCAATTTTTAAGGGTATATTATCCTCCATTCTTATGGTCAGTAATTTTTGAAAGTGTTTAACTTTCTATGAAACATTACAGCTTTTTTGGATGTCTGAAACATCCACTGGAATGTTTTTTCAACTTACTGATTACGTGAGGCTGTTTGGCTCCTGAAATAAATCGTTGAAAGTTAAATCTCGGTTATGAATCAGATATTAATTTTAAATTTTTTGAGGTAAATCGGGGATAGGCAATAAAATCTACTGTTGGCCTAATTTTAACGTGTAGCATTTGATAGTTCAACACTAATTTTCGTTTTTTTAAATCAGTGCTAACGTTTCAACTAAAGTGCTTGAGAATATGCAGAAAACAGAATTTCAAAAAATTATCTACCAATCTTGGTATTAGCAGCGTTTCTTCAATTCGTACATTTTTATGTCGCCAAATCATCAAAAGGATAGAATTCACGCTTTTCAAAATGTTTAAAATGCAATCGCTGAAAATTTATATAAGTTTAAGTTAATATATTCTTCATTAATATGCTTTCTTGAGATTATCATCGAATGCTAAGTATGATAAGTTTTATAGTTAAGATATAGTTAATATTTCGTTTAGAAAATCACATTTGCAACCGCATAATGTTCAACCTTTCTTAATATTGTGATCCATACTAGCAATTCATATCAAGAAATGAGTTTACTCGAGACAAAACTAGGAATGAAGCTAGTCTAAAAACTTAAAAACTCACCTTGTTCGTTCTTCACAATAATAATTTCTTATTCACCTCTTAAGTGATATTTTTGTATGTTTTTCGTACCAATAACGGTCAAAACACATGCTGCTGGTGTTGAACTCAATTGTTTTCTAACTTGGGGGCACTTAAATAATGAAAATATTTATTGGGCTTCATAAGAACCATAAAAGCCGAAATCACGTTAAAAAACGCTTTCAAAACTATAAAAATATGAGCAAAGAATCGTCAACTGAACATTAAATAATAGAAGCAAATTGAGGTGATGATTTCGTATTTGCACTGAAAGGAAATAAATTATTTGCAATGAAAGTGTTTTGATATTCACAGCAGCATTTCACAACCGAAGCCATTTTAATATAAATAATATAAATAAGCTTAACCGAAAACGCTTCAAACTTTTTGTAAATCTTTTCCTTTTCTATTTCCTTATAGCTGAAACACATGATATTTTGAGTGAAAAATAAGACTTTTGTACGTCTTTACTCTTCTGATTTGTGAATGATTTATTTATCTGTTTATCTATGATAAGATTGCACAAAACCTCATGGACGCTATATGTCGAATATATGTTGACCTAGTTGTGAAAGTTTCATCGAATTCCACGAAATAATTCCTTATTCGACTAATGACATTGAATTAAAAACATAAATTAATCGCATTCATCATCAAAATCATAGTAAACATAATTAAAATCGTATTTGGCTATTTTTAAAGTCTGAATCACTGCATCAAAAAAATACAGCGATAGACAAACAGAAATTCATCAAATCGTGAAACTATGTAACCTTTTAAAGAAATTTCCGAAAATATAACCTTGTGACCCTCGTTTGCATATTTTCCAACATTTGGCACTTATTATCATATCAACTCTTGCTCGACTGACTTAAATCATTTTTTTGAACATATTGTTTCGTATGAATACTACAATTTCCAATGTCAAAAACCCTGACACTGACTAAAATCAAGTCAAATTCAAATGGCATACTTTTTGCAACATGTAGGTAATACCCAATAAGTAATGAAATATTTAAGATGATCTTTTAGATGATATTTTGTGGGTGGTGTCCTTGTATCGCGCGTTGTAGGCTTTTGTGAACGTTTATTACCTTTAATTTGTTATCGTCGATAAAATCAATCAAAAATATCAAATTTTCTAACTTCAGAAAGTTGCACAACACATTTTAACGATCAATCATCACAAATGTATATATTTCTGTTATATTTTGAAATAATCATAAAATTATAGCATTTCATAAACAACCATAAAATGATAGCATTCCATGCAATCTGATTGTCGAACGCATTTTATGTTGAATTCAATATGCTGCTGCTTTTTTCCAAATTAACCATTGAATCTTCATATTTTCTGCTAGGAAAATATTCATATTTTTATCATTTAAGTTAAATTCATAGTATGCGTTATTTTTGTAGTATATCATAACAGCCTGATGCTATTTTTGTAATTTTTTTGTGGCTCCAAGGCAGTTTATCCTTCTTTTATCAGAGCTTTAAAACTATCATCGCACTATCTAGCAATGAAAATTCAATTAGCAATCTAAAATCATAGAAGTAAGTATGTAGTTATTTTTCAAAATGTGAATAAAGGCAAAAATTTGCAGCAAGTCGGTTTATATTTTCAAACGTTATAAATGGATACAGAACACAATCACCTTAAAATATTTCCTAGTTCAAAGCAAAATCTTTTAAGTGCTTACAAACACCAAATAATTTGCGATTTGAAAGTGTTTCTATATTTTTTTAAACGCAAAAAAATTTAGTTCACTTATTCAAATTTTACTGCAAATTCACTTCGGTATTCTGTCAAGACTTTTAGATCTGACATACGAACAAATTATCTTTATCTTAAAACATGAACGAAAATTTAAAATACTAGTTCAAACTTATGCTTGATGACCGCGAAAATAAAAAAAAGTGAACAGAAATTATGTCAACGATCTTAATTTATATTCAACGACTCAATACCACTAATAATCAATCAATCGATCGATCCATCTATCAATCAATAACCTTCCAATCAACAAAAACATCAGCTATTTCAAATTTATCGAAATCCCCAATTCGTCGCTGCATACTTGATTTTATGTTGCACCCTTGAAACTATGTCAATTTTTCCGCTTAAACTCTTTTAATTCGTTCCAACGACTATGAAAATTGGATTTTCACACCTGACAGACTGACTATGATATGCTAAATAATTGGGTCATTAACATGTCGTTCAACCGCACAAAAACATGAACACACGCCAGCTTCATGTAAACAATCTATCTGCACCGTCCAAGAAGAAGATACACTTATGTTAAAGTAATAAATTAATCAGAGCTTACTTTAGATGCACTCCCGTTCAAGGTGCTGCGCGGCTCCGGCTCGTTCATCCATTATTAATGTTGGAAAATCGCATGATAATTGGCAATATTGCGGCAATCGCCTCATGTGCCATAGGAGTGGCTTGGCATTTTGCATTCCTCAGCACTGCAGATATTAGATACTGAGGAGGAAATAGCCAATCTTCAGATGAGATGATAGGCAATTCGAGTGGGGACTATTTATGCGACAACCATTTAGTGCTCGTTTAGTATGTGAAATGCCAAGAAAAACTTGGTCTTGAACTCTTGCCCGTACAGGTGTGTTCATTGATTAGATTCACCTAGATTTCCCGACGTGTGAATCGTTGCATGATTTGCATAGATGTTTTCTTCACTCCATTGAAATTATTGGCAAGTGTGTTGATTATCATAGCTTCAAGTCAAGGGTATATTATTTGCTGGGAAATGTTTCCAATCATCATCATGTGATTCATAGCAATCATTAGTTTGGCTACCTTATTGATATCTGTCTCTTGAAGGATCATAAAATTGTAAAAGTATTTTCTTCACCCCCAATAATTCTAATCTAATCTTATAGCAAATAATAAATAGTCTTCTCTTCTATATCCAGATTATTCGACAATGATAGTTATTGGAAAGCTTATCTCAAACATTATTTTTGATGCTTTATACATATGATGAGAACCAATCGAATTTTCATATTCGTGTAAACGATTTTTTTATTAAAAACAGAAAATTCTCAACTTACTAAATCCGCTTATCCACATTCTGGTTTTTCTTAAACATTAAAAAAGAAAGAAATTAAATTTTTCAGTTATATCTGTAATATTCTTCCATGTCGCACTTTTATTTTTTCTTGATTGTCATTGAATTCGTTGCTTTAGTCTGATATATAGATTGTGTTAGGAAAGTAGACGCAAAAATACTGCGAAAATGAATTGTCCAAAATTAATAAAATTGTAAATATTTTGGCTTTTTGGTTAGTGTTGAGTTCATCGATACTCTTTTGATGACATGGATTCACTTTTTTTCTTTATCTTTTATCTATATCTCCAGCGATTGCAGCATGATATCCCAAATATCATTTTGTCTTCAGAGATTGGCACATTGCACATTGGAACCGGCTGATTGATTACTTTAAAGGTTTGCTGATAATCTATGTCATGCTTCTCACACTTTTGAAAAGGACTGTGCTTTTCACTTAAATCGACGATTTTTGCTTAAGTGTCTTCATTGCAATTGTGGCTCCTACTCGCACTTTGCAACTAACTTAACTTAAATTAATTTAAAAAAAAATCTTACGTACTTTTCTGGCTGTTAGTATGTTTTATCGGAAATTATTTATTTGATAACCATAACCTTAACATTTCACGAGAAAACGGTCCGGCCGCAAAGCCATGAAAAAATAAGGCGTTTCTGGAAAAATGCTAGAGAGCCGCCATTTTGTTTTTTAAAGTTCTGAAAAAATTCAAAGAGGATGTCAAATATAGATCTTTTTACCAAATTTCGATATTTTGTTTGGTTTTTGAGAAACAAATTCCCAAAAAAAAATTAAATCTACAGTGGTGTTCCCCCTTAATGTATTTATTGTCTTTGAAAAAAATAACTTCTTCTGTGTGACTTTAGCTTACAAACAGCTTAGTAATTAAAACCAAATGATGAATTAACGTAAATTTTTTCCAATTTGAGTTAAAATTCAGTTTTATTTATTTTATTTTATTCGGTATTGTGACCACAGATCATTCCACATTAGTTCGAATTTGTGAAATTCGATTTTTTATGTGTCGGCGAAATTGGACAAAAAACTGAGACAGTTGAATTTTGGTATGTTGTTCTATACAAAATTTCAAAAGACCCTATTGATCTAGGTGCTTCTTAAAATTGAACACAGGTTAAGGTCACTATAAACAGTTTTTCATGAATATCTTAGTAATCATCACTTTTACAGAAAAAATATATGTCATCACATTTGTAGCTGAGGAATTTACTTACAAAAAATATCTCATAACTTTTTCTTTTCATTTGATGATGATTATTTTCACAATTTTAAGTCTTCGTCATGATTATTTTTCCAGAAAAGTGTTTGTTACCACAGATAAGTATCAGTTGCTCATCTTTTTCCGTATGCGAAATCCCTTTTATGTACATTGCCCATTAAGAAAACGAAAAAAGTACAATGAAATACTATGTAAATATAACTTAATACAACATTACAACTAAACACACTGATCTTTAATTGTTCATTAAATCGAAACTCATCTGCTTACCAACACAAATTATTGACGCTCTCCCCACTTTCACTGCATTTATCTATTGAGGTTATATCTAAACATTGTATATTTTCTATTCGAGTACTGATCATAAGCATATGCTAACACCATTAAGCGTACCTTCGACTTCCACTGCGCGTAATTAAAATTTAATTAACTACGATATTTCACGCCCCTGCCAGACCATCCACTATGGCTATGAATGGAAAATTCCAAAATTTAGGTAAGCCGCTATGATTTTTTAAAATTAATCTTCCCATTAGACATTGAAAGTCATACCAATGTCTATGCAAAGATTATTATTCAAAAAAATTTAATTGCTTTTTAAACATTAAACTAATCATTAATTCAACATTGGAATGTTCGTTTGAAAATTTTCTACTTATTTGATGTTTAGGGAGAAACAATGCCAGCTGGCAATGTTTAATTAGTCGTTTGTATAGAATTGAATGTTCTCACATTAATTTTTATATCTGAAAGTATTCTAGAGCTTACTGGATAGTAATTTTAAAATAGACTTTTTGACGAGGGAATTCAAACGATGAGAAAGTTGATATATCCTGGTTTTTTTTGGAGAGTAAAGATAAAAAAATTAACGTGAAACTCATTTTTAGATGCTCATCTTGACCATGAAATGTACTATTGTTATTTTACGAATCTTTTACTTTTAAATAACATCCGCTTTTAGCATACGAAAACACTTAATTGCCATAACAGGAGCATGCCTTTTTCTAAGCAAAACAAATAGAATGTATTGCCTATTTCAATGAAATAAACAAAGGTAATATTAACATAATTGAAACATGTTAATGAAACAGAATATATGGCATAGAAAATTTGCAATATGAAAATGCAAATGATTTGAAAAATGTTAACCTGGCCTAGAAGCGTTCACATAAATTGCTATAGCATTTTATTCTGTAATTATGAAAGCTGGCTACAAGTTTTTGGTGTTTCTGTAAAAATTCTCTTATAGGACTTATACCCCTTACCCATCACATGCCTCTATGATTAATTCCTCATAAGTCGTTGGAAGAAATGAGGATTTCATTAAATAAAAATAAATCTAATACAGCTCTCCAAGTCAAAAGGAAAAATTGTTCAAAAACTTATCACACTAGTGGTGTATACCAAAAACCATAGAATATAAAACTAGAAATAATGTTTCCAAAGATACAGTCATTCAGATTTCTCGTATCTAAATACACATAGGTACAAATAGTTTCGCTAACAAGGCACAACAACATGACAACGCTGTGCGAATAAAGATACTTTTTCTACGTAGCATGGAATTATCTGATAATTATGGATTTTCTCTGTAAAATGTGAGATAATTTGCTGCATTTATCAATTCATATTTCATTATCTTGTTGAATGAATTCAATTGCTGGAATTTAGGTCGAAAGTAATCAAGAGAGAAAGTATGTATGTATGTACATGGAATAAAGATACAATTGATTCGCATTTGCTACAGATTTAATAATTGAAGCGACATGAGTTGCAATTTATTGTTTGTAGGATTATTGATGATTGCCTACTGAAGAGATCAATTGAAAATGATAGATTGTTGAATATGTACCCTAAATATTCGCTTGATTATATTAGGTATGTGTTCTGATTAGTATGTGTTACTCAATCAATATAGAAACACACGAACATCGTGTTTCTTGTTCGAATAGCCACCAGAAACCGAAAGAAGGTTATATTCAAAGAGGAATAACATTGTTACTCCTGGTTTTTCATACTAATTACGACTTCCAATAATTTTTCCTTATAACCATTAACGTCCTCAGCTCCTTCAGTTTAAGATGCAAGGCTAGATAAAGTTCACGGCTAACCGGCTTTCCTTAGGCTCGATAAATATAAGTATCGGCATAATCAATATCTTGCCTGAGGAACGAAGAATTGATTCGTTCTCAAGAAAGTTTTCGTTCCAATTGAAAATCGAATCAATCTTGCCCGAGAGCGAATTGCTATTCAATCTTAAACGCATAAATTACATTTATATTCTACCATGCCGCGTAATCACGAGGTAATTCTTATTAATGTTCTTTTCATTTCTACCTTCCAGGTGCTATTTCGATCAGGTGTACTTAACCAATTGGAAGCGAAACGTGATGAACTGCTATCGGATCGTATCATCCAATTGCAATCCTATTGCCGAGGATACTTGGCTAGGCGTCGTGTTGCACAAAGACGAGTACAGGTAAATATGAGAAGTAAAATTAAATATCTTACAACAGCATAATTAGAGAAGATTTTCGTATGGGTTCATAAAGAATTGCTCGACAATTGAAAACTCCCAGTTTGTTGTCTGATGCGATGAAAAAAGTTCACGAATGTTTCCAAATTTTTTAATAATGCCCTTAATCGACAATAGTCACGAAAATGTTATAGATAAAGCGAAAAAAACTCACCACGAATAGATTCTTCATAAATTGTTCATCGCTTTTCCACCAAACTATTTCTATAAAAAACACCTCATTGCTTAAAATTCAGAATCCACACAAATAGGCATTCGAGGATTATTCAAAGTGCTTAAAGTTTATGATGATGGAATTATTGTATAAATTTTAACTTCAAGAAAAAAAATGAACCGCGTGTTAAGAATAATCAATAACCCAGAAAGTCAAATCATTACTAGAAAAATAAGTTCGTCCAAAATACAAATTTCATTATTGGGTGGACAAAAATAGAGGAGTCTTAATATTTCAATTCGAAAAAAGACAGGAAAAATATGAAAATTCAATTCTGGATTGAAAAGAGCTTTCCTATAGCCTTCAATTCTTAATACAGAATTCGTGTTAACATGAAAATTTATTGGAACCCATATCCTTTCGAAAAAATATAATATTTATCATTTAAAATATTCAAATCTATTTACCTTTTCTTCTTTCTGTAGGAATTGGCCGTTCGTTGTATTCAAAGAAATGTTAAAGCTTTTCTTGCGGTTCGCGATTGGCCATGGTGGCGCCTTTTGGTACGTGTCACTCCGCTTCTGAATGTTCATCGAACAGAAGAACAACTGAAAGTTGCCAACGATGAATTGCAAGCGTTGCGTGCGAAATTGGAGAAGTTTGAGAATGAGAGGAACTCGTTGAAAACAGAAAATGACAAATTAGAAGCAAAGGTAGGTGAAAATCAGATTATTTTTATCTTTTTCATATCATATTCTTACTTTATTACAAATTAAGCAGTAGAATATTTCCAAAAAAATATTTAAATCACAATTGCTTCGTGCGTGGTTATTTTGACATTCATTATTTCTAAAAGAAACACTCATTATATCTATAAAAAAAATATCCAAAAACGAAAGACTTTCATTTTCGATACTCAGATCTGAAAGAAAGTGCTTGAAAATACACAGACCTGTTACCACATCTCAACTGGCTTGACCTGCTGCAATACTTTAAAGCTATCTATTTTCGAAAAAAAATCTTATCCCTATTAAAATGCGACCCACCTCGTCTGCCACATGTCCATCCCAAAAATCTGGGCTACAATGTGAACGAATTCCAACAAACATGTGTGCTGTTTAGTGACGAAAGTCCCCAACAACGGCCGTATATTTTATTACAATAGCTGTGCGCCATCATGTTGTGCCAAAAATTGAGTAATCACGACACACCCGCATCTTTTGGCTTCAACAATCCCTTGAACAAGACAACAGCCACAAGAGAAAATCGGAAGATGCTTTTCGAAACACGGCTCTCGGCTTGGATAGTTACAAAAGAACAGTGCAATTCGATATTTCAAGTATCTAGACTTAATGCATGGACTGTACCTATTCTATTCGATGTGTAGTTAAGATATGAATGCATGTACATATGTATGTCTTGCATGGTTGAAGGTACACAATAGCTGTATCAGAGACAATTTGCATATACAGAATTTCGCATAATGTACTTTATGTGGGACAAAAGATTCACTTTTGTTTTATCATAAGGTCTTTTGTGCATGTGCCAGATAGTTTCTATGTCAGAACATCTTTAAAGTGCTTTCCAAGCGCTTTCTCGATATTTTTCTTTGCTTTTGAATCGTATTGGAGATACGGTGGAGCTGTTTTTTTATTAGGTTCTTATGTCGTCGGAGCGAATAAAATAAATAAATGCATTTGGTGTAAAATCAATCTTGTTTGTGGATTGAAACAAGCCGAAAATATATTTAACTTGCTCGATTCGAATAAATTAAGACTATTTAAAACTGTGAAGCAACCCTTGTGAATGTTAAGCCATCAAAAATCTGAAAATAAATAGAATTTTTTTCAAAGAAAAGTGGAATTCGGTATTGATTAATTAATTAAGCATTTCATAATATCATAAAGAAAACATGAGTAATTAGGACGCCCGGATTCTCAAGTAAACGACTCCCCCCATTTCTATGAAAAAAAGGAAATAATTTTCATGCAAATCTAATCGTGCGTGCAAATTATTTTTGACCTACCACATAAAGATAGTTTGCAGTATAAGTATTTCAGCGGTGTTTATTATGAGATTATTAGTATTACGGTATATCAAAAAATTGTCTCATATAATTTGTATTAGCATCATTTTTTCAATAAAAAATTATTTATGAGAAAAAAATATCAAATTATAAATAATTTTTTTTAAAAACATACATTTCAAATTCTTTCGATTAGTTCAACATATTTATTGTAAAAAACACTTTTATCTTTTACACAGCAACAATAATGAATCATTTTGTTTAAGTATATTTTTTGGTTATTTCTCATTTTTCTACTCGTATCCATCTATGCATTTCATTTTAGCTTCCGATCTAACACAAAACAGTTACGTATGCGAATTATCTTGCACACACCATGATATGCAAGTAATAAGATAAGATATATTGTTGTAAATGTCGTCTTCTATTTAGTGATAAATGATTAGGTACTATTACACGACAGATAGTGTTTTGTTCGTTACTCAATGAAAACTTTAGAAAATAATATTGCTGAACTAAAAGTACTAAAAGTATTGGTTTGAATAGTTTCGGTAAAGTTTTTTTTTGAGAAAAGTTTCTCCGAGAAAATCATGAGCTTGAATACTTTCGGTCCAGTCTATGTACGTTTGAGTAAAATTAATGACTAAATTATCTGCGGTATATTAAAATTTACCAAAACCGATTGGATAATTGTGTCTGCAGTTTTAATCTATAAATGAGAAAGGACACATTTTCCAATATTTATAATTTAAAAGTGAACTGTGGTTTCCTGTTTCAAATAAACTTCTTATTCGTCATGTATTTATGGTGATCGAAATACTCTTCTCGAATCGTTCGAAGTAACTTCCTCTTAATACTGCTTTAGTATAAATTGAAAAATAAAAATATTTTTCTCTGACAATTTCAATGAATGTTAAGAAAACAGTTAAAAATAACCAAACTATATAAAATGCACTCAAAGCCTGCACTAATTTAAACCAAGGCCATTCGAACCAAACACTACGTCAGCGTTCCAGCTTGCCGGCTATAAATTCACTGAAGTCTCCTATACTAGCCAGAATATTCGATTCTATTGACTGTAAAATCCAAAATTAGCTTTTCAAAAACAATACGCACCAGAAACATCAGCAAAATCGGATCAGGATGGTGAAAATTGCATCGATTCGCTAGCGTATGTACCAAAAGCTTCTTAAACTTGTCTAGTGTGTATTTAGAGATGTCGAGCAAAGATAGATACTCTACCATAAACACGACTTGGATACTAAAAGTAGAACTTGTAGATACACCGAAAAACGTTGGATGTCATTCAGTCGATTAAGATTAGGGTAGCCAGCTATCTGAGGAGCAGCAGGCACGGCCAAAAGTGTTTCGAAATAGAAGACGGCGCTGCTCATTTCTTGTTCCTCGGTAGTCAAGTTTTAGGCCACAGTCAAGTTGTTCGCGCGATAAATTGTGGCTCGTGTCGCTCCGGTTTAATTTTTCTTTCGTTTTTTTGGTTACATTTTCAATTTAAAACAATATATACTTCAATTTTGAATATATTTTAAAAGAATTCATGGTGCTCAAGCGATGAATTCGCAATAGTGCTCGGAAAGTTACATAATCTTTGAGCTTGCGAAGTATTGAATTGATAGTTCAAAAGTAAATCGATTTTCGAATTATTTTTTTGTTAACGACCTGTTGTTGTTTTGTATACATCAGAAGCAACTCGAAAATTTGTGTTATCCTAAATGGTCCCAGTGCCTACGAAAAGTTATTCAGTGATAGTAACCACGACATAGTTTAATGTTCAAAAATAAGAATGACTCCGAATCCTCCTTCGACAATGTTATCCTCCCAAACTAACACCGTATCTAATGATAATGAATCTTTATTGCAAAAATACAATTCCAGCATGGCCTCGAATCACGTTGTTCTAAAATATAACCACACCAAACTCCCTCCTCGTCCCGCCCGCTTGAAGTTACTTAAACCTCCCCAAGAAAGTTATGGCTCTAATCGTCCATCCGCATGTGTATCACAATCAATATTGGATTTCCGAAGAGAATATACTAAACACCATGCAAAACTGTCGATCGATGTTCCCATTTCTGATAATCCAATTAAAGGTGTACCCCTTCAAGTGTCTTTAAAGCTCCCATTCGGAAAGACTTCGAAATTTGATTTACCAACGGGACTACCACCTAAACCCCCATCGATCATACTATCAAGAGAATCATCGATCTTCAACTCAAGATCACCGAGTCCAGTATCAACAAGGTCAACCCGAAGCCATCTTTCATCGGCATCATCGATATCTGCCTATCGACCGAAACAGTATCATTCAACCACCCCGCGAAGGATCTTTCCTCAATCATATTCCAATGGCATGGGTCTCAATCCATACGAAATGCAATCTCTGGAGCCATCCCCAACCGTCTTTGACGCAAACATGTCGTTTGTTTTGGGGTGCAACAAACAACCCATTCGCCAATCGTTTCGTCCGTCTCCGGCCTTCGTTGAGTCTCAAACAACTTCGAACTATCTAAGTTGCAAGATTGACAATTTCCTCAAACGTACCGACCACGTGATGGAAGAGTGGAAATGCATGAAGACGAAAAGTGGACGAAACATGTTAGATGAGGATACTATCAGCCTGATTGAAAGGCAACGGGAACGTAGTGTCGATCGTAGTTCCGCTGGAAGATCGAAAAGCGTGACCAATATATTGATCAAAGGATATCAGATGACCAAAACACTACCACCTACAGCTCGATCGCGATCTAGCTCTGTTGCACGTAGTTTTGATGAAGACGATCGAACGATTACTGAGGGGGATGAGGTAAATCTTTAGGTTTATTTGGATCCTTGTTAATATTTGTCTTATAAGTGAAGTAAAAAGAATGGCTTCTGGCAAGTGCACATTTCTAGGAGGCACGAAATATTATATATTGTCCAAAGATTATTATATGGCCCACATGACAAACAAATTAAAACTTAATCTTCATACTTTAGGACTTTGCCCTTTTATCCCACGAGCGTAGTCTCCATTGATCATGCCATTTGAAAAACGGCATCTAATATTTCAACGAAAAAGTTTCACGAAAATGCCCCATATCCGAAAAATGTCTTCAACACATCCAAATAGCTATTTTCATTTCAGTTCATCAATAGAAGCCGTAAACCATTCCCTTCATTTGACTCATATGGCTCCCGTATGTGATCAATCTCTCCTGAGTGATCAATGACCACTTTATGTTTTCTTTGATCCAAAAGGAACAGCAATAAAACTTTAAAAAACGCACATATCCGTTTCAAAAGGCGGAAATCACAAATTAGATTGATTTCGTTATTCGAAAAAATTTTCTTTTTGTATAGAACATAGGGAACATAGATAGTGTTCTTAGATTTCAACCTTTATAATTGTGATTTATCGAAAAATTTGACAATTCAAAGAAAAATCGAAAAATTTACAAGTCAAACTTTTTAAAGTTTCATGAGCAATTTATTTTATTAAAAATCGGTAATTTCTTCATATCTATTCAGAATATATATTTATGGTGCTTTTAACAATACCTGATACATTTTTTAAGGTAATTGCTTAGCCAAAAAAAAAGTAACATGGAAATTTTATTTATTGCTGGATTGCTCATAAAATTAAAAGAAGAAAGAATTTAAGGTTATTCGAAATCAAGGTTTATATTTTCCATATGAGCCGATCTAGGTTTGTCTCTGAAGATTTTAATGGGTAATTCTAAAATTTAATTAATGGGGTTAATGCTTTATTTTGAAGCCACTTTGTTCGGATATATTTTGTGTTCGTAAAAATGAGTTTATTTGGGAGGTTTCCGAAAAATTCAAATTTTTTGGATTTTGTATTGAAGGGGTACTTTCTAATGTGAAATTTCTTTGTAAATGATTTTTTTCTAGGCCATATGTTAAATTCCCTTGTTCACGGTGTAAGTTGGCGTCTGCGTTACATCTAAATTCTAAATATCTACTCAAACGTATATAGATTCAATCAGTTATTATCTCTTATTCCCGAAACTGAGTCATATTAACTTAAATACTGTCAATTGAAATTCTACTTATATTCAAATAAAAAAGTTCAAAATCTTCGACAAATCAGAAAATCACTCCGTCATTACCTTGAAACCAAACACCCAAAAATATCAGCATCTTATATCTTTCAATGATTAATGTTATCTTTCTTGAACGCCAGTTTAAATCAGTGTCTTTTCAATTACTACGGAAACAAATATTTTTTGTGGCCTCACTAAATGCGTCGCGTGCAAACAATTTCAATACTAATCGAATATACAGTTGGAAAAAATGTTGAAAATGCAACATATTCTACAAGACGTCAACAATTACTCAGTTTGTTATTTTTAGACGATATTTAACAGAACGCTTTCTTGCCAGAAAACAATTACGAGATGATTTTGGTATGGGCAAAAAAAAGAAACAAATAACTGACAATTGTGATATTTTTAAATGGAAAAGAATCTTTTTGTATAATGTTGAGTATTTATTTCGTAAATTCCGTATCCTTTAATATTTTGCTGCAAAATATTATTTTCGATGCATTGATATCTTTTCGACGAAAACATCACGTACAGACCACGAATTACGAAACTTTTGAGTAAATTACTGCTGAAAGAAATAAGTTCAATTTATTTGAAATGATACATCAAATTGATTTGCATCTAAAAATATAATCTACAAAATAAAAATTTGTATTTTTCAAGATCCGAAAACAGAATCTAAGGAAAATTCCACAGATATTTTGAATTTATTTTTTCTGTTTGTTTTTGTGGGTGATACATCATTGGAACGCCCACGTAGAAATTTCAATGTAAATAAATTTGATCTAAATTTGAAAAATTTAAATAATACACATTTCGCAGCGTTTGTTTGTCTGTTCTTATTTTCATTAAAATTCTATTCAAGATAACTAAAACGGCTCGTATTTTATTCATGAATATTCGACTGTTGGTTGTAATTTTTTTCGTTTGTTTACTTGTTATGTTTCTATAACAGAAACTTTATAAATGTGTCAAAAATTATGTGAAATGATCGAGACAAATAAAAATGATATTGACGTACGGCCGACAGTATTAGTTATAATAGTTCGGCGTTAAGATTATATGTTAATTTTTTTTGGACGGTTTTTATTTTTATTTTTTAGGGTAGTCAACTAACACCGTCTTCTGTTAAGCTAAACTCTTTTGAGCTCAATTGAATTTTGCCGTGCTAAGCCAAAAGTTCGCATTTAATTTTATTAGTTTTGAGATATATGACTTTTTCCGTTTCCACACGCTTGGTGGATCATATGTTCCACAAAAGTTTTTCATTTGCTCGATCTTTAGATGAACCGACGAAAAATTGTATCACTTTGTACTTACGACCTAAATTTTTGACTCCAGATGTCATATTCTTTCTTTGTGAGACATTCTGAAGGTTTCGAGGAGCTAGTCTTCTTGCGTACTGGATTTTCAAATACCTAGTTTTATTCTTGTTTTTTTCTTCTATCTTCTATCTTGGTCATAAAAAAGCAACAATAATTTTAATAATTTTTATGGTTTACTCCAAACCATGGGTTTCGCAGATGACATGGACTCATGACATTTTTTTGAACAAAATTTTATGCATCATTTGCCGAAGAGCTACATATCGAGCGCCATTTGTAGTTGAAATGAGTTTTGTATTAAGTTTAATGATAAACGCACAAATTCAGCGTAAAACCTAAAAATTTAAGTCTTTTTGTAAAGATCGATAATTCTTTTTTCAACCCGATAACTTAAAATAATAATGCAAATTTGGATTTGACATTATTTTTTTATTTTTATGTTTGATATTATTTATTTATTTTATTATTATCCGAAACATTTTCATTTGAAGGAAGATTTTATTGCAGACCAGTGTTCCCTTATTTCGTATCTACACTATTTTGAGGAACCTTTTAAATTCGCCTATTATCGTCTCTGATTTCAATTAAAATCGCAAGAATTTTGTTTAACTCTTTGTAAATCGACAAAATAATCACCCTAGTTTGTGAAAATTGTTGTCTCAGAAGCTTTTACTTTCTAAATAATTATAATTCAACTGTCAAAAAGGTAAATACGGTGAAAATAAAATAAAAAAGCCTTCCACAATGTGCACA
Organism: Oxycera nigricornis; assembly: GCA_963942545.1. Lineage (NCBI taxonomy): Eukaryota > Metazoa > Arthropoda > Insecta > Diptera > Stratiomyidae > Oxycera > Oxycera nigricornis. The sequence continues at coordinate 15,673,274 of OZ012659.1, forward strand.
TTGAGTTGACTAAAAAAAGAAGCGACTCAATGCATACTTCGGAAAACTTTAAGCTGGGAAATATTTTTTATGTGTTTTTGCATAAACTTGTCACAATGCAATAAATGCTTGGACTAGGCATTTTGGAAAATGTTTTAGTAAAAAAAAAAAATTTGAAATATGTTGATGTTAAATTTTTAATGGAAAAAACTAGACAAGTTGCTGTTAAAGTTTTAATTTTAATCCAAAAATATTTTTCCAATTCCTGCTTAGTTTTGCGTTGGAAATATTCAATCAAATCTGGAAAAAAAATATTTGAAAACAATAGTCTACAATACAAAAGTGCGATAATCGAATTAATAACTAATGATAATACGAAAATAATTTATACCAAAATGTATATATCCGGCACAGTAGCAACATCAACGCTTTTATAAGTAGATATACCATTCACTGGTCTTCTTTGCTAGAAATTTATTTCGAAATTGTATTTCAAAATCATTTTCAAATAGTTACTAGTCATGTACCTATTTTCCCATGAATATTAAACTTTTTGGTTGAATCCAAATCTACTGTCGAATTAAAATCGTGAAAATCTCGTATTAAATTGACAAAATATAACGATGTAATAAAGACAACATCAATCACTCTCTAGACTATAATCCATTGAACCTACATACCTTCAGCATTCACTATCGAAATATCTAAACATACTCGTGTTTGCATCTAAATTAAGCTCAAACTGAAAAAAACACACGAAAAGCATCTGCGTTGAAATAAAAGTTTCAGTTTAGAATGGATTGTGTCTGATCAGGTTCAATTAGAATTAGATTTTCAATCTGCAAACGAAACTCAAAATAGATTGGATGGATGTAGGGTTCTATGTCGCGATAATTTCAGATTGGTGAGCATAGAACCATGTTTCGCTAAAACTTTACATCATCCGTTACATGTGTTCCTGTTTCGTACATCAAACAAGAAATCATACGTGACAATATTCGATTTTTATAGCGGTTTATGTCATGTATACTGAATAATGATATATGTTGCGATCGATGCAACAAATTTATTTGAATGTCGTAACATGAAATACATGTTCACTATAAAGGCTAATAGCTATTAGTCAAATTTGAGTGGTTTAACATAAATTTTGAGGCGATGATAATATTACCCAATGATTTTTACTTGAAAAGAAAACATTAAAAGCGTCAACAAGATAAATTTCAAATTTATTGGCACACTAAAATAAACGTTTGTAGTTTTGCATTCACTTAATAAACTTCAGAAGCTGGTAGTAAAGCAGATATTTTACAGAGAATTTGATCTCAATACGACGCACTAATCTGTTTTCAAATTAAAAATAGGACAAACGGTCAATAAACTGTAGAAATAAATCGAATTCTCGCTTGCATACGGAAACAAACAAAAATTTCAATATTCGCCATGATGAAATATTTATTTCCATAAAATGTATTTTCAATCCGATTAAAAGATATATTTTGGGAAAAAAAAGCCCAACTTGAAATTGATTGAAATTCGGATATATATTTAAAAAATTTACATAAACCAGGAGAAAAAAATTGAACGTGCCAATTGATGTTAGCGGCGACACCATTCGAACGTATTCCCATTTTAGACGAAATCAACATTTTAAAGTTGCAGTTCTCATTTTGCGAATGGGATTGCATACTTTTATTTGTAAATTTCTATTGAAAAATGGGACAGATAATAACAATTTATGTATTAGAAATCTAAGGAGCAGCAACTTATAATCGTATGCATTATTCAAAAATTTTGTCAACGGTGAATGTTTGGGCGTTATATGCCGTTCATGCTGGTAAATCAATTGACGAAATATAATATGTAAATTGAGAAACAATCTCTTAAGAACTATAGGTTAGTTAATTTATTGGAACAAGTGATTTAAATGAAAGGATATTCTAAACGACTCTTTGCAATCAGTCCAGTAGAAGATTTAAAGCAAGTTCGTCTATTTTTCGAGAAAAAACTCAATATTCTGGTAGTACATGTGTACAAATAAAAGCTTATCCAAACTTTGGATTAAAATGAGCCTAAAGTGTTATCTTGCTTATGTACGTATATACGTGAAAATGTTTATCCATTATGTGACTCAAATCGTATCTTGATCTTCTTTATTCATCAATTCATTTCACTTCTTGGCCCGTAAGGATGTTTACATTATTTCATTGTATATCTTTTGTTGACAGTCGAACGATCCAACATCAAAAAGAATAGTCTGATTTTCGTTTATTCTACACAAAAAAATCCCTCAAGGTTTCAAATTGTTTTTGTCATTAATCTCCATAAATTTAAAATTCACCTTCGCCTACGATACTATTATGAAGAAAAACTAACCATAACTTTGCAAGTGATTGCTTTACAATAGGTTTAGTTGCTACGTTGAACAGGATAAGTAAGGGTTAATCAGAACGAAAGAGTTATTGGTCGATTAATTTTCTCAAACTTTGTCGTTCACAGGACTAATTTTTGAATACTTTTAGTAGTTCAAAGCAAAATTTCGAAATGAAAATGTGTCACATTCAAAAAAGTGAAATTGAATCATTAACAAAAATTTAGGACATTATGTCAACAATCTATTTTTTCTGAACGATTTTCTACTGAAAGAGCAGTTACACTAGTAAAAGATATTCTCCCTTCAACGATTTGCAAAAATCATGATACGATTCTCTGAAAAGTCTTGAGATTATCCTAGATTTTCAACTAATAATGACCGACACTTTTTAGGAAAATAACGAAAATTTAAGACTCAAAGAAATGCCAACGGTTACTAGTACGACGCACATGCTAATTATTCTTGATTTGTGAGAAACATAGATTTCAAGGCGTCTAAACTATCAGACTCTTCTGACTGTGAAATGTTTTCATATAGTATTGTAATATCTGCTGGTGCTTACTGTTAGCAGAATAAGCCGCATTATTTTTTTCGTTTCATAATGATGCTGCCTGAAAAGATAGAATCTCAAATCATGTTCGTTGAAAGTGGATTACTGATCATGTATATTGTTACTTTGAAAAACGATGATCCCGAATTTGAATCGTTTCCGAATCGTGAAGTTATGGAAACCAAATAACATTGTAATTATTAAACTTTCTAAGTTGATCATGATGTATACACTCTGAATCGCTTAGCCCAATTCATAAATCATTCCATCCGCTTCGGTTCTTGCCATAATAATTTTATTCATAGACTAGAATGTCTATGTCTAGAATGTAGCGCTCCAACAATTTCATATGTGTAATTAAATCAAATTCAATCTACAATCTGATTTTTTCCACTTGTATCGGCGACTTGCATCAATCGAAATACAAAACGTGGTTTTCTTTTCAATTTCGAACTTGATCGTGACCGCAAAACAGAAAAATAATATCAGAACAGGTGGGAAACATGAAAAGTAAAACGAAGAGTGTTGTTAGTCGTGACAACTATTGTAGTTTAATATAGATATAAAATTTGATATCAATCACAAATTTATGTTGATTTTGAACATTTGATATTGCAGCTATCCGAGATGACGGTTGATTTGGCCGAGGAAAGATCCGCCGCGAACATCACCAGCGAACGCCTTGAAGCGGAAACAGCGGAGCGTTTGAAATTGGAAAAGGAGTTGCAGGAAAATCAGTTGAAGGTGAAGAATTTGCAAGAAGTTTCCGAAAAATTAGAGATGGAATTGATTTGTGCTAGATCAGATTTGAATGGGTGAGTTTTTTTTATTATCTACTATGTATGTGAAAACGATTGTAAATATTTCGCAATAATTAGATAAATTATATACACGCCTATTCGTTACGAAGCTTTGAAAAAGCAAAAATCGTCTTAAAAACATATCGCACTGTTTGAAAATATCTAAATTTGCGCGAACATTGATCAGCGCGTATACTATCTCTCGTATCCCATCAACAATAGACTTTCTACCTCATTATAAAGTTTTTTGAGCCTAAAAATGCATTAAAATGGTTGCCTTTGAAAACCTTACCTTCAGATATAATCTTTTTTATCACATTCCGCAAATGAGCACATAAAAAGTTAAAATGAATCTGGTAGTCTTACTACGTTTATTTCACTGATTTTTATCAGCAATTAGTAAGTTCGTTATGGCTCATATTTATGATTACATTCACATTTTAAAAACTATAGCAATAGCCCTCCATTTGCCTCCTATAGCTTTTTCACACGATATTTTCCAGTCGTCCGTTGAATTCAATCAGTTTAAAAACATAAAAAGCGAAGTAGCCAGTAAATGTATTGTAATCTTGCTCTTCAATGTGCCAGCATCTTCACTTCATTGACGCTTTAATTTTCGCTTCACACCGTGATTTTTTGTAATAGGAAGTAGAAGTGAGCTTTTTAATGATATTTGATTTTATGAATTACATAAAACCATCATGAAAGATTAACAAAAGAAAGCACAATAAACAGGCCCAGCTTACAAAAACTATTTACCAAATCGCATCGAGATGAGGCTCCATCCGCGTCGAACACTCTACCAAAATATGCCCGACCATCATGCTATGCAATCTGAAAGAAATACCTATTATCTAATCCGTGGTTCTTGCTTCATTTGTAGAATTTCGGAAGATGAAGATCCAGATAATGAAGATTCAGGCGGCGTTTACAAACTAAAGTACGAGCGCGTTGCGCGCGAGCTGGAGTTCACGAAGAGACGTCTCCAAACCCAACACGAACATGATTTGGAACAATTAGTTGGACTGAAGAAACAATTAGAGAAGAAGGTACGCAATCCAGTATAAACATTTAGGATGTCTTCATGCGCATCTAAAAGTGTAACGAACTTATTTATCATGGTCTGGTCTGGTCAGCGTGCAGTAGTTCTTATCTACTGTACTTGAAGCATTTGCTTCAAGTTGTGGTTTATCATTTTCCGCTCTTCTTTGCCGCTTGGAGGCTCTAAATACTCATCGGATATGCATTCCAATTGTTGTCTTTGCAGCTAGCGGATGCTTATGAGGAAGTTGAAGAACAACGACAAGTTGTAGGTCAGTGGAAACGTAAAGCGCAAAAAATGACGAATGAAATGAACGACCTGAGAATGTTGCTGGAGGAACAGAATAGTCGCAACAATTTGCTCGAGAAGAAGCAGAGGAAGTTCGATTCAGAATGTCAATCGTTGCAAGTAAGAAGTTTTTGTTCTCATATATTGAACTAGTCTTATGAAATCCAACCCGAAAATAGGATGCCGCCCGCCAAGAACGGCAAGCGAAAGATCGCCTAGCTCGCGAAAAGGATATGCTGATTGCAGAGAAATTTACTTTAGAACAAAATTTAGCGGTATGTTTAAATCTTTGCAATTATTACATGCAGCCACTTATAATCAAAATCAATCTATATTCTCAACTACAGGACACTCGTCTTGAGCTAGAACTTAAGGACGAGAAGTTGACCGCCCTTCAACGCGAACTAGACGAAATGACTACGGGCGGCGGTACGGAGGAGGAATTCGCTCAGCTACGTCGCTCGAAAATTGATTTGGAACGCCGCTTTAAGGAACAAGAGGAAGAACTTGACGAGATGGCGGGTCAAGTGCAGCTGTTGGAACAAGCCAAACTACGTCTGGAAATGTCGCTGGAAACGATGCGTAAAGAAGCAAAACGTGAGGCCCAACAACGAGATGATGAATTGGAAGAAGCTCGTGGCAACTCCTACAAGAAAATCAAAGGTAATACAAAACTGTTGCTCATTAATTTTTTATTATAATTATTTGAAAAGACTATGCTCTTGTTTTGTTCAGTGTATCGTTATCATGAGTTCTATACGAATTAGATACATAAGGTTGTCGGCGTTTTTTCGTTTTTATGAAGCTATTGAAATTCTTTAATTTGTCACCCTCGTGGTAGCTGAAGACGCTATCGATCGCTCATAATTTCAATAGAAACCTATATAATTTGCTAAAAGATTTCAGAATAATATTTTAGAAATAAACATATATCCTAGTAAAATTAATTGCCGAACCTATAGGTACTCTTCTTGGTGTTTCCCTGTCCCGTATAAAAATTTGATGGCAGCTTCTTCTGCGTTCTAATTTGTCTCTTGCCTTATAGTTTATAATAATATATCGTGTAAAATCATAGCGTATGCTTAATTTTTTTAGTATATTTTCATCATTTTATTTTAAGCTAAATTGAACCTATGAATTTCAATTCGCTTTGTAGCTCTCGAATGTCAACTGGAAACAGAACATGAGGAACGAACATTACTATTGCGCGAAAAACATGAACTAGAACGACGCCTACAATCGGCCGAAGATCAAGATCGTGTTGATCGTGCAGCCGAGGAAGTAGCGAACCAAAAACTGAGACGTGACCTTCGCAAATACAAGGCGCTACTTAAAGATGCCCATGCCCAATTGGAGCGCGCCAAAGCCGAATCGCCTGGCAAAGCCCTTATCCGTCAACTACGCAATCAACTAGAGGATGCCGAAGCAGCACGATCGATCGCTATGAAAGCACGCCAAAGTGCTGAGGGTGAATTAGCTGAAACGCAAGCCTCGTACGAGGAGGCACAACGTGCGCGACAAGAAGCCGAAGATCGTGCAGTGGTGGCGCTAAGAGATCGGTCTGAACTACAAGCACAAATTGAGGAAAATGAAGAGGAAATGGCGGAACTTATGAAAAAATATTCGGCGACTGTGAAACAGTTGAATAATGAGCACAGTGCGATGTCTGAATATGAAATTAGAATATCTGAATTGGAAGCAGAAAGAAACTCTCTGAAGGAGCAAGTTTCTGAACTGCAATCTCGGCTCGAGAATATTGAAAATCATACTGATCCATCGGCAGTAGTACATTCGAAACGGTAAGTGGATAATATTTTCAACAATATACATATTTAACCTCGTCGTCTAAGAAACATTCCAAGTTTTTCCGCATCTTAAAGTGAAACACGAGAAACTTGTTGTGCATCTTAGTAATTTGTCTTCATAACTATTTCTTCCTTATTTATACTTGAACCAAGCAATCCATACAATTTCTTATCGTATATTTGATAATGTTTCGATTTCAATGCCAGACTTGAACTAAGGGCCAAAGAATTAGAGTCCCGTCTTGAACTCGAGCAAGCAACACGCGCAAGACTTGAGATCCAAGCCAATCGGCACAAAGATGGCCTCGAAAAAATTCAATCTGAATTGGCCCAATCTAAGGTGCGCGAAATGCAATCGCAGGATGCGTTTAAGAAATCACAGAAAAATCTACGTGAGCTACGCGAAGAGTTGCATTCAATATCGAATCGCGAACAGGAATCCTTAACACGACGAAAAGATTTAGAAAAGAGGCTAGAGACAGCCGAAGCGGAGAGCACGTCACTAAGGAACGATCTCCGATTGGCATTGCAAAGGATTGCCGATCTTCAGCAAGCCATGGAAGAAGGTGACGACGAAGATGTCACCGAAAGGTAAGTCCTTTGCTCCTTAATAAAGCTTTTATTCCTGATGAATTCCTACTTTTATTATTGCATTTGTAGTGATGAAAGTGAGAGTACTGAAGCATCAATAAGTGATTTAGAACAGCGACTTAAACCTATACAGACCAAACGAATGTTATCAGTTTCTATGAAGAAAGACACTGCTAACGGTATAAGTGATACAACATTAGTAATAAGAGAACGAAAAAGTGATAATAGTCCAAGGTAGGTTGTCGTTTTTCATTCATCTAATTGGGACATTAAAAACACGCTTACACGTTTTGTCGAATTGTTTGACAATCACGACACATCCATTCATGCACTCATCAGCACAACACCATGATATTATTGATTATAGATATTTTATTTGACTCGCATATTTTACTTTGTTGTTTTTAATGAACGCAGATATGGTATTCATTCATACCAGCAACTAGCTTCTCCAAGATCTAATGAAAGTGATTTGTCTGACGCCGAATCTTGAGGAAGCACAAGGTAGACAAGTTATATAAAATGCCTGCCTTGAATGTATGCATAACAAAAATATGGCTCCCAATATTTTGAATTGGAACTGAAATATATTTTACCTTCTTTCTTTTATCTATCCCTCGAATCGGTCGTATTTAATAATGTTTGTATTTGAACTTCGATTAAACAAATATCAAACATGTTTTTAAAAGTGAATTGACTATAATTTCAAAAAATTAAGACTATTTTGTGTTCATAAATAACTCACATTATCAGCTAGTTTGTATATATTTTAGCATTTTACTTTTGTATGATTGAATAATGCAGCCCCCAAGTTTAGAACATTTCGTTCTTTGCGGTAACTAAGCTTTTGCATTTGTAAATTCGCATATCGAAGCAAAAAGATGAATTTAATGTCGAAAATAGTTAGTGCCATTTTAACTACGATACTCCAAATAAGGTCTCAGTGACACCATAGTTTTCTTAAACGAACTACATTAATTTTCAGAAAATTATGTTATCTGATTGGATTAGTCTTGTAATACAGAAGCTTTTGCCTTCTAAGGATAGTGGGTATGGAATGTATAGCTTTAAAATAGTCTTTTAAAAAACCACCGTCTGTTTTATATTCCAAATATACCATAAATAACTTTACAATTATTGCTTCGAAGGTTTTTATAAGTTCGTTTGTTATGCAATTATTTGTCAGGTCCAAATGTTTGAAGCATAATTAGAGATCCACAATTTATTTTTTGATGCACCTCTTGAGTTGCTTATATAATGAAAAGAATGTCAGCCGGACATATTAATGTACATACTATTTCATCGAAGTTAACTTCGTTGCACTTAAATAAACAGTTTGATGATAGTGTGGACCGAACTTCCCATAAAACTCTTTATTATTATAGTTTAAATGCAATTAAAAAATTATGCCAAATAAAATAAAAATAATGTTTTTGTTGCATGATCACATCTCACCTAGCTAGAGCCGTGCACCGTAGATGATATCGTATGTCCATCGTACATGTTTAACCAATTACTCAGATTCGCTCATCGTTACATCCAGTACTAACTGATTTTTTCTTTTGATTCTTAATTGGCATCAGTTTTTTCTTATTGTAGGATTACAGTTACGTCACCGTCAACACCATCGGTACCTGATATGTCACTTAAAAATGGCGATGCATCATATGCATAATCTGGAAATCCAGCAACATCCTGCATTTCTTTGTATGGCCAAAAAGCATCACTTTTGAAGATGTTCCAGTGTTTTGTAGCATTTTTAAGATGTCTTGAACTATGAATGTATACTCAATTCGGCAAAGTAAACAAACTTCAATAGAATTTTCGTAAATAATTTTACAAATGTTAATTTTTTCCAACCGAACAAATTAAACAGCAAATAATTGTTTTCCTAATAAAAATTACTTTAAATTCATCTGGAGAATTTTGTCCTCTGTTGATGTATTGTTTAAAAAAAAAACAGGAAACATAATTCCTTGTTGCAAATAAAACACCAGGAACGTATCAAACTAATTATAACTACCAATAAAAGAAAATCTGGAGAAAACAAATAACATAAGCATTAGGTTGTACAACTATAATATTCGTATATCATAAAAAAATTAAATAAATAAGCAGCCTTAAATTTTATAGCAATATATGTATGTATATGTATGCTCGTATTATACATTTAAATATTTAAAATAATTTAGAAAATAAAGTTGTTATTTAATTTTATTTTTAAATTTTTGTATTTCTTTTTCTTTTTTTGTGTAGTTATATTCGCATGAGATGATTACGGTGGGAAGTATTATTTCCAAAGGAAAATGTATATTGCTAGAAAGCTTCCCGAAAATATTCTTTATTGAATAGCAGAGAAAATATAGTGTTTAACTTCCTGAGTAGCAAAATCCAAGAAAGATGTTCAATTTTGAATGTTAACACGAGGTATATAATTTTCCTTTCTTTACACACGTATCTCATCGGGCTGCCATTATATATTTAATGAAACTCAAATCCTACCCTTGCACATGTACTATTCTTCACGATTTTTTGCCCACCATAGTGAAATAGAAGAATGCAAGGAAATGGAAAAATAAATGCTTGTTTAAATAAACAATTTCTGAAACTGATTACAATTAGTTTAAGAGGCGAGAATAAAACAAGCTTCACTTTGGATGCATCAATAAGTTCCTCGCTATCTTTGAAACCCACCAAACAGTGATCTTCTGCTCAATGGTTACAAAAATATTTTTACAAGATCGCAACACTCTACAATCGCAGCAAAAGGTGACTAACCGATTTGGGCAGATTTATCGAATGCAATAAGATCTCATTAGATTTTTGTATCGATAAGCTCAGATGGAAATTGCAGCTTACAACACTACTACGGTTGATAGCTCTTCCAAATACAGCTTGTAGAGTACGGCTGAGTATTTTTGGTAGTTCTATTGTTGAAAAGCAAATCGAAAGCACAGCAGAAACAACTTCGTGTAACGATAATGCACTTTCACCATTCTTCTATTGGTTTCGGCAGTAGTCCCGTCACCAGACCATAGTTTCTCGCATGTTTTACCATAAAACCTTGTTTCGATGTTCTCTCTACCACTTACTTCCGAACGAAAGTTCTCGTGAACATTAACTCGTTGTTTCAAAGTCCGATGCCCAATTATCGTAGATGATCCTCGAGCAATCGCCTCTCTTTTTGGCTGTTCAAAGATTCTTAAAATCAATATTTCAAAAATCTTCGTAAATTAAGTTATTGATTAAGCCGTTATTTCACATCAACCGTTTTTCTGGTAATGTAGTCAATCTTTTACTTTCAACCAAATATTCAATTGATGTTTTGTTGTGTTCAATTTCTTCAGTGTATTCAATTTGCTCCTCAAATCGCAGTTACTTTGGTGGTAAGCAATTAGCAGAAACAACGCCTCTTATCAAAAATCCTTTTCGTCTTTTACATAACCAACGTCCTATTTGCACCACAACAAAAGACAGAACACTTGTCGAAAGCTTACATCGCAAAAATAAATAAACCATATAAGTGGTATTGTAAATATACTTTTATTGTTATCAACGATCTTTCTATCTGATATTATACCAAAGACTAACAAATTTGAACACATCCTGAAGAGGGTTTCCAGCGAAGAGATATATTTCTATACATTTATTCTACAGTTGGTACATTTCATTGCACTAATATAAAAGAATAACAGATATAACACTGCTAAGTACTCTGTACAAAAAGATTTTCTTGAAGCTTACTCCCAATAAAAATGAAACAAATAGTGAAAGAGGCCAAATAGTCCTTAACAAAAGGTTTGATTCCCTTCAGATATTTATATGATATCACACTTTGAATGAATATACTCGAAAAACATAAGTTTGTCTATCACTTTTCATCATCATAAAACCTCTATCTATTTTTTTTTTGATTTACTAGCTATTAAAATACAAAATGAAAATGGAACTTGCAATGAATCGATCATCTTAATTCGTTAACATAAATATAAATAATAATTTTCTTTGAATTTTTGTTGATCAATTTCTTTAAAATAATACTATTGAGAGTAATTATATTTCAAATAGATAATTTACATATTGTAAAGTTTCTAACTCAACTCATATTATCAATTCGCTTCTTGCTAAATATGTAAATAGATTTGATTGTTGTTGTTTTGTTGATTAGATTCAATTCATCCTAGTAAAATGCAAAGAGGAAATAAACTGAAGCGTTTGTATTTACATCATATGCTTAGGTTAGTTTTAATTAATAGCTATCTTTAAAAAATATTATCTATAATAATAACCTGCTAAATTTGCTACAAATGTTTTATACGAAATGATTATGCAGTTTTAAATAAATGAAATCAATAAAATTGACTGTTCAATGGATTTTTGTATAAAGGACTGATTACTCATGATTATTGAATACTAAAATGACGGCCAACGTATCTTAAGATTAATTTTTGGTGCTGAATGATAATATTTGCATTAAACTGAACCTTCCAGTTGAAAAATAAGCAATACTATGTCAAAAGTAGCAATTTCTACAATTTTAAACATGTCAGTAAAATGACGGAAGAATCGCTAATATATGTGGCCAGCATTCTAAACTCGCTTCACGGTCCAGCTCATCAGTAGTGGATGGATATTTAACTAATAGTAAATATATTAATTTATTGAATAAATTGTTGACAAAATATTCATCGGATGATTGAATCAAAGCATTCATATTATTCTTAAAATTAATGTTCATGTTGCTCCTTTTGGAAGTGTTTACTAGTATTTTATTGAATTTATCACTTCTTTCGCTGGTGCTTAACGATCGTGTACTCTATAACTTTTTACTCCCTGAGAGAATCCCTCTTCTTGGGCAGCAATCATTCATTTATTTTCAATTTTTATTTATTCTCTTCCAATTTTTCGCAAATAATTTCTTTAAATATTTACGTGTGTTAAATTCCATGGTCTAAACGGGAAAATATTCTCTTCACCCAAACAAAAGACTACTTAGTCAAATTTTAGTGTCCATCCTATGCCAACTTTCACTTCTACTTACCTCGGCATATTATTATTCATTCGCGTGAGCCCTTTCAATTGCGAAGTTCAACCCCCAAGTTAAAGGTCAGGTCCGTGAAATTTATTGGTTCGCACGAGCGAGAGACTTTGCATGCAATCGCGAGACATCCATTCAGTTCCTCGTAAGCAGCTTGAATCGAAACCAAACACAAACAACCACCTGTTGTCGATTATCAATGAAAATTCGGCTTTCATTCAGGACTCTCCTCTCCGAAGCAAACCAGCACAAGGTCCGAAATGGCGTGCAAACGAACTCTGTCTGCAAGGTTACTGATAGTCAGAGAAGGTTTGATATTGTCTCGAGTCATAGCAACATCACTGTAGAAACATCGATCAAACGACATGATTATAAAACTACGTTGTTTCGACAAATTTAAGGAAAGTTTTCTTCAAAAACGTTCTGTACATCATTCAGATAAGACGTGTTTTCAAGTACTGCGTACATTTTCAATTCAACGTTATTGTCCTTAAAGTCCATCCCGCGATGGACGATCGTACCGTTGATATGATATTTGCCGGGTCGCTGGAGGCTTTGCCGCCGGTCAGCTCGAAAATTGTTCGAATATTCACTAGTTCGACCTTTACAGGTTCTTTTGTTCATTGAATTGCGATTATATAATGTTGCGGTGGGGTTTTCCAGATACAACCATGGAACGGAATACGCTTATGGCGAAGTGCTATCCGAGGATTAAGGACTATTGCCGTGAGAAGCATGGTTTAGAGTTTCAAGTAAGTATGGATATTAATCTACGAAAACTAAGTATTCAGTTAGTGTTTCACGGTTGCGCATAGTTTTCTGTTTTAATTTGATTTTAATTTAATAGTTGAGTATACAATTAGGGAAAGATAATAATGTGCGACGCCACACTGCATTCATTACTTGATTTACTGCAGTGCAATATGGCTCGCGGCGGAATAAATCATTCCACCGTACAAAGATAACAAGCTGTACCAGGCACTGAGCAAGGAACAAATTACACTTTTTACTCGGTTCGGTTCACATGTAAGCTCATATAGTTCGCCCTGACAGCTACCTACTCCATATCCATCGATATTTCATGCCATGTGAGAGAACACGGAAGTAAGTATATGTGAATTCCGTTTAATTGGACGATGACATGTAACCCATTTATGGAATACAGTGACTTTAGGCTTCACGTAGCGATCCCTGTTTGCACCTGGGACTCTAATCGTTCTGGCAGACAACATCTAGGATTATCGTGATAAATCAACATAGTGTCAACATTTTAACACATGCCATCGTCAAATTTAGTGGCTAAGCCATTCGCAGGACTGTGCTGGTGGTACGAACTACCAAAGAAGTTTACTGACTTTGAAAATTAGAAGGTTAGATCAATAAATTAGTGTTGTAGCTAAAAGGATTATGTTAGATATACTCTTTCATTGGCCCAATTGTGAACCGTTGAAGGGTAATGATATTTTCTAGGATCCGAGATATCCCCAAAGGTTCGTAATATTGGTTCTATTAAAAATAAAGAGAACAACATATATCGGTGCAATCGCCAAATAAAGAACACATTTGTTATAAGCACGCAAGATCAAGAATGGGCGCATTAATCTGTTCGATGTGCTTGCAAAGGAATAGGGTTGTGAACTATTTCGTGATATACTTAATTACTTAGATGCTCTTACAAGGCGCATATTTAATTATTACCTATTCTATTAAATAGGTTTCTACCGTGCCAACTCCTATAGTTCACCACTTATTCATTCTCAGTCACAGAATGTTCAAAAATTAGATTTCAACTGAATTGTTTATAGTTTTTCTTGCTGTGAAATATCTTACTCATTCGATTGAATTTGGTATATTTTTTGGAGTTCATTCAAATTCGTGGTGGGGATTCATGTCTTTCGTCTTAACCCCATTTTGGTTGCTATTAAGACTTTCATAATTTCGATATCAGATTCTAGTTCTTGTTAACTGCTGTTAAAAAAACTTAAGAAAATTTTAACACCTCTTCCCTCATTTTTAGCCCTTCATCCCATCAACTTTGCAGCGTCAAAGTACAAAGCATAAAAGATACGACATCGTGCAATATCGTCTTCAATACTTTCTTCCCGAACTATGAAATCGATATAAGGGATAGTTTTCATGCTTATTTCCTTTCAGTTTCATTGGTCATTTTCTGATACCTTTGAGTTTGAGATAATCAGCATCGGAGAAAAAAGCAGTTTTCAGAACCAAATAAAATCTCTGAGTGACTAAACTATGTTTCCATTTCATATTATGAGAGACAAAGTACACATTGACATTGAATAAAACCTTTATTTCTTTTGACAAAAAACCTAGCGCATATTCAAGCCTTAAAAATATGGCAAATGAAAAAGTCCCTAAGTCAAAATTTCGAATAGTTTTAGTTCAACATGGCGAGACAGAATGGGACCAAAAAAAATTAGTCAATGGATGGTACGATTGTAAGCTGAGCGAACGAGGCACTCACGAGGCAATGAACGCAGGGAAAAGCATTCGAAAGGCTTCCTTGAAATTTGACATGGCATTCACTTCACAACTAACACGAGCCAAAGAAACGCTTCGACTCATCCTGGAGGAGCTGGGTCAGGTAGACCTTCCAATTGTCGATTCATGGAAATTAAACGATCGTCATTTTGGCTGCTTTACTGGATTAACCAACGAACAAATTGGAAAGGTGCTCGCGGACATGGACGATCCGAACGATAAGCAAAAGTTCTGGGATACAGATTTCAATGGAGCCCCACCTCCAATTGAAAGAACTCACACGTTCTTCGATTTGATAACACGGGATTCTCGATATCGCGGCAATCTTCCAAAACATTTGTTTCCCAATACTGAATCGCTTAAGGATACGATTGATCGTGTTCAGTTGTTCTGGAAGGAAGAGATACTATCGGCACTCATGATGAAGAAAAAGATCCTGGTGGTAGCGCACTTGAACAGTTTGAAGGGAATTGTTAAGCTCCTGAACGATATATCTGACTCTGATATTGTTAAACTAGGTCTGCCAAACGGTATACCATTTGTCTATGAACTTGATTGCAAATTTCAGCCAATTAGACCTATTGAATTTTTGGGTGATCCAATTGCAGCCCGAAAGGCTATTGAGTTGGTTGGCCCGATTGCCAAATCTATGAATTAATTTTTTGATAGTTTCGATATTGCCCTGAGCCAAATTATTCAAAGTTTTGTAATGAGTGTCAAGTGGGATTTTGGAGAAAAATAAATTTTTCGAATCGTTTGTTTTTGCTGATTATTCTTGTTTAACTAAAGAATATCTAAGATTGAGCATTGGAATTGCCAATGCTAATTATCTGAATGTGAATCGCTTATACGGGTTTCTATATTTTCGGAAGTACTATATGTTGGGTTGGTTCGTTTTCAGAAAAATAAAAGATCGTTTTAACGACACGTCATGCTTTTATTAAATATATTGATGGACTGACAAAAAAAGTTCAATTGCTGGTTTGGCACTGAACGGCCACTCTCGCCGTTCGTGGTGCGCCCTCTATCCATTCAAAGAGGCACGAACTACTAGAAAGGCGAACACGCGTAAAACAGTTTTAATACTATACACTGAAACCAAAAATGGACAATCCACTTAAAATTAATGGAGAGAATTGCCTGCACTAGATGGAGGTGGTTTTAGTCGGTAAAAACCAGACATGCCGAGAAACAACAGCTTATTAGTCTCTTATGAAAATTTTTACCTCCAAACGTTGAAAAAATAATAATTATACATGTATTCTTAAAACTGCTAAAATTATATAAGCGTTTATTGATAAGCCATTACTACGATATGTGACCAATTTAGTTTTATGCATCATTTCCTTTTGCGTCTTTGGCAAACGATAACAGAAACCATTCCAATCATTTAATTTTTTATAGTGTATGAATGTGCTGCAGATTTGAAACTGTGAACATTTGATTTTCGTCTTGGTGCAATCTTGTCAGGAAAATTAGAGCTATTTAGATTATATTTTGTCTTCTTCCTGAAATAGCCCTGTGTATGAGGATATTCGATTTTTATGATCCTCAAATGCACGCTGCACCTACGAAGATCGATGCTTATTTTTATTCATCCAGCTTGGAAGTATATAATGTTTTTTTTAAATTCTTCATTGGGGGCTTTAGGACAAAATGAATTCAACTTAATCCTTTCAACGGGCGGACCATCATCAAGGGCTTATTTTTTATTTGGTGGATGTCTTAAAATCCTCATTCATTACTGTCTTTTCCTTGGGCTTTCCAATTGATTTGTACGCTAAATGTAATTTATAATTATAGGTAGTCGACATGAGATGGGGTGTACGTGATGAAGCAACAGACGATCACATGACCACCGAATTGTGTATGAAAGAAATTGAAAACTGCCAACGCCTTTCGATGGGACCGAATTTTGTTGTATTCCTTGGTCAAAAGTACGGATACCGGCCCATTCCCACCTACATTTTATCATCCGAATTGCAGGAATTGCGGTGAAGTCTGATTTTTGGCTCTTTAAGAAAGATGTAATTTATTTTTTCCATTTTTTCAGAGATGAACTGACAGCAATGGGAATTGATGGTAACTTATTGGATATGTGGTATAAAAAAGATAGCAACGCGGTACCGCCAATATCTGTCCTGCAACCGATTTCATCGATTTTAATAAACTTCAATAATAAGGTAATCTCTTTCATTTAGTAAAGAATTTGTAAAATTGTCTACGGACCACTCTCAACTGGTAGCGGGTACCTAAGTTGCAAGCAGAGGATCAAGCCATATGGTGGGATACCTTAACAAAAATGCAGAAGCTACTAAGAAAAGCAGCTCATTCTTTGAGTGCTGCAGGAAAATTTGATAAAGATACAACGCACAGTTATTTCATGTCAGGTAAAAAAAAATCAAGTTTAGTAATTTCCAGTGTAAAAGCTAGTAATACGAGCATAATCCCTCAAACTAGCGTGGGCTAGAGATATTTTCGAAAAAAAGGTTGAATAGCTAAAAAACGACACTCAGATTATTTTAATCGCGTTCTAAATTTTCTTAATTTAGTATTCAAAACCTAATCATATTTACTGATTTTCCAAGAGAATTCAATAAATACACAAAATGTTTTCATATTTGCATGAAGTTTTGCAATTCAATTTCGAAACTTTCGAATTTGTCATATCAAATCCGACTTAAAAATTTTTTAAAATCAAATCACTTCAATCACAATGAAATTTCAAATGGGATATTTTCTTGATTCACTTGTCGTGTAGAGTATTATAGTGGAAACCATGAACCATGAATTTTCACGAACGTTGAAAAAATCGTACACTTACACAGTAAAGTCTTCAATGCTACTTTCCAAGGAATTATTTTAAGAAATCCTGAAAAACTTTTGAACTCAACCAAAAAAAAAATATTTTTATCAGTAATAAAGATCTAGTCAAATTCTAAGAAAGAGAGAACAGTCTTGATTTGGATCTTTGTTGCATTTCAACCGTTGAACTGAAACAAGCCAACAAAATAGAATCATGAAACTTTTGCTACGCTTATGGAAGTCCTTAAGATTTTTGATTAGAGCAAATAAAATGTCATTTTTACTGCAATGATTCTTAATTGAATTTGGTCATATATTATCAACACCTTGAAACCTACAATTTCAGTTACTGAACGGGAAGTGATCAACGGAATTTTGAATGTAAAAAACACAAAAAACCATTGTCTAGCCTATGTCCGATATATCAACAATATCAACTTACAAAATCTGAAAAAAGCATCACTGTTTGTGGATATCATAAACAGAAGTTTAGATACAGAGGCATCAAAACTTCTAGCAAATTTACGTGATGAAAGGCTTCCCAACAAAATCGAGTCAACCAATATTCAAAAGTATGCATTCAAATTAAAGCCAACAAACTCCTGAAAATTGTGCATTTTCACGTCAGGTACACGGTTGAGTGGATTGGTCGGGAAGGTCTTGATATTGAAACACATGAGGAGTATCTGAATCATTTCATCGCCCACTTCTACAAGAACATTGTTAAGCTAGTGGATCGAGCTATGCGCAAAGAGGATTCAAGTGCACAGGGTCAAATCGTGACGGAAATCCTGCAACATTTGCATGCCTGCAATAATTCGGTGAGAGTGTTCTATGGTCGCGAGGAAAATTTAGATCATATTCAAAGGTATATGTTGGGCGATTCGGATAAACCACTTGTACTATATGGCGAAGGAGGTTGCGGAAAGACTTCCCTGTTAGCCAAAAGCGCTTCACTAGTAGCAAGAGAATGGTTTCAGGGGAAGAAACCCATCAATATTATTCGATTCTTGGGTACTACACCTGATTCGAGTGCTTTAACACCAACGTTGATTTCTATTTGCCAGCAAGTATGAACATTACTTCCGAGCAATGATATTTCACCGATTTGTTTGAAATCCCTAGGTATCCTACAATTATATGCTTCCATTTGAAAACATTCCCGATGATCTCGTTCCATTGACCGCTCACTTCAAACAACTTTTAACGTATGCTAGTGTTAATCAGCCTTTAACGCTGTTTCTTGACTCGGTCGATCAGCTCACAGGAGCTCAGGACAAAGTGTCGTGGATTCCAACTAGGCTTCCCCCGCACTGCAAAGTATGTTGAACTGCGAATACTTTTTCTGGAAGATATTACTACCGTTTCTTAAACACAGATTATTCTTTCTTGTGCTTGCGAGGAAATCAACCCAACAGTCTCGCAAGAATACCACATCCTTCGTCGCATGATTGACGTCGAGGACAATTTCATAGAGGTAACCGCACTGGGCGAGGATCTTGCCATGAATGTGATCAGAATGTGGATGAAGACAGCTTGTCGAGATCTAAACAACTATCAATGGCGCCTGGTAGCCAACGCTATAAGCAAATGTTCTCTGCCGATCTTTGTGAAACTAGTGTTTGCCGAAATATGCCGCTGGAGAAGTTATACGCGACCTCAAGAGACTCATCTTGCGTCCACCGTCATGGACTCCATCATGATGTTGTTCGAACGCATTGAGAAGCAACATGGCAGAATATTAGTATTTCATGCACTCGCTTATATAACGGCTGCAAAGTCGGGGCTGTCTGAAAGTGAGCTGGAAGATTTGATTTCGTTGGACGACAAGGTCCTGGACGATGTCTATCAATACCATTTGCCGCCGGTGAGACGTATACCGCCATTGCTTTGGACACGTATTCGCAATGATTTGCCAAATTATTTAAGTGAACGCGAAGCAGACGGCGTGAATGTGATGAATTGGTATCACAGGCAATTTCGCGATACAGCACGAGAGCGATATTTCAAGAATATGAATATGGCGATGTATTTTCATTCATCCATAGCTGATTATTATCTGGGAATATGGGGAGGTGGTGTGCCGAAACCGTTCAAATACACTGAGATTCAACGACATCGGTGAGTTCGAATTCGTAGTTTATCATTCATCTTTCACATTCAATACTCTCAACATTAATATTATTAATTAATGAAATGTTCACAAGAATACTTCATCTATATTTCTTTAAGAATAATGTGCTTACCGCCTCATTTCCATTTCAAGGTTCAACCTAACAGACAAGGAGGGCATCGCTGATCGTAAGGTGCCGGTCCAACCTTTGGCATTTACCAACAAAGATGGACAAGTCACCCGATATAATCTTCGCAAAGTAATTCATACATACATATTTTATATTCACGCAAAAACTAGACTCATGTTCATGGTAGTTTGGCGAATTGCCCTTCCATTTGGTAAGAGCCCGACGCTTCAAGGATCTCTACGCCAATGTCCTGTTCAACTACGATTGGCTGCATGCAAAACTTTCCAGTTGTCCACTTCAAGCAGTGCTGGCCGATTTTGAAGATGCTTCAACAAATACAGACGATAGGGATGCAAAAAGGGAGCTTATGCTGGTAGCCGACGCTCTTCGCTTGGGCGGAGCTATTTTGGCAATATATCCAAACATGCTTGCACCGCAATTGATTGGACGACTATTACCTGAAATTGGGGGTAATCCCAACATTAAAATGGTCCTGCGAGCTTGTGATAGGAGTGGTCCGAAAGATTGTGCATTGATCCCAGTGAATCATTGCCTGCACACGCCTGGTGGACCGTTGAAAGTATGCCTTGGATATTCTAGTGCTACAAATGTTTCGTTCTTGTTTGCTCATTTTTACATAGTATTCTTTGGAAGGACATCAATTTGCTGTATTCGCATTTTGCTTGACAAGTGACTTTCGATACATGGTTTCAATATCAACACGATTTATAACGTGGGACCTATCCACCTCTGATTTAACCAGAGACGTTAATCCTGGAATTGAAGGTATCATGCAACAATTGGTTCTCAGTCCGGATAACAAGTGGGCGGCAGCTTATTCGAATAATAACCAAACGGTGCTGTTGAATATGCTTTCGAGTGAGTTTGTTGTGATTGACAATCCATTTGAGCCAAGAGAACAAGTGACTGGCGTTTATCTTCTAAATCATAGGTTCGCAATAGCATTTTAATAAATCGTTTGCAAGTTTACTAACCGTTACTAAACCCAAAGCTTGTTTATAAACACGAAACTGAAGTGGGCAAAATTTGATATGCGCGGCAATTTAATCGAGCATTCTAGATCACCTCCTGGGACAGATAATTGGGAAATATTGTGTACGTAATATTGAATACAATTGTTCCGTTAATTTGCCAAAGAATGTAGCATACAATTAATAATTTTTCAAATGATACATTCTAGTTACAAAAGAATATTTTTTTAAAGAGATAAACAATTTTATTAAATTGACTTTATGTTTAAATACATTTTTCAAGCATTTAGTTTGTGTGTTTTAAATAATGTCTTTTAGACATGGAATTTTCCAAACCGTCCCAATATCACGTGATATACTGGTCTGGTAAAATCAATGAAACCCAACTTAGATTCGACACAATAAAGGATACAATCCAAGCCGAACCGATGCAGTTCCACAGTGCAATGGTCCTAAATAAAAAGTGGAATACTCTTTTTTGTTGCACAAATGAAAATAATTTTCAAGTGAGTGTTGCAATAAAATCAAACAATCTATATTATGTGAGCTAAAATACAAAATTTAGGTAAGCAAATATGACGAAAACATGGCAACAGGATCAATCAGATGGATACACAATCGCGATTTGCCACGCTATGAAAACGACGAGAAAGAAGGTCTTCTGCAGCTCCGACTTGATCAGAACGATCGCATGTTGCTCGGTACAGCGGGGAAGGGATTTGTTGTATGGGATTTTGATGAAATGAACCCTATTGAGCAGGGTGCAATTTATTTGCCCCTTCCGCACGGGATACGAAATATCACGACCAAAATGATGCAATCGAATTCAGTGATGGTCAGTTCAAAAATGGACTTTGCCGTGGCAGGCGTGCGAAAAAATTTATACGTTTGGTGCTTGAAAACCAAACAATTGACTAAGGTTTTGGATGCGCATTTCGGAAGGATCATTCAGTTGGAAGCACTTACCGTGGGCACTTGGAATAGCGTGATCACATCGTCAATTGATCGATCCGTGAAAGTTTGGAACATTAGCAATATTTTTGAGAAAGTTCATGTGATTGACCGTCATGAATTGCAGATTGACAATATAAGGTAAGATACTACGAAGTAACTTTGATTTAATGAAAACATGCATATACCCACTCAAATTGGCGCAAGGATTTTACTAGAAAACGAGACGCGGCTGTTATGAATAATTCAACAATTTAAACTAATCATCTCTGTAGCTTATCCGTCGTGGATTTAGCTGTAACTGTTACACGAGGATGCGTTGGTGTCTGGGAGACTCGATCTGGCCGATTGTTAACGAAGCTAGCTGATAGTCCACTAGGAGCTATAGTTACACATGCAGAAATTACCCCCGATGGGAAATACATCGTATCATCTGAAACTGGGAAAATCCTCATATGGAATCGAGTTTCCGAACAGGTAATATTCCGGGATGATCAACCAGGTATCCAACAAATCACTTTCCTGGAAGATGGAACCAAATTCATGACCGTTTCATGTCCAAACTTAAGTTCAAATAACGCTGGTGGTGGTGAAGAGAATAACAAATTAATAGCTGTCACAACTGTAAGAACTTTACCAGGTAATATAATGATTATATTCGCAACCTTTCTTCCCCACTGGCTAACAGCACTACATTGCAGAGGGAACCATTCAATTCCGCTTTGAATATCCCATCCGTACTATACCCGGACTACCATTCCGTAGTTCAGTTATTTCAACCGATGAGGCGCACATTATTGTTTGCACTATAGATAAAAACAACAAGGATTGTATCAGTGTATACAATGCAACTAGTGGCAACCACGTTACAAAGGTTTTACTAAAAGGATGTTACATTAAGGTACAATAAATAGTTCCTTGGGCATGTTTCAAAGCAATCTAATTTTAGGAAATATTATCGCTCGTACCTATGCCGCATAAGCCTCATCAAGTGGCTGTGATAAGTAGCGAAAAAGGGAGCATCATCGATATTCGCACGAAAAAACATATACGCTCAGTCTTGAAATGGGGCGGCAGCGTGACGAGAGATGGAAAGTTTGGATTGTTCGCTCCTTCAAGGTATATAAATGTGTCTATGTAGATCATTAAAATCTCAACTATTTATTATTTCAAACAGAGGTGGGCTAGAACTGTTGGAGCTCCGAAAAGGCACCACGGTGAAAACATACATTCCCAAAGTGGCTGAGGGAGTATTTTCTGTGATATGCCTCTTCACGGAAGGCGATGAATATGTGTGTTACTATCATAGCGGAAGGAAGACTCTACGCGTGTTTCGGACGATTGACACCACAATGATTGCAAATTATCGACTTCAAGCTGAATTGACCGCCATCAAAAGTAGCAAGGATGGTAGAACGCTGGTGTTAGGAACGGTAGATGGATGCATGTCTGTTCTGGCCATCGCCGATCCTACCAAAGACGATATGACACAGTATCTGGAAGGTCTGCCGTCTAGAGACGAAGAGTGGAAAAAAAAGCTGGCTAAGATGAAGGCAAGAGTGAGCTTCAAAGCCGCTATACGAGTGGCTGCAATCTCCGCCAGATTTGAAAACAAAAAATCTGTTAAGCCCATAGAGAATAATGAAGTAGAGAATAACGACGAATAAAGTATAGAACCGTAGTCTAAAATGTTTCTTGTTGAATAAAATGATGTTGCTTGTTGAATTTATTGGATTTAATTTTATACTCATATCACTAGCAATGAGGAAAAATTATTATCGTCCTTGCGAAAAAAATGTTAAAGTTATAGGGAAAATTAAAATCGAACAAACATTCTCCACGCACTATCATATTGGTTGGAATTACAAAGCCACAAATTATTAAGTATCAATATGAGTTGCATGGTACCAAGTTTTTGCGAAAATGGTGACCGATAAACAAATAATGATGCAGCTTTATACCAAATAACATTCCTTCACCTACGGGATAGGGTTAAATGATTTTTTAAAGTTTTCATCGACGAAAAAATGAAAGAGTATAGTGTAAGGCGATAAGAGTTGAATGCAAAGAAATTGACGCCTGTTGATGTTTTGCATTCATCATTTGAAATCTGTCTTGCGAGTAGATGAGTAGTTAAATTAAGAAGATCCTAATTAATGGCAGCTGAAGCAATGTAATCGACATTTGATAGACTTGCATTATTGCTTCGGTGCCTTCATGTGCTGTTCCTTAAGAAAGACAAGGCGTTTCGTGTCTCCAAATGGTATCCCGACGGAAGGGAACATGGAAATCGGCTGCAACAACCGTCGATGCACAAATTTATCTGTTTTAAATAGGAACGCGGCATACCAGAAATTATGAAAAGGTTGTTTTACGAGCAGGCTGTTTTTGAGCTGAAAAAATCATGTGGAAAAATTCATAAAACAAGATGATTCCCGGAAAATTTAAATATCTACTCAAACTGGCGCAGGGACTACGAATGACCGCTAAATTTTTCTTAAAAATTTTAATCTAATCATCCCTGTAGCTTATCCGCCGTGGAATTAGCTGTAACTGGTGCATCTTTGGGTGCACTAAAAGGCTCCCGGTTTAATGGATGTGCGACTGTTTTTGATAACAAAACGATTTTCGATCTTTTAACAAATCAATGGATTTTAGAAAAGCATTTGTGGCGAGATAGTTTGAAACGAGGTAAAACTGGAATGAAATTATATATTATTGTATAATACTAAAAACGACTGAAAACAAAACCGAAGCGTTGATTTAATTATTTTTCCATTATATGGTGAGTTCAGCAGCGTTGAAGATTGTGAAAAGAAGTGTAGTGTACTAATGATGCGAAATTTCGAGATGTTTTAATAGCCGATACATCGCAATCTTATAAGCTTATCAATCGAATCTAAGTTTTTAGTAATAATCGATAGTTTGAATCAATTTTTCAAGTCGATGGTTCGAGTTGTTTTTGCTCGGGATATTCGTCATGTATCTCAATGAGACCTATGGTGATTTTTAAAAAAAAAACAAATCGGCGACGACCCGGACCAACCAGCAACACGAGGACCTGTATTGTTTCAGAGGGATCTTCTAACAATGCAGACAGCACGCGAAACACTCACCACGCTAGGAGGGATTGTTTAGCATTGCCTTTCGTGATACTGTTCATACTAATCTCACCCCATCTTTTGATTTCGCAATTGGGAATTTTCAGTTATGAAAAAATCATGAGACTTATATTTTAGATGCTGATTCGTGTATAAGGAATTTGCAGAAAAGTTTTCCTGTAAGAAAAATTCACGTTCAAAAATACGAATCGATAGAAAAAGGTTCATGGAAAATTTTTGTCACAAAGCTTTTTTTAAAAGATTTTTTTTAATATATTTTCTCGAAAACAATTGAAGCGACAAGTTTGATTTGAAAATTAATTGTAGTATTCCTACCGTAACCTAACTTTGCAACGAAATTAAATGAAAACTTTAAAAAACTCAGCCAATCAAAATCACATCCACAGCACGATTCAAAAGTATCACAAAACGAAACATAAAATTTAGGGGAAACGTTTAGAAAAATGAAACGATAAATGATTCTTCTAATAACATACCTCATAGTCGAATTTTCATTTCTTCGAATACATTCGTCTTGCAAAAGTGAAAATTCTTTCGACTTCTTCGAAATTTTAATTTACGCTACTATATTGAAACGACAAATGTTTATTTTACGTATTTATTAGTAGTTTCATTATAATCTATTTAATCTATAAACCAACATTATTTCAATCTACTTGAATACAAAATATACTACAATCCTTTCAACCTGCTTGCATTGTTAATTGATATTTTACGAAATTATTTGTCATCTATTTTGCTATTTTCTTCTCAATGAATATTCATTTTTAGAGTAACGAATACGTTAGGTTAATGAGTTTTTCATTTTTCAAATATGTATATACTAAAAAAATTAAAAGCGAAATATTGCTAACATTATTGTAATATTTTTCCTTCGAATATTCTTAATTTCTCCTTGTAACCTGTTTAACATTAAAAATATCAAAAGCCTTTAGAAAAGAAACTCATTCGATCATGAACATCTAACATGTACAGTAGTTAGATTACGTGCCAAAATTCATAAAGAAATAGTCACACATGAGTTTGTAAGAAATATCAATTTGCAAAATGAACAAACGTGAACAAGTGCAAATCTTATCCCAAAAAAATAAAACACTACATTTTTTCAAATAAACTTTATGATATCTTGTATAAAAATGATGGTATAAAAGTGTACGCAGACTAATTATTACAATAAAATAAAGATTCATATATCGTGAAGGTGTAACATTTAATTTATATCAAGTTTCCTTTTTGCTAACAAGTAATAAATAATAGACGGGATTTAAACGTGAGTGCAACTTCGAACAGGACACAAAACGAAAATTTCAAACAAAGAACTTAAGAAATCATGACTACCTTGATTCCCAATCGAGTCACTTGCATTCGAGCTTTATATGATCAATGTCAGCGTGGATTTTCGTATGCCAACTTAATTTAAGAGTATATCTTCCCCGTCGTTGAAGATGCTTTTTGTGTTTTTTAAATAATGCCATTGCTTTAGATTCTTTTAATGAAATTGCCTGAGACAAACTATACTCTCCGGATTCGGCTCTTACATTTTACCGAAAATTTAGGGAGCTCATCGAGTCGTCGCGTGATTGTGCCTTCGATCGTATCTAATGAGTGAGACGTTAATGATTAGGTTTGGGAGGAAATCCATTCAGTGTTCATCTAGGGTCAATCGAAACGATCAGCTTGTGGTAATGTTGGTGTCCTCAGTGAAGTAAAAATCAAAACTGATAGCATAATTACGACTGCCGTTGCTGTTTGATTTGAGCCAATTTTTGCTGCAAATGCTCCAATCGATGTGGTGATAGTTCAGCCTTCTGGGGAATAAAGATATTGGAGTTTATATTATTTCAAGTGGCGGTTTCTTGAAAGAAATTTGACTAATGAGGTCCTCCTTTTGCAATAAATCAATTAAATTTGGGGCTATATGATTTGATAGTAAAAGGTGTACTATTTACATTACACTAGAAAACTAATTCCAACTAACTCAACATTGCTTGTATGCATTTTGATATGACACTTTTACAGTCCACATGTTGCGTGCTGATACCAAATAGAAAAAAACAATTTTTATTGACGGCTCAAAAAAACAGACAAAATCGCAGAAAAGCGATAGTTGTTGATCAAAAACTAATGGAGACTCTAATTTACTACCCTCTGTGCCTCAAGAATCAAAATCTTATTGGTTTTTACCATCACATTAAAACATCTGTTAAAGCCATTACAATATTTCCAACAATACGTACATCTTTTCGTATTAACGACATCTTTTGTGGCATCTGATTCAAATTGAGATTTTCGTCAGTGACTCTATTATCTGCCATACATCGAATATCCTGACTCCTAGAAGGGCTCAAATTACCTCGCATCACGTTCAGTTTCTCTAGCCAATAGTCTGCATCCTGTTTGTTGACTGGTTTTGCTGTCGTTGACGAAACGAAATTTGAATCTGATTCGAGTTAATTGCAATGGAATTAATTCGAAAATGTTAAGAAAACCGAATGAAAATTTTTACCACATTTATTATCGCTTCCGGCTTCTTGATATCGTTGCCGTTCGATTTCTGCTAGGCCATCTTCAATGTACTTTTGGAAGCTAGGACTTGCACCTTTCAAGAATGGCGACACTTCCACATCAGGATTTTTTGTCTATAAATGAGAAGAATGTTATTTTTAATTCGGAAAACTAAGCAAATGTAGTAACTATAACAAACTAGGCGCTGAATGAGTATACAAATGAGTTTTATGTTTTATTTGAAAGATTGCCTTCTGTTGATTTGAGTGTATCAAATTAGCAAACTAATGCTTTATAGTTTGAACTCGAATACAAAGTTGAGAATAAGAGTAAGTCTACAAATCAACTAAATAGTGAAAATGTGCTGATAACTATTTCAGTCCGAAACACTTCACAAAACGATATATCTAGTTTTAAATTGGTTGATTGATGATTAATATTACTCCCAAACTCTTTAAATTGATTTCTGTTACTTTTACTAAATACAAATTCAAAAACGTTCTTCATAAAACAAAATCTAACGCAAAACATCAATACGTTTCAATCAAAATTACGACATAATTTAGCATAATATAGCCTTCAATTTGTAAATGTAAATATTTAAAGCTTATCAATAATGGTTTTATCACTGCCATTGTTTTGTGAAGGCAACGTAATTCATTTGAATGTAAATTAAATTTTTTAGCCTTTACGGAGAGAAAATACTGAAACCTGTAGATTTGACATGATCATTTAGCAACTAGAAGAGCCTACATACTATACAATCACAATGTTATTGAATTGTTTATGAAATTATACGTTGCGCTTATACACTACAGAAACTTTTACCGAATTTCGAATTTATCACCCAGAAAACAATTATCTGGAATCAAAAATCAATGTGCAAGAAAAGAACTGAAATATTGATTAAAATGAGTATATTAGAGTCGATTTTGAACCGTGAATACTTCTAAGATAAATAATGTAAAATGGTATCGTGCGAAAATAGAGTTAAATTAAATTCAAAATAGGCTTTATCGTAGCTACTTTCCAACGACTGAAATATAAATAAATAGCTATCATAGTTTTTCTGGGTTTGTCAATTAATGGAATATTTTCTAAATGCAGAATATATGACCCAGATATCCTATGCATCCTTCTGATAGTTGAATATTGATAATGAAACAGCGATTACCCAGAGTTTTCTTACAAATCCACAACAACAAAATAATTACAATATTTTGTAAACGAATTTTCGCGAAAGGAAATCGGACGTGTTAAAACTTTTGGCTTTGAATATTACAATCGCTGGTATTTGCACACTGTAATTTGTTTTCAAAAGGATTTGATCACGAAAACGAGACCTCCTGAAATTGAGAGATCATTAGCTTTATGAAATTAGGATACACTAAAGTATTTTAGATGTCACATACAAAGAAGTGACACATTTTCCGAAATTAAAAAATGTCCGACGAGGTCTCCAAGACTCGGATGCCATATATCACACCAATAATATTTGCTAAACACGATCTAGTTCCAGTTCAAATTGCCTGAATTCGAATATGTCCACTATTCTACGAGAGCTAAACGTGAGCGTTATAGCGACCAATACTTTTTGTTAAAGACGAAAAGTTAAATGTCTAAAAGGAATATCATGTCTTACGACTTCGTGGTCATATTTAAGAGGATTACTTTTCTCAAATACTTATGAATCGGCGTGGTTTGTTGAATAATCTGTTATTATGCGTTCGTTGCAAACCACAGAACTGCGGCCAAAAGATGAAATCTTTTAAAAGCAACTCTCATTGACGCACCCTCGGATTTAAATGGTATGTTTTTAATCGTCAGCAGAAATAGACAAGGCCGTAAACATGGACGTCAAAAATTACAATTCATTTAGCTCAACCTATTAATAGGCAAGAAACAAAAGGTGCTCGGATTGACATGCCTGCAACACTGAATACTTGCGCTTTAAAACGAAATCTATGTAACAATTTATTCAAAACATAATCAAAAGCAAATTTTTCAATATACGTATTATGAATTTCGTGACAAATTTTTCGAAAGGTAGGCACTTGTCTCACTATCGGACTTCATTTCTCCCTTCTTATTGTCTCCTTCTTAGATGCGCTGAGCCCTTTACCCCGTGCAGCTCTTTTTTAATTTTCATTTATATAATTCCGCTTTTTCCATACTTTAGCGGTAATAAAGTTCAACTAATTAACTTCAACTTGTTATTTAAATATTATTAATAGTCACATGTTATGATTTACATAGGATGTGATAAATCTCAATTCCAGGCTTAATATTTATCCGGAAGCAAATGCTATTCTACGAGCTTGAATTATATGTTTGCTTTTATCTTGCCCCCACCGGGAACAGATTTCATTAAAAATTGGAGTGAAATGTCATGGACTACCTACATATTGAAGAAACTGAATGAATCCAAATAAAGCAAGACAATGAAGGAGTAAAATAGAACTTCTTCAAGTTTTACGAGCAAATCATCATGTTACAATGGTTTAACTATGATAGTGATTATTATTCCGACTCTAAGTCCCTCCCTCACCCCCAAAACAAAAAGCAAACTACAAACAACTTTCAAAACAACGGAACAATTCATAGAAATAAAACATAGGCATATTACTTTGCAAAAAATATTTAAGCTAAAATTCAACTTTTTTTGTTTGTTTTTCTTTGCAAATAAATTATATTGTAACCTGAAATCGATCTTTGTACTCATCAACCAAGTGTTTGAGTATATTCACATATCTAAATTCACATTCATCTGGAGGCACCTAACACATATTAAATACATTTCATTTAGTACGTCATCTTACGACTTTATCAGACATAAGAAAGGTATGAAAACTAATTACCTTGAATTCGTATAACTTTGCCAGTCCTAATTTACTTGTTTCTTTGTCTGATATTAATTTGAATATTTGAGACATAGCTTCTTGCGTCTGGTTTGACATCTTCTTTGCTTGATCTTTAGTTGACGATGTTCTTTGTGGCGATGCACTCGTCTGTCCGTTGGCATCTTTTTGTAGATTCTAGAAAACAATCGGGAACATTTAATTTCATTGCAAATTCAAGCACATGTACGTTTTCTATCAAGAAATATATTGAACTGCGTTAAATAATTTTGTCTTCAGTTAAATAGAAATAAATACCTTAAAATAATTGTTGAAGGAATACGATTTTAAATGCGCTAACGTCGCTAACGTTATGAAAATTTCGCTTACCTTCAATATCCTTATCAAATACGCGTGCAGTTCAGAATGCTTTGGAATTTTATTCAGGTGTTGCAATATTGAATTGCCCTTAATTTTCGCCATATTGTGGATAATTGTCTTCACAGTGCGTAAGGGGGTATCAGATGGACGTTGCTGCCACCAGGCACTCGGTAAGGCTAACATGAATTCATGCACTTCATACAAGACGGAATCGTAGTCCAATTCGTTCGATCGTTCCGGCATCACTTTCACATTACGCCAAATACACTTCATTAGGAGATCTGTGAATTTCGGTAGGCCAGCTGCCGGACATGTTTCTTTTAGGAGGCGGATAAGAGCACTATTTTAAGATGAAAAAACATTTTTGTATATATTCTGCTTTGGCATAACACGATAAATTGCTTACCAGTTCAGGTTTGTAAAGTTCGTTTTATCTAGGATTTTCAAACAGATTCCATTTATCACTTTTGTATATTGTCCATCGTCGCCCGATGATAATTTTTGATCGGCCATTAAACCAAGCAGTACTGACATGACACTCTTAAGGGATGGAATGCTCAGGGATTTGCCAAGGGTCTTCGAATTGAAAAATGAAAATGTGATCGACAGTAGGGGTTGATACATGATAAGTGACTCTGTTAGAGGAATTTGAGAGAGATTCTGAAACAGTAAATATATTACGATTAAATTGTAGATCAAAGCAAAAACTTTCGTTGTTGGTCAATATAATCCTATTGAAGACGTTACCTTGAATTGTGCTAAAACGCTTTCAACAAACATTTCTTCATAGTCCCGTAGAACAGCCTGCTTTTCAGGAGAATCAATAATGTCTGCCAATTCATTCATGGCTGCCCTGGCTGTAAGCGAATCCGGACTGCCTATCGCGCGAACTATCTTCATCAAATTGGGATCCAACTTCGGCAACGTATCAGCCAAGCTGTGTGAATAAAGGCGATATACTTTGGTTAATAAAATAAAGAAATTTAATCTACTTACTTTGGTGATGTACTGCTCACAACTGGCGCCTGACGATTCGTGTAAAGATTCGACACAGGTTGAGGCGGACTCATAGTAAAATTGTTATTATTATAAAGTGCAGGAGGCGGCATTTTAGGTGGTCGTGAAATTAATTCGTCCAATCGATCCTTCGGGTAGCCAACACCGTCACGAGTGACAATTTTCAATGGAGCGTTCATAAACGTTAGATCGACTTGTGGATATTGAATTTCTTTCATTTGGTCTGATCGTACCCAATCTTTTTCAATGCTAGCCACAACTTCCGGATCCAAACGGAACGGGCCATTTGTTTTATGTTGAATGATTTGTGGTTGCGGTTGATCGAACGTTCTGATTGAAAAGGCAATATGGGAATCAGTAGTTTCTTGTAATGTGAACAAGTTTTCGGACAAATACAACCCCAAAATAACATTGCCAACACAGAAAAAAACTCGGCAATGTGTATGAATTCTTTTAAATTAACCAACAATATTTTATTAGTTGAACCATGTAACAAATCTAAGTGTGTCTATATAAATTTAAGTCATAGCATATAGCAACGCGCGCAGTTTCTATGAAACTGCTAAATTTTGTCAGTATTCCATTTTAATATCTATCGAATAATATATTACGAAAAAGCTGCAAACCATTCTTTGAAATGTTCTTACTGTCATTAATTTCGTAATTGTTTGAATAAATTGCTGTTTTATACGTGTTCTCTCAATTTCATATTAATCCCGATATTTGGACGGTAGTCCATAGCTAGTTGTAAGGTCACACGTTCAAATAAAAGCACCCCCTGTGGCAAGATGTGCTTTGAAATCCAAATTCCCTTCAATAAAGGTATAGTTATCAAAACAAAAGGTCTACATCGAAGCACATAATTCCCATCACCTACAATTACGTCGAATATCTGCTTTGAATAAAAATAACTTGAATAGCTGTCAAACAAACATAACGAAAATCAAACCAAGCATTGCCAATGGCCCTTCCACTACGCTGATGTAAAGCGAACATTCAAACCGCAAAATAAGTCGAACACAGAAAAACAGAAATAAAATAAAATTTGTTTACGCTTGTCGCTTCAAAGTATAGTCCGTCTTAAAGACATTATGGTTTTTGGACGACTGTTCTTTAACGTCAACTGGATTTTGGACATCTAAGTTATTCAGCGAGCTGATTTAAATAATCATAAAAAGAAATCAAAAATACAAATCAACCTGAAAATTATGGCTGTCAATGTGTTTCAACTAAGCTGCGCTTCATTTTCAAATCTTTTTCACAATTAATCTTTGATCAGGAAACGTGATCCGTGTTCTATTAAATAACGCATATTTCATGTGCGTTCAACATTTACAGAAATAATAAACCTTTCAACAATTTATAGCGAGAACTTTGAATGAACGTGAGCACATTGTACATATAGCCATATCAATCATGTAAATAGCTATATTCGTTGCATACCTCGTCACAACAGGCGATCCACTATCTTCTACTGGCAATTCATCGCTTCCAGCCTCTTCGATTTCAATGTTTTCTGGGATATTTGACGTGGTCGTAGTTGCTTTGACAACTTCTACCACTGGAGTTGGTTTCTTTGTTTTTTTCGCTCGCTTTATTCGCTCGTCCAACATGGACAAATCTTTTTCACTCAGCTGACCAATGAGCTTATAGACACGTTCTCCAGCCAGAAAGTAAGCCTGCACGACTGTGTTCAAAGCGGCACTACGGACTGAATTGTCACGATCTGATATGTGGCGAGCGATCTCCTTCAGTGCAGCCTGTTGCGTTGGTTGGCACACAGATAGTCCGTAAGTTTCGATTAGATAGCCCAATTCGTCTAAGCACTCAGTCCGCTGACGAGCGTTCTTCGACTTCAGACCTTCCATAATATAAGCGAACATTTTTGTATACGGATATACGAGACAAAGTTGACGTATAAGCGTTCGCACGCCATTGCGCACAGCGTCCTTCGGGTCACCAATCTAAATTGTTGAAAGTGTTTTGAAAATATCAGTTTATTTTATTCAATCAAGCTTAGTTGAAAATAGTGGGATTTTATGGAATGTTCTTCTTGTCAGCAAAATTGTCAAGAGTTTATTATGCATGAACGTCCTCACCTTTATCAGAAGATGCGGAATAAACGCACTACCCTCATTCTCAGCCAGAATGTATTCATTTTCCACAAGCACCTGAAACACCATATTCAGATAGTCGAGCGACTTCAACAGAACCGATGGATTTGTATCATAAAAGCGTAACGATATCCATTTTAAAATCAAATCCAAATTGGCTATCAACGCTTTACTATTATTCGGCAAGTCCTCACTTAATGCGTCAATCACTTTCAAATGGTAACGAAAATCGTCATGGAACATATTTGCCATTAGTCCTTTGTTCACATTTGCCGTAGTCATTTGATCACGTAACAGATCGATGAATTCTTCGCGCGGCGTCGTGAACGTCCATTTCAAGACACGTAACTTCTGTTCGTCGATCAGCCGCTGGTTTTTGATATTGTTCACCGCGAGAAGGGGCGATGTATCGACTTCCTCTTCCTTTTTCCGTGTGGACGAAGGCTTCTCGTTCGTTTTACTCGCGGCCGCTGTTTGCTTTTGTGCTCGGCCTGTCACCACTTTTGATGGTTTCGACTCTTCGATTGGCGCTTGCTGTTTGCCTTTGGGCAATGGTTTTATCGGCAAATTAGGACGTGCTTTGTCCAATGCAGCTTGAATGTCTTTTTTCGATGATGGTTTCTGTTTGTCTAATGCTTTCATCATTGCTTCATAGCCAAGATGAATCATTATGCCCAGAACAGCCTCGTTGGCGTTTTTACGAACGTCTGCATTACGGTCAGAAATATTCGTATACAAATGAGGCAATATTGATATTAACTCTTCTTTAGAAATCGACTTCACCGGTAGCCCTGGCAATTTTTCGGCAACCCATCCCCACAGTTCGGAACGTAAAGCAGGGCTCCCCGTTTTCAACGAATCTGCAATCATTTCGCCGTCGAAAAATTCTTTGAAGCCGCACTGATCTCCCCAAGTGTTGATGCACGCCAAACTCGCAGCCCTTATAAATACTTTATTATCGCCAAGTCCATGTAGGAATCCCGGGAACAATGTACGGACATGCGTCTTACAGGGAGGACCCATCACATTTGCGAGCTGTTCACATATTGCCAATGCCGTTTGAGCGATTTTCGCATTGCTGTCAATCAAACGCTGAGCAAGCGCCTGTGGTAGGTCTCCAATAGGGGCCTTTATCAATTTCGCCTCGGTTATTATATCTAATTGGTTCAAATTTAACTTGTTAATAATCAAACTTAATTGAAACGCTCCATTTCTTACTTTGCAACTTAATTAACCCCTCATTTCGTGTTTTCCAATTTTTGTCCGCGATCTCTGCCAGCAAAGCCTCTGTAATTTGAGGCGAAATATCGATCCTCGGTAATAGATCTGCCACATTTATTACCTCTTGGACATCATCATCGCCACCAACTCCATCGCTAGAATTGCAGATTATTCATACACTTTAATTTGAAAAAAAAACAAGCGAACGCCGAAGTCGGCACAGATAACTGCCATTGAAAGATAATTTTGCATGCAAAAATATAGTTTTTTTACCATACTTACTCATCATTTAGAGAGGAACTGCTTGAAGTCTTTTTGACACCACGAATAGGAGCTGGTGGCTTTTGACCCACATTTTTATCAAATTCTGATTGAATTTGTTGTTTTAATGCAGGCTTTTCAGCGTCAAAAAATATCATTAGATTGTTTCCCATATGCATACTCATCGTTCCCAACAACGATATGGCAGCGCTTCTTATTGTTGGATTGATGCTTTGTACACCTTTCTTCACGTCATCGATGAGAACTTTGGGATTGATCTACAATCCATAACAGATTAAGCCCGAGTCGATTGAAGAACATGCATTCAACGACTTACCTGGAAACCAAATTCCCGAATCGACTGGTTCACCCAATTTAACGATTCCGACTGTACTTTTGGTGATTTTTGCTCGAAAGCAAAACTCAAGACTCTGGAAACTATGGGCTCAAGTTTGATTGATTCCGCCATCGTTGTCAACACCTGGGAAGCAACTCCCCCATTCTTGGGATCAGCCAATTTTTCGGTGACATCGTTGATAACAAAATCAGCCGTTGTTAAGGTAAAGTTCAGTCTTTCGGCTATTGTCTGGATAATGTCGAGTTTAACTTTCAGCACTTGAAAATTTGTGTCCTAGGGGTGGGATACAAATTATTATAATATTAAATCTGTTCATTTTCGAAATATAACAAAAATAAAACAATTTCACATACTTTTAGACCTGGCTTTCGACTACTCAGGGTACGCACTAAAATTTGTGCTTGGCCAGATTTTGGATCCAAATCAGTTGCGACATTCAAAAAGTTTTCGACAGCAGATAATCTCGTTTTCCAATTGGCATCACTCAAGCCTGATATTATCTCAGCTGAAAGTATTTCTTCTGAACGCGCATCGACTTCTTCCGGAGTCAGCTCTCGTTCCGAACTCATGACTTTGGACGTACTTGCTGATTTAGCTAGTCCTACACCTCCACCAGGAGCAGCCTTTTTCACTGGTTGTTTTCTACCCCCTAAATATGGTCGTAACAAGTTAAGAGCAGCTTATGAAGAGATGAGATGAGAGATGATTTATGTCAATTTCGACTTACCCGTTGTAGCAGTTGCTGGTCGCGTGACTGGTTTTGGCTCAGTCGAGCCTCCTTTTGGTGCTGGCGCTGATTGCGCTGAAGCGGACTTGGAAGGTGCTGTAGCGGGGCGTTCTTTTTTGGCACCAACGATTTTTATAACTATCACAGCTCGCTCTTGACATTCCTTGATTTTTACCATTTTTAACGCATCTACATCGGCTAGAAATGGTCCGACTGCCTTCTCGCCCATTAACTTAAGCAACGTTCCTAACGCTTCCGCTGAACTGTCACGCACTGTAGGATCTGATTCGCTCAATGTTTTAAGGAGCGCAGTCACGATCGGCTTTAAAAGTTTCTTATTAAGAGCTGCCGGCTGCGTTCTCGTCAGAGCACGAGCTAAAAACGAAGCCGTCTCCGCTTTCACATTGGGATTTTTGTTGCCTAATGCCTCAAGCAAGTCCTCTTGGAATGCTTCCAAACTTGTTGCTGGATAGATTGCATCGACAGCATCACGCAATGCACCTACAACATTCGTCTTTTTCTCTTTGAACTTCTCAAAAATCGCTGGAATACATGCCGTAGCGTAAGGTTGGAAACGTTTTCCTAAGCCTTTAGCAAGCGATGCCAAACATTTGCCAGACATTGCAACTAACATAACATTCGTGTCTTTGCTTAGTACTTTTTTCAATGCCCTCACTACATCGCCATAGTCTCCACTCTCCAATTTAGGATTTTCTAGCAATTTTTCCAACGCTTCCAACGATTCTTTCCGTTCTTGCCACTTTTTCGCTTCAAGTTTTTCATAAAAATCTTTGGGTAATTTCGAAAGAATATCAACAGGATCGATAAGATCCATCGGATCAACTTCTTCCCCATCGCAAACATCATCATCTGGAATGATTGAATGAAATTAATGGAGTGGTTGAAGAGAAAATCAATCTGGGAGGTTTCGAATCGACTATTTGTAAATCGTTCTATCTAGATCGAGTCAAAATTTGAATGTGATGCGCAGTTACAACTATAATTTATTACCATCTCCAGCTCCTCCGACTTCTTCGGCAGCACTGGCCAGAACTTTTTGCTGCTTTTCTTGTTGAGATTTTAAATATCTGGTCAAGCAAAATGAGACATATATCATTGTAGCAAATTTTAACGTTTCCTCTATTCAATTACCTAGTCGGTTCCGCTTTATCTCCTTTCAATTTTTCAAATTCATTCTCTAATTCGGTGAGTGTAACCTGGGGTAACGTCGCAATTTGCTGTTTCATTGGGGGGCCAATCCATCTTAAGAAAATTGCAGGAAAAATTCAACAAGTACTTGAAAAAATAGGATGACGTGTATTACCTGTAAATTTCAATAGCCAATTGTTTGCCCTCATCTCGTACAGTTTTATCTCTATCACTCATTAGTGGAGCCAACTTCTTTATCAGTGGCTTCACCGATATCACCTTGCTCCCGAATTCACGCAATGCCGCCGTCGCAGCAGAAACGCAGGCTGCCACTATCTTCGGGTTCTTGTGGTCCATTCCTTTTATCAACTCCTCCGCAACCACTTCTTGTTTCTCAATCTCTACATACATCAAAGTAACTTGGACCGACAAATCCTTAGTTTTCGTCCTGGGAGCAGCAATGCACTTCTGTACAATGCCACACATCACATCGCCAGCTGTTTTTCCTGCGTGCGCACAGTTTTCTGCAAATATCAGAGTTGCCTCGAGACCCTTCTCCTGCGCCATTGCATTGCTATCCACTACAAATTTCCTCATGAGACCAACAAATTTACTCCATTCGGGGGATTTCTCGTCGTCGATTTCTCGAAAGATTTTTATGACTTCGTCGTACCCATCCACACGAGCCTTCCACAATTTGTGCACACACCGCTCCTCGACGGGAAGCTTCTTATATTCAGTATCTTCTTCCATTTTGCTATCTTCCTTCCCGTTACCGGTGTTTTGATCACAGCTGCAATGAAAACAGGATCGTTTTTGAGGAAACGTTAGATGTCGACTGAATCGCGATTTGCATGATTTTATGGATATTACAGAAAGACGATGTGCTCGTACACGACAACCATATTGTCCTCCCCCACGGCCAAAAGTAAGATACAAATCAACACAAACACTAGCAGCGAACTTATCGTAAAAGTTTTCAAAAATAAATCACACGAAAGGATGAACAACGAGAACAATTAACTGAAACATAGAACACACATATTAAAGGCAAATGGCGTTGACCAGGGTTACGTCAGACGCTTTGTAGGATAAACAGTGACAGGGATGCCTTGCTTCGGCAAATCGATTTTCACAGTTGACTACGTTTCATCAATTCTTTGTGAAATCAATAATCACCATCGATATATTTATTGGACTTTATGATCGTGATCGTTAAATGGGTCATTGTTTTTTGCTTCCGCAGATGTGCAAATGAGACATATTCAAATTTCCTATTGTTTTTGGAACAAACACTTAGTGGCGAATGGGGCGATATTGTCTTGATCGGAAGATTTTCGATTAAATTAAGTCGCCATTGTACAGAAGGTATACTAACCTTGAATCACTTTTGTTCAACGTGAATATTGTTCCTCGCTCTTGGATCTTTCCTAACGCAAGTTGACGGGTATTTCAAATTGAACTTACAAACCCATTTTTATGCAACATTTCACGATTCATTTAAGATTTTCTGATTAATGTTTTTCTATTGTTTTCGTGGGTGGTTACAACGTCGACAGTAAGGAGGGTATCGCTGCGTTTGCCGAAATCAAAACTAACGGCTAGAATAAATTGCACAAACATCTGGACACACCTAGGAAGTATTGTTCCAATTTTAAAGAATATTTGCTACATGAAAACTGTTGCATTCCTAGTATAAAACAAGATAATGAAAATCAATGAAATCTTTTAGTAATATAATCTCGATTTTTACTCGATGGAAAATGAACATTTAGTTAAGTAAATTAACATGAATATGAGGACATTTAATTCAAATTGCATACCAAAAATATACGGATACGGAGGTGGCTTTAATCTTTAGAAATCCGACATGTCGAGAGGAAGAAGCCGGTCGAAATCTTTTGAAGATTACCATCTTCCAACGTTGAACAATTTTTTTTCAAATGCAAATCTATATTGACAAGTTTTTCTGCGTGTCGACAATACGATATGGAAATCTTCAAAAAATTACGATGTTTCAAACTAAAACGGTATACATTTTTTTTTGATTTTATCGTTTACAATAATAAATACTGTGCTGTAAAAACGATAATATTAATATGGGTGTCACATTTCTACACAAAAAGATGAGATTTGAAGACGCTCCTGGGTAACGCGCATAAGTATACTTGTCTTAAGTACTTGTCTAGACCAGTACTTAACCCATTCTTGATTTATAAGTTTAATAGTTGAAATTAATTAATGATACGTGTGAATGAAGTCTTTATTTTACGTATATGTTTACTGATTTTATTAAACAGCACAAATCAAGCAACAGTTTTGATCAGCACTACCGTAAAGAATTGGCTTTTAGCTTAGAAAACATAGGCAGAAAAAGTTGAAAATGACAAATAACCCTACTAATCCAAAATTACTACAATTGCAATTATAATTTCTTGGCGATATGTACTCCCAATACACACAAATGGCATATTAAGACAACTTCAAACCGCAAAAACTCCAGAACGGACCCCAATCGAAATTCATCGTCTAGGAAGGTGTTAAGCATTTTTCTATAGAAATAACAGACGATGCATTAAAGAAAGGTAATTTGGTCGAAAGGTAATTTGGTCAAAAGTAAAAAAAAAATATTAGTGAATAAAACTAATATTTTACGATAGAAACATTTTCAGACGTTTTGGCCATTTTCTTTCATTTACGTTAAGAAATTATATACATTGCAGTGCTGCAAACAAGCAATCAATCTTGCTTTGATGCATGCGAAACAATTTAAAAGCCATTATTTATACTCGTACGTGTGCAAGTCAAATCTAATGTCCTGAAGTCGCTTTCGCTCCAAGCGTAGGCACATGTGCACATTAATATAGAACAGTGGCTTGCGGTGAAAAACAAGCTTCCATTCGAAGCCGTCTTCAAAATCAGAATTAGAAAACTACACGAGGCTCATACGTGTCGTAACGATACCTTACTTCCATCTATATACATATTTTATGCTGTTCTATAAATAAAACGTAAACAAGCTACTTTACTGGCACTCCAAGTGGATTCTGAGTTTAATGGAAGCTTATACGGTATCAATCACTTGGCCTGGCTATTAAATGGGATATTAAGGAAATAATCAGTGATTTTGGAAAGTGCGTGGGAATTTTACATTTGGCGTGTGTAAGCAATTCGTTAATTTGATATTTTGATAAGGAATAGGTCGATAACACCTTAATAAATATGGTCGAATCAGACTACTGTTTTAAAGATTCATATTTTACTTTTAACTAAAACCATTTACATAATATTTCCATGGACTCAGTCCCTAAATTTAACGTTTCACTGATATCGATATTACGCTTTTATTTTATTCGGCATAAGTAATATGAATGCTATCCTTATTTTAATAAAAAAAATCGTAATGATGGCATTATTAAATATTATAATCTTAAGAAAAATCAAGACAACATTTCAAAATTCGACGTGGAAAGTATTTCTTCGAAGTTTTTAGAAAACAGAAAAGATTTAATGTTAATTTAAAAAATCACGTCAGGCAATAATTGATTAGTTTGTGGAGACCGCAATACAAGAAGTAGCATTGATATGAACGTAAATATCAATTGAGAATCTAAGAGTAGGCAAATTGCATCCAAAAGCCCACGTAAAAAAACCTTGAGAGAGAAACTGTCTGCAGACTGAGCTAAGAGCTTAACAGCTCATGGATTTGTGGCTGACTGAAAGGAATATATTGAGAGAGAAATTGATTGTTGATTTTATTCGCAAAGTAAATGAAACAATAGTTTTCTGGATATTCCTAGAAAAACAGACCTTGGCTGGATTCCAGCGGAGTGCCTCATAAGATAGAGTACAAATATTCGGACAGCAAGCATAATCATTGTGCCATTGGTTGAAAAAATGTCAAAATCATGCTTCACATCTTGCGGACGAAACAAACGAAGCAACTTATTGTATTTGGGTCGGGAACACTAATTGTCTTGCATTGATGCGATGGAGACTTTGATTAATAAACGGCACTAGGCACGTGAAAGAAGTACAATTGGCGTAATCATATGTACGTTTGCGGGATATCAAAATCTTCTGTCTCAAAAAAGAGTCCTTATATCATAGAATTCGTCAATGTAAAATTGCGCCATCTGATGTCCAAAGAATGTTAGTAATAAATAGGGGAGTATGCAACAACTAGCCTAAATCAAGCATCGATAAAGGCCCGCTCGTTGAGTGTTTTCTGCATTTACGACAAGTAACCTTCATTTTCGAAGGCCATCAGAGCAAGAAATTGGAAGATATAAACTAAAAAATGCCTCATTTTAAAGGCTCTGCTTGCTAGGATCGTTGGGAAGTTGTCGAAATCTATTTCGGGAAATATAAATTCAAAGCTAACACAATATGTATGTATGACTGTTGGCGTGCATTTCAAAGTCATACGGTTTTATATTTCCGAAAATCAGAGCGATAGATTTCATAAAATTTTTAGAAAAGTAATGAAATTATGAGCGCATTATGTTATATTGGAGTTGTTAAATTGTATAGGCAGGAATTCTGGCGGATGTAAGTAAATATACGTAAGGTAACATATGATTCAATGTATTTATATATGAAACTAGTGGGCTTCGTCTCCTACTCGCTGCGCTCGATAACCCCCGCACGGCATTTATACTTGTGATTCTAATACCAAGGCATTCGATTTTATCAAATTGCATAAAAACAATGTTAAAAACAAAGGATCTATATATTGAATTAAATTGAACGAGATATCAGAAGTGAATTTGAAATCCTGTTTCGGACTGCTATCTTACTTTTAATAACATAGAAGGCACAATTCCAAAAGCTAACCACAGTTGTATGTAGTGATTTAGCTTCGGAAATGAGACCAGATGCCAGTTCCACCTATAACCATTTAGACTTGCGATCTGCAACAACAGACTACGTCCACTTTAAGCCAATCTCTTTTCGATGCCGAATTTAAAGAAGTTTCAACAAATTCATAAAGCTACAAATAACAATTCAATCAAATTTGTAGAATTTCAAGTATTCTATTACAAAACTATCAATGGAACCTTATTGTGGTGTTTTTCAAAGCAAACTACAATGAAGACGAAGTGAGGTTGTGATAGCAAATATTCAACAACAACAAACGAGAAAAGATGACGAGCTAAGAAAGCAGTTAGCTGCACTGGCTCGCAAAGAAAGTAGTTTTAACGTCGTCTCTAATGCTTAATAGTGTTTTCACCCATTAGCCATCAGCAAATGATTGATACTTTATTTCAATGGTTATTTGTAAACGCAACAGGGTCGACTTAGTATATCTAGCATCTCGCTTTGTAAGAGCTCAATCAAAAATATGCTCTCCAACATGTTGCAATGACCACGCTTGCTCTGAATCCGCTCAGCACACTGTCTAGCAAACAACCCCTTACGATATCATAGCAAAACAAACACAACCCCTCAGGTCAAGTTGTACACACTCTACCAGCTAGAGTGAATTTTTGGCTTAATGTCTGTCATTCATAAACAACAAGCGAAGCGTGGTCGCAGGAAACTATCAAACAATTTAGTTGGCAATTCATCAATTTCTGGCTGTCGCGACCGCATTTCAAAGACGAGAATGGGTGAAATTTCCGCCCACACGACTCCACCGATGCCACTTATCTTCCTCCATGTTTACCACCCAATCATTGCGTGTTGGAGAAAATGATCTCTCCGGTGTTCAATACCATTTTATAGCTATTTTGAAAGATGCAAAGCAGTGGCCGATCTATTTTTACCTGTCTTGGGAAGATTAGTGTCGGCTCGCACTCGTCAGCCGCCCAGCTGCAATAGAAACCCCACACCGGATGTGATGAGGAAGAAAGTCTACCCCAGATCGTTGTCTACATTCTTAATAACTATGGAGTGGTATTCCTCATTGCCGAATTGGTTTTCCACTTGTAGATCACTGTCACGGTGCCGACAATTCCTCTTGGAAATATTTAAAACATGAATTATTGACTAGGCACACAAGTCTCGGCTGAATCACTCACTACCCAACGAAGTTTTATGAAATCATCGCACCAGCGTCAAACACGGGGGTGGCAAGTCCGCACGTCAGGGGCAATTCGGTGGGCTAGGCCTTCGGCAGGGGCGGCCTCCACGACAGGGACTTATGGCTTCTGTCCTGTTCGAACGGCAAGCGAAGGCTCAACAAGGAATCGCACGACCAGTGGCGAGGACGAAGCGAGATTGCGCCAACTGAGCAACGCTTTGACGTTTATTGCCCAGCGAATCGAATCGATTGCGATGCAAATTGATTTTTCCGGAATTGTTTTCATTCGGTCACATGAATATCTGCGGCGCTCGCTGGCGAGATCTCGCACAATTCCAGCACAGAAACCACTAAAACCGCTTAACAACTTCCTGGTCGCAGTCCAATGTTGCGATCAACTGCAACTGCGGCAGCCAAACAAAAAGAACTTCCGAAGAAATGTCCAACTTTCCGCGATGCCGCGTTATTTTTGGACCAAGCACAGGAAAAGTTTGAAGCTGCAGCGGCTTTTCGTCTGACTGGGAACAGATACCATTGGCTGGGCCCTGCTCAATTCAATTTCACTTTTTTTTGTCGAATCGGCCTTTTCACTCGATTGAAATCGCGGCCCATGTAACGGTTTCTTTGATTTTTTTCATGCCAATTTGCAACAATTCGGCAGGCGAACGTAGAGTAATTTCCAACCATTGCATATGCCCCATTCATATGTAACCATATCCAAACCCATCCAGAGCGAGATAATCAGGATCAGATGGTGCAGAAATGTTTCGCCCAGCCTCCGTTAATGCGAAATTCCTTTGCATTCGCATATACTCACCTCCTCTTCCGCCGAGCCTGACGGGAGCAGAATTTTCAAACTGCTTGTAACTCACAACTGCGAAACACCTATGACGCACTCACAATTCCACCGCGTTATTCACTTTGTTTGCTTCCAAACAACTTAAAACCAACCCGTCGTTAAACCGTGCAAAAACAGTTATTCAATTTAAACTTGCCAGACCTGCTGCTTTGCACCGAAACAACGACGTCCATTTCTTGGTCTCGCAAATCTCTGGCGTGAAGTTGTTCTATCTTGCAGCCGCTATCTGCTGTTTTGAAAGGTAAAGAATGAGGCACTGCCATGTTGCAAGTAAGCAACTGCAT
This sequence comes from Oxycera nigricornis, assembly GCA_963942545.1. NCBI lineage: Eukaryota > Metazoa > Arthropoda > Insecta > Diptera > Stratiomyidae > Oxycera > Oxycera nigricornis. The sequence goes on from OZ012659.1 coordinate 15,718,094, forward strand.
GAAACTACGAGAACGACTTCGTTTTTTTTTAAAAAATTAGCCGATGGTGAAAATTAATAAAACTAACTACTTTTTATTGATCTCAAATCTTGAAACTAATCACTTTAATAAAGAATTGAAGATGAAGAAGTTGTGTTGGTAAACTGCATGCCCGACTAGTTATTCATTTTCAAAACAACACTATTCACTTTTCGTTGCGTTGAGGAGAGCAAGTGCCAGCTGTCACACACTGTCATCAATTGACTTTTGTTTCCATTGAATTTAATTTTCATTTTAACGAAACTGTGGCTAAAATTGCTCGCACATCTCAATTATTTCCACTTCAAATGAATGAATTAGAAATAACATTTAATTCAATTTGAATCATCGAAAAGCGTCATATTTGTATACACATTTCGCATCATGCTATTTTCACCGATTTTATTGTTTCACCATTTTCTGATAAATTCTGGTTACTTACAATTTGTGAATCGATTTTGGTAGACATTATTAACTACGTAAATAATAAAACAAAATCAACACCGGCTCTTCCATGTAAATCGTTATGTGGCAATAAGCTACTTATTATTTATGTTAATTAATAGTAGGAAAATAATAATCTCAACGGACAAACTATCGAAATAAACGGACTTAAATTTCAATCTTGAATATTATTAGCGCATATGCATATGTTGATAAGACATCATTTGCTGAGCTTAACTTATAATCTCTTAAGTCGATAATCTAGATTACGTTAAAAGAAATCCTACTTTCTTTTAAATAGATAGCAGATTTGATGTGTACATAATTGGATATTCGAAAAGTTTACAAACGTTTTAAACACGGAGAAAGAATAAATAGTCTCCCTTTGGAAACATTGAAACAGTCGTAGAGTAGCATAAGGGGAAGAAGACAAAACTCTCAGGTGTTATTCGACAATCAGCAATTCGCTGCCGAAACTTTCAAGTTAGAGGTCGAAAAACTAGACGATATTTTCAGGAGACCATAGCTTAACTTGGGCATCATTCATAGCGATGATAGCGTTTCAGGTGACAAATCCCCTTTTTGAGAAAAAGCCTTGGTTCATTTCGCAAAAACGTCCTGCCTTTGATGAGATTCCCAAACTCCTACGAAATTCGACCGCTATATACAACAATGCATTCCGATACAAAGAAAACACCCTTCGTATTTTATTTAAACACAACGAGCTAACTGTATTTATCCAATCTTATATGATATCATCAGTCCAGCTATGTCGCGTTTGCGTTTGTCGCAAAAGATGGAATTTGCTTGGTTTTTTTTCGTGAGTTTTATCGCCCAAACATGCACCATTTACAATTAAAAAAACAACTTCCTTTGTATGAGATCCTATCCAATGTGACCCTTGTGTTTTGATCGAATTCGTCTTTCCGAAAATTTTGATTGCATTGATTACATTCCTTTTATTAACTGGGCAGTTTGTCTTCAGTCCGGAACAAAATCAATTTTAAAAATAAGAGGTTAACAGAAAAAATACACTGCGGACTTGCTTATTCTGCCGGCGTTGTACAATATTTACAACAATATTATATAATCATCGCAGATTGGACGAAAAGAACAAATTTATATGTAAAGAGATTTCGCGTTCGTTCAAATTTTCGTTGAACTCCGACTAAAACGTAATCAGGTTGATGCTGAATGAATGCTTTGGATTATAGGATTTGTTACTTTATCATTTCTTCGTTTTCAGTGTAAGGATTGTTTCGAATTAGTTTGTATGCTTCTGTTAAATGTTTTCTTTCTAATTTAATTGGTTTCCGTTTTAGTTTGCTCGGTCTCCTCCACCGGAGGATTGTCCTTATTACTGTCACCCGAGCCGTCTGTTAGATTCGGGATGTTTTCGTCATCGGAGTCCTCCTCTTCGTCGTCGAAACAATCAAACGATGGCTTATCATCCTTATCAACACAGAAGTTGTTTAGCTTATTTAACAAATCCATACTCTCTGGCTCTGGAAAATAGTGTCGAATGTTAGTTTTATGTTTACTTCCATGGTTTGGTTCTCTCCTACCTTGCTCCACGTCAGAATCATCATCATTCCACTTATTGAAATCTACTTTTAGATAGTGTGGCTTTTTCTTGTCATTCGTGAGCGTGGTCCAAAATGGTCCTGATTCAGCCTGAATGCAAACGATTGGCGGTGAACTTTCGAAATAAATATTGCGGCGAAGGAAACCTACCTTGTAAATCTTAAACTCGAGACATCGTTTCGTGTTTAGAACGGTTACTTTGTCGGGATTGATCTTACGAAGGAAATTCATGGTGACTTCATACGGCTTACTATCGAGCACTGACACTCCCTTAAAGTACAAGCTATTGTCTGTGAATCTGAATCAAAGCGATGAGGACGTGATATTGAACCAAGGAAAAATATAACATTACTTGTAGTCGACATCTTTGCACTCCACATTAATCGTCACAAACAACAAGTCGGACTGTTGAGCCCATGAAACAGGTGGTGGTACTCTGAAAGTGCATGAACAAATGTAAATTTACTTATTTATTCTATCTATGTTCTAATCATCTCTTCGAAGCGGACACACTATCGATGGTCATCAGCTAAGACAATATCTGGAAGCCATTCAGTGGCTGGCTTTCACTCGAAGCACTAAATCCCGCTAATTGCAATTCTAGCTTTTTGCACGTTCATGCTCACAAAAATAGTTCCTCCCCAATTTAAATCGCGCGGTGACTCACTAGTCCGAGGTGGCGTGAACATAAGATAACGAAATCTAGAAATTCTGCAAAAACTTCTCAAGGCGTGCTGCATCATGGGAAACAAATGCTCGCTGCTCGCCAGCAAAACAACGTATGCGAGCACAATCCCATACAAAAACATCCCCTCGACGAGAAGTTGCGGGTTGGTCGGGTCGGTATGTTCGAGAACTTGTTCCACCAACAAAACATAACCTTTGTCCGTTTTACGATTCACATGCACGATGAAGGAAGTCCCTTGTGCGAGGAACGAATCATGTTTCAGATCAGGCATTTGCCTTCGCGCCGCATTTAATATAGTAATGAGCTTATCGTCGCTAAGGCGGTGGCGGTATCGATTCGAAGATGATTTACTAAAATGGACGCCGGGAAACACGCGCCGGACACCTTCGATTGTCTGCTTGACCGGAAAACATCACTTGCATTCGCTGCCGATTGATATGAAAGGTTGTGTAGATACTTACGCAACGTCTGGCGACATCGTGTTTGCAAAACTTTGGATTAATTCGAGTTGAACGACTGAAGCGCGAGTTGAACTTTTTTTATTGGGTTGCACTTCGTCTACGACAGAAAGACAAGGAAATGGTTCACGATGGAATGTCAATTTACAATCGTCGGAAATTTTGTGTCATTCGTCTGGATCTAACGAAATTCGTTCACAGAGAGAGGGCGAAGTGCAAGTACATTACCGTCAGTAATTTTTATACGTGTGATTGGTTCAAAGTTTCGATATAAATTCAATGATGACTATATAGATCATGCATCGCCAGACTTGTAATCGAGACGTATAGAACCATTTGCAATTTCCCTGTAACTCCAACGATCAAACTTTACAAAATAGCCCAAACATTAAATTTGCAAGGCATGATTTCCAAGGAATGTGCTAAACTCATACATTAGAACTTACATCGTAATAGAAACAGCAGTGTGATTTTAGATAGAAAATGCGGAAATAAACACTAACAGTATGAAAAACATGAATAGCTACTGCATTTGCCAAAACTTAACAACTAAATGACGACTCCTTCAACATAGCAGCTAGATTTTTCAATACACTACCGGACAAAATAAAAAAACATAACGAACCCAAAGTCCAAACTAAAAGGATGCTAAACCCGACAAATTGGGTACTATTTCTTATATTGATTCTTATTGTCTGGGAAGTACATATTTTGTGCTGAAATTTAAATATGGGCAATTAATGTAAATTGATGGAGAGAGTGATTTGAAGGAAACAGAGGTGTTTTAGTTGGTAGAATGCCAGGAGGCAGGAGCTGATCGGTATCTTTTTGAATATTTCCACCTTCCAACGTTGAAAAAAATTAGACTTCGAGGTAACGACGACGATTTATGAAAATCAATGAAATTCTGACGATTTATGAAAAGTGGCGTATCTTAGAAAGCAAAAAATCATAGCTGTCCCCACTTTTTGATGAAACTGTACAATTTCATAGTACAACAAATACAAATTAGTCGAGTTTGCCACATTAATATCTTTCTTCACTGTTGAGCACATACCAACTGCAATTAGCAACAATCAACTACATCGAATGGAAAATTGTGTTTAAATAAACACGCATAACACTGCCTTCCTCTAATATGGTTCTGGATTAACAATTTTCAAAAAGTCCGCCGAAATGCTTTATTCTCTGTACAGTTGGCAGTACGTAAGACACGTCAATTTTCGGGAGTATTCGACAGATGCTTCGGGTAAAATTTGCTCCCGAAGGTCTAGTTTGCCTACTGCCTATTCTACTGTGCCGATAACTTTGACAACCGTCGGTGCGAACGAAGGCTTCTTTTCTTTCAGCGGAACGTACGTATTACTTAATAGTCAATTGATATTCTAAGAAAATCGAGCTTCCCCACGTGAATTCTGTTGTTTTCTAGGAAAGGCGATTCTTGACAAAATGTTGCGTTCAGCGGCCGCCCAACTCACGGGAGTGATGAAAGGATCGATGGGCTTGTCCGTCGCTCGTGTAGCTGCAATCGGAGGAGTCCGTGCCTCGCACGGAAATGCAGAATCTGACGAACAATTCGATCAGCGCTACGAGAACTTTTTCAACCGCAAAGACATCGACGGCTGGGAAATCCGCAAGGGAATGAACGACTTATTGGGCATGGACTTGGTGCCTGACCCGAAAATCATTTCCGCTGCCCTGAAAGCCTGTCGCCGGGTGAATGACTATGCCTTGGCCGTGAGGTGGCTGGAAGGCTGCAAGGACAAGTGCGGAGACAAGAAGGCCGAGATTTATCCATACCTATTGAACGAAATTCGTCCTACTTTGACCGAGCTGGGAGTCCTTACGCCCGAGGAAATGTGCTACGATTCTCCCGAACTAGCTTTAAAAACAGTTTACGATGAATAGATGTTGTCACCGATGCAAGTAGTTTCCTTATAATATATAAATTGGTGCGAAAACTTTATTGTTATGTAATCGATTTTCACAGCCAGTGTGCGAACGCAAAGTTAGGTTAGAATGAGATGTGGAGAAAACGTCACCAATATGGGATGTGAGTCGGAATAAATTTCCATTTACCACACCTGCGTGGAATTTGTTTCTATCGAATTGCATGAAAGATGTTTCAGAAAAACAGTTGATGAGATGAAATTCAAGCTGTTCGAGAGCGCTTCACTAAAATGATTATGATTATGTAGGAATGCGCGAAGAATTTATAGTAATTTTAGTTGAATGTGACTTCCTCGAGGTCCGGTCATTGCGCCAGGATTTTGTTGAGCAAGTGTAGTGCATCGCGTTACATACTAAATTTCCTAAAAGTTTTTACTTCCTGGAAGTACATTTTCTACGAATTTCAGCTTAATTCATTTTCTCGCGCCTCAATCATAGCAGATTTAAATATCAGTTGTATATTGTATGCGAATCGATATGTTTTAGGTGCTTCTGTTACATATAGCTTTACCTAATGGTAAGTTATTTATTTTCAACGTTGGGAGGTGGAAATCTTCAAAAGATACCGATCAGCCCCTGCCTCTCGGCATGCCGGATTTTTACCGACTAAATCACCTCCGTCTCCTTCAATCACTCTCCATCAATTTCTAGCAATTCTCCGTGTTTAAATTTCAGTACATAGTACTTCCCAGACGATAAGAAATCGGTATAAGGGATAATACCAAAAGTTATATAGCTACGAGCAGGATATTGATGTACAATGCATAGTTTTTACCACCTTCTAAATCTCCTGCCAGAACTTCACAAAAAGAGAAATTTAAGTATGATATTGACCAATTGATAAAAATAAACTGCAATGCACTGCAGAAAGTAGAACAAACGAAATACCAGAAGGCTGATGCAGGAAACTTGAACTTGATGCAACAAATTAGCAGCTATAGCTGATATTCTTCATCAATTCTAGTACTTTCCAATCAAGACTTAAATTCAAATTGGCATACGTACTTTTAATTTGGAGTCGGATAGCAAAAAATAACATTATGACTACGCACCAGCCCATACAAAACAATTTACATCCTTCAAATCTTTACTCTAGCAGCCGAGGTTTAAAGAACAGCTCGAACATTGTTGAGAGAAGAAAATTAATAAGATTCTAATTCTATCCCTTCATCGTCTGGGATCTAAGTAAAAACGAACGAATAAAACTATTACACTCGGACGATGCAATCCAAGGGTGATGAAGATTTCAGTTTGAAGGAGCCGAATAAGCCTCTCAACGTTGAAAAAAGTGGCACTCTTTTCAAAAAATTAAAAAACGAACGGATACCACTAAAACTAACCGAGGTACTCTAACAGAAATGTTGCGAGCTTGATGTGTAAAGATTGCCCTTAAATATTTAGTCTACCTACCTAACTGAAATTTTATGTTACGAATGCATAAAAGTGAAGACAATTGAGCCTTACATAGTTAGTTCGAGATTTTTGGTCGAAACCGAAACCGGCCATAGAATATCGGGAACGTTCGGTACGTATCATTTGTTGGCAGTCCTGGAGTACCAATAATCTGCAGCTGGTTCTTCCAACGCTGTATAAAACTGAAAATGCAAAGTTAGACGGCATGCGTCCTTACAGAAGAAAACGATCAAGTCAAAATATTCATTTACACCCTTTATTACATCAGCTTTGAAATATATTCACCATCAGTAGTTGAAATATATTTTATTTAAATAGAAAAGACGCGAGAGCATTTGTCTCGTTAGTTCATTTATACGGAAATCGCGTTCGATCTTTTAAAGGGACGCACACACCTTTAATAAATACTAGCTTTGCACATTCACTTTATTTACATAAAATCATATTTTGCATTAGTTAAATTTTCCTTAATCATTATACCAGTCTAAAAATAATAGTGTAAACGACATAACCAGTAAAAAGAATAACGCCCAAACTCGCAGGCCAGCATTTCGTTGAATTGCTTGTCGAATCTGCTCGTTGGCGTCTTTAACGTTTTCCGTAGCACCAACAACTGTATTTGATATTCTTTCAATGTCATGTTTTTGTGCAACCACCTGGAATGAAGTAGGAGGTGAAATGCGCGATTAACTTCAATGATAATAATTATGTGATGAATCTAGTAGCAACAATATTCTTTCAATTTGAATCGGATAAGTCATTCCTGCTCAAACGTAGCAGTATTTTTCACTTAGGGTTAGGGAAATTAAAGAATACATATATAGGTCTTATTAATTCGAACGTCGATAGAAGCTGGGTTATTACTTTCCAAGAATTAGATGATAAGTACGATCTAACATTAATAAAATTTTAATTCGAGTTCAACGCTCAAATTTGCCATTAATAGAGACTGCAATCATTAATTCCAAAACAAGTATACATGAATTACCTTCTCAGTGAATATCTCTTGTAGCTTGGCGATATCCACCACATTCTTCTCAATTTGCTCCACTTCTTCAGCGAGCCCTTGCAGCTCATTGTACAGCTGCACGTTCTCTGACTCGTACACTTGAATATCCTCGGGACTCAGTTCAGACGTCTCTTCATATCGGAGTTGCTCCTTTTGAATGTCCTCATCCAGTGCCGTCTGAGATGCACTTTTCTTGTCCATCTGCACATCTTTCAATAGCCGATCGGTTTCCTTTTCACCGTCGCTACTATCCAAATCTTCATGATCCCAACCATCTTCGTCCTCGGCCGGCGTCGGACCTTTCTTGAACGAATCTTCTGTAACTGGTCTAATTGGGATTTTTTTCTTGTCCGATTCCAATTTCAACAGCCTATACGTTTCGAGTTCGTGTTGCATGCGATAGCCTTTCTGGTTCAAGTGCAACCGATGTACGGATTTTAGATAGTTGCCAAGCAGCTCGAGAACGGCATCGACGTGTTCTTGACGCTGCTTCTTCAGACTTTTCCGTTTCCACTCATATTTCAGCTGGGCTATGTGTCGTGTATAGAAACTGACAATTTTCTCACACTCCCTGTCGATCAGATCGCGCTGCTCGTCGCTCATTTGTGCCGAGTTTTTCAGATGATAGGCAAATTTCATATAGGCTGCACGATTTTCCATCAATAGCCTTTTCAGCGAAGTTACCTGATAGCAAATATCCTTTACTTCCTTGGAGAATTCATCTTTGACTTGCTTCTGTAGGATGCGGTTTTTGTTAGGTGCAGGCATGTTTTTGTTTCGAAGCTTCACGGTCATAACACATGCTTTGAACATGGGTGTTATGTCCATGGCTGTTAAATTGGAGGTCCCTTGTTCTTATTAATTAAAGTTACATGTGGGAAACACGGATAAACTATGAACCGGTTAACGAGGTCATGACGGCTGACGTTTCACTTTTTGACTAAACACAAGAATCAGCTGATTGAGTAGCTGAATTGTCATCGACAGCTGAATAATGTGAACTATTAGTGTGTATACATGAGCCGTTGAATTATAATAGCCACCGGGTTCAAGTTGAAATAATGTCCTCCATCGCGAATCTATCCAGTCAGGCAATTTTGGCGGATTGTCTCGATATGCGTTCATGTAAGCTCAACTTGAAAGAACGAAAGTCCGATTTATGGGGCGAAGTTTGCCAAAGCGGATTTTTTATGTTTTCTATGTTGCTGCGGAAGGTAAATAAGTGGAGAAGAGAAATATACAGAGTTCAGTGACACGAAGTTATTATTATCATTGAAGAAGAATGAAATGTCCCATGTAAGAAATGCATATCGTACACATATGCAAGACGATCCAACTTCAAATGATATTGGCTTGAATGTTATATATGCGTGTTCCACTGCTTGAAACTGCCTGGGCATTTTGAGTACTAAACCGTTCAAGTCGCCTCTGCAGCCGTTCTAATCTATTTTCGGTAAATACTAGATGAGCACAAAAATCAAACTTTGCTCAAAATTATAATTAAAAAATGTGGTCTAAGTGCGACCCTTGAGGCCCACACGACTAACTTCCCAGTGGGGTGAATAAAATGCTATAATTCGCTTTTATTATTAATTACTATTATTAATAACTATTATTATTAAACATTATTATTCTAAATTAATATAATTACTTTTATTATTTTTATCAATTTTTTATCTAACCATAAAAGCTTTGGTACAGGAAGACGTCTCCACCACCTGCTCATCCTCTACCAAAGCCTCGTCAACCTCGTCCTCGTCATCCTTCTTGTCCTCCACTTCGTCCTCAACCACGTTCTTCATTTCGGCTTCGGAATCCACCACTATTATAGAGGGTATTTAATTATTATTCACAATAATCATTGTTATTAAGTATGTTTGATCGTTACTGAATAGTTCTAATTGACTTTATATATACAATATCAAATTATAACTAATATTATTTGATTGTTATTAACAATATTAAATTATTTATAACAATATGCAATTATTAACTGCATTAGCGTCTCTACTCCTGATGATATAAGTTTGGAATTTCATAAATTAATCTTTTTTTTTTAAATAACATTTTTTTACAAATTTGATCACAATTTTACTAAAACGCACAATAATAACAACATTACTATGAAGGTATTTGGTATCTGTACGAATTAATAGTGCGTTTCAACAGTTTAAAAATAAGCAATTTTTGTTCGTTTTTTCAGTTTTTTCATCTTAAATAAAAAACGGCTTAACCGATTTTGCTGAAAAGTCATTCAGTTCTAAGTTACGTAATTACGCGTCGTTTAAAACCAGTCCCACGTCAATCCGATCTTTGGTTCTCGAGATAATCGAGACGAAAAATAATTCCGAACGCACATACGCACATACCCACATCCGCACATACGTACATACACACTCACAGACATCTCTCTCTAAAAACGATGGATTTGGATTCTAGAGACCTTAAAACGTGGAGATATGTCAAAATTTGGGATTCGCAAAATCGACCCCATTACAATAACTTCCCATAGGGAACTGGGAAGTTAATAAAATTAATAATGCTTTCAAATGATTTAACAAGAATTCAGTTAACATAAATTTAAATATTATCAAAAAAAAATGAAATGGTATAAACCAGAAGACTTAAAAAAATGCAATTTTACATGAAAAAACATCAATTTTTTGAATAAATTTAAGAAATTCTAGATTTCACAATCAATTTATTTTCAGATTTATTTGCATTGTGGCGACTTATTAAATTAAGTCGACAGATGAGCTCAAATGAGGTACGGGCGACGACATTACTAGGTAACAGCAACGAAACAATACATTTGCTGCTGCGGTTTTAGTGAGAAGACTAAAATGATAACCTAGAGACAGCTGGAAAGTCGGTGGCTGAAGTGGAAATTGGATTTATCTGCTGCAATCACAACAAGAGTTGCATCATTTACAAGAATTAAACAATTGAAGTAAGAAAAATTTGTTCGAAGTCATCCAAATTGTTTCTGGATTGTTAATCTTAATGATAGTTACGATTATTTTGTAGTTATTTTTGTATGTATAAGAAAAGTGTGATCGATATTGTTTGAATGCTTTTGGGCCTGAATTCGTTGCTTTCTTGAACTTGGGAGCGCCACTTTCGTTTGATACAATGACTATTCAGATTCAGTGTATAATGAATATACTTAAAGTTATTTGCCTAATAGTAGGCGAAGAAGAGGTATACCTTGAACGCGGCTTATGGTCATTCGCACAAACTACAACGTCTTATCAAAAGACGAATATTTTGCAATAATATAAATTGGCGATGCCGTCTACAATTCTAGCTTAGTATTCCGCGCGAATCAGCCAGGCGTGCAACCGAAAACGTGCAAGAAAGGAAACGACAGGAAAAGCACAACATATTATGCACGTATCCTCATACATATATATTTCATTTGAAACAATTACGTTAACATGCTTTAGGACACCAACAGTTCCACATGTGTATCCGACAAACAAAAACATTCCCATTCTTTGTAAACGCTCTTACGCCGTTTTCAGTGCCCGAATTATAATCAACGAGTTTCATATTAGAAACACGAAGAGATTAACAGTCCCAAAGTCAAAGCAAAGTCATTAATTTTTTTCTAGGCAGCATTAGTTTTGAGGCTGTTTTATATTGAGCGTGAAACAAATTAAATTTGGAAAATTCATTGTTAATGTTATATTCGACCAAAATGAATATGGTGTTTATTTTAGCGGTCAAGTGGTTTTTGGCAAAGTTGAAATTACGTTCGTGTTCGTATGCGTTCGTGTTTTCCAACAAACGCGCGAGTTTATGTCATTCTATTCCCATGCACATTGTTTCAAGAACAAATTCGTAGGGAGTGCCAAAGCCAAACAAAGCGTCGCGTCGCGGGAACAGAAACAATCTGGTTGCCCATAAAGTATTGCATAATCATCATAAAACTGTCCAAAATGAAAACAAATTATCACAGAATAAACAATCACCAAAACGTTCTAAGAAACTCTGATAGAATTATTGGTGGGCAACGGTTGGAGTGGTTTTAGTTTTCAAGATAGCCTGGTATTTGAATTAGGTCATATGTATATCCAGCAACGATGCAAAGGCGCTGAGTCGCTGGGATATCGCGTTTCATCTCGCTTTTGGTTCTTGAGCTGCCTACGATAATAAAAGAAGCATAAATATGTTGAATTCTCTAGACGATAATACACAATAGGAAATAGGAATATGATGACTGATTTTCCACTTACAGTTTAGCCAGAACGTTTTGTTTTCATTTTGGAGAGTGTTATGTTGATGGGCACACAAGTCACCCGCTTGCATTCAGATTGTTTCTGTTCCCGCGACGCGACGCACGAGAGTCCGGATAAGGAAAGTCGGATTGTAGAGCTGGTTGTAGTTAGTTAGTCCTGCCGGAGGTATTTTTTAGTATTGGTGTAAAGAAATTTGTGTTCGTTATGGTTTTTCATTTTGTTCGGTAGTGAGGTGAAAAAGTTAGTTCTGGATAGCAGATTGAATTCAAGTTGGTACAGTGAAATTTCGTACTACTTTTTATTGCCATCGATTGAAATGGACTCGAAAATTGAAATTGAAATTGAATTTGATCAGCCAAATGCAGTGTATTTTAGTGGTCAAATAGTGTCTGGAACAGTTCAAATATCATTAACGGAGCCTAAAACAGTTGAAGGTTTGAAAGTATTTTATTAGTGATCTTTAATCTTATCATGAATCATTAGTATATTCAATTACTTGTTTGTTTGATTCAAAATGTTGTCGTTAGTATATTAATACAGAGAAACTTCTTCTGCTGACCGCAAAATGTTTACCCATTTTTGTTTTTCTTTGCAAAAGGATTTTCTTTTCAAAACTACTGTCGTAGACAATTTTAAATAAAATAAATGAAACGTTTTTTAAAACTTATTTTAGGTGTTTTATTGAATATCCATGGTTTCGGCAAAACCGAATGGCACAAAGGGAATCAGTCGAAGCCACCAGATTATGTAGGTTTCGAGGAGTATCTCTTAATGAATACATATTTATTGGATTGCTTGAACGGTAAGGTGAAAATAACATTTTCATAAAATAGACTTAAACGAAATATGTACGTTTCGTGGATTGAAAGAAAGTTCTATCGAGTTACCAGTTGGTGTGCAGAGTTTTCCATTCCAATATCAGCTACCAAATAATCTGCCATCATCATACGAGGGGATGTATGGTCATGTAAGATACCAAGCAAAAGTTGTGATCGAATATGGGAAATACAATCAAAGCTACGAAGTCGGTTTCACGGTTTATAAAACAATTGATTTGGATCGGGATTGTCCTCAATCAAGGGTATGGATAATGTCAACCTTTTTACGTTTTCTCTTGAAAACATTATATGTAGTAGAGGTACTTTTGTTTTACCATTGCTATTGCATATTTGCTCAGGTTAATTTCCTGGCAGATTGGAATGGCACAGCGCAGGAGGGAGACCATGGATGGAATGGATGTTTGAACAACAACCTCAACAGTGGTTTCAGCATCGATTGCGATGGCAACAATAAAAGATAAGTTGAATCTAAGATAGGTTAACATACGTTTAGCAACTTTCATAGTTCACTCAGCCAGGACGGGTGCTCTGCCGTCGGGTCTGAGAGGCAAGCCGCGCCGTCCCGACCGCCAAGGTGATTGCATATGTGCCCACATTGTCTTTGGTTTGGCGTCGGGACATCAGCGCGGCACAACATCCCTCGTGGAGACCCTTCGCGGCTCAGCGGCACCCGCCTTCGCACCAAGACTGCGGCTGCTAGCTCGCCCAAAAGGCCAGGGATGCGGCCGCAGTGGCACGCTGTAGTGCCAGTAATGCGGCGCCCCTGCTATCAAGTCAAGGACCTTCTGTCGCGCCTTGATTGCAGGTGGTCGATCTTGTTATTTGCCATTGATCACAACTTACGGTTAAAATGAAATCTAACATGTGTTTGTAACCAAACTTGTTCATGTTAAATAGCTGTTAGCCTGTAAAACAGTCACTTGTTCCCGCTTACGAAAAATATTATTGCTAATTATTTCGGATGAACCATGAAAACTATTTTGAATTTGAGTTCAAACGCCATCTTTTTAAGTCTGCTTTTGAAAGACAACAGTTGGCCTCATCCAAAGTGGAAGCGAAGGAAAATAACAAATTCGGGCTGCCAAATCGATTAAAGGGTAGTGTCCCAAGTGTATGGTAGGTTTATTTGATTTGAACTATTCTAGAAACTTGTAGGAAGTGTTTCAAGTTTATTTTAATTTTAATCCATACTGTCAAATTTAAAAGAGTGAGTATGCTTTTAAGAAATGAAAAAGAAACTAATCATTTTGCGGATCAGCATTTATGTATATAAGATTGTTTGAATTTCATTTCATTTAAGGAATGAGTACACAGCGCTAGCAACAAAATATAATCCGCTTAGTTTAGCACATGGCTACCCAGACTTTGCACCGCCTTCCTATATAATAAAGGCTTTAGTCGAAGCAACAACAAGCGCAAATCCATTGCTGAACCAATACACTCGAGGCTTTGTGAGTATACTTTACATACGAAATTATGTTTAAACTGAATTTCAGTTTCGTTTTAGGGACATCCCCGATTAGTCCAAAAACTATCTGATCTCTATTCGAAAGTTACAAATCGTGATATAGATCCCATTACTCAGGTTCTAGTAACGTGCGGCGCTTATGAAGCGTTATATGCTTCGATTACGGGCCACGTTGATAACGGTGACGAAGTTATTATAATCGAGCCATTCTTCGATTGCTATGAACCGAATGGCTGGTGGAATTCCTCGACTTATTGCTCTCAAAGCAGTAAGTTGCTTTTCGACACGCTTAATTTTAGCTATGACCAGTGTTTTGTAATCCAGCATGACTATGAACGAGTCAGAACGTCAAACGATCTAGTTTTCGATTCTGAGGAGCTCGAAGGCATATTCAATGATAGGACCAGTGACGGCTCGTGACACAAATTTTTGGGTCGGCCGAAAAGGAAGCTCTAATTTGTCAAATTATTTGACCACCACCGTTCTACTATCAAAACACTATCTACTATAACAAACTCGTACTTGACGTTTTTCTTCATCCCAGTAAAAAAAATCTATTTCCATTGCTATTTTTTTCATATTCCCCCTGAATGCGGCTGGCCGCCGAGTCTCTTGTATTCTCTCATATGTACACGGGGTGTGAAATTCGATTCGAAACACCCAAATAAATGGTTAGTATGGAAAAGAACATTCGAATGGAGGCTATCTGACAAGTGTTGAGTGACCAAGACTGTGCTCGGATGCGGCAAATTTTCTTGGGCCGCAATTTCATTCGTTGCTTTCTTGATTCTCGCTTGTGCTGGCTATGTATGTATGTTTGCTGGGTGCGATGCGGCCGCCGTTTCGGTGGGTGGATGATGCATTGTACTCATATGTATGTACATATGCTTGTATGAAATATTTTAAATTAGGACTATTGACCGGCCGTCGTATTATGTTGCGTATATCAACTAGGATTGAAATGTGTTATTCGTTTACATTATGCTGCTTCAATTTTATTTCATTTGTAGCCCAGGACTGTATATTCGGCTAATGAAAAACTAAAGATTGGATGACATAAATATAGGTAGGAGCAGGCAACGTGTAGTAGTTAAGTCCTTAAAATTAAATGTTTATCCTTTTTTTATCATTGATAATAATTTCCTGCTTACGATGATTTTCTTGGTACGGCCGGGCCGACCTTGCCGCCCCTGACGAGCCGCCACTGATTGTAGCGCTCTGAGATGGATCTCTTTTGTTTGTTTATTTGCAGAGAGTAAAGTAGACTTATCTTCAGAGACTGATAAATATCGTGATTATCGGTTTACAAAGTGGATGATGAAAAACATTGGATTGCAAGCAATTCCACCGAGTGCTTTCTATAGCGAAGAGAATAAACACTTAGGTGAAAATTTTGTAATATATTGCTTTGCAAAAAAGGATGAGAATCTACTGAGAGCGAAAGAGCTTTTACAGAAACTTAAGTGAAAATAGTCCAAAGTTGATAAAAAATAAATACATCGTTCTTATTTGTATGTTCATGCTATTGAAACCGTTAGTTTAGTTCATTATTTCTTTCTTGAAGCGCTTGAATTATCCAGCTGTTTATTTATGTTGTATGCTTTGTCACTTTGTTGTCAGTAATATATTTTCTCAACGGGGTTCTCTTGCTTTGTTATATTTAAGTGGTTGGTTCATTTTAGTGTTGGAATGTTTTTCAAGAAATTAACAATCTGTGGGCAAATAAAATAATAGTTTTTTTAACCTGACGAAATCAAGCGGAACACTAGACTTTCTCTTTTTTGCAGTTTTATTATTTTATTGTTCATATAAATATATTGAAACCATTCGACAGTATAAAACAATACATACATATGTAAACATTACATAAAATTGCTTAGTAACATACTCATTTCATCTTATCTATATCTCTCGTATTGCGATAATGCTAAACCGATGAAAATATTTCTTCTTGCATCTTACATATGTTTGCTAAATATGTACTTCAAATATCATTCCATATAGATTCTAGTCACACGTTTTCACGTGATAACATATTATTGATAATATATGACCTTTTAGTCAAACATTCCGGTTTCACTTGGTTAATATGCTTAGCTAGAAATTTAAATGGCATATACATACATATGTGTAGTCATTACACTCCTTTAACTACAATTTCGCAAAAAAGTTTTTCCTCCAAATTTTCAATGAAATCGCATAGAATAAATATGAGTAATTTTGCTCTGAATCTTTTTTAGTTTTAGTTCCGCTAATATTTTTTAATCAAGCGTTAAAGTAAACTTAGAGAAAAATGTCATTTATCGTATAAACTATTCGAGTTGTTACAAAAAAACCTTCAAAGAATAGTTCAATTTTAATTGTCGGAATCAAAATTTTCAACAAATCTTAGCATTCAAAATTAATTTTGCAACGTTTTGCAGTAAGGAGTCTGTATTTTTGTGTATGTTTGTATGCACACGAGTGGTCATTTCTTTCTAGAACGATATATCAGGAAGGCAAAGTCATATCGAATTCGTTGAGGGGTCAATCAAAGCATATAAGCAATGAGCTGAACTGATTAGATTTGTGTAACCTTCGATTGTACATTTTTTGACACATCCAAGGTTATTTCTGTCACGCACGATATCTCACGAACAAAACAGTGTGTTGATGTCGATGAGGTTTCATTTGAAGCGTGTCAACATTTTAAGAGTCCCTTTAATTTTCATTGAATTTAATTCAATAAAACAGGCTGAAAAAAATAGTTTTAATCTTAAATTTATTTTTTGAAACCTAACTCTGCTTTACAAAAATCAGATGCTGCAAGGAGTGTTTAGTAATTAAAAATTAATTCTTTTTATAAATGCAAAAAAGTATTCATTTAAAAATAATAAACCATTAATACTGAATAAGAGATTGATGCGAATGATGTTATTTGATCTTGCTCACTCTTATGATGTGATTGTGGTATAGTATATTATCATATGCATGATTTGGTACACTTTTCATTAAATTTGGTAAAGCCGTTTTCAATCTTTTTTTAAAAATGACAAATAATTAAATTTGCTCACTTAAAATTTCATTTTCAATCTGATTTATGCTTGTAACAATCAATGCCTTCGCAAATCAAATTCTTTCAAGAACTCTTATCAAACAATAAATTATATATTTTTTATAATTGCGAAAAATATTCATGTAACAGTAAATAATCAATATTTATAATCATCAATTAATATTTACTCATTCCACTTACTGTGACGAATCACTTTCATTATTTAGAGTATTACTATTTTTTATTATTGTTTACAGTATTTATATGGATATTACTGGGAACTTGTTTGTATAAGTTTCAAGGATTTCACCTTGCAGATTATTTTTTTTGCAGAAATAATTTTAAAACAACTTTCGGTATTACTTTTCCGTGTAAAGGTTTAGCTATAGAAATATATCGCATGCACATTTTTGGAAAAAAAAATTATGCCTCAAACTGAGGGGATGGCAAAATATATCATTACACTAAATTAATATTATTATTATTATTCCAAAATTGGTTCATTCAATATGTGCAAGGTCTTAAATAAATATAAACAGAAATATTTGCGTTACACTTGAATAAACACATTATACTACTTCGTAGATACAATGGCAATGTATTTCACCCCGATATTTAAAAATTAAGGGAGTATCAACTTTCGGCACTGTCTGATCATTAACGAAAATGTTGTTCCAGTTTTGTCATTATTTAAGAAATCAAATGGAATCATTAACAAACTAAAAAAAATGCGACAAAAGATAGTTTTGTTAGAGACTTCATGATAACTTCATATACAATCGATAGGGAAATGATACGTGCAGATTAATCTTATTCGATGACTGATATTAGAAGTTATATGCTTTTATGCTCCACAAAAATCAAAGCCAAACAAAGCGTCGCGTCGCGGGAACAGAAACAATCTGGTTGCCCATAAAGTATTGCATAATCATCATAAAACTGTCCAAAATGAAAACAAATTATCACAGAATAAACAATCACCAAAACGTTCTAAGAAACTCTGATAGAATTATTGGTGGGCAACGGTTGGAGTGGTTTTAGTTTTCAAGATAGCCTGGTATTTGAATTAGGTCATATGTATATCCAGCAACGATGCAAAGGCGCTGAGTCGCTGGGATATCGCGTTTAATCGCGCTTTTGGTTCTTGAGCTGCCAACGATAATAAAAGAAGCATAAATATGTTGAATTCTCTAGACGATAATACACAATAGGAAATAGGAATATGATGACTGATTTTCCACTTACAGTTTAGCCAGAACGTTTTGTTTTCATTTTGGAGAGTGTTATGTTGATGGGCACACAAGTCACCCGCTTGCATTCAGATTGTTTCTGTTCCCGCGACGCGACGCACGAGAGTCCGGATAAGGGAAAGTCGGATTGTAGAGCTGATTGTAGTTAGTTAGTCCTGCCGGAGGTATTTTTTAGTATTGGTGTAAAGAAATTTGTGTTCGTTGTGGTTTTTCATTTTGTTCGGTAGTGAGGTGAAAAAGTTAGTTCTGGATAGCAGATTGAATTCAAGTTGGTACAGTGAAATTTCGTACTACTTTTTATTGCCATCGATTGAAATGGACTCGAAAATTGAAATTGAAATTGAATTTGATCAGCCAAATGCAGTGTATTTTAGTGGTCAAATAGTGTCTGGAACAGTTCAAATATCATTAACGGAGCCTAAAACAGTTGAAGGTTTGAAAGTATTTTATTAGTGATCTTTAATCTTATCATGAATCATTAGTATATTCAATTACTTGTTTGTTTGATTCAAAATGTTGTCGTTAGTATATTAATACAGAGAAACTTCTTCTGCTGACCGCAAAATGTTTACCCATTTTTGTTTTTCTTTGCAAAAGGATTTTCTTTTCAAAACTACTGTCGTAGACAATTTTAAATAAAATAAATGAAACGTTTTTTAAAACTTATTTTAGGTGTTTTATTGAATATCCATGGTTTCGGCAAAACCGAATGGCACAAAGGGAATCAGTCGAAGCCACCAGATTATGTAGGTTTCGAGGAGTATCTCTTAATGAATACATATTTATTGGATTGCTTGAACGGTAAGGTGAAAATAACATTTTCATAAAATAGACTTAAACGAAATATGTACGTTTCGTGGATTGAAAGAAAGTTCTATCGAGTTACCAGTTGGTGTGCAGAGTTTTCCATTCCAATATCAGCTACCAAATAATCTGCCATCATCATACGAGGGGATGTATGGTCATGTAAGATACCAAGCAAAAGTTGTGATCGAATATGGGAAATACAATCAAAGCTACGAAGTCGGTTTCACGGTTTATAAAACAATTGATTTGGATCGGGATTGTCCTCAATCAAGGGTATGGATAATGTCAACCTTTTTACGTTTTCTCTTGAAAACATTATATGTAGTAGAGGTACTTTTGTTTTACCATTGCTATTGCATATTTGCTCAGGTTAATTTCCTGGCAGATTGGAATGGCACAGCGCAGGAGGGAGACCATGGATGGAATGGATGTTTGAACAACAACCTCAACAGTGGTTTCAGCATCGATTGCGATGGCAACAATAAAAGATAAGTTGAATCTAAGATAGGTTAACATACGTTTAGCAACTTTCATAGTTCACTCAGCCAGGACGGGTGCTCTGCCGTCGGGTCTGAGAGGCAAGCCGCGCCGTCCCGACCGCCAAGGTGATTGCATATGTGCCCACATTGTCTTTGGTTTGGCGTCGGGACATCAGCGCGGCACAACATCCCTCGTGGAGACCCTTCGCGGCTCAGCGGCACCCGCCTTCGCACCAAGACTGCGGCTGCTAGCTCGCCCAAAAGGCCAGGGATGCGGCCGCAGTGGCACGCTGTAGTGCCAGTAATGCGGCGCCCCTGCTATCAAGTCAAGGACCTTCTGTCGCGCCTTGATTGCAGGTGGTCGATCTTGTTATTTGCCATTGATCACAACTTACGGTTAAAATGAAATCTAACATGTGTTTGTAACCAAACTTGTTCATGTTAAATAGCTGTTAGCCTGTAAAACAGTCACTTGTTCCCGCTTACGAAAAATATTATTGCTAATTATTTCGGATGAACCATGAAAACTATTTTGAATTTGAGTTCAAACGCCATCTTTTTAAGTCTGCTTTTGAAAGACAACAGTTGGCCTCATCCAAAGTGGAAGCGAAGGAAAATAACAAATTCGGGCTGCCAAATCGATTAAAGGGTAGTGTCCCAAGTGTATGGTAGGTTTATTTGATTTGAACTATTCTAGAAACTTGTAGGAAGTGTTTCAAGTTTATTTTAATTTTAATCCATACTGTCAAATTTAAAAGAGTGAGTATGCTTTTAAGAAATGAAAAAGAAACTAATCATTTTGCGGATCAGCATTTATGTATATAAGATTGTTTGAATTTCATTTCATTTAAGGAATGAGTACACAGCGCTAGCAACAAAATATAATCCGCTTAGTTTAGCACATGGCTACCCAGACTTTGCACCGCCTTCCTATATAATAAAGGCTTTAGTCGAAGCAACAACAAGCGCAAATCCATTGCTGAACCAATACACTCGAGGCTTTGTGAGTATACTTTACATACGAAATTATGTTTAAACTGAATTTCAGTTTCGTTTTAGGGACATCCCCGATTAGTCCAAAAACTATCTGATCTCTATTCGAAAGTTACAAATCGTGATATAGATCCCATTACTCAGGTTCTAGTAACGTGCGGCGCTTATGAAGCGTTATATGCTTCGATTACGGGCCACGTTGATAACGGTGACGAAGTTATTATAATCGAGCCATTCTTCGATTGCTATGAACCGAATGGCTGGTGGAATTCCTCGACTTATTGCTCTCAAAGCAGTAAGTTGCTTTTCGACACGCTTAATTTTAGCTATGACCAGTGTTTTGTAATCCAGCATGACTATGAACGAGTCAGAACGTCAAACGATCTAGTTTTCGATTCTGAGGAGCTCGAAGGCATATTCAATGATAGGACCAGTGACGGCTCGTGACACAAATTTTTGGGTCGGCCGAAAAGGAAGCTCTAATTTGTCAAATTATTTGACCACCACCGTTCTACTATCAAAACACTATCTACTATAACAAACTCGTACTTGACGTTTTTCTTCATCCCAGTAAAAAAAATCTATTTCCATTGCTATTTTTTTCATATTCCCCCTGAATGCGGCTGGCCGCCGAGTCTCTTGTATTCTCTCATATGTACACGGGGTGTGAAATTCGATTCGAAACACCCAAATAAATGGTTAGTATGGAAAAGAACATTCGAATGGAGGCTATCTGACAAGTGTTGAGTGACCAAGACTGTGCTCGGATGCGGCAAATTTTCTTGGGCCGCAATTTCATTCGTTGCTTTCTTGATTCTCGCTTGTGCTGGCTATGTATGTATGTTTGCTGGGTGCGATGCGGCCGCCGTTTCGGTGGGTGGATGATGCATTGTACTCATATGTATGTACATATGCTTGTATGAAATATTTTAAATTAGGACTATTGACCGGCCGTCGTATTATGTTGCGTATATCAACTAGGATTGAAATGTGTTATTCGTTTACATTATGCTGCTTCAATTTTATTTCATTTGTAGCCCAGGACTGTATATTCGGCTAATGAAAAACTAAAGATTGGATGACATAAATATAGGTAGGAGCAGGCAACGTGTAGTAGTTAAGTCCTTAAAATTAAATGTTTATCCTTTTTTTATCATTGATAATAATTTCCTGCTTACGATGATTTTCTTGGTACGGCCGGGCCGACCTTGCCGCCCCTGACGAGCCGCCACTGATTGTAGCGCTCTGAGATGGATCTCTTTTGTTTGTTTATTTGCAGAGAGTAAAGTAGACTTATCTTCAGAGACTGATAAATATCGTGATTATCGGTTTACAAAGTGGATGATGAAAAACATTGGATTGCAAGCAATTCCACCGAGTGCTTTCTATAGCGAAGAGAATAAACACTTAGGTGAAAATTTTGTAATATATTGCTTTGCAAAAAAGGATGAGAATCTACTGAGAGCGAAAGAGCTTTTACAGAAACTTAAGTGAAAATAGTCCAAAGTTGATAAAAAATAAATACATCGTTCTTATTTGTATGTTCATGCTATTGAAACCGTTAGTTTAGTTCATTATTTCTTTCTTGAAGCGCTTGAATTATCCAGCTGTTTATTTATGTTGTATGCTTTGTCACTTTGTTGTCAGTAATATATTTTCTCAACGGGGTTCTCTTGCTTTGTTATATTTAAGTGGTTGGTTCATTTTAGTGTTGGAATGTTTTTCAAGAAATTAACAATCTGTGGGCAAATAAAATAATAGTTTTTTTAACCTGACGAAATCAAGCGGAACACTAGACTTTCTCTTTTTTGCAGTTTTATTATTTTATTGTTCATATAAATATATTGAAACCATTCGACAGTATAAAACAATACATACATATGTAAACATTACATAAAATTGCTTAGTAACATACTCATTTCATCTTATCTATATCTCTCGTATTGCGATAATGCTAAACCGATGAAAATATTTCTTCTTGCATCTTACATATGTTTGCTAAATATGTACTTCAAATATCATTCCATATAGATTCTAGTCACACGTTTTCACGTGATAACATATTATTGATAATATATGACCTTTTAGTCAAACATTCCGGTTTCACTTGGTTAATATGCTTAGCTAGAAATTTAAATGGCATATACATACATATGTGTAGTCATTACACTCCTTTAACTACAATTTCGCAAAAAAGTTTTTCCTCCAAATTTTCAATGAAATCGCATAGAATAAATATGAGTAATTTTGCTCTGAATCTTTTTTAGTTTTAGTTCCGCTAATATTTTTTAATCAAGCGTTAAAGTAAACTTAGAGAAAAATGTCATTTATCGTATAAACTATTCGAGTTGTTACAAAAAAACCTTCAAAGAATAGTTCAATTTTAATTGTCGGAATCAAAATTTTCAACAAATCTTAGCATTCAAAATTAATTTTGCAACGTTTTGCAGTAAGGAGTCTGTATTTTTGTGTATGTTTGTATGCACACGAGTGGTCATTTCTTTCTAGAACGATATATCAGGAAGGCAAAGTCATATCGAATTCGTTGAGGGGTCAATCAAAGCATATAAGCAATGAGCTGAACTGATTAGATTTGTGTAACCTTCGATTGTACATTTTTTGACACATCCAAGGTTATTTCTGTCACGCACGATATCTCACGAACAAAACAGTGTGTTGATGTCGATGAGGTTTCATTTGAAGCGTGTCAACATTTTAAGAGTCCCTTTAATTTTCATTGAATTTAATTCAATAAAACAGGCTGAAAAAAATAGTTTTAATCTTAAATTTATTTTTTGAAACCTAACTCTGCTTTACAAAAATCAGATGCTGCAAGGAGTGTTTAGTAATTAAAAATTAATTCTTTTTATAAATGCAAAAAAGTATTCATTTAAAAATAATAAACCATTAATACTGAATAAGAGATTGATGCGAATGATGTTATTTGATCTTGCTCACTCTTATGATGTGATTGTGGTATAGTATATTATCATATGCATGATTTGGTACACTTTTCATTAAATTTGGTAAAGCCGTTTTCAATCTTTTTTTAAAAATGACAAATAATTAAATTTGCTCACTTAAAATTTCATTTTCAATCTGATTTATGCTTGTAACAATCAATGCCTTCGCAAATCAAATTCTTTCAAGAACTCTTATCAAACAATAAATTATATATTTTTTATAATTGCGAAAAATATTCATGTAACAGTAAATAATCAATATTTATAATCATCAATTAATATTTACTCATTCCACTTACTGTGACGAATCACTTTCATTATTTAGAGTATTACTATTTTTTATTATTGTTTACAGTATTTATATGGATATTACTGGGAACTTGTTTGTATAAGTTTCAAGGATTTCACCTTGCAGATTATTTTTTTTGCAGAAATAATTTTAAAACAACTTTCGGTATTACTTTTCCGTGTAAAGGTTTAGCTATAGAAATATATCGCATGCACATTTTTGGAAAAAAAAATTATGCCTCAAACTGAGGGGATGGCAAAATATATCATTACACTAAATTAATATTATTATTATTATTCCAAAATTGGTTCATTCAATATGTGCAAGGTCTTAAATAAATATAAACAGAAATATTTGCGTTACACTTGAATAAACACATTATACTACTTCGTAGATACAATGGCAATGTATTTCACCCCGATATTTAAAAATTAAGGGAGTATCAACTTTCGGCACTGTCTGATCATTAACGAAAATGTTGTTCCAGTTTTGTCATTATTTAAGAAATCAAATGGAATCATTAACAAACTAAAAAAAATGCGACAAAAGATAGTTTTGTTAGAGACTTCATGATAACTTCATATACAATCGATAGGGAAATGATACGTGCAGATTAATCTTATTCGATGACTGATATTAGAAGTTATATGCTTTTATGCTCCACAAAAATCAAAGCCAAACAAAGCGTCGCGTCGCGGGAACAGAAACAATCTGGTTGCCCATAAAGTATTGCATAATCATCATAAAACTGTCCAAAATGAAAACAAATTATCACAGAATAAACAATCACCAAAACGTTCTAAGAAACTCTGATAGAATTATTGGTGGGCAACGGTTGGAGTGGTTTTAGTTTTCAAGATAGCCTGGTATTTGAATTAGGTCATATGTATATCCAGCAACGATGCAAAGGCGCTGAGTCGCTGGGATATCGCGTTTAATCGCGCTTTTGGTTCTTGAGCTGCCAACGATAATAAAAGAAGCATAAATATGTTGAATTCTCTAGACGATAATACACAATAGGAAATAGGAATATGATGACTGATTTTCCACTTACAGTTTAGCCAGAACGTTTTGTTTTCATTTTGGAGAGTGTTATGTTGATGGGCACACAAGTCACCCGCTTGCATTCAGATTGTTTCTGTTCCCGCGACGCGACGCACGAGAGTCCGGATAAGGGAAAGTCGGATTGTAGAGCTGATTGTAGTTAGTTAGTCCTGCCGGAGGTATTTTTTAGTATTGGTGTAAAGAAATTTGTGTTCGTTGTGGTTTTTCATTTTGTTCGGTAGTGAGGTGAAAAAGTTAGTTCTGGATAGCAGATTGAATTCAAGTTGGTACAGTGAAATTTCGTACTACTTTTTATTGCCATCGATTGAAATGGACTCGAAAATTGAAATTGAAATTGAATTTGATCAGCCAAATGCAGTGTATTTTAGTGGTCAAATAGTGTCTGGAACAGTTCAAATATCATTAACGGAGCCTAAAACAGTTGAAGGTTTGAAAGTATTTTATTAGTGATCTTTAATCTTATCATGAATCATTAGTATATTCAATTACTTGTTTGTTTGATTCAAAATGTTGTCGTTAGTATATTAATACAGAGAAACTTCTTCTGCTGACCGCAAAATGTTTACCCATTTTTGTTTTTCTTTGCAAAAGGATTTTCTTTTCAAAACTACTGTCGTAGACAATTTTAAATAAAATAAATGAAACGTTTTTTAAAACTTATTTTAGGTGTTTTATTGAATATCCATGGTTTCGGCAAAACCGAATGGCACAAAGGGAATCAGTCGAAGCCACCAGATTATGTAGGTTTCGAGGAGTATCTCTTAATGAATACATATTTATTGGATTGCTTGAACGGTAAGGTGAAAATAACATTTTCATAAAATAGACTTAAACGAAATATGTACGTTTCGTGGATTGAAAGAAAGTTCTATCGAGTTACCAGTTGGTGTGCAGAGTTTTCCATTCCAATATCAGCTACCAAATAATCTGCCATCATCATACGAGGGGATGTATGGTCATGTAAGATACCAAGCAAAAGTTGTGATCGAATATGGGAAATACAATCAAAGCTACGAAGTCGGTTTCACGGTTTATAAAACAATTGATTTGGATCGGGATTGTCCTCAATCAAGGGTATGGATAATGTCAACCTTTTTACGTTTTCTCTTGAAAACATTATATGTAGTAGAGGTACTTTTGTTTTACCATTGCTATTGCATATTTGCTCAGGTTAATTTCCTGGCAGATTGGAATGGCACAGCGCAGGAGGGAGACCATGGATGGAATGGATGTTTGAACAACAACCTCAACAGTGGTTTCAGCATCGATTGCGATGGCAACAATAAAAGATAAGTTGAATCTAAGATAGGTTAACATACGTTTAGCAACTTTCATAGTTCACTCAGCCAGGACGGGTGCTCTGCCGTCGGGTCTGAGAGGCAAGCCGCGCCGTCCCGACCGCCAAGGTGATTGCATATGTGCCCACATTGTCTTTGGTTTGGCGTCGGGACATCAGCGCGGCACAACATCCCTCGTGGAGACCCTTCGCGGCGCAGCTGCACCCGCCTTCGCACCCAGACTGCGGCTGCTAGCTCGCCCAAAAGGCCAGGGATGCGGCCGCAGTGGCACGCTGTAGTGCCAGTAATCCGGCGCCCCTGCTATCAAGTCAAGGACCTTCTGTCGCGCCTTGATTGCAGGTGGTCGATCGGTTTAATGAGGGGAAACGTAGTATTTTATGGACTTATAAATTGAATGTTTTCTAATACAAAATTGTTCATTTTTCAGTTTGTAAGACACTATTAGAGAAAACAATCATTAAATATAGCTAATAAATCATTAAACGTTAAGGGAGCATAGTACCAAACCATTAACATCGATCAAAATTAATTGTGAATCCTGTTTCCACTCAAAGGAGTCAACACGATGCCAATGTCTTGAAAATTGTTTTGCAATGTGTTGAAAGCCCAGACGGGATTTTATAATTAACAAAATTATTTTCTAAATCTCTTGAATTGTCCATTCTAGGTGTATGTAACCATGTACCAGTTCTACGCAGAGCCACTGTCTCCATATCTCCGTGGGGCTCATTCATACTTTCCAGATCGTATACATCCATAACATAATAAAATAAGTACATCTACTTATTGTCACAACTTACTGCATTCTAGTTTCGTACAGCGTCCGAGCCGGTTTACAGCTGACAGTTGCAAGCTCATCTGGAAGTTGCCGAAAACAGGACGTGGCACGACGAGCTGCAAAATTGGTAAATTATTGTTCATTTACACTATTAACGCCCTTTGCAATCTTTATTTGTAAGGAAGAATGTCTGCCGCTCGCTCGGAATTTCTCACGCTTCTCGTGCACCAAAAACGAATCAAAAGCTCTCCAATTCCATTATCTGCTTTAGCTCAGCGCGGAGAAACTCTTTTTGTGATTGAGTTCGCGACGTTCGTTATCTTGGAGTTGTGTTTTTAATTCGCTCTCTGTTATGCAACATTAACAAGTATATTCGCGGTATCTTTGATGCAGCTAAACATATCAATTGTGTTTTAGATTTTGCTTTATTTCATATCCCCTCTGTTTTGTGTTGACTTGAGTTTTGTTTACTTCAGCCACAACTTCATTACCACCAACATCTGGCATCGTACGTAGCGAATGATAATATGAAGCATGTTGATCATTGTTTAACTTCTATTCTTTTGAACTACCATTCTTGCATAAGCTTAGTATAGTTCTTACTGACGTGTGATTGCTATTCCATTGTAGATGATCGGCAGAAGTTGTATTTCTCGTCTTGGCCAGAACGCCTGTTATTTGCATAAAAGCTGTTCGGTCACGTCAACAGCGAAAACGTCAGCAGTCGTTTATTCCAAGCGAGATTCATCAACCACAATTAGCTCGAAGGACATGGAAAAGTTTGGTTTGCCGGACCGCCTTAAAGGCAGCACTCCAAGTGTTTGGTAAGTGCAACAACAATACTAACATGTACTTGGCTCCTCAAGGTTATGTGTTTTATACTAAGAATGCTTCCACGGCAGCACTTAACAAGCTGGTTCTCCTAAAGGGCGGATCACAACTGGATTTGTCGTGACAAAGAAGTGCAGTTGTAAACATCTAGTATACACTCATACCCAACCTCTAGCTTCCATAAAGCTGGGATTTAGACAGTATTACATGAAGGTTGCAAATAGGGCCTGGTTGCTGGAGGAAACCTGCAGGACAACCAGGCTGACTTGGCGCGCACAGAGTCCCAGACGCAGCAAGCAGCTTCTAAACCCGAGTCGTGAAACCTTGAGTTCTATCGTGTCCATACTCACGGGGCATTGTCTAATTGGCAGACACGCAGAAAGGTTGGGCGTTCCCTTCAACGATTTCTGCCGGAGTTGCAGATCGGAAGAAGAGAAAGAGACAATTCAACATTTTCTGTGCGAATGTCGGGCACTGTCCAGGAAACGCATGAAAACCTTAGGCTCACCCTTCCTGGACAACCTCACGGAAGTAGCTGATTTAAATATCGGCTGCATAGTCGGCTTCATACGAGAATCGAAATGGTTCTCGTCATCTCACAGGTTCTAGTGCCGCTCTTATATTTTTGTGGTATAACAATATCGTATCGTGGCCTAAGTGAGCCATCTTTTGATAAAGAGGGCTGCCACTACAACTAACCAACCAAACATCTAGTACGGAGATACGCTCCATTCTTAATTCTTATTTAATGTGAATGTTTGTTTAGATTGTCAGAACGAGCTGAACGAGCTAATGCTTACGTTTAGATAGAAACTCCGCTTCAGCGTAAAATCAAGTTTCCTAAATATGATTTATTTCTGGCTAAAACTAGACTAATCTTTGTATGTTGTAAATAATCCAAAGATGATCTGTTGCTGCTCAAAGATGTGCCAGATTTTCATCAAATAAAACCAATTTACCATCTGTTGATTAATCAGATCATCCTAATCGAAAAGCAAAGTCCATATGCATCATTATCTTTTCATTAATGTTTACCATGCGGTGCAGTAATATTGTTAGCTTTTAAATAATAACACTATGCAAATAATACATTTTTGCATGTAAGAAGAGTTTCGATGTACGAAACATTGATGATATGGATTTTAGGTATGTTTCTACTTTGATTTTATGTCTCGTTAAAATTTAGAAGGTAGCGTTGCTTCTGATTTATTTTTTCTTATATCTCTTTTAGGTCTCAGGCTTAACAATTTCCTCCGCTAAATTTCATTGGTAAATCTCAACCTACAGGTCAAAGTAAAATTGCTTTGAAGTTGGTCGGTTTACACAAAGAATTCGCATTTCACAGTATTTTATGCGTTAGTGAGCATGTTCATTCTTGCCCGGCAATCATTGTTGAGGCATTTGGCGAAGCATATACGTGTTTTTAAGATTAAAATGAAAATTATAAATATCTATAAATTTTATCCATAAAAAAAAACTTGTACCGCAACATCTTTTGAATGGAA
This sequence comes from Oxycera nigricornis, assembly GCA_963942545.1. Classification (NCBI taxonomy): domain Eukaryota; kingdom Metazoa; phylum Arthropoda; class Insecta; order Diptera; family Stratiomyidae; genus Oxycera; species Oxycera nigricornis. The sequence continues at coordinate 15,747,498 of OZ012659.1, forward strand.
TTTTTCTAGCTTGAAAGAGATATAGTTCATAGTGCTTAATTGATTGTAAGACCTGTGGTAGAGTATCCAAAACTCTCGATAAGCGTAAGCGAGGAGTTTGCCCAAAATTTTCCAGCAAACTATTCACAAGAATGGATTGTGCTATTTCTATAAGAAGCTTCCTAACATAATTGCTAACCTTAGGAGCCTTACACTATTTTTACTGATAATATGAGGCGGCGAGGAGGTTGAAAACATTTAGACATGTGGTAATTTACTTCAGAAATGTCCAAAAATGAATGATTGAGAGTCACTTATAGCATCGGCTTCATGGCCGAAGGAAATAGCCAGTGTCTGTCTTAATACTAATAACAATGAAATCTTTATTCAAAGCACACATGCAGTCAGTCATAAGTTTTATGTACACTTCCTTTCCTGATGATATCAACTCTATTAAATAGTGAAGTAGATCAAGATGGAATGAACAGTAAATTATTTTTTGTTCACGTGTTTAAAATGGTCTTTCAAAAAGCCAGAGAAGGTGAAATAGATCGAAAAAATGATAGTGGCTAAAAGAGACCCGATTACAGGCTTTTTTTTAAAAAAAATTTACTCGCATTTAATGATGATTCAGCCACGTATGGCTGTAAATAGTTCATATTTTATGCTTCTTCTGGCTAGAACCCTAAAACCGCAATCAAAATATGTGACGCTGTCCAAAAATTACCGTTTTGATAACGATTTGGAATATGATACACCGGAATCTACTTTTATCAAATCAGGTTTGAGTTTGTATTCTCCACAAACTACAAAATCTAAATTAAATTGGTAAGTACATAGTAGTCGACTCTCAGGATAAAGGGGGCTGCCACCAACCAATCTTGAAAAAATATTATAAAGCTATCGTTACAGTCTAAATATATGCAAATGTATCTAACTAAAAAATCCTTACATTTTGCAGGAATGAATACAGTGCATTGGCAGCAAAATATGCACCATTAAATTTAGGCCAGGGTTTCCCGGATTTTCCACCACCGTCGTATGTTACAGAAGCATTGGTGAATGCCACCACAAATGCAAATTGTTTGCTGAATCAATACACACGAGGATATGTAAGTTGGCACTTATTTTAACGTAGCCAATTGGGTGAATCTTGTGATTCCAGGGACATCCCCGGTTAATCCAAGCCCTTTCGAAGCTTTATTCTAAAGTCACGAACCATACGATAGACCCCATAAATGAAATTTTGGTAACATGCGGAGCGTACGAGGCATTATATTCTAGTATTATGGGCCATATAAATAATGGTGATGAAGCAATTATAATTGAGCCATATTTTGATTGCTACGAGCCAATGGTCAAGATGGCGCATGGTGTTCCACGATTTATTGCCCTTAAACCGGTATGTCTGCAATTTTGAAAAAGTACAGATATTAATTTTAGTTTAATCCGTCTTGTATAGCGTGAATGCGAAGGAAGGATGACCTCAAATGACCTAATTCTCGATTTCAAAGAGCTCGAGGGCATGTTCAATGCAAAAACAAAAATGATCATTTTGAATACGCCACACAATCCGACGGGTAAAGTGTTCACGGAAGCAGAGCTGGTAGCGATAGCCGATTTGTGCAAAAAATGGAATGTGCTTTGTCTTTCGGATGAAGTATATGAATGGATGGCATATGAAGGGCAAGGCCACAAGAGGATATGTACACATTTGAATCTTCCCCGAAATTTGCGTATTAATTTTCTGATTTATTTAGGCAACCTTCCCGGCATGTGGGAAAGAACTATTTCGATTGGATCTGCTGGCAAAGCCTTCTCGGTGACAGGTTGGAAAATAGGCTGGGCATATGGTCCTGCTAACCTCATACAAAATCTGCATTTGGTCCATCAAAACAGTGTCTATACAAGTGCGACTCCTTTACAGGAAGCAGTGGCTAGTGGAATTGAACTGGAATTGGCGCGATTCGACTCACCAGATTGTTACTTCAAAAGTTTAGCTGTTGAGCTGAAGGCGAAACGTGATATAATGGCTAGTTTTCTAGAGGAAGCTGGAATGCGACCGATAATTCCCGAAGCTGGCTATTTTATGTTTGCAGATTGGTCCAAGTTAAGTATGTACTGGATGTTCTGTGCGCGTCTTGAAATTTACAAACAGTTTTTTTTAATTTATTCCAGCAAACAAAGTTGATTTGAGTTCTGAAAATGACCGGTACAAGGACTATCGTTTCACAAAATGGATGACAAAAAATATTGGCTTGCAAGGCATACCTACCAGTGCATTTTATAGTGAGGGGCACAAGGAACTAGGTGAAAATTATGTTAGATATTGTTTTGCAAAGAAAGATGAGAATCTAATGAAAGCGAAGGAGCTTTTGCAAAAATTGAAATAAAATCAACTACGTGCGATTTTGTATTGTGATCATTAAATATTATTAAAAATGGTAACTGATTTTATCAATTTGTGTTGCACAAATAATGATGGAAAATTATGAATTCACGAGGATTGAAAAATAAGAAAAATTCAAAACGATAGTAGTGTTCTACCAGAATTGAGAAATTTAAAATAGATATCTGACTTACCATCATGAAATGAGGACTATATCGTGAGCATAGAAAAAACCCCGCAACTCCATAAGTGTCAAGTTTCGAAATAAATGAATTTCAATTTTGAATTCCCATCCAAAATTTTGCTTTTGAAGAGTTAGCGGAAATGAGCTGCTCTATCATAACTAGAACACAAAGTGGGCCAAAAACATCGATTTGATGCGCTGCACTATCAATTAATGTTCAAATGTAGATACAAGAAGAGAGTTAAAAGCTACGCGTCTTTCATTCAATCTTGATTTATACTATAATAAATTTCAAAACCTTTTTCCTCATTCAAAGTCTGGTAGTTTTCAAATGTTTTTGAAATCATAGATCAATCAAGTACCATTTTCGAAACCACCATAAATAAGCAAACGATTTGTTATAACTTCCGTTTTAATTATTTCAAACATTTAAAAAAAGAATCACAAACAATATTTTCCGCAAATGAATAGAAATTTAAAAACAATATGTAGAAAAACTAACATTATTTCACCCTTAAACTCTAATGAGGTTCCAAGAATATTGAGGTCCTGAAATAACGTTTTTCATGTGAAATCCCCCATTGCGCGGATAAATTCATTCTTAAAGTTTCCTTACAACTTTAGAATGTCGCCGACACTTGCAATAATGTGTCTTGATGAAATGCCGAACATGTCAATAAGAACAGTGGGCGGTCCTGATCGTGGCACAGTTGGTACAGCCAAGTGTTTAACGGCAACATTTCGTTGATCGGCAACAGCTGCCATGACCGCTTCACCTAAGCCACCCTCTCTGTAAATTAGAAAAGGAATCAATAATCTTATAAGTTTGCAGCATTTATGCAAAAAAAAACTTACTTGTAATGGTCTTCCACGACAACGATACGGCCGCCACACTCCAAAGCGTTTTTAACGATTCCTTCACGGTCCAATGGCTTGATAGTAAATGGATCGAAGACACGAGCATGCACCCCGCTCTTCTCGAGTTCGGCTGATGCCGTCAGAGCTTCGTACAAAGTGATACCGGCACCAATTAACAAAACCTGATCCGCTCCAGATTTTTTAACAACCTTGCCTTTGCCGATTTCGAATTTCTCATTATTATTGTAGATAACTGCGGTGTTCGGACGCGAGGTTCGAATAAAGCAGATTCCCTTGGTGTTGGCAGCCATTTCAACGGAGCGCTCGCAGCTGACCGCGTCTGCGGGATAGAAGACAGTACTTCCAGGAATCGTACGGAACAAAGCGATATCCTCCAAGCCCATTTGGCTGGGTCCGTCCTCTCCAATGCTAACACCGCAATGGGAACCAACGAAATTAGCGTTGGTTTGCGAGATCGCTCCCATTCGAATTTGATCGAAGGCTCTTGTGAAAAAGGTGGCAAATGTTGAAGCAAACGCAACTGCGCGATCACGACAGGCTGCACCAATCGTCACACCGACGAGATTTTGCTCGGCAATGAAACATTCGATGTAACGTTCTGGGAAAGCTTTCTTCAGTTTTTCTGAAAACGTGGAGTTCTTTGTGTCACCATCGAGAGCAATAACGTGGGGGTTGTTTACAGCAATTTTGGCCAAAGCGGTGCCGTAAGCGAGACGTGTTGCTACAGATTCGCCAAGCTTATATTCCGGTGGAGTGGCTAGTTTCACATTAGAAATATTGGCCTGAGGAGCAGTTGTTTTAGGAGTTAGCGGTTTTAGTGAAAGTGATTGATTCTTAATCAGGCCTTCTAAATATGCAATCGTCTCTGTTGCCATATCTCCTAACGGCTTTCCGTGCCAATTATCCAAATCCTCAATGTTTGGGAAGTGTTTGCCCTTAAAGGTCTTGGCAATGATAGCGGTGGGGCGAGACTTTGTGTTTGCCGCCTCAAAGAAAGCTTTGCACAGCTCTTCGACATCGTGGCCATCAACAACAATCGGATTAAATCCAAATGATTCCAAACGGTTTTTGTAGACATCCATCTTGTGTTGAAGCGAGGTCGGCTCTGACTGGCCCAAACGATTGACGTCGAAGATAACGCACAGATTATCAAGTTTGTAATGGCCAGCAAAATGAAGAGATTCCCAAATGGAACCTTCCGCGGACTCTCCATCACCAACAATAACGTACGTTCTATATAATTAATAATTTGTTCAATGCCTGTGGCATATTATATTGTGAGTGGAATACCTATAATCGGCTTTGTCGAAATTCTTGCCAACGTAGGCCATACCACAGCCGACGGCTACACCTTGACCTAAAGATCCAGTACCTACGTCAATGAAGTTCAAACGTGGTGTTGGATGTCCTTCAAGATCGCTATCAATTTTACGAAGATTTTGCAGCTCTGAAATTGGGAAAAGGCCAGCCTCTGCCCAGGCAGCATACAAAATAGGTGCTGCATGACCTTTCGATAAAATAAGACGATCACTTGATGGATCCCTTGGCGCAGACACTTTATAGCGCATTGTATTGAAGAAAAGCACTGACATAATCTCAGCGATTGAGGAACATGATGTGGGGTGTCTGTGAAGAGAAACCAGAAGGAATTGTTTAAATAATTTTATTTTATTTGTATAAGTTTAAATGATTGTCTTCAAAGTTGTTTATTTTTCTTCCAATTCGCAAGGTGAGAATCAAAAAACAGTCATTTTAAAAAATCCCAAAAAAATATTTTTCAGCAAGATGTATTTGAACTTCCATGGCGCGAGAATTTAATTAAAAAAAATTCATTTAAAAATAGAAAACGTCAATTTTTTGCAATAGCATCAAAACACGAAGAACATGTTAGTCTATTCCGAGATTTGAAATGCGTTCAGTGCGAGCATTTCGTCATGCGAGTGGAAAAATGCCACCGTTTTCACATTACTTCTCATTTTACTTGACTTGTATGTGGAAAATGTGAGAGTTAGGCAGGATGACAATCTACGCAAAATTTTCCTTTATCTAATCTATATATTTTGAACTCCATCCAAGGCTTCAGAGAATGTGATAAATTTTGTCCTCCTAAGATGCATTATATGCACTGTAAGGAATGGAACGATGAATCATTGTGAATCTAATGTACCTGGAAGTTGGGTACATTGCTTCAGGAACCAGAAGCGTATATGATTGATAAAAAACACTGATAGGAATACGTTAACCGTATCGAAGGCACAAAATTACGGTGAAGTGTGTTGAAGGGGTAAATTGCAGATATAAAATAATCCGAGAATTTTCGAAAGTAAAGGATTAAATCGAGAATGTCAATTGGGTGTTGTTACTCATGAAATAACCATCAGATAGTAGCATCACAGAAAAGAATAACTTGGATAAAATACGGTGGACTTAAGTAACGATTCGCATCTGGAGCTATATGTTGGTTTCTTTTTGAAGTATTTGTAATGTCGACATAGGCAACAGTGACGTGCTTCACATGTTGAAATGTATTTTCTGTCCAACCATTCTGTTGAAGGATAATGGTCATCCGTTTCTTTACTGCTTCTCTGAAATACGCTGGACCTGAAAGAGCTGAACTGAACAAAAAACCACGTTCAATACCCGTGTTAGCAACCCTTTTGGGAACGTTGCTCGGTGTTCGCACAGCTGGAAATGGAGTCAATTGGACCATTTCTCATTGATAAATATTCAGGTCCGTAGCTACTACAACAATCCACAAGCAATCGATTTATTTAAGAAAATTAATAATCGAGTTATTCTTGGAATAGGATCACAAATAATCGAAAGTGTACTAAGAGGTTGTGCTGAAGGATAAGCGATCGACAAGGCTGCCTTGGCAATCCTTTAACTGAAATGGTTTTTCATAAATAATCAGAAAGTGCATTACGGGGAATAAAGCGAAAAGCATTTAAATATGTTAATTTGTCGTTTCAATAGCAATTTCAATAAGAAATGTTTAAAATATTCACGCGCAGAAAACATAAACCGAAGCTAGAATGTAGAAGGTCATTGAGACCAGAACCGTGCAATTCTGTGGGCAAACTCATCCGTATTGTATGAACTATTAAATAAAGTGCACACATTCTTTGATAGGTGTTTTGAGAAACTTTATGAGCTCTCAATGCTCGCCAAGAGAAAAATTTTATGCTGCATCAGCTTCGATTGATCCCAAAACTCAGGACAAACAATGTGAAACTACATATTTGGTGGTGGCGGGTGATTTATTGATCCTCTGTAATTTGAGCTCGTGTAAATTGAAACCAACGCTGCATAGTAACACCCACACGTAATCAATGGCCAGTCGGACTATATGGGATATGCTGACTGGATAAAAATTGTTAGCATCGATATACATGTTTGCCAGTTATCTACCGCAAAATGAAAGCATGCTTACATTTATTCGAGGCCATGACAAACAAATTTATTTGCAAGCCAATTATGCACGATTTGAATAGTTAAAAGTGCAGCACTTATCGTTAATCGCCATATTCAGTTTCAATGCTAATGGGCATCGTATACACTATTGCACTTTGTGAGTTAATTGTTGACGACAAAATGCCGATAAAGATTTCATGTTCCCATTTTAAAAAATATTGCTATCGTGTCAAGTACACATACTAGGCTAGAGGTAAGTTGGATGCCGGTTGCCGGCTGCACAATCGCCAACATGTTTAGATAAAGTTGGCTTTCCATTTTACTGATATGTAAGTGATCCAACGAGGCGGGATTGATAAATGAGAACGGTTGCACCCAATCGAGGCTAGTTCTGCCTTCGAATCTAGATTCGGCTAGGCTTCAAATAGTGGAGAATGTCTCGTGTGCTTACGCACTTATAAAGCATTTCAATGGCGTGTGAGGAGGTCACGCCACTTCGATTATGAAAGCCCGCACTACGGCTGGTAGGTAGGAGTTTGTCTGTATGTTGTTCAGTCGGGAAAGTGGCTGGCGAACCGCCTTACTATTATTCATGACCCTGTTCCATTGACTATTGCATAAACAGAGGTCAAAGTAAGGTCGCAGTCAACGCACATTGCTACTAATGCGCCGGGTCGGCAACTTTAGTTCCTTCCCTTTACCACTTCAACAGATAACTTCATAACCTTGCATAGTGCAAACACGTGGACTTGTAGGCTCAGTTTGCAGGGCATGATAGTACTGCGTCCTCTTTCGAGGACTCACTACAATTAGATACATTGGCTAGCGAACCAATTATGACACGTATAAAAATCTCACCCGGATTTCGAGGCCTGAGTGGACGTGATGGAGTGAATCCTCAGCCGGTTGGCCATGTCCTTCAGTTCCTGGACCGTTTTGCTTTCGGGTTTGTGGTAGTTCGGCATCTTGAAGGCTGTTCGGAAACACTCGACGGAGTTTTTTTTGAATGACTGTGGATCTGAATGGAACTGGCCAACTAAGAACTAGCTCAAACTACAACTGTATTGTGCCGGTACTCTGGCAAGAAGGTAACGATCCCAACCGCGGACTCGAAGCAACTGAAGTGGGTTGTAGTTGCGGATTGGCGGTGGGTCCCAGCAACTTTTCGGAGGGGTTCGCAACCGAGCAGAGCAGCTTTTGCGCTGTGGCGTGTGTGGGATTGTGTTGTGCAGCAAAGCAAATGGTTTCCAGTTGGCAAAAAACCATTAATAAAACGATAACACCGTGTAACTGGGGAAATGTTTGCCGGCATAGGCTAACATGTGCAATCGAATTGGGTTGATGTATTATTCTCAATGCACTTTCGGACAGCGAAAATAATGCTATTTGAAATGTGTTTCGAATTGTTCAGAACATTGAAAGCACTGTGCACTAACAACAATCTTTTTTAGCTATGCCAATTTTTTACTATTAAATATAATCGTACGTAAAGCATTATGTGCATCGATTGCACATGCAGAATAGTATCCTTTTCGTTCGATTTTACTTTGCATTTTTCGTTTGCAGCGTGGACTAGGATATTTGTTTATATCCATTTGCGCAAAATCATAGCGAGTTTTCATAGGTAGGTTTCTTAGGTACTTTCAAATATGAAATATGGAGTGATTTTTGCAATTATCAAGAATTTATTCCAATTTATTTTCAAGATGATATAACACTCACGAATAGCGGTTCCAGATGCAACAATCTTTGCGGTATGTCCCGTTTTATGGGCAACATACACATCCTGAACAAAGCTTACGCAGGGCGCCACATGCCAAGATTTTTTATTCACTGTATAATAGTGACTAAATTATTAGGAAAATTATACAAATTTACTAAAGATAAGCTGTTAATTGGTAATCGATCGACCACCTGCAATCAAGGCGCGACAGAAGGTCCTTGACTTGATAGCAGGGGCGCCGGATTACTGGCACTACAGCGTGCCACTGCGGCCGCATCCCTGGCCTTTTGGGCGAGCTAGCAGCCGCAGTCTTGGTGCGAAGGCGGGTGCAGCTGAGCCGCGAAGGGTCTCCACGAGGGATGTTGTGCCGCGCTGATGTCCCGACGCCAAACCAAAGACAATGTGGGCACATATGCAATCACCTTGGCGGTCGGGACGGCGCGGCTTGCCTCTCAGACCCGACGGCAGAGCACCCGTCCTGGCTGAGTGAACTATGAAAGTTGCTAAACGTATGTTACTTATCTTTTATTGTTGCCATCGCAATCGATGCTGAAACCACTGTTGAGGTTGTTGTTCAAACATCCATTCCATCCATGGTCTCCCTCCTGCGCTGTGCCATTCCAATCTGCCAGGAAATTAACCTGAGCAAATATGCAATAGCAATGGTAAAACAAAAGTACCTCTACTTTCCGATATATGTACATCTGTAGCTATCCAGAACTAACTTTTTCACCTCACTACCGAACAAAATGAAAAACCATAACGAACACAAATTTCTTTACACCAATACTAAAAAATACCTCCGGCAGGACTAACTAACTACAATCAGCTCTACAATCCGACTTTCCCTTATCCGGACTCTCGTGCGTCGCGTCGCGGGAACAGAAACAATCTGAATGCAAGCGGGTGACTTGTGTGCCCATCAACATAACACTTTCCAAAATGAAAACAAATTATACGTTCTGCCGAATCTGTAAGTGGAAGATCAGTCATCATATTCCTATTTCCTATTGTGTATTATCGTCTAGAGAATTCAACATATTTATGCTTCTTTTATTATCGTTGGCAGCTCAAGAACCAAAAGCGCGATTAAACGCGATATCCCAGCGACTCAGCGCCTTTGCATCGTTGCTGGATATACATATGACCTAATTCAAATACCAGGCTATCTTGAAAACTAAAACCACTCCAACCGTTGCCCACCAATAATTCTATCAGAGTTTCTTAGAACGTTTTGGTGATTGTTTATTCTGTGATAATTTGTTTTCATTTTGGAGAGTTTTATGATGATTCTGCAATACTTTATGGGCAACCAGATTGTTTCTGTTCCCGCGACGCGACGCTTTGTTTGGCTTTGGCACTCCCTACGAATTTGTTCTTGAAACAATGTGCATGGGAATAGAATGACATAAACTCGCGCGTTTGTTGGAAAACACGAACGCAAACGAACACGAACGTAATTTCAACTTTGCCAGAAACCACTTGACCGCTAAAATAAACACATAACATTAACAATGATGGGCTTCATTTTCCAAATTTAATTTGTTTCACGCTCAATATAAAACAGCCTCAAAACTAATGCTTATAACTCCCGTGCACGATTAAAAATCAACTGATCTCATGCTGCGAACGGTGTAAATATTTATATGAATTTACGCATAATACAAGCAAATTGATGCAAAAGACAGTCATGCATGTAACATTGCACCAAAATCATGCAAAAATTACCAACAAACTTTGGTGTTTTTGGGCAAAACAAAGTGAGTGGTATTTTGGCTACAAAAACACAGTCAACAAGTGGTTATTTCGGCTTTGCAATTGGTAAAATATATTAACTAAGGTGAATGAAATCAAAATGTTTGTATGGTGGCTAATGTCTCTTATTATGTAGCAAGCAATTTGGCTTTACAAATGTAAATCGGAACTAGCAAATATTAGGTAACTTATGATTGAATATTGCAATTTTGCTTTATACGGCGACTATTTCAATATGCTCGAATAAAATCTTTCAATTAAACAATACAATTAATTGAAGTTATGAATTCATTCAATAAGACTTACATGACGAAATGGACGGATTTTCAATCAATGTGATTGGCCCTCACTTTATTTAAAGATCTTAACAGTTATAATACAATAACGTACACATGTTATAACTCTTCAGGCTAAAGGGTACTGAAAACTTTACCCATTTTTCGTTAAATGGGAAGTGCATTTTTGAGTCTCTTTATGTAGATAACAATCAAATCAGGCGACAAACCATCCGTTTGGCTAAAAAATGTTTTACGGAAAAAAGCCTTACGCAATACTTGAAAAACGATTTCGAATATACCTAAGCACGCCGTGAATGAGATAGTCCAAATAACACTCAAGCAAACCTCTTAAGGTCTCGTAGATCGTAGCCGACGGCCCAAATTGGACGTTGGCCCCATGCAGTAGATGCCTTGAAATATCTCGGTTCAGCCAGCGCGTTCTCCAGTTTCCCTATTTCTAACAGCGCTCTACTGTTCGCGTCAATACGGTACCAAGTCAATGATACCTTTTTTCAACGCCATATCACTATTTTCCAAGTAATTTAATACTGTACCACCAGCACGATGTATGTAGACATTATGGTGCTGTTATTCAACATACATAGTGAAGGGCAAAGAATTGAACCTTGCGCCATATACCAATACTCATCTGGGCTGTCTAGCTGTTCCTACATCTAAAAACCCGCCACTTGCTTCATTGCATGAAACACAACAAAGAAATTTTATCTCAAATTAGATGCTTTATTAAATGCGAAAGAGAACAGTTTTATTTTCTATTTTTCTAACCAAATATAAATATATAAAAGAAAAAAATGATGCTTGCAAAATATCATACCTAGCTTAAAATGACATCCTTTAAAACAATTCCTTACGGAACTTCAATTTGAATGTTCCGCAAAACCGACTTCTCAATCCCATTCAATTGTTCAGCAAACATCGGGAAATGTTCGCTGGTGCTAAAATTTTGCAGAAACTTTGTCAAGTTCTCCTCCATATTTGTTTGGAAAATCGGATCCTTTAGCAGCTCTTGCATCAATTGATCATCGTCTGCATTCTCATCGTCCTCATCATTGAAATAAAGATCAGATGCGGCGCGAATTTTATTCGGTGATTTTTCACTTTCATCCTGATCATCATCACTTTGAGTTTCAGACTCGTCGTCCGACTGCTTGGCATCTTTTAAGCTGCCCAACTCGTTGATGAGGAGCTTGAAAATTTTCACGAGGGCTGGAATACTGACCCACTGTTGATTCACGTTCGATTTGGAGCGCGTCGTTCGACCCTCAGTTGCGTTATTGATCACTAAATCTTTGATTGTGATTGATGTGAGCCGACTGTCTTGTGTAGTGACGCCGTATTCAAAGAGTTTGCACAGAGCCATTGTAGTGACTTTTCGCTCGTAGGCGCCGAAAAAAAGGTGCTGCCGCGTTAGCCAGTTAGAGAAAACAAAATGCATGGCCGGCTCGCCAGTTGGACCAGGAACGGTGCTCAAGAAATTTAAAACGGCATCCATTTGGGTGAGGAACAGATGCGCGAATATCACAACTAAACTCATTATCACTTTGAGGCACACAACTAATTGCATCTTGCTTATGACTGCCTTGAGGAGCAGATCAATGCTCTCACCGAGCATGTTGCCCATCTTCATTATAATCGTTATCACCAAGCGACCAATCTGGCCAGCGGTTAGTTCGCTGTTGCGTGGATTCAGGAGCATTTCGGTTACTTGCATTATGTGCTTCAGTCCTTCACCGTTTTTATAAGTGCAAATCTGCTCAGGGGATATGTAAACGAACGCTCGTAGGCATTCCCCGCCACTGACCATCACAGAGTGATCGTCCGACCGCAGCACACAATGAACAGCAGCAGGAAAGGCATTTTCAATCAAATTATCACTGAGCGGGGGTTGAGAGTGCTTCACAATGGTCGCAAGAACGTCCAAAGCGATTTCCTGGTTCGCGGATCGAGCTTGTTCACTTTGTAGATTGAATATGCTCACCTAGAACAGATGTCTTGTTACTTTGAAAAAAATTCATAAAGGACCTGGAAAACTTACCAAGGTCGGGATGATTTTCTCCTGGAGCGGTTGCAAACAAAGCGGATTTTGTGAGAGAGCCTTCAGCATATCTTGAACTAGTTCCAGTATGAATGGATCTTCCGGATATTTGAGGAAAATCGCTATTGTCAGTGGAATTATTTTTGATTGCACGGAAGCGGCGAAGTTATCATCAAACTAAACCAATCAACGATCAAAAGATATTTCTTTAAGTTGATCAATGCATTCACCTACCGAAACTATAATAGTCAGAGCCTCTAAAAGCAACGAAAGCACTGTACTTTGTGATTCACCAATAATTGCCATTATTCCGTCAACGAAGCCATTCAGCTTCCCAAGTATGATGAGCCCGCGATCGTCTTCAGATTTGTGGATGTTCGTTACGAAACCATAAATAGCGCTTTGGAGGAAATTCAAATTTATGTTAAGAAATCAAATCATATTTTTCACTCTCTTCGGGAACTTACCGTACAGCGCATATTTTCAATACGATTGGCTTATCTTGCGATAAACTATTCAATGTGGCCTCAAGAATTTCTTCCAACATTTGTGGATTGTACAATTTCGACTTGGAGTAAGCACTCAAAGTCCACAGACAACGTCCAAGTAGATAGGGTGATGCCTGATAGTTCATTAGATTTCGGACCAATGTCAAATAGTTTAGCAAATCGAAATTTTCACTTTCCAAAATCAAATCTTTGAATGTGTGCACAGCTACCATGGATGCTTCATGAATTTTCCACCAATTTGGATTGCCAGAGGATTTTTCCGCTTCGGCAACATTCAAATGGCGTGTGAGTGCTTCGGATAGCGATGAGAATGATTTCGTTCCGAACTCCTCGTGTATTGACTGGAAATCAATGGATTATTTCAAGTTGATGATTAAAAAACGTGTGCAGATTTTTAGGAAGGCTTGAGTGATGAGGCAACTATCAGTTTCGAATATACTGTATGCAATAAAGATATTTTTGTAAAGAAAAGAATGAAAACTAGTAGCGGAGACATATTAAGAGAACGACGTATTGAAAGCGAATATATATCTCATTTACGTATCAATTGTCGTCAGCAGTGTGCGAAATATTTTGTATATTGTAAGACGTTTGCTAACTACTCTACTCAGTTCCACGTACCGTCAAAACATCCTGTCCTGACAGTCGTACTGTAAGATCCACCCCAGCATCATCCTCGTCTTCGACAAACTTCTCGGGATCAATATTCCAAATGTCAATTTGGTCCTCAGTCACTTGAATGTAAACAATGATAATGTAGATCAGATCCGTCAGCACGTTCCGGATGATGGAGCGGAACTTTCCGCACACTATGATGCACTGTATAAACTCGAAAATCTGGATGATCATTGTGGTGAAATTGGACAGTTCGTCATCTGAAAATGCAGACAGATGTTTTGATGGCATTACGAAAGAGAAACAGCAGAGCTGCCTACCATCATCGTCGGTCGCATGAAAAGGACTCTGTTCAACATCGTTGACTATCACTTTAACGTAGATGTCTGCAGTTTGGGTGAGGAGCTGCCAAATTGGAGTGAGAATTTGATTCATGTACGGTTGAATGTATTTGCGCATTTCGGTCACCAAAAATGTGAGGACTGGAACAATAAGTTTTAAATACTTATTTAGCGAATGTTTTCTGTTATAGTGATAACGGGTGAGAGGTAAAAATACATATTTAAATTTTTACGTTGGCGTAGAAAGTGATGCAAAAATAAATAAAAAAACGCACCTTTTACGATTTCAGTCTTCAACACGAAATTCCCAATTGGACCGTTGTTAATCGACAGGTTGTAGATCAATTTCTCCATGAACTTGGGCAGCACCGAGTCGATAATGGCTGTTTGCTCTTGTTTGTTGCTTATACTGTAGATGATCGACGAGAATAGCGGTTTCAATATCTTGATAGCACAGGTGCGCGTTCGAATGTTGTATGTTTGCTCTGCTTCGAATATTCTGTAAACCTCGGAGAGAATAATCGGCCGAATATCCTTCATTTGCTTGCCTTCGTAGGTGAACTCCGCTAACACCTGCATTGCACCATGAATCGAGTCCTCGTTGCCTCCCAAACATTTGATGATAACGTCGAAGAGCTCCGTCCAGACGTCGGGCCAGTCCCAGGTCGCTATCGTGGATATCGTGTACGCAACGGACGAGCGAATCTTGCTGTTCGGATCGTAGAGTCCATTCGGCAGGATGTTGCGGATGGTCTTCTTAGCTTGGTCGGTGGCCACCAGGCTCTGTGCGTCGTCGCCCTCGCTCCAATGCTGCTCGACGTAGCGGGTGAGCATGATGCATGCAAGCTGTCGCAATGGGAGCTCAAACGATTGATTCATAATGATTTCCGCCAAGTACACGCCATACCCTATTGTCGAGAACACATAGGAATTTAGCTAAATAGGAGGAGGAATGCTCGCTATACCTTCTGTAAACTCCAGTTGCTTCATCCGATTTTCCGCGGACGTTCGGACCGCCGTGTCAGGGCTGAGAATGTTCTGCAGCTCCTCCAACAACGCCTGCTTTATGGAGTCCGCATTTTGAAATGTTAGCGACATGTTTGCGAGATGTCCCCAAATTTTCAATGATTTAAAAGGCAATATAAAACAAATAAACCCGGCGTGTGAACCGCGCTAAGTCACAACACAAAGAAATCGAGCGAGGTTAGGAATTGCTGCACTGGAAAATAAGCATTAACGCGGAAAACTTGCCAAATTGACAGTTAGACAGCTGACTTGGTGAAGACGCTGCCATAGTATCTATGCTAAACGTTGTATTTGTTGAGCAACAAAGTTGTATCGGATAGCAAATGGTTTGGGGATTAGCTGCAGACAACCTGCAATCAAGGCGCGACAGAAGGTCCTTGACTTGATAGCAGGGGCGCCGGATTACTGGCACTACAGCGTGCCACTGCGGCCGCATCCCTGGCCTTTTGGGCGAGCTAGCAGCCGCAGTCTTGGTGCGAAGGCGGGTGCAGCTGAGCCGCGAAGGGTCTCCACGAGGGATGTTGTGCCGCGCTGATGTCCCGACGCCAAACCAAAGACAATGTGGGCACATATGCAATCACCTTGGCGGTCGGGACGGCGCGGCTTGCCTCTCAGACCCGACGGCAGAGCACCCGTCCTGGCTGAGTGAACTATGAAAGTTGCTAAACGTATGTTAACCTATCTTAGATTCAACTTATCTTTTATTGTTGCCATCGCAATCGATGCTGAAACCACTGTTGAGGTTGTTGTTCAAACATCCATTCCATCCATGGTCTCCCTCCTGCGCTGTGCCATTCCAATCTGCCAGGAAATTAACCTGAGCAAATATGCAATAGCAATGGTAAAACAAAAGTACCTCTACTTTCCGATATATGTACATCTGTAGCTATCCAGAACTAACTTTTTCACCTCACTACCGAACAAAATGAAAAACCATAACGAACACAAATTTCTTTACACCAATACTAAAAAATACCTCCGGCAGGACTAACTAACTACAATCAGCTCTACAATCCGACTTTCCCTTATCCGGACTCTCGTGCGTCGCGTCGCGGGAACAGAAACAATCTGAATGCAAGCGGGTGACTTGTGTGCCCATCAACATAACACTCTCCAAAATGAAAACAAAACGTTCTGGCTAAACTGTAAGTGGAAAATCAGTCATCATATTCCTATTTCCTATTGTGTATTATCGTCTAGAGAATTCAACATATTTATGCTTCTTTTATTATCGTTGGCAGCTCAAGAACCAAAAGCGCGATTAAACGCGATATCCCAGCGACTCAGCGCCTTTGCATCGTTGCTGGATATACATATGACCTAATTCAAATACCAGGCTATCTTGAAAACTAAAACCACTCCAACCGTTGCCCACCAATAATTCTATCAGAGTTTCTTAGAACGTTTTGGTGATTGTTTATTCTGTGATAATTTGTTTTCATTTTGGACAGTTTTATGATGATTATGCAATACTTTATGGGCAACCAGATTGTTTCTGTTCCCGCGACGCGACGCTTTGTTTGGCTTTGATTTTTGTGGAGCATAAAAGCATATAACTTCTAATATCAGTCATCGAATAAGATTAATCTGCACGTATCATTTCCCTATCGATTGTATATGAAGTTATCATCATTCCAAATGTTATGTAACTACATTCGCGATAAGTCTCTAACGAAACTATCTTTTGTCGCATTTTTGTGTTTGTGTTGTTTTTAAATTGGTGAGGGTCAAACAATATGTTTTTAATTTAATGAATCAGTATATGTTCAACTATATTCAGTGTGCGTAGACTTTTACATTGCTAATAATCTGATATCAAAGCACAAAAACAGAAAAAAAATTATCAAGCAATATGTACTTGATATTCAATTCATCGAAGCATTTTTCACAGGATACCAACATATCGATTTCTATTTGCTGCTTATTTTAAACATGAATACACATTTTTCGTGAATTTTCTCTCTCGCTTGAAAATAAACATTTCCAATTTGAATAGAACAAAAGATGTGATTGTTGTTGTGTTTCATTTTTTTATTTTGATAAAACCACCTCTCACGAGTTTCAGAAGGAAGCCCATGACGAAAATTTGAAAAAGAAACAAAGGTTTGTTTCCACGTTGTATGTGAGTAAATATGTTTGAAAAAAATATATTTTTATTTACATCCACGTTTCATCGATCAAATTTCTAAGTAATTGGAATGGGTATTGATTTTATAAGATTCCGGTTATGGTATGCTTTCTTGTCGAAATATTTGTTCAGATCTCTATCTCTAGTTGTTCAGTATTTTCAGTAAAAATACAATAGATGTTATTTTGCATTTTGATTGATAATATTGACAATATTGAAATTTCTACGGTATTTTTGAGGACAACAACAATTATCTTCATACTGTGCCGTGTTTGTTTTAGCTTTTCACTTTGCTGAAAAAAGCTTTAACATCAATAAACACGTTCAAAATAATGTTTATCAAATAGAAAAGCTCCAATTGATTTATATTGAAAAACTTTTTAGTAAAAATTAAATTTTTGGTCATTTTTGCGAAAGTAAGATCCCACGCTGGGCGCGAATTGAGTGCTAGTAGAAGATTTTAAGCACCAAGGATGCTGCCATCAGTGACGGTTAAGCTCAATTATTGTGATATATATGTTATTCGTGAACGTATTTCGCGCAAATCGCGATTTGTATCTCTTCAAAGCTAAACATATCCTTTAACATTGAGTTGAGCAAAGGAAACAAATTACTATGGCCTTGCCGCAAATTATACGATAAGTACTCAAATCTGTGAAATTACTGTTTATAAATTGACCCACAAAAGAAACGATTTGAATTCATATACATTAGCACAGCTAGATGGAAGCTGATCACATCACAATCTTAGATTCAAGTTCTCTTGTTAGCAGCACACCACGTATTGATTATAGAAGATTTTACATTCACACTCCATGAGAAAAAAATAGTACTTTGTTTAATTTGCTTTTTTTCTACAAAAGGTATCTGAAATGGAATGCCTTTTGAGTGAATATATAATCAGCGATTCTCTGAGCAAAAATAAAACAGAACCAATCAGCTTTGTTTTGAGTGCGTAGGTGTAAAATTAGATTGAGTGTCATCATGGTGCGCTAAAAATACAGGACACAAATAAAAACTACATTTTTAGCGGTTCTGTCTGCACAGTGTCAAACATGTACAAGTCTATGATAAAGGAGTATTGATTCTTGACACGAAAAATTTTTAACATCAGGAAAAAGTCCTCTTTTCTCTTCAATGTGATCTAGTTGTCCTTTTTCACTGTAAACTTACATTCATTGTTTTGCGCTGTATAGAGTTATGAAGCACATTTCGTGTCCACCGACCGTGAAAATACTATACGTTTCCAAAGATATGCATGGAAATAAAATATGCCAAGTTATTATAAGTTATTTAAATCAAATTTCAGCTTATAGAGTAAATAATTTAAAAATACTTTAGGGATAAACATAAAATAAAATCGAGAATCAATATGTTATCGAAATGTGCGGCTCTTTTATATACATTGGCAGATAGATACATTTATTGTACTTCATAAGGTTCGAAACAAATGTATACACCCTACATTTTTTGACGATTCGTTCTTATTATTCGCATGAATTATCAATTTTTGCAATATGCCATTTTTTGACTACGAAGCCGTGGTGGTTGCGACAATCATGCAATATGATTGAAAAAGATAAATATAACCAAATGTCTTCCTTTTGCCTTAGGATTTATTCATGCAAAGTCGCATTAGGCAATAATAGTAATTAAATCTTTGCAAACCAATTGGTGTAATGTTTCGTTTCTGAACTATTAGTTGAAAGCTTGTGTGGTATCAATGATTATTCCCTTGAACTTTCGGCATACGAATTACTCAATCAAGTACTCAATCTTAGAATAGTTTTTAAGTAAATATCACTCAAACATATTTCCTCTCAAGCTGCATAGAACAGATACATACACCATCAACATTTACGGCTTTTCATAAAAATATAAAGAGTAAAGTACTAGTCATTTAAATTTCACTCCAGCGCTCTTTTGAATTAACCCCTTAAATTTATAATTGGATAACTCGACAGACAGGTGGTATCTTCGGGTAAAGCATCCCTATCTCACTGTTTGGCCATAAAATGTCAACTGGCAAATAAAATTGCCATTCCTTCAGCTTTCATCCGTCTTTCTAGCCATCCTTCATCACTATTAACAAAAGGCAAGTTTGTGTAGAGTCCTCGAAAAGCCTTTCGCAGTCTTTTCCCCCCTCAAAAAGCTATCTTTTTTGCTATGTATCTAGGTCTTCCGATTTTCTAAAACGGCTGCCGAAGTGAAGATATTACTACTCCAAAGTGTGTTTAAAAGCTGGGAAAACAAAGACTATCCGAAGAAGAGGTAGCGCAATCAATAAGAGGAAAGTGGCTGGTAAGAAAGTTGAAGAACAGGGAAAGGGATAAAAAAAGATTTAAAATGCTATAAATCAAATGGGCGAATGATATTAAATCATTTTAGGAAATTACTAGATTTGTTTTTATGCATAGCATTTAACTTTCAACACTGTCTACAGCCATCACTCAATGTAGTATGTTTTAAGGTGAAGGTCCCTGATTGTCTATTTAATTTGAGAGTCAAGTTGTAGCATGTCTAAAGCTTTTTGTCTCTTCGAGCGGTAGGAATTGCTAATATTGGAAAAATTAAACAAATGAAAATATGCAAGCAAAATTGGGGTAATAAATCAAACAAAAATACTTTTGCAAGAAAAATTTGAGTAATATGTAGTTGAATTGATTTCGCAACTGAATTAATTTTCATAGCTATAATTACACTGTAATTTTCACCCGATTCCGATTTTTTTATGAAAAAATCAGAAACAATAGTTAGTTTCAACAACATTGGTTTTCTTCACAATTTGAACAGTGGAATATTGATATCGAGAAAATTTCTTATTGTAACGAAATTCACCGTCTTCTCATATCCAGATTACTTTCCGTGTAAACATATTCCTTTCAGCACAAAATAACTAAGGGATATTCGAAAAAAATTAGGATGATTAAAGCTGCATTTGTTTCTGCAAGTGAACATTGATTTTTGATCATATCATATAAGTGAAATGCGCCTTTGCTAATGAAACGTTTTTAACATCAGATGCTCCGACACTGAACTACGTCTATTCACAAATAGCTACCTCAAAAAGTCCTTGTTTTTTTGGTATTCACAAGCTTACTTGGATTGAATGTTTTCATTTGATGTTTCAAAATCAAAGCAGTCTCAGCTTTTAAAGAGGAACCGAACTGCAAAGTTTCCAGAATTGGAAAATCTGTTTACTCGCTTTGTTCGCGAGTTTCAGAGATAAAACATTCCTATTTCCGGTCGATTAATTCAAGGCAAAGCCAACTCTTTGCCAGCATGTTGAGTATTCCTGAAAGTTTACTTGACGCAAGCTTCTGCTAGGGGTGTGAAGCACCTAGTCCAATCTAAAAAACCGTTACAATATCTCAAAAAGGAAAGTGGACAAGCGTTAATGTCTGGGATCTGGAATACCGTGCAAGTGTTTGATGAACTTGCTGCGAATCCAATAAAAAATGTTGCCGACAAGCTTAAGGTAAGCGAATTCCACCATCAATCGAGTCATTGTGCAAAATGGGAAGCATCAAAGGGCGGGGCATAGCTGCAACAGGCAAAGGTGCAAGGCTGCAAAGTGTCCAGAATTGGAAAATTTGCATACTCGCTTTGTTCGCGAGTTTCAGAGATAAAACATTCCTATTTCCGGTCGATTAATTCAAGGCAAAGCCAGCTCTTTGCCAGCATGTTGAATATTCCTGGAAGTTTACTTGACGCAAGCTTCTGCTGGGGGTGTGAATCACCTAGTCCAATCTAAAAAACCGTTACAATATCTCAAAAAGGAAAGTGGACAAGCGTTAATGTCTGGGATCTGGGATACCGTGCAAGTGTTTGATGAACTTGCTGCGAATCCAATAAAAAATGTTGCCGACAAGCTTAAGGTAAGCGAATTCCACCATCAATCGAGTCATTGTGCAAAATGGGAAGCATCAAAGGGCGGGGCATAGCTGCAACAGGCAAAGGTGCAAGGCTGCAAAGTGTCCAGAATTGGAAAATTTGCATACTCGCTTTGTTCGCGAGTTTCAGAGATAAAACATTCCTATTTCCGGTCGATTAATTCAAGGCAAAGCCAGCTCTTTGCCAGCATGTTGAATATTCCTGGAAGTTTACTTGACGCAAGCTTCTGCTGGGGGTGTGAAGCACCTAGTCCAATCTAAAAAACCGTTACAATATCTCAAAAAGGAAAGTGGACAAGCGTTAATGTCTGGGATCTGGGATACCGTGCAAGTGTTTGATGAACTTGCTGCGAATCCAATAAAAAATGTTGCCGACAAGCTTAAGGTAAGCGAATTCCACCATCAATCGAGTCATTGTGCAAAATGGGAAGCATCAAAGGGCGGGGCATAGCTGCAACAGGCAAAGGTGCAAGGCTGCAAAGTGTCCAGAATTGGAAAATTTGCATACTCGCTTTGTTCGCGAGTTTCAGAGATAAAACATTCCTATTTCCGGTCGATTAATTCAAGGCAAAGCCAACTCTTTGCCAGCATGTTGAGTATTCCTGGAAGTTTACTTGACGCAAGCTTCTGCTAGGGGTGTGAAGCACCTAGTCCAATCTAAAAAACCGTTACAATATCTCAAAAAGGAAAGTGGACAAGCGTTAATGTCTGGGATCTGGAATACCGTGCAAGTGTTTGATGAACTTGCTGCGAATCCAATAAAAAATGTTGCCGACAAGCTTAAGGTAAGCGAATTCCACCATCAATCGAGTCATTGTGCAAAATGGGAAGCATCAAAGGGCGGGGCATAGCTGCAACAGGCAAAGGTGCAAGGCTGCAAAGTGTCCAGAATTGGAAAATTTGCATACTCGCTTTGTTCGCGAGTTTCAGAGATAAAACATTCCTATTTCCGGTCGATTAATTCAAGGCAAAGCCAGCTCTTTGCCAGCATGTTGAATATTCCTGGAAGTTTACTTGACGCAAGCTTCTGCTGGGGGTGTGAATCACCTAGTCCAATCTAAAAAACCGTTACAATATCTCAAAAAGGAAAGTGGACAAGCGTTAATGTCTGGGATCTGGGATACCGTGCAAGTGTTTGATGAACTTGCTGCGAATCCAATAAAAAATGTTGCCGACAAGCTTAAGGTAAGCGAATTCCACCATCAATCGAGTCATTGTGCAAAATGGGAAGCATCAAAGGGCGGGGCATAGCTGCAACAGGCAAAGGTGCAAGGCTGCAAAGTGTCCAGAATTGGAAAATTTGCATACTCGCTTTGTTCGCGAGTTTCAGAGATAAAACATTCCTATTTCCGGTCGATTAATTCAAGGCAAAGCCAACTCTTTGCCAGCATGTTGAGTATTCCTGGAAGTTTACTTGACGCAAGCTTCTGCTAGGGGTGTGAAGCACCTAGTCCAATCTAAAAAACCGTTACAATATCTCAAAAAGGAAAGTGGACAAGCGTTAATGTCTGGGATCTGGAATACCGTGCAAGTGTTTGATGAACTTGCTGCGAATCCAATAAAAAATGTTGCCGACAAGCTTAAGGTAAGCGAATTCCACCATCAATCGAGTCATTGTGCAAAATGGGAAGCATCAAAGGGCGGGGCATAGCTGCAACAGGCAAAGGTGCAAGGCTGCAAAGTGTCCAGAATTGGAAAATTTGCATACTCGCTTTGTTCGCGAGTTTCAGAGATAAAACATTCCTATTTCCGGTCGATTAATTCAAGGCAAAGCCAACTCTTTGCCAGCATGTTGAGTATTCCTGGAAGTTTACTTGACGCAAGCTTCTGCTAGGGGTGTGAAGCACCTAGTCCAATCTAAAAAACCGTTACAATATCTCAAAAAGGAAAGTGGACAAGCGTTAATGTCTGGGATCTGGAATACCGTGCAAGTGTTTGATGAACTTGCTGCGAATCCAATAAAAAATGTTGCCGACAAGCTTAAGGTAAGCGAATTCCACCATCAATCGAGTCATTGTGCAAAATGGGAAGCATCAAAGGGCGGGGCATAGCTGCAACAGGCAAAGGTGCAAGGCTGCAAAGTGTCCAGAATTGGAAAATTTGCATACTCGCTTTGTTCGCGAGTTTCAGAGATAAAACATTCCTATTTCCGGTCGATTAATTCAAGGCAAAGCCAACTCTTTGCCAGCATGTTGAGTATTCCTGGAAGTTTACTTGACGCAAGCTTCTGCTAGGGGTGTGAAGCACCTAGTCCAATCTAAAAAACCGTTACAATATCTCAAAAAGGAAAGTGGACAAGCGTTAATGTCTGGGATCTGGAATACCGTGCAAGTGTTTGATGAACTTGCTGCGAATCCAATAAAAAATGTTGCCGACAAGCTTAAGGTAAGCGAATTCCACCATCAATCGAGTCATTGTGCAAAATGGGAAGCATCAAAGGGCGGGGCATAGCTGCAACAGGCAAAGGTGCAAGGCTGCAAAGTGTCCAGAATTGGAAAATTTGCATACTCGCTTTGTTCGCGAGTTTCAGAGATAAAACATTCCTATTTCCGGTCGATTAATTCAAGGCAAAGCCAGCTCTTTGCCAGCATGTTGAATATTCCTGGAAGTTTACTTGACGCAAGCTTCTGCTGGGGGTGTGAATCACCTAGTCCAATCTAAAAAACCGTTACAATATCTCAAAAAGGAAAGTGGACAAGCGTTAATGTCTGGGATCTGGGATACCGTGCAAGTGTTTGATGAACTTGCTGCGAATCCAATAAAAAATGTTGCCGACAAGCTTAAGGTAAGCGAATTCCACCATCAATCGAGTCATTGTGCAAAATGGGAAGCATCAAAGGGCGGGGCATAGCTGCAACAGGCAAAGGTGCAAGGCTGCAAAGTGTCCAGAATTGGAAAATTTGCATACTCGCTTTGTTCGCGAGTTTCAGAGATAAAACATTCCTATTTCCGGTCGATTAATTCAAGGCAAAGCCAGCTCTTTGCCAGCATGTTGAATATTCCTGGAAGTTTACTTGACGCAAGCTTCTGCTGGGGGTGTGAAGCACCTAGTCCAATCTAAAAAACCGTTACAATATCTCAAAAAGGAAAGTGGACAAGCGTTAATGTCTGGGATCTGGGATACCGTGCAAGTGTTTGATGAACTTGCTGCGAATCCAATAAAAAATGTTGCCGACAAGCTTAAGGTAAGCGAATTCCACCATCAATCGAGTCATTGTGCAAAATGGGAAGCATCAAAGGGCGGGGCATAGCTGCAACAGGCAAAGGTGCAAGGCTGCAAAGTGTCCAGAATTGGAAAATTTGCATACTCGCTTTGTTCGCGAGTTTCAGAGATAAAACATTCCTATTTCCGGTCGATTAATTCAAGGCAAAGCCAGCTCTTTGCCAGCATGTTGAATATTCCTGGAAGTTTACTTGACGCAAGCTTCTGCTGGGGGTGTGAAGCACCTAGTCCAATCTAAAAAACCGTTACAATATCTCAAAAAGGAAAGTGGACAAGCGTTAATGTCTGGGATCTGGGATACCGTGCAAGTGTTTGATGAACTTGCTGCGAATCCAATAAAAAATGTTGCCGACAAGCTTAAGGTAAGCGAATTCCACCATCAATCGAGTCATTGTGCAAAATGGGAAGCATCAAAGGGCGGGGCATAGCTGCAACAGGCAAAGGTGCAAGGCTGCAAAGTGTCCAGAATTGGAAAATTTGCATACTCGCTTTGTTCGCGAGTTTCAGAGATAAAACATTCCTATTTCCGGTCGATTAATTCAAGGCAAAGCCAACTCTTTGCCAGCATGTTGAGTATTCCTGGAAGTTTACTTGACGCAAGCTTCTGCTAGGGGTGTGAAGCACCTAGTCCAATCTAAAAAACCGTTACAATATCTCAAAAAGGAAAGTGGACAAGCGTTAATGTCTGGGATCTGGAATACCGTGCAAGTGTTTGATGAACTTGCTGCGAATCCAATAAAAAATGTTGCCGACAAGCTTAAGGTAAGCGAATTCCACCATCAATCGAGTCATTGTGCAAAATGGGAAGCATCAAAGGGCGGGGCATAGCTGCAACAGGCAAAGGTGCAAGGCTGCAAAGTGTCCAGAATTGGAAAATTTGCATACTCGCTTTGTTCGCGAGTTTCAGAGATAAAACATTCCTATTTCCGGTCGATTAATTCAAGGCAAAGCCAGCTCTTTGCCAGCATGTTGAATATTCCTGGAAGTTTACTTGACGCAAGCTTCTGCTGGGGGTGTGAATCACCTAGTCCAATCTAAAAAACCGTTACAATATCTCAAAAAGGAAAGTGGACAAGCGTTAATGTCTGGGATCTGGGATACCGTGCAAGTGTTTGATGAACTTGCTGCGAATCCAATAAAAAATGTTGCCGACAAGCTTAAGGTAAGCGAATTCCACCATCAATCGAGTCATTGTGCAAAATGGGAAGCATCAAAGGGCGGGGCATAGCTGCAACAGGCAAAGGTGCAAGGCTGCAAAGTGTCCAGAATTGGAAAATTTGCATACTCGCTTTGTTCGCGAGTTTCAGAGATAAAACATTCCTATTTCCGGTCGATTAATTCAAGGCAAAGCCAACTCTTTGCCAGCATGTTGAGTATTCCTGGAAGTTTACTTGACGCAAGCTTCTGCTAGGGGTGTGAAGCACCTAGTCCAATCTAAAAAACCGTTACAATATCTCAAAAAGGAAAGTGGACAAGCGTTAATGTCTGGGATCTGGAATACCGTGCAAGTGTTTGATGAACTTGCTGCGAATCCAATAAAAAATGTTGCCGACAAGCTTAAGGTAAGCGAATTCCACCATCAATCGAGTCATTGTGCAAAATGGGAAGCATCAAAGGGCGGGGCATAGCTGCAACAGGCAAAGGTGCAAGGCTGCAAAGTGTCCAGAATTGGAAAATTTGCATACTCGCTTTGTTCGCGAGTTTCAGAGATAAAACATTCCTATTTCCGGTCGATTAATTCAAGGCAAAGCCAGCTCTTTGCCAGCATGTTGAATATTCCTGGAAGTTTACTTGACGCAAGCTTCTGCTGGGGGTGTGAATCACCTAGTCCAATCTAAAAAACCGTTACAATATCTCAAAAAGGAAAGTGGACAAGCGTTAATGTCTGGGATCTGGGATACCGTGCAAGTGTTTGATGAACTTGCTGCGAATCCAATAAAAAATGTTGCCGACAAGCTTAAGGTAAGCGAATTCCACCATCAATCGAGTCATTGTGCAAAATGGGAAGCATCAAAGGGCGGGGCATAGCTGCAACAGGCAAAGGTGCAAGGCTGCAAAGTGTCCAGAATTGGAAAATTTGCATACTCGCTTTGTTCGCGAGTTTCAGAGATAAAACATTCCTATTTCCGGTCGATTAATTCAAGGCAAAGCCAGCTCTTTGCCAGCATGTTGAATATTCCTGGAAGTTTACTTGACGCAAGCTTCTGCTGGGGGTGTGAATCACCTAGTCCAATCTAAAAAACCGTTACAATATCTCAAAAAGGAAAGTGGACAAGCGTTAATGTCTGGGATCTGGGATACCGTGCAAGTGTTTGATGAACTTGCTGCGAATCCAATAAAAAATGTTGCCGACAAGCTTAAGGTAAGCGAATTCCACCATCAATCGAGTCATTGTGCAAAATGGGAAGCATCAAAGGGCGGGGCATAGCTGCAACAGGCAAAGGTGCAAGGCTGCAAAGTGTCCAGAATTGGAAAATTTGCATACTCGCTTTGTTCGCGAGTTTCAGAGATAAAACATTCCTATTTCCGGTCGATTAATTCAAGGCAAAGCCAACTCTTTGCCAGCATGTTGAGTATTCCTGGAAGTTTACTTGACGCAAGCTTCTGCTAGGGGTGTGAAGCACCTAGTCCAATCTAAAAAACCGTTACAATATCTCAAAAAGGAAAGTGGACAAGCGTTAATGTCTGGGATCTGGAATACCGTGCAAGTGTTTGATGAACTTGCTGCGAATCCAATAAAAAATGTTGCCGACAAGCTTAAGGTAAGCGAATTCCACCATCAATCGAGTCATTGTGCAAAATGGGAAGCATCAAAGGGCGGGGCATAGCTGCAACAGGCAAAGGTGCAAGGCTGCAAAGTGTCCAGAATTGGAAAATTTGCATACTCGCTTTGTTCGCGAGTTTCAGAGATAAAACATTCCTATTTCCGGTCGATTAATTCAAGGCAAAGCCAGCTCTTTGCCAGCATGTTGAATATTCCTGGAAGTTTACTTGACGCAAGCTTCTGCTGGGGGTGTGAATCACCTAGTCCAATCTAAAAAACCGTTACAATATCTCAAAAAGGAAAGTGGACAAGCGTTAATGTCTGGGATCTGGGATACCGTGCAAGTGTTTGATGAACTTGCTGCGAATCCAATAAAAAATGTTGCCGACAAGCTTAAGGTAAGCGAATTCCACCATCAATCGAGTCATTGTGCAAAATGGGAAGCATCAAAGGGCGGGGCATAGCTGCAACAGGCAAAGGTGCAAGGCTGCAAAGTGTCCAGAATTGGAAAATTTGCATACTCGCTTTGTTCGCGAGTTTCAGAGATAAAACATTCCTATTTCCGGTCGATTAATTCAAGGCAAAGCCAACTCTTTGCCAGCATGTTGAGTATTCCTGGAAGTTTACTTGACGCAAGCTTCTGCTAGGGGTGTGAAGCACCTAGTCCAATCTAAAAAACCGTTACAATATCTCAAAAAGGAAAGTGGACAAGCGTTAATGTCTGGGATCTGGAATACCGTGCAAGTGTTTGATGAACTTGCTGCGAATCCAATAAAAAATGTTGCCGACAAGCTTAAGGTAAGCGAATTCCACCATCAATCGAGTCATTGTGCAAAATGGGAAGCATCAAAGGGCGGGGCATAGCTGCAACAGGCAAAGGTGCAAGGCTGCAAAGTGTCCAGAATTGGAAAATTTGCATACTCGCTTTGTTCGCGAGTTTCAGAGATAAAACATTCCTATTTCCGGTCGATTAATTCAAGGCAAAGCCAGCTCTTTGCCAGCATGTTGAATATTCCTGGAAGTTTACTTGACGCAAGCTTCTGCTGGGGGTGTGAATCACCTAGTCCAATCTAAAAAACCGTTACAATATCTCAAAAAGGAAAGTGGACAAGCGTTAATGTCTGGGATCTGGGATACCGTGCAAGTGTTTGATGAACTTGCTGCGAATCCAATAAAAAATGTTGCCGACAAGCTTAAGGTAAGCGAATTCCACCATCAATCGAGTCATTGTGCAAAATGGGAAGCATCAAAGGGCGGGGCATAGCTGCAACAGGCAAAGGTGCAAGGCTGCAAAGTGTCCAGAATTGGAAAATTTGCATACTCGCTTTGTTCGCGAGTTTCAGAGATAAAACATTCCTATTTCCGGTCGATTAATTCAAGGCAAAGCCAACTCTTTGCCAGCATGTTGAGTATTCCTGGAAGTTTACTTGACGCAAGCTTCTGCTAGGGGTGTGAAGCACCTAGTCCAATCTAAAAAACCGTTACAATATCTCAAAAAGGAAAGTGGACAAGCGTTAATGTCTGGGATCTGGAATACCGTGCAAGTGTTTGATGAACTTGCTGCGAATCCAATAAAAAATGTTGCCGACAAGCTTAAGGTAAGCGAATTCCACCATCAATCGAGTCATTGTGCAAAATGGGAAGCATCAAAGGGCGGGGCATAGCTGCAACAGGCAAAGGTGCAAGGCTGCAAAGTGTCCAGAATTGGAAAATTTGCATACTCGCTTTGTTCGCGAGTTTCAGAGATAAAACATTCCTATTTCCGGTCGATTAATTCAAGGCAAAGCCAGCTCTTTGCCAGCATGTTGAATATTCCTGGAAGTTTACTTGACGCAAGCTTCTGCTGGGGGTGTGAATCACCTAGTCCAATCTAAAAAACCGTTACAATATCTCAAAAAGGAAAGTGGACAAGCGTTAATGTCTGGGATCTGGGATACCGTGCAAGTGTTTGATGAACTTGCTGCGAATCCAATAAAAAATGTTGCCGACAAGCTTAAGGTAAGCGAATTCCACCATCAATCGAGTCATTGTGCAAAATGGGAAGCATCAAAGGGCGGGGCATAGCTGCAACAGGCAAAGGTGCAAGGCTGCAAAGTGTCCAGAATTGGAAAATTTGCATACTCGCTTTGTTCGCGAGTTTCAGAGATAAAACATTCCTATTTCCGGTCGATTAATTCAAGGCAAAGCCAGCTCTTTGCCAGCATGTTGAATATTCCTGGAAGTTTACTTGACGCAAGCTTCTGCTGGGGGTGTGAATCACCTAGTCCAATCTAAAAAACCGTTACAATATCTCAAAAAGGAAAGTGGACAAGCGTTAATGTCTGGGATCTGGGATACCGTGCAAGTGTTTGATGAACTTGCTGCGAATCCAATAAAAAATGTTGCCGACAAGCTTAAGGTAAGCGAATTCCACCATCAATCGAGTCATTGTGCAAAATGGGAAGCATCAAAGGGCGGGGCATAGCTGCAACAGGCAAAGGTGCAAGGCTGCAAAGTGTCCAGAATTGGAAAATTTGCATACTCGCTTTGTTCGCGAGTTTCAGAGATAAAACATTCCTATTTCCGGTCGATTAATTCAAGGCAAAGCCAGCTCTTTGCCAGCATGTTGAATATTCCTGGAAGTTTACTTGACGCAAGCTTCTGCTGGGGGTGTGAAGCACCTAGTCCAATCTAAAAAACCGTTACAATATCTCAAAAAGGAAAGTGGACAAGCGTTAATGTCTGGGATCTGGGATACCGTGCAAGTGTTTGATGAACTTGCTGCGAATCCAATAAAAAATGTTGCCGACAAGCTTAAGGTAAGCGAATTCCACCATCAATCGAGTCATTGTGCAAAATGGGAAGCATCAAAGGGCGGGGCATAGCTGCAACAGGCAAAGGTGCAAGGATGCAAAGTGTCCAGAATTGGAAAATTTGCATACTCGCTTTGTTCGCGAGTTTCAGAGATAAAACATTCCTATTTCCGGTCGATTAATTCAAGGCAAAGCCAACTCTTTGCCAGCATGTTGAGTATTCCTGGAAGTTTACTTGACGCAAGCTTCTGCTAGGGGTGTGAAGCACCTAGTCCAATCTAAAAAACCGTTACAATATCTCAAAAAGGAAAGTGGACAAGCGTTAATGTCTGGGATCTGGAATACCGTGCAAGTGTTTGATGAACTTGCTGCGAATCCAATAAAAAATGTTGCCGACAAGCTTAAGGTAAGCGAATTCCACCATCAATCGAGTCATTGTGCAAAATGGGAAGCATCAAAGGGCGGGGCATAGCTGCAACAGGCAAAGGTGCAAGGCTGCAAAGTGTCCAGAATTGGAAAATTTGCATACTCGCTTTGTTCGCGAGTTTCAGAGATAAAACATTCCTATTTCCGGTCGATTAATTCAAGGCAAAGCCAGCTCTTTGCCAGCATGTTGAATATTCCTGGAAGTTTACTTGACGCAAGCTTCTGCTGGGGGTGTGAATCACCTAGTCCAATCTAAAAAACCGTTACAATATCTCAAAAAGGAAAGTGGACAAGCGTTAATGTCTGGGATCTGGGATACCGTGCAAGTGTTTGATGAACTTGCTGCGAATCCAATAAAAAATGTTGCCGACAAGCTTAAGGTAAGCGAATTCCACCATCAATCGAGTCATTGTGCAAAATGGGAAGCATCAAAGGGCGGGGCATAGCTGCAACAGGCAAAGGTGCAAGGCTGCAAAGTGTCCAGAATTGGAAAATTTGCATACTCGCTTTGTTCGCGAGTTTCAGAGATAAAACATTCCTATTTCCGGTCGATTAATTCAAGGCAAAGCCAACTCTTTGCCAGCATGTTGAGTATTCCTGGAAGTTTACTTGACGCAAGCTTCTGCTAGGGGTGTGAAGCACCTAGTCCAATCTAAAAAACCGTTACAATATCTCAAAAAGGAAAGTGGACAAGCGTTAATGTCTGGGATCTGGAATACCGTGCAAGTGTTTGATGAACTTGCTGCGAATCCAATAAAAAATGTTGCCGACAAGCTTAAGGTAAGCGAATTCCACCATCAATCGAGTCATTGTGCAAAATGGGAAGCATCAAAGGGCGGGGCATAGCTGCAACAGGCAAAGGTGCAAGGCTGCAAAGTGTCCAGAATTGGAAAATTTGCATACTCGCTTTGTTCGCGAGTTTCAGAGATAAAACATTCCTATTTCCGGTCGATTAATTCAAGGCAAAGCCAACTCTTTGCCAGCATGTTGAGTATTCCTGGAAGTTTACTTGACGCAAGCTTCTGCTAGGGGTGTGAAGCACCTAGTCCAATCTAAAAAACCGTTACAATATCTCAAAAAGGAAAGTGGACAAGCGTTAATGTCTGGGATCTGGAATACCGTGCAAGTGTTTGATGAACTTGCTGCGAATCCAATAAAAAATGTTGCCGACAAGCTTAAGGTAAGCGAATTCCACCATCAATCGAGTCATTGTTCAAAATGGGAAGCATCAAAGGGCGGGGCATAGTTGCAACAGGCAAAGGTGCAAGGCTGCAAAGTGTCTAGAATTAGAAAATTTGTTTACTCGCTTTGTTCGCGAGTTCTAGAGATAAAACATTCCTATTTCCGGTCGGTTGATTCAAAGCAAAGCCAACTCTTTGCCAGCATGTTGAATATTCCATTCCTGGAAGTTTACTTGACGCAAGCTACAGCTGGGGGTGTAAAGCACATAGTCCAATCTAAAAAATCGTTACAATATCTCAATACCGTGCAAGTGTTTGATGAACTTGCTGCGAATTCAATAAAAAATGTTGCTGAGATGTTTAAGGGTCGCCAACAAAACAACAAGTTTCAGGTTCTTAGATTTCATAGAAATATAAATTCGACTTCGTATTAATAGAAAGCAATTTTTGTGTGGCAAAATGTTGTCGAATTCGAGAAATCAAAATTAGTACACGTAATAAGAAGTGGACATAACAATCCCCTCATATTATAATCAAGTTTATTTCATATTCATTTCTTGTAAGTGGCCTGAAAATCAAGTTGAAATTTGCAATATATCTTTAAGTTTTAAGCCCCTTTTCTATATGGGGTGACGTGGTAGTGTAAAAAGTTAGCATCAAAATAAATGCTTAAAGTTTTTTTCATGATTACAAAAAATAACAACATAAAAACAATAAAGAATTAAAAAAGAATAGTTAATACTTATTTTTTCTGCTTGATTTTATTCGCTTTGTCAATAAAAAGGACTAGTAAACAGAACCAGAGGTCACAACCAATGACCTCTGGTTCCTTAATGTTAAACTG
This sequence comes from Oxycera nigricornis, assembly GCA_963942545.1. Taxonomy (NCBI): domain Eukaryota; kingdom Metazoa; phylum Arthropoda; class Insecta; order Diptera; family Stratiomyidae; genus Oxycera; species Oxycera nigricornis. The sequence goes on from OZ012659.1 coordinate 15,779,897, forward strand.
TAAAAAAAATCTGTAAAAATCTGGCCTGCAAGTTATTGAACCGTTACAATATTTATATGCATTTGTAAAACTGAACTGAAAATAAACCTAAATCTTTTATCAATCATATTTGCAATAATATCAAATTTCTTGAAAACTATTGTTTATATTTCATGTTACATTTTATGATAGAATTTGCTGCCAATATTTGAAATTTTCCACTAAAATTACGTCACGCACGTATTCAAAGAAATACGTCGTATAATAAAACGAACGAAAAATTTAAAAAAAGCTCAATTGGGAATAACGGGGCTTCTTAACTTTGATAAATTTGCATCTCCCACTAATAGCTTATTTACGCTAACACTAACCTACTAAGCCTAGGCACCACTCGTAGTTTTGCCCATTATTCAGTTCAAAATCACGTATTTTTCCGTACATTTCAAAATTACCCACGGAACATAATTTGTACCAAATCACGGATCAAAACAAGCAAACAATCGATGTGGCATTTTCAATAGATATTGCTAACTTATGTTTTCAATTTCACCTCCTTGTTTGACACAATATGTGAAGGTAATGCAGTGCTCCTGAAAGAGTTTGTCTACAGCAACAAAAATACATCCGAATCAATCAGCCGTGAACGAAAATGACTCCTATATTATCATCGACTTTTCTTTTGGGTTTCAAGGAGAATAATGACTCTCCTAAGAATATCTTCATTCATAAGAGGTTTTACAGATATTCAGGCATCCACTATTTCGAAAACGCAACTGTCGAACATTTTTATCTGACAAACGAAACCATCTCAATGCAATGTAAATGGTGCTACGCATTTTTAAATACGCGTTAATCATAAATACGTATTTTCCAGGCAGTGTAACTAGGCTAGATGGTTGTCATTTCTTCATAAATGGGTCCGTACATATCCATACATATAATACAGTCACACATATTGTTTGTAAATCTTTCCCAAAAATATGTACCTTATCTTCTATGATAAATTTAATTTCTGATACTATTCATCTCGTTTTAAATAGCAAAAACAAATAAGTTACAGCTTACAATCAATGATCCTAGAATAGGACATACAGCAAAGCAAACTTTCACTAGTGACATTTACTTGGCATGACATCCTTCAGTCGAAGACATTGCCAAAACAAATTACTAAATTAGCTAAAATCGTGCAAGAACGTATCCAAAGAAGTTCCCTTCCAAGACAGAAAACCATGTCAAGCAAATTGAAAGTTTAGCATGATCGATGTCCAAGGTTATCTGAAATGTTGTTGTGATATGCAAACTTTTTGGCCGGTCCTGAAGGTAATCAAGATTGACGAAAATGACTTTTACAATGGCACGTTAGAAACGGTTAACAAAGACTTTTTAAAGGATCAAAAAATGTAAAATGTTGGAAAGCTCCCAACAAACAAAATGCTAACATTCGGAGAAAATGTTGCTTAATGTGGCTTAACAGAAAGTCTCATCCATCTGCAACATACCTTTATTTCTGTGCGAAAGGATACCTTAGTGAAGGGCTATTAGCGATAGGTTTTAAAATCAGGACACGAATGACCCAGAATAAGCAAATGTGCAAAAACACTGGCTTTAAAGCTCTCTTACTCTTTAGCTCAATTAACAAACCATTGAATGGCCTGGCCTGTATTAAATCAAAGATAATCGTCTACAAAACAATATTTTCTGATAGAGAGCTCTTGGAAACAGTCTCGTTTATGAAAACCAAGTTAATTTTTTCAATTTCTCACCTTCCATCATTTTTGTCACATGGTGAGTATTTTATCCACACAGGGCTACAACATTTCCCTGGACTGTTATCCTGTGATCAAAACTAGTATCTTACAACAAGATTCATATTTTTCATGTCGTAGTTTGGAATTGATTAGACTATATTCCAAGCGTGCTGGAATAGATAGATAGATAGATTTTAAAAATTGCTTTCAGAAAAACACTTTAATCACGTTTGTCATTCGTTTTTTAAACTGTTCAGAAATCATATTTTGCCTTATCTAAAGATTAAAAATAAAAATGCTAATATCTACGAACAGAAACATAAACAATGTTGAATATAATTGCAACAACAACTAAATCGAATAAATCTAACTACGTTAAAAAGATCCGACAAAATATCGTTGTAAAGCTACCACCTAAAATGTATCGATAAAGATTCTGCGATTCGCCAATTTTAAACTTGTCACAAATATCCTGTCTATTTTATTGCTGGAGTTTTAATGCATTATGGATTTGCATTTATGGCAGTTGAATAGGTCGTTCAGTGCACAATGGAGATCTTAACTGATGATGAAGCTAAGACGTTCGAGGATAACATATTTTATGACTGTCATATTTGCAAGGATGACCCGCAGGAAAACATCCATGAATGAAGAAAAGTGATAGCATGTATTCGATATTTCGTAGCATGAGTGACAATATATTAATTTTATAGTACTGATATGCATGAAAAATTAAATAATCGGCAATTATATTCTTCTGAACTATCGCAAAATGCTTTTACAAGTAAATTCAGTATTAACATTTCAGGTTGCTTAAACACAGCTACGGTATACCATGCAGATCGAATAAAAATGTAATGTTTTCTGATATTGCAAAGATATACGATTAAATGCATCAGCAAAACCATTAAACCATTATCGAAACGGTTTTTTTGATATTTAATTTAAAATGAACATTATAAAGTCTGGTCTGGCTGAATTCACTTCGTAGTTCATTATAAAGTGCCCAATTTTGAGAGTCGAATCTTATCGGAGTATATTACAGTATTTTAATGGATATTGGAGAGGATTACATGCTTACACTACTTATTAAGTCCTTTTTTTGACTGTGTGGCATGTTTCAGTGAGTATTTATAATAATGGCAATGTTTGTTCATGCATTCGATTTAACTTTTTTATTATGATTTCTCTGAAGCCAAGCCATCGTTGACCCTGTGAAAATGCTTTTCTTATTCACGTTCGTGAAATGTTCAAATACATGAAAGCTTTTACGTGTCATTATTAAATTCAAATAGTTTTCATGAAGCGGAAATTATGCATTTTTTATGTGTATTTCCGTTTGTAAACAAATTATGAGCAAATAACAACAATTTCACTCGCATAAAAAGTTGATACTAAATTGAATATTGAGTAGTTTTGTGTGCGTTAAATTTTAAATATTCAAATCAATACAATGCGTCATTGGTAAGTAATACCAAAAATTAGCTTTTGCAGTCCATCTTTAAACATCAAACCTGAGCAAACTCTATTAAATTCTTTCTATCCAACTGCTTTTTCAATTATAGCTGAAAGTGTTCTGAACGAACATCACAAGCATGAAAATTGTTTGAAATACGCTCTTGCTTCTCTGAAATGCTGTGAAAGAGCCTTTTCCAACATGAAATTTCATTTTGTGATAAGAAATGCAAATATTTTTCAAACACTTTTTATGTGCATTGCATAAGCATACCATTACCAATAAAAATTTGCTAGTGACACTCCAGTTTAAAATGTTCCAAGGCTTTCTGCGTGTAAGGTATATTTTTGTAAATATTAAATATCCAAATAAATGAATAATTGTATGAAAGGAAGTGCCTGTTATTAGAAATAGTTTCCTCAAGAAATCAAACGCTGGAGTGACTTTTTCGGGACTTAACGAGGCTTCCGAAGTCCGTTGAGGATTATTCTCACAATTTTGCTTATTATGAACCCATTATGCTAGAAATAAGTCTCGTCGCTGAAAATGATTTGTCGGTAAAAATGCGGTTCAACTTCCAACTCATTCTTTGCCCATTCAGTAAATGTATGATGCGAACAATGTTTCAATACCATCAACTGCAGCACTAGTTGGATCTTATAGGGCTTTTGTCTAATATCTCTCCTCAAAATTTTCCATGTAGTGGACGGATAAAGACCAAGAACGGTGTCGAATCGATAAATTTGGACCCTCAGTCACACTACCTTCTACAGGAGCGAAAGCTGCCTAGGTACGCGCTGTACGAGCTCGTGTTGGATGAAAATTGTCCATTAGAGTATACTTAGACATAAATTTTTTCACCATATTGTATGTGAGCTGTTCAGGTGGACCGTTATTAGCATCATAAATTGGGCGAAGTGCTCTATATGCTTCGCACACAGAACGCGAATTTTGGAAATTAATTTCCACAATTTTGAGACGAGTGTAGGTCTTTGAATGGTAATTTCCCAAAGAAAATTAAACATAAAGTCGAAATAGCAGCAAAAATTCAGAGCTACAATGACAAATGTTCCTATTATAGGTTTTATACAAAAACAACAATAAACACACACATACACTTTACAAAGAAAAATAGGCAGAAGTGAGAAAATACTGCAACATGCTTTAATTTGAGCCGCAGAAATAAAGAAAACGGAACCCATTTCGCACAAAATCCATTATTAATTTATTCTGTTCTTCGTGAATTTAAAACTTTCTTTAGTATTTCACATAGAAATAGTTTCGAATTTGAGCTGTTATTCACTTTTAGTTAAAAAAATATTCCCGGCTCAATGGATGGATTATAGCTATCCGTGTTTCCCGTGCTCATGGAATGGATATAATTGCACTAACTGAAGTACTCACTGCAATGAAGTGAAAGTTTAAAACATATTTACAATAGCTGAAACCCGAGGGTTCACTTCAGTGGTACCATGACCCAGTAGCGTATGCAGGATTTTGATAAGGGGGGGGGTTCATATTTTTGAAGTCTTGACTAGGTACGTTTGCTAGTGCTTTGGTGTAGATATGAAGATATAATTATGTAACCATACTTAATCATACTTTTTCACCGGTCAAAGTTGGAGTCCTTCAAAAATAATTCTGGCAGACTTTAGCCCGATTGCATGTCTGGTTTCATTTACGAGGCTAAATTTGTCTACCCAAGGGGGGCGTTGAACCCGTACCCCCCCCCCCTTGGGTACGCCACTGCCATGACCTATAGTCGCTATCGAATTTTATGTTGGGAAACCCTTGACTATTAATTTTTTCAGTAAAAATGATAAATATACAATAATATAATCGCGATTACCTTCCAATTAATCCGGATAAGATATTTAGGTTTAAGATATCTTAAAAATGGATAATTTTAAATAACACTAACAATTTAAAAAAAAAACAAATCAAATCTTAATTTTTTCTTAAAATTCATCTGGTGTATTAAAATTCTCCTACTAGGAGGGAATAAAATTCATACTCCCTGGATTGAAATAGTGATAGTTATCTAACCAACTCTTTTTTCTTTCTAGGTCGTGTATTTCTCGACGAGATTCACGACGTTAAGAAAATAAGAAAATTGATTCTCAAGTGACAAACTGAAAGGAATGTCGATTGAAGTAGAGCACGAGACTTTTTGAATTGATTAAATTTCATGAATATTTGATAGAGGTCGGGTGTTTGGTGCAGTTGTCTGGATGGCTGACTTCTTTTTTCTTGCATGTACAGCGCGATAACAAGCGTAGTTCCCTGACAGCGCTTCAAAAAAGGTGAGCCTGTGTAAGATTTGCAGCGTCTTCTGAAAAGCGCCGGGAACTCGAAATGAAAATATGGAATCGTTGGGCAGAAATCATTGAAGGAATATTTATTTCTAATAGATTTGATTGTATTCAAGCACCCAAGCTTATTCAAATTTTTGTGAACTTATTATTTAAAACAAATTTGCTTCACTGTACAAATTCCGAATCCAAATCCGAATTTGTCATTCATGTCTGCATTTAGTTTAATAGGTATTGTTTACCTGTGAGTCATTGACTAAAAATAGTGAAACTAAATATAATCTAAATTATTCGAAAACTATGACATTAGCTTTGTACACTTATACTAACATGAAAAAAATCTAAAATAGGTGTTCTCGGAATTTTTAGAGTTAGCAACAACTATTCTAGGCATAATACCATAAACATAAAACGATTTATAATGCAAATTAAGCTAGAAGGACCATAAAATTATTTGCAGTGCATCTGTTATGGTAAAAAGTATTTCAATATGAAGAAAGCGTTTAAATTTATTGGACCAACTTAGCAACAGGAATTTCCTCTTTATAGCCCGTCATGATGAAGTCATGAATTTCTACTCATAGATTCATTTTTGCATTGACTAACATTACGCATAAAAGCCTGTAATTAGCTGCTTTTTCCCATTTGAAAATGGTTTAGAAGAGACATGCTCTTATGCATCTTTACGAATATGAACGTTTTTGTTTGTTGCATTGGAATACCTGCGCCATCTGCAACTATTTTTGCTGATAGCTATCAGCTCTCTCTTGCGAATAATCAAAATATCTTTATTGTGCATAGTTTAGCCTGCAAACAACATTTCACTTGTAACTTAAACGTTTTTCTTGAAAACTCGTTGCTTGAGGTGTGGATTCTTCTTTCTCACCTTATGTCTTCACAGATTTCTCGGTAAGAATTTCTACGCAACATATTACCGCAATAACTTAACAATGTTGAGAACATGAAACTCCCAGCAACGCAAAGAAAGAACAAGAAACTGGCAGGAATCGAGTGGGTAAATTTTTTTCGATTCAAGAATAAATGATTAAAACTAATGAGTATATTTACTTAAATTAATCTGACTACGTTAATGCTAAGTATGGTTAAATGTTGCAGTACCTCAAGCTCTTTTTCGAAAATAATTTACACACATTCATTAACTTCCAAACCAAATACACACTAACTTTACAAACAGCTACAAAAAGGACTGATTGATGTCGTATAAAAATGACTAGTGAAAAAAATTGAAGTTTTTTTCCCGAAGGATCAATTTTGCCTGCAATAAGGAATGAAACGAGATGAATTTAAAATGCAGTTATGCAAAAAATGAATCCCAAAATCTGCCACACCACTCTCATTCAGTAAACTATTCAAACTTTGGTATTATACCAACTTACCAAACTCCGCACAGAAGATGAGGCTGAAAGGTGAGTGAAATAATGATTTTCGAATTACGTTGACATCCCGAGCGTTCCGATAAAAAAGGAGTTCAATCAGTGCCAACATGAAAATTGATTTCTTTCAGATCGTTCATTTCTGGAATAAAAAACACAAAGAGATTAGAATTTCGTTACCATTTTGAATCCTGATAACCGAAGCGATGCCATTGCCATTGCTATTCTATAATATGGATGTTTTTTGACTTTATACAATGGCATTTCAATATTTTACGACCTTACTTTTCATCTTTTGGTGGTTTCCATTCGTTTCGTTCCAAATACTTATGTACATATACTTTGATGTTTCAGATACTCTGTAGGAGTGGTGGTGTTGAGTACTGACAATTTCAAGTGAGCTGTTATGATTGATGTTTTTTCAGAAAGGAATGTTTTGAACGGCGTCCGGATGTGCTTTATTTTTTTAGAGCAGAAATTTTAGATTTCACAATGTTGACTGTTACGTTAGTTGGATTTAAATTATGTTCACTTTTTCTGGCAAATATATGAATCTGTACTGTAAATATACAAGAAAACATATCGTGCGAATGTTGAACTTAACATTAATTATTACATGATTTCGGTTCGACACGCCAATATGGTCATAAAGTTCCGCGTCATTTTCAACAACCCTTTAACACATTGAAAACCAAGCAAACCTTATTCAGTCAGACCTCTAATTGTCCATGCGTGACCTAGTACTTCCGCAGTCCATTTATAACAACTGACCATTAATCAAACCATTTATCTGACCAATGTTGGATAGTGGACCTTTTTTCTTCAATTTACAAATCTACATTTTCCCTCATCCGTTTTATTCGAGGAAAGCACATACCACAAAAAAGCGGACTGCCGTCAACCAATTTCCACTGGTTGGAATGAACGAAATCGAATTCCCGGGGGAAAATTCTCGTGAACAGTGAAACCTAACAACCATTAAAAACCAGCCTATATCCACTTTTATATGATTTCTTTTTTCCTATAGGTTTTCTCTTTTCTGTCAGCTTTATTGTATTACGAGCCTACGGCAATGTAGCTCTATACAAAATTAGGCAAATAATCCTTTTTGCAAAGCGTATCCTCTTGAAATTTTAATTTCATATTGGGAAACGTGAAAAAAACGAACGATTGTTCTCGGTTTCCAGTAAGACAGGAATAATGAGCTGGTTTTCATATGCCAGCAAGAAAACAATGTAGAATAAGAAATTTCATGGTATCTAAGACATCTAAATGAAATAAAAGTTGACGTTTATGTATACGATGTACTTAATTTGATTACAGGCATCTTAGAAATTTTTTAATCATCATAGCAGAATTTTATTTTTGAACATTCTGTAGGGGATGATGCATGCATACAATACTCTTGCTACGATTTTAGTAAGATTTGAATCGAAATAAAATTGTTTAATGAATGTCAAGACTAGGATTGGCGTACAATATGAAGAACATTAAAACATTATTAATGGTGAATTATAGTTAAAAAGGCAAGAGGAAAATACGATGGGTCAAATGCAGAAGGTCCTAGGTAAATATATTCTACTACCTCTGCTTCACTTATGGTTATGGTTAACTTTACACCCAATTTTTCTCTCGAAATCATAAATAGGATAAAATGAAATATCCGTGTTTGTAATTGTACTGATAAAATCATAAGTGAACCAGCTTTAATTCTGCGTTTTGCACTATTTTTACGAAAGACATCTGAGATCAAGAGATTTGATTACGAAACATGATGAATAAAATTTAAAGAACATTTTTGATCTTTGGAGAGAACCCACGTTGGGCGCTAAACGAATTTTTTACACACATTTGCAAGCTTCTCAGCAAGAAAGCTATCTACCATACACAAATAGATAATTGAAATTAAGAAGATTGGTATCGTCAATTAGTTTCTGTATCCTGCTTACTTATGCTCTCAATTGATTCGACGTCAACAAAAATGTGTATGTAGAGTGGAAAAGTAGACGGTTAATCGAATCATCATAATTTCCATGCATGCGAATTATTTTGTTCGACTGTAAGAAAATCAACAAAAAAACTTTTTTCTTTCACTTCACTTTGTTCTGATCTGCAGCACTATCATTTCCATAACAATGCCGGTTTTGAAGTCAGAACCTGAACAATTTCCATTTTTGTTGACGTCTCCCAGATCGAGCGAAGAAATAGCTCTAAAACGAGAACCAGACCCAAAACTAGATGCCGTCAGCAAATACTGCATCAGCACTATCTTGAAAACTTGCTCTGTTTCACATGTATCTGCACGTTTGCAAAACTGATTTTTCCCGTTTTATACAATGTCAGTTTAGACGCGCATCCATATGTAGATGTTGTAATCTAAAAGAAAAAAAATTAAACCAATATGGTACGAAGCATTGAAAGTTTCCAAATCGTTCACTACTCATATGAAATTCTAACGATATATAAACCGTTTTATTCAATGGAAAAGTTAAAAGTTCACCAGAAAGTAATGGTAGCAAGCTTTACATACATGTAAGTGCTTGGATGTGATGTAAATTTTTTGTGAAATTGAAAGTAATATTAAGAGAAAATAATATTATTCTCAAGCACACAATTTGCAAATATCGAAATTTTTTAATCAATGAAAAAATGTTTGTTTGTTTTAAAATGAAACTTTAATTAGAGAAAATAAATTAAAAATTGAAATTTCATGATTTTTTTCTTCTTTCCTACTAGTTTTCAATAATAGATTAGAGATCAATTAGATATTAAAGTGTCCATAAACTAGGTTAATGCATATTAACACTAAGGTTAAGGTTAATGCATATAATGCATATTAACGCTATTGTGAAAGCGCTAAACTTATGAATTGATATGAAAATCTTTAAGCCAAAAATATTTTTTCTTGTTTTATATAAGTAGTAAAAGCACTCAGGTTTTTAAAATTAAACCTTCATGAAAGATATCAGCAAAGCCTTTCAAACTGTTTTCTTTATGATGACTTTAGTATTCTGTCAAGAAGTCCCGCCTTGGATGAGCTTATGAAATATTTCTTCAAATTCAATGATCAATAGCTCCAAGGTTGTAATCATAATTTAAATCAGAGCTCAATATGAGCAATCGCTTTTAATATTTTCACAACGGATACATATCCTTCCGCATGAATAATAATTTTAATGTTTTGCGAATTATGCCGAACTTTACAAAAAATTATCCACTTACATGATTTACAACCTTGACAACATCTCAAGAAAAAAGACCAACATTAACGAAGTGGATAAATCACAGTTGGGGTCTAATGATCCATAACAGCAATATTATAAACAGAATGATATAAAATTTTCTCTTTGGAACCAGAATTTCTGTTACATGTGTCCCTGCAAAATCAACGTGCCTGCAAAAAGCATGGTCGTCCTTGAAACATTATTGATTTCTTTTCAACATCTCATCCAGGACTTCTTTACGAAAAAGTACCTGCTAATATAAAGTGTACGTAGGAGAATTCCGCTTATTTGTTTGCATACAAAACATTTTTTTTGATTTTGCGGAAAACGCGAGTAATAAACAACACCTGACATGTTTCTGTCGCTTTTCATGTATAAATTTTCGTGTATTTTTAACTTTACAGAAAGCATTAAAAGAAATTCACACCACAGCGTTCAGGTTCTCAGACAAAATGTGAAGAGGTGCTATTAATCAAGAGAAATAACCAAAGGAGGGGCTGAAATAACAACATCAACAACAACAATGAGAAAAAAGTGGCAGAAAGAAAAACGAGTAAACAGCTTAAATAAAAAGCCTATGAATTATGGTAGGATAAAACTTTTTAATTCCTTAGACCTTAGCACAGTGTCGTGATGTTCGTTTTGTTCGAATAAGTTAAAAAATGCTTCCATTGGGCACCAGGATCTTTTAGTCATGAAATTGCAAAAAACATTTATTTTGCTACAAATTTTTTCAGGTGTGGAAAATTACAAGATTCTTTTTTTGAAGCAAATCTGAGCACCGTCTGTTTGAAAAATTATTCCAGTTTGCTACAAGTGAATGTTGCACGAGGAAATTTTAAAAAAATATGTAAATACGCAAAATGAATTGGATTTAATTTAGATGGGAGTATGCTGGCTGAATTACAATGAACCGAAGCGTGACGTACATTTTTTTGCTTTCCCATATGAATGGCAATATGCAATGCAAACAAATCGAAATGAAATAAGAAGAAATTGATTCAAACAGGAAACATTTTCTCTTGTTTTTATGTAAAATCTAAACATATCTAAAAGAAAAAATTTAGAAAGATTTTTTTTCAATGCATTGCTTTCAGTGGCGTATCGTCTTCGTTTCGGTGAGAGCCTTCTTTATGAAAAGATAGCTCACTTAGGCCTCAACAGGCCCATTGCGATATCACAGAAGATTGAGACAGCACTAGACCTTAGCTGCGGGATGATGAGAACCGTTCAGATTCTCATATGTAGCTGATGTTTAAATTAGCTACTTCCGTAAGGCTGTCCAGAAAAGGCGAGCCTTAAGTTTGCATGCGTTTCCTGGATAATGCTGGGCATTTACAAGGAAAATTTTGGATCGTGTCCTCCGCTTCCTCCAATTTGCAGCTGCGGCAGAAATCGTGGAAAGGGGTACCCAATCTTTCTGCGTGTCTGTCAATGAGACAATGCCCCGTGAGCACGAATATGATGAAACTTATTGTTTCACGGCACGTATTGAGGAGTTGGTTGGTGCGTTTGGAACTCAGTGCGTACCAAGTTTGCCTGGTTGTCCTACAGGTTTTTTCCAGTAGCCGGGACCTGTTTGCAGCCTTCATGTAATGCTACATGAATTCTAGCTTCATGAAAGCTAGAAGTTGGCTGACTTGGGATGTTAGTATATAATCCTGAAGCTCAGAGCTCACTAGAACATCACAATCACACTAGAACTATACCCCGGAATTTAGTATAGGATCACTTAACAGTGAAGTGACATCACGTTCCTTTGTGTGTGACATTTCATTACAATTTTGGATGAGGTGTACAGTTGAGTAATGGTTGGATAGCAGCAGTCTACTGCTACTGTAAGTTACAACGACATCTGCCTGAAAATCACTGCAGTGGTCTGGAAGCCGGAAGGATAGTTTAAGGCCTATCTGCTCTATAAAAAACCCCAGTCAACTTTTCCATTCATTTTTGATCCATCAGTGTAGAGGTCATCCGATTTCGTCTGGTGCAAAGGAAGGAGTGAGATAGCTCCTTCCTTTGGACCGGAACAGGAAATCGGAGAAGCAAGGTCTCCTTTTCTTGGCGTTGGTCCAGCCCTTCATAGTATGGTGGATTGGCCAATATTCCCTTCATGCCATAGATGTAGAGCTTTCAATTGAATCGCAGAGCATTTGGCCTGCTGTCTCATAAGAAGCTCAGTCGAGAGCCAATTTAATAGAATAAACAATCCCTATCAAGTAACTACACCATACAGAAGGATTGGCACTAGAATGTGTTAAAATTGGATATCAAAAATGAATACCGACCGCCACTAATTCTAAAATTTCAAATGAGGCAGTATTTTTTTAGATCCCACATGGTTTATTTGTCCATTGTGACGTTATTACTTTCATTTCCGTCTTTGGCAGATGAGCACCAAGGAATATAAATGAGTCAAAATGTTCACTTCTATAATTTTCTCTCGTCGTCCGATTGATATTTTTTCCTGGAATCAGAAATTTGATCATATTTTCGTTGCCTCTAAACCGGCTGCCTCAGCCGCTGATTGAAGGTCCAATTAAACTTTTTTGGTCGCATCTTGATAATACATCAGCAATCAACTTTACTACACTTCATGCCAAAACGATTGAATATCCTATAATTTTTTATTTCTAGATTATGTTTGACGAATTGATAGAAAGTTGATTGAATACAAAAATAAAGCAAAATAAATCAGCTTGATTTTTGAGTGCGTACGAATAACGTTAAATTGAGATCAATCACGGGGTGACAAAAAGATACCCTAAACTAAATAGAAAGGCATTTCTTTAATGAATAAAAAGTATATTTATTGATGGTAAAGTTTTATTTTCAATTTAATAACGCGTTACGCTTCCTTTTTTCTCTATTACCTCTAGCATTCTATTAAAGCGAAATACTCTTTTAAATGTTTACATCGTCGAGCCCGAAAACGACCCATTACGACACGTTTTTCCCGTCATGTTTGTAATTTTTGTACCATGTTGCTCTGTTGCACGGACAGAATATCAAAATCATGCTCTCGTTGGAGTCAGTTCCGATAAGAAAACTTTTTGACGTGTAAAAGTTGTAGCGCCGAAGATATTTGTCGAGTGTAAAGATGGTGGGGTACCAACCGGAGGATATTTTTGAAAATTGAATTTTTGATTTATATTTTCTTGCTGGCAATGTGTAAAAAGAGAGTCAAGCAAACAAGATGATGATACGGGATGTCAGTCTGTTTGTGGACATGTTACAAAAAAACGTAACAAGTGCTTGAAGATGTGTTGGAACGCTGTTTCATAAATGTAAGACATGTTATACACTTTTCGCAGAATTTTTTTTTGTCGGAAATCGAATGAAGTGAGTGGAAGATTGCAGATGAAGTTGAAAGATGATTATATTGAATGTCGAACGGATATTGAAAAAGTAAAAACCTACAATATAGTGCTTAACGTTGCTCAATCAAATGTTTAAAATGCGTTTTACCGGCAGATTTCCATGGATTTGAAGAATCAATTGAATACTTAGCGACTTGAATTCAATATGTCATGAGCTTATGGACTATACCATATTCCATCATGATATTTATTTCATTGTGGCAGAGGTTTTAATATTATTTCAATCTTCTAAGTTATTCTCCACTTTCAGAATCTGTCAACTTCTACCAGTTCAATTCCATCCCTAGCCTTAACAGTAATGGCTTTGATATTGTTCTCTCTGCTTACCGTTGTTGAATCTTCATGGCGATGCGCATGTTGATCCTTAAAACTTACCAACCCTAAGAGTAGATTTGCTTCAACAAAGTTTATGCCATTGAATCAGCCTTTAATTTTGTCGACTGGTTTGGGAGCACATTGTTAGAAATTCTGATCAAAATTTTTTTGGAAGCCCCTCTATATATTTTTAATAAGTAATTAAGTCCCGCACATTATAAGAGTTGACCCAGCTCAAATTTCACCGGTCGCAATTTTTTTTTTGATCAGAATTTTTAAAAATGTACGCCCAGTCTTATACATAATATTATATGGCTTTGCAAACTTATTATTCAATCCCAACTGATCTTATTTATCAGCTCGTTCCTTCTCCACATTATGCTCCAAGTAGGTTGAATGTCTTTTTTGGTTTTCAGAGGTTGCTTCCGTTCTCTGCACGAAAAAATTCGTGCGTATGTATGCCGAAAATGGCAGACAACCCAATTTATTGCTGATTGTAATATCTACTCAGAAATCAAATCTTATGTAAAATGCTTCATGCATTAAGCCACCATTAAGTATTTACTTCGCTTTAAAAATTTAGTAATCATATAACAACCAAGATTTTTTGATCCTACGCCCACTTCTTCCGTGAAACTGTTTCTGTGGCTGCTGAACTTTCGCGTAATGGTTAGCTTGCACTTCAAATGAAAAAAATTAACTTATTTTCCGGTATCTTCTTCTTATTGCTCAAGATGTTCTCCGTACTCATTATCCGTTCAATCGCACAAAGTTCTCTCCAAACCTACTATTTCTGAGATATAGTTGGATATTCTTATTGAAGGACTTGATCCCTATGTCGACTATTGCCCCGTTGGTATCCCTAGCATCTATACCATACTTCATTAGATTTTTCTCCTTTTCTACCATGTTTATCTATCATATTTGGCAACAGGCTTCTGAAGGAATGTTTTTTTGCATTGTAGAAGGTCTTATTGATTATTACTATATTCAAATAGGGCGATTCTTCACGTCCCACCGTCCCAAACCTATTTTTTTATGTATTTTTAAACTGCTAACGCGTCGTCATCCTTTGAAAAATCAAATTTAGCGAATTTTTATGTACATAACATGTGCCTAAACTGGATTCCATGAAATAAGTATGTCTCAGTTTATTAGTTTCTAAGGTAACTCATCACTCATTTTATCTCAACATACTTGCTCCTAATCAAATATATAAAAAACATGTGAACAACTGACTCCCATTAGCTTGCTGATTCTAGCTCAACGCATATGTATATACCGTAGAAATATTAACGTTCTAAAGTTTCATGGTCTCAAACGGACGAGTCTTGCAACATTCGTATGTACGAATAAGTGTTAATATTAGATCTCTTCATGAAAATTTCCCACTCATATTACCAACTGCATCACAATGGACAGTTTCACTCTCCCAGCGATTCCTGGAATTATTGTATCCATTTGTTTATTGCCTTCCAGATGTAACAAAACGTCTTTAAGTTATCTACATAGTGCTCCTACCATGACACTATTGACTTAAGGTTTTGTAGAGTCAAAGAAGGCATTTCCTTGCACTCTCAACAGCAATGAAAATAGAGGTCGAGAACAATTACAGAAGGAACAAGAAGCTTGTCTAGATATGCATCTCGGCGCCATTGAAGCCATGACTGCAATCCTTGAAACAGAGAGGAATTATGAGCTGAACAAATAATATTTAGATGAAATCATCCAGAGAGCCCTCAAAATTAC